>CM047527.1:6682853-7372853 GCA_026122265.1 Ammodytes dubius
GGAAATATGAATTAATTAACTTACTCACTCAGTGATGGTTGAGAAGAATGTGGTTAGATGAACCTGGCATAATAGATTGGAGACAGCTAGTCAGGTTGAAACTCAAGTTGAATGTTACATCTAGCAGTATCATGAACAAATGATGTCTTGTGTGTTAATTCAAGCCCTCTAACTTGATACGGCCCTACTCAAACTGTTTCTTGGCAAACAATAGCTGCAGGTGAAGTGACTGTGGTTGTCAGGCAATCGGATGGCTAGATCGCTGTTCACCACGAAAATAGCTATCCCACGTATCTCACCGTGAATCCACAAAAGGTCAGATCTACACGTCTGTTTGTGCACATATAAAACCAATACATCACGCATTGAGGTCCTGGTGTGTTGTAGTCAAGATATGCTAAGTGCTTTATGACTTATTTCCTCGCCAGTGACACAAGATAAGAGTGGTAACAATAAGTATGTTTCCATCACATGTTTTTATGCAAATTAAGTTATATTGAATGAACAAATATTTCATGAAAATAGTCAAATTTGATTGAATTTGATGAATATCGACACAAAATGTGTACGTTAGATTTCAGTGGATTTTTGATGCAACTTTCAGTCATTTCCTTTTCACATCTCTTCGTCTTTTCGGGAAGTAATGCACGTTTGGTATTCTTCGGTTCATTGTGTGTGTTTTTTTTATTGGACAAAGGTAATTACTATGGGAGCCGAGAATGCCTTTGCTTGTCATATTTTTTTAAATACCGTTATATTGGTGTTTAATTAACCTGTTATCTTGAGCAAACAAAAGGCCGTTTTCTTCTGATCACTAGATATTGAACTTGTTATCACACGATTACGATGAGGCATGGCCATTCTCGGCTTCCCTAGATTCCATATGTTGTGCAATGTTATGATATCAAGTAATAAAACTAAAACTCAACTGACAGGTTGAGTTGAAATGAATGTGAGTTGAATTTGTGTGTTGGACTGCTGTTTATTTATTTTCTACCTCGTATTGCTTTTTTTTATAGTATTTATTTAAAAGATGTTTTACTGCAAACTGGAACTGTGAACTAAATTGCCCTTCTTGGGATAAATAAAGTTTTTTCTGATTCTGATTCTGATTCTGAAAGCAAGTCTTCCCCCAATGTACAGTGGGGACAACACTTTTCTCTTGGGCCTGAAATTAAATACCTTTTATTTGGTTTAAAAACCCAAACCAAGACGATAAGTGCTCTGGCCTAGATTGTATGAATTCTCTTTGTGCCTCGCAGCCAGTATCAGCAGCACGGTTACTTATGCATGCATAGCCTGGTCAGGGCTGCACAGATGAGTTTGGCTCAGCTTACAGCCCAAGCAAAAGCCATCTTCTGGTGATAACAGCAAATACTCTTACGGCCATTTATATTTTCTTTTTTATTCTTGAAATATTAAAATCCTTCACCCCAACTTGCACTCACACACGTACACACACACACATGCATGCACACACGCACACACATGCACACAACACACACACACCACCACACACACACGCACGCACGCAACGCACGCACGCACACACGACACGCACGCACGCACGCACACCACGCACGCACGCACGCACACACACACACACACACACACACCCCACACACACACACCACACACCACACACACACACACGCGTGCAGGCACACACACACACATGCAACAGTCTGAAGCCAGACCTTATAGAAATGTACTGGAACTGTTTACCTCACTAAAATACAAACCCAAAATGGATTATAATGATGGAATTTGTGAAACATGATTATTGTACTGTCCAGTACAGTCAACTGAAATGTAAGTTGCATGTACACTATAGGCTCGGAAATGAAATGCTTACTGACAGATTGATATATTCTGTATTTCCTTACAATGCTGCTGGATTCAAAAGCGTTTTCACTATTCTGTCTAACCTCCTACAATGTCTACTGAGGTTTATGGAATTCATTTGTAGAAATTATGGATTTTGTTTCCATTTGTGTAACTCTAGCATGTTTCAGGTGTTTTAAGTGCACTCATAAGGTATGTTAAAAGGCAGTGGCAGTGACTTGTGAAGAAGCCTCCCTCTTCACCAGATGTTGTTTTTCCTGCACTTCTGATATGCCGGGCTCGATATTGGATTGGGTGGATACAGCAGTCTGCACTTTGATACATGAGTTCTGATGTTATAGCCTCCATATGGTCCAGATATGACAGCCTCTCTGACAGAGAAAAAGCTCTCATCATAATCCATCAGGTGGTCTAACCTCCTGAAGATGGTGATGACCATGGGCCATGCGGCGAGAGTACAGAGGTCAATCATGGCAGTTGTGGAAATGGACCCAAACTTAAATAGGCATGGAGCTACTGAGTCGGTCTGCAGTTTGAAGATCTCATTGCTGGCAGCTTTGGTCTGTTTCCCCCCTCTGGTTCTTCCAGGAGGAACTTGAGGGCCGTGTCCATCACAGCTTGCACCATGAGGGCAGCACTCTGCTCCAGCTCCAAGATGTCTTCTAGTTTATCGTCCCCTGTAGAGAACGGGCTGCCCGTTATCTTAATGCCACCAAATAGCCTCAGCAGTCTCATGTGTAGAGATAGAAGGAAGGTGTTTATGTCTATGTTTGAGCAGTCCATGGAGAGAAACATCTGAAGGCCCTCTTATGTGACCTTACTGCAGAGCAGCTATGAAAGCCACTTCTCCTTCTCCAGTTCCTGCTGGACAGAAGAGCCTCACTTTGGTCCAGGCCTATCAACATCACTCTTTAAGGTTGTGTACATTCAACATTTCAATGCAGGTCATGTATTGTTCTTATCAGTTCAGCCTTGAACAGGTGGTTTTCATCCTCTTTATTATTTCCCCAAAACCCGTTCTTGTGCTCCCATTGGTCTGTCTCCCTGTTGGCATGTGGGCGTGGCGGCACTCCTGGGCAGACTGCTCCAGGTGTGGATCGTTGGCTAATCAAACCCTCTCTACTTAAGCCTGTGGACTCCAGTCATTCAGCGCCAGAGTATACTACGCACCAGAGCGGTAAATTACCCGAGATCAGGATTTTCTATGTTTGTTGTTGTCTTTCTAGTCTCAGTTGGAGTAATGCTGGGCTTACACTACACGACTTTTCACGCGATTTGACAGTCGCAGACAATCTTCCAATGTCGGACTGAAATCACGGGAGTCGTGCTGGAGTTGCGGCTCGCGCACGTAATCTCAGTCGTTTGATGTATGGTGGTCTTCTGACCCGATTTCAGCCAGTCTTCTTCCCGTCTTGATTATCAAACATGTTTGATATTATCGCTAGTCTTAGGGGGTTGGCTCAAGCGAAATGACGTAAACACTGTCACACTCTCGCATGCACCAAGCACGACACAGGACGAGCGGCATTAGTCGCGACCTGTGTCCGCCTGGTGAGGCACTTATTTCGGATACTTTTTCATAGAAGCCTCGGTGGAGAACCAGGCTGACAGCCGCGCAACCTGAACACTCTACCGTCAAATACAGGGTTAGGAGTTAACGTTATTGGGGGATGAGATCAGCAAATAAAGCTGGTCAAATAACTAAAGGAAGTCCCCCGCTCGGAATATTGAATTAACTTGTTTTTAATTAAATAATCACAATCGCGTTTGCGGAAATTATATTAATCTCAAAAGGAATCTAGTTGTAGTCTTGCAATATGAGACCCCTGTCTTTTCAAAATCTCACTCTGTAACTGAAAACTAATGACTAGTTGTCTTCAGGTGTGAGTTGATTGTCTTTAGATGTAAGAGGGTTTCAGTCTTCAGTCTTTTCAAAGTCTTTTAAAAGTCCTCTAGTGTAAGCCCAGCATTAGTTGTAACTCTGCTCCTCTTTTCTTCCGTGCCAGTTGCCTCCGCTGTTCACCTTTCCTACTCGCCACGCCATTCAGCCGTCCTGTGTCCTGCCAGCCTGCCTGAAATAAACATTGTTCTAAACTGACTACCTGGGTTTCTGTCTGTGTTTGGGTCATCCCGGGCTATCATAACATTGTCAATAAAATATTCAAATAATACTTATGATAGGTTACGCTTAATGTCGATGTATCCAATCCATGTAACCCATAACCTCATCAATGTTTCTTTTGGTTGCTTTAAATGTAAGTTTATTTCATAATGCAGAGTCGGGTTCAGTTTCTTTTAAGGACTTCTTTAAGTAAAACTTCTCTTTGGCTTCACAGCACATGGTGACTGTGATAGCAGGCCTGTGATTCGCTGGCACCCAGAGAGACATTAGCTCTCTTCATGTAAAGCAGATGTTCCTCGTTCCTCAGCCCCTCACTATACAGCTGCTGCTCCCCATCCCAAGAATACGGAATGGATAGGCCCTCCTGGATACATATCATTAAGTAATTGCGTGCAAATCCAAGCGAGAGTCATTATGCTGAAAGTGGAAAATAATCTGGGTGATTTGACCCCCCCCCCCCACACGCACACACACACGTTTCCCCCTCCATCTCTTCCAGTCTTCCTCTCTTTCTTCTCTTTCATCACCAACTCTTTTCTTTCTCCTTCATCTTTCATCGCCCTCCACTTCACTTCCACCTTTTTGCTCCGCTCTCTCCGTCACTTGCTCTCCCCACAGAGTGACCAGATGCCGGGCAATTTCACGACTGTTGACTTATTTACATTTCTTGCAATCATGGGAATGTATGAATATTTATGACGCCGGTCTCTGGCTGTGGGGCATCTGCCTGTACAGCTTGCTTATTTTTGTGCGGTTGTGTGTGTGTGTGTGTGTGTGTGTGTGTGTGTGTGTGTGTGTGTGTGTGTGTGTGTATGTGTATGTGTGTGTAAAAAAACATGCACAACATGTTGTTGGGGATCTGTGTGTATACTCACCGTTGGATTCAGTGTGTTACTTAAGACATGCATTTTGTGTGGGAATTTTTGTCACAGAGCAGAGAAGATATAACAGCTGGTCAGTGTGAGTGTGTGTTTTGGGTTGGTACTGCAACACAGATCGCCCTCTGAGCTAAGGTTTATTTCCTCCTCTCTGTGAAGACATGCGAGTATGGGGAAAAGACCAGCTGAAAAAAGCCCAATCAATATTTGATGAGAGCTAAAAATCCCAAGGCACACACATTTTCATCTTTTCTCTCCCTGGACGCTGTTTATAGACGGATTATTTCTTGGGGAGGACAGTCTCATTTTGTCACATAGGGAGGCACAAATGGAAGTACTTTGAGATGTCTTTATGCCCGACTTGAAAATATGTCAGCAGATATTACATTGAGCCCCAGTGGATGCTGTTCACTCACCCCACTGTGGCATCCCAAACTGGTCTCCCAAAGGAACCAACTTCAGGAGCTTTTCACAGCCTTTACTGGCCCAAAAAGCTGCACTCTATAGTGCGTAGCCACTGGGGTGACTTTGCGTCTATACGATTGAATTTATTTTTAATGATGACTTTTTGTGTTTTGAGCAAAGCTAAGCAGTGGCATCATATCTGGACAGGTTGTACTAAAGTTGCACATAGTGACTGATAAAAACTACCATTGGTAGTCGTCATGAGGAGTTCCTCATCGTGCACTGTACACAAGGCCACAAAAAGCTGAGGATGGATGTGTCAACTTTCAGCAACAATGCACATCTGACAGAAATCTATTTAAAGTAACCTTCTGCTCCACGGTGATGGGACATTGTTACTAAAAGGATTATTAATATTTGATTGACTTTTAATAGACTCTGATGAGCTTTAATTATAACCGTGACTCAATCTCTTCAACTCCCTTCTGTTAGAACTTTCAATACAGGCAAAAAAGTTTGTGTACATGTATAGTTGTGTCCGCGTCCCAGCCACAAAGTGAGAGTGCTGACTGTGCAGATGAAGGTGACATGTGCATAGAAAACATAAGCGCTATTTATGTATTTATTCCACTGGCCACTGTGAGAGTAAGTGCACACACACACACATACACGCACGCACGCACGCACGCACACACACACACACACACACACACACACACACAATGTACAATGACAACCGAGGGCTGCATGATTTAAGACTATGGTCGTCCTCTCCTCTATCTCTTCTCTAGCATCCCCACAACTGCCGGCACACGGACAAACACACATGCGACTCCTCCCCCCCAAAAAAAATCCACGCACACACACACACACACACACACACACACACACACACACACACACACACACACACACACACACACACACACACACACACACACACACACACACACAGCACGCACGCACACACGCACGCACGCACACACACACACACACACACACACACACACACACACACACACACATACACACACACTTATAGCCTGTTGCATGATAACAAAAAAACCTATGCAATTCTATTTTCTATAGACCCAATCACATACACATGGCAGAGTAAATAACTCAGGCTTAACTGAAGTGGACTGGGGTTAATGATGTGACTTCAGTCGATCTCTAACTGGCCGCAGATTGACAGGGGTCATAACGGTGCGGCATCGGCCACCATTTATTATCCCTGTTAACCACATAAGAGCCTGGAGCCCCCCCTTCCCCCCCCCACCCACTGTCGTCTGACCAGTCCGTGACTCTGTACTGTGACTCATCCCAGCTGCATGATGTAACAGCTATTAGTCCTTTTGTTTCATTATACCGCATGAGACCTGAAGGACTGTTCTTCATCCTGGGACTTTCAATGAAGACAGAGACTGATGAGTGCACTGTGTATTCCAGTCATCTGAGGAGTCACTCTGGTTTATGAGAGGGTAATGACGATAGCACCAACATTAGCATCATTGTGCTTTCGTGATGACGCTACTCCATAGAGCAGTCGGTTATTTAAAAGCGGCACTGTGCAGTTTCAGGGGATAGGGAGTTGTTTAGACTTTCAGAGCATGCAGTTGGTTTACAAAATATAATTTTTAACTACATGTAATGCTTAGTGTTGAATAATTCTATCATCATTAATTAAAAATAAATGATTAGAGCTTGTAAAGACCCTAATTATGTGTAAATCTATCTGTAAGTACCATGTGTGGCGCCATCCAATCAAAAGCAGGCAACTTTGTAAACAGGATGTCAGTGTAGCATCACAAGATGTTACACTTCTAAAAGAAAAACAGTTTTAAGTGCCTTTTGAGGTATTCACTAGGCATGTACATCCTCTTTAAAAAGTTACTTACCTTGATTTATAAATACGTACATTGAGAGATACAGTATATGTGTTTCCGAGATGATAGTATTAGAAATAGGAGACCTTGTATCTTGATCTCAGCCATGCAACAACAATCCTGACCTGAATACTTTGATTTGATTTGAACTGGACTCTTTACATCTCACCTGCCAGCCAATCAGCTGCCAGTCTCAACCTTCCCATGCTGATGTTTGCCTCTGGGCACCGCCCACTCTGTGCACGGGCCTTTAATGACAGAGTTAATCAGCTGTCAATCATGCTATATGTAGGATTGTCCCTATGGCTATACTGCCATCAGATGATAGCTAGTGATAACGGGTAATCCAATTTAGCAAATCCCTGCTGTCAAAACTCAACTGTACAGTATGGAACGTAAATATAGAGAACACATAGGGTGTCGTGCTGTGAGTAAAACCTCTCCCTCACTATCACACACTCATGTAGCACAGAGCTAAAACCATCAAAGGCCAGTGTGCTGCCTCTTTTCATGTGCCAGGGTTGGCTGGGATATACTGTACACTGAACCACAAGAGCGGAGGAAAAGAGGGAAGAGAAATATATTTCGCATCAGGACATGTCCTAATTGTTGGGATTAGGAAACGAGGATGGGCCGAAACAGCAGGGAGACACTTCCATTTTTTTCTAACGAGGGCTAATTTACACAGAGTGTCGACCGACAGGCGTATCTGCCTTGACACAGTAGCGCAGGGGTGATATTACGTAGACCAACGAGATGAAGCGAACAGGGCATGTTTGTGAGTCAAAAGATAGAATTGTGCATATGTGTGTGTGTTGCTTTCATATAGCAGATAGTGTCCAATCACCGACTGTAGTGTGCAGGGGACCGCAGATCTGGAACCAGCTCGATGAAAGCTTGAAACCGTCGCATTCTATCTCCATCTTTAAGTACAGGGAAAAACTGCTGTTGGCATATGACTATTGATTGTTCATTATGTAATATGCATAACGTCTGTATTTGGGGTATTTGACTGTATTGTGTATATTGTGAATGTCCCGCATTGCCATAAAGTGTATGATGAAATTGTTTCTCAATGATAATGAATAAACTGAACTAAACTACAATTGTAAAATTGTGTATAAAGGGACTGTAAAAAAAAAAGAAAAATCTTCCTCTCCTATAGTTTACTTTCGAGGACTCCCCCTCCCAAATAACACAAGCTGTTATACAAAGCTACTCTTACTCCCTCTCAATCCCTCTCCTCCTCTTCCAGCCCTCTATTCTCTCTCTCAGTGGATCATGGCGGGCTAATCTCAATCTGTTTTGCTGTGATATCATACACCACAGCTCTATAGCATGCCGCGGTGCCAGCCTTTAGGGGCGGCGTCTGCCCCAGTGCCAGCTCTTTCTCGCTGATATACTGCCAGTGACTCGCAGCTCTGGCACTCCACTGTTTAGTGTTTTTTTTTTTTTTTTGCTGTCTGCTTGCATCCAAACACTCGGCTCTGGTGCTAGAAAAAGTGCTTCCCCCGTGCCATTGTGCCGATTGTTATATCCCCCGTCGTCCTCAATTCTGTTTAATTTTCTACATTTTTTTTTTTTTTTTGGCTTTTTCCGCCGAGGTGTCACGCTCCACTTGCCGATGACAGGAACAGCAATTAAGAAAACAAGCAGACGACGTGAAGACACTTAAGCACGCCCCTCTAGCACCAATGTAAATGTTTTCTAAAGCTAAATGTGATCAAGCGTCAGTAATGAATGAAACTGATTTGCTCTGATGGGTTTGATTTAAAAGTTGCTATGTTGTCTAAATTTTCCTCCAGTTTTTTTAGCGGCACTTTCCCTCAGAGTAGCTCAAGTTGTTGTATCACCATTGAACCAGGTCTTGATGGGAGCTCCTCTGTGAAAAATTGATTAAAGCGTTTTTTTTGTATCTCTAGAAGCGCCCAAGATATGTTTCAGTTGTTGATTCTGCTGCTAAGAAAAAAGCGTGTACGTACAGCAGAAGGTATAAAAACCGTTTTCTAGTCTCTGTGAGCACAGTCTGTAAAAACTGTTTTATTACTCTTGACTGTTAAAGCTATTGTGCGTAACTTCTGTTGACCCCATTACACTGTCGGTGCATATATATTTGAGGTAAGTCTGGGGCGATCAGGCATGGATTTTATTCCTTCTGCTGTATACGTTTTTTGCATCAACAAATGAAACATTTCTTGGGCGCTTTGGGATCGTTGTGTATACGATACAATCACTCCCTGACCACTCAGGTTTACCCCAAAGGATGGGAACAACTGATCTTAAGTCCTCTCATATCATATGTTACCCTTTTTGTTGTCACCGGTGTCTCATGAAGTGGATATTGCTCGTCTCAGTGTGAGGAAAAGCCAGAAAATGTACTCTTATCTCACATAGAAGTGCTTCTGGACTGACCATGAAGAAGTGACTGTTCACCTATTCTGAAGGTCTACTACTTACCACAACCTGCTGTCAGTGAGTACCTTTACCAGAAAACAAAAATGCTTGCTTATTGATTTGAGTTTTGTGCACACAATCATATACATCAGACTGTAATCGTATAACATTGACCATTTCCATTCTACAGAGACAGTTTTTGGTATGGCTCAATCAAATTTGGGTCAACTCATTTGGATGTAACCGTGATTGAATTATTTAAAAAAAGTTACACACTATAGCTTTAAGCTTTAATAACAACTCAAGAAACTTGTCTTAATAATTGTCCTCATTTCCCCCTTGAAATTAACATGCGCTGCATCCATCTCCTCGGCTGTTAATGAGATGACCCTACATATCTCTCTGGGAACAACAATAGCATCAGTGCATTGTGCGACTCACGGTAGGTATACAGTAATGGCATTATGAAAGGAGTCATCAAACGCTTTTGATTGACAATGAGGAAGTAAATCTCATTAGCGCGGACGGTGCAGTGCAAGGGGGTGTGGAGAGAAAACAAAGTTCTACTGGCTGAAGAACCAATCTCGGGAGGAAAGCAAAGAAACTTCTAATGAACAGAACGGAGGGCTGGGGAGCCGGTGGAGAGAGAGAGATTGTCTGCTCTGCTCGACTGGGTGTTGTAAAGTCCACAAGACAGCAGGGTCAGTTCTCTCCTGCTCTCTCTTTCAGCCTTGCCTCAGTCCACTGTGGCTTTTTAAGTATTTAGAGCGGCTTGCCTTCTCTTTTTTCCGCCCGCTCTCTTCTGTCGGTTTGAGTGGGTCTAATGCTCCGTCCCTTGTCAGCTTTCTTCCCCCCTCCCCTCCCTTGTCCTTCGTTTTTTTCCCCCTTTCATTTCCTCTCATGTCTTCTTTCCTTCATCGGCACATATTCTGTCCCTGGACATTATGTCAACGTCTCCTCTCGTCTCCCCCCTGTTTGTGTATATGTTAAAGCTATAGTGAGTAACTTTTTGATATAAATGAATGTCCGTTATATTCAAGCCATCGTTAATCGAGTTGACACAGCTCCACACAACTCTCTCTCTCTCTCTGTATTTCTTAGTATGGCAGCGTTTACAAAGTGGTGTCGTCCCCCGACACTGGCTCAAAAAAATCTCGAGAAGCGCCCAAGATATTTTTCAGTTGTTGATTCTGCTGCTAAGAAAAAAGCGTGTACGTACAGCAGAAGGTATAAAAAACATTTGTGATCACTGAAGTCTAGTAGATGCACGGACACTGTGGTTATAATTACTCAGAATTCCCAGATGGGCAACACAAGTTACGCACTATAGCTTTACGTCTTCTTTGTAACCACCCCTGTCACTTCCGGTCCCCATCACCTGAATAAAACTTGGATGAACCCCTTTCTAAAGCTAAGCCTTTTGGGTCTAGACTTGCTGTCCGTCTCTTGTTTGTGCACACACATGAATATTCATGGCTGCGTCTGCAAAATAGACGCATAGGCTGTGTTTGTGTCTATGTGTGTGTGTTTGTGAGCGACATCAGGAGCACACACACACACTCACACACATCTGTATTGTTTCAGAGCTTACCAAAGAGAATTCCGAACTAAGTCACTTTTATTGTGCCGTAAAAGAGAGGGGTTGGGCGAGCGCCGGCTCAGAGAATCCTGCCTTAATTGGCTTGATTCACAAGGTATCCCAACGCCTTTCTTCATAAGTGTGTGTTCTTACAGAGAGCAGCCAATATACAAAGGGTTGTGTTTTGTACATGCTATCCAACAAAATATTAAAGGTGCTCTGAGGAACTTTCAGTTTGTGTTAATTCTAGCACCCCCTTTGGACAAAAGCGGTAGTGTTTTATACACCAGCTGTCTTTCCTGGGTGAGCCTACCCATGACAAAGGCATTAAGAAAAACTATACAGTATAAAAAGCATTCTTTGCACTGCCGGTCTCGTTTTGCTGTGACATGTAATCTTATGATCATCAGAGGAAAAATTAGACTGTTTCAGAAATATTTAAAGTTCCTCTAGCACCTTTAAGCTACGTTGTGGCTAAGGCTAGCATTGATTGTCGCAACATAAAGTCAATCATCTGACGGTGTCAAATGATGTGAATGATCCTCAAAGTCAAACAACTTAATGTATATGTCCTTGTGTAGTGGGGCAGACACTTGGTTACACAGCTGTTGTGAATGCAGCCCCAGTCTTGACCCGCCCCAATCCACTAATCAGTGCCAGTATTTAAGGCAGCTGTGTTGCACCAATCACTGCTTTGTCTGCTGTCTCTGCTTTGGCTGATGTGTAGCATGGTTTGCATGATGTAATATGTAGCCTTTAAACATACAGGCAAAACAAAACATCTTCTGTAAATATTTTCCATAAAAAAACAAATTTTGATTATTTAAGCTTGTATGTATGTTATGCTGCCGCCTGTGATCGAGTGACTCTGGATTCTGTGGTGGTAAGTAGGGCCACAATGATACTGTTAGCATGTAGCATGTTAGCCTGGGTCATTTATTTTTCTGTAACCTTGTTGGTTCCCTTACTGCTGTGTTGTTTTGCTTTGTGTATTTTATATTTTGTATACTATTTTAGGTATTTCCTCACTGTCATCGCAGCATGTTAATACAGCTCTCTTGGTTTCAAAGCACTTTGAATTGACTGTGTATGAAATGTGCTATATAATTAAACTTGCCTCGGTTTAGCTGCCTAGCTTGATTCAGAGTACAGTAGTTTGCCTTCAGCTCCATTTCTTTCGACTTTTCTTTTACACTATTGTTTAAGTACACTCATTTCAATTCATTTAGTACCATTTTGTAATTGTGTTCTTATGTGTGTGCTATATTCAAGCATTTTCCAGATATCCCCTTTTTCGAGGGGATTTCTCAACTCAAGCTTAATTAGGCTAAATGAGTTTGGACGCACTTTCATCTACAACAGGGCTTTTAATGCTGTAATGGGCCAATATATTTTGGGCTTTCTTAAGAGACGGAGCCAGCACGCTGTCAACTGAAGCGGCCAAAACGTAATTATAACTAGTATTTCCGTGTGTGATTTGTGAAATTCAAACGACACGGAAGGACACTATGAAATATAAGTGGTTTTTCCCCTTCAATTGAAAGTATAATGCAGGATGAGTTGGCCTTAATAAAGCTGCAGGATGGGTTTCAGTCTATTTATCTTGCTTTTCTTTGTTTATGTGGTGACATTTTCTAGAACACTAGTAAAGACAATGTTGCTGGATTTAAGCGTCTAGCTCACGTTGACTCATTTCCTGTTTCATTCATTGCCTCGTCCCTTTGTGATGAAGGCCCTCCATTGTAAAACCGCTCTGGTGTCCTTAACTGTTTTTGTGTCCTCCTTGCCCTTCCCTATTCATTCCTCTCTGTTGTCTCAATGAATGAATGATCTTCAAATTACATTGGTAAACATTAAGTACCAGCCAGCATTTGTTCACTTAAATTATCTTTAAAAGGGATCTTTCATCCCATCATTGTATCTTCTTCTTTCCCAATCCTGATAGCTGATTGGCTCGCCCAGGTGCTATACTCTCCACAGGCAGAACAAAAAACAACCTTGACCAGGCCATACATTAAACCCTCATCTGTCAGTAAATATACAATGTCACAAACAGTCCAAGGTTTGGCTTTGCTAACATGAATGACAGCGGGTATACAGTACAATGCAATATTTATGACAGGAAAGTAACTAAGGGTTGTTGAAAAACCTCAAACCTAATAAGCTTACTGCACAGTGTTTAATTACTCATACAAGCTTTATTTTCCAAAAAAAACATGATGTATTAAGATAAATCTATGCTAAACATATAGCCTGTCACACCTTTCTCCTTAACTGCAGCTAACAACACCTGCGCTCACATAGTAGTGTCATTTGGGTTCCAGTCTGCAGCCCTGAGCTGTGTAGCTACAGCCCAGTGTGAGGTTTGTTCATTGAGTCTTTGATGTCTTTCTGTGGGCTTCTCGTGTTACTTGTCTTGTACTGTAGACACCTAAATGAGAAGAGGGGGATGCTCTACCGCACAAACATAATCACTTTGAGTGCAGAAAACAGGGTTTCCTTTTGACAGAAGTGATAGCACCGGATGACTGATTAAATTGTATCAAAGATCTTAAATTATAACTTTAAAGGCGCATACATATGTTTATGATTGCATCTTTCAAATTATTTTTGATTTGAAGACCATTCCACAAAACCACTCCATTCCCACGTGGAAACTGACCACTAAATGGTAACATTATCACAAGGAGATAATTTTTGGCAAAACATTACAACTAATTGGACAAACCTTTCCACTAATCCCATAAAATGATCTCCCAACCATCAGGGTGAGGAGGATCATTGAATGGTCCAACCAATCTGCTTTGAGGAAGCCAGCGTTGTAAAGAAGCACGTATAACAGTAAGATATGCAAACCACGGCATTAGCATCCTGATCCTGTCTCACTTGCCGCCACCGGGAGTTTTATTCGCATCATCTGGGGAGGTCAAAGCGGCGGGATACTTGCATTATGTGTTCATTAAAATCCCCCCACAAACAAAGCCCTCCATATTAAACCCCAATTTCGGGGCCTATTTGTCTCAGAGTGGGGCTGGTTAACAGGCGCTGACTGACACATAAGCATGGTGCATTATCGCATTGTTTTGAGGCAGCACAGCCCCTCAGAGACACATTTTACCAGGCCCCTAATCCACAGCTGTATTGAGGGATTTGGAAGGTGACCGGGGGTGAAACAACGCGCAAATGGAAGCAAACCCGCAGACACACAAACTAAGTGAGGGACCCAAAGAAACTCAGTTTAACACAGTTCATAAACCACGCAAATGATAAAAAGGCACTCTTGTATCGGCTGTGACACGGCTCAGTTTGTGGCTTTATAGGTGCACTGTGTGTGTGTTTTTCTATCTTTATTGGAGGTATTTATCTGTGACACCAAGTCTCTCGGTAGGACACAGGCTGATATATGAAGTCATAATGTATCAGCACCCTCGGGCCCCCCCCCCCCCCACCCCCTCCATGCAATTGCTGATGTCGAGATGACAAATCCTGAACTATGTGTTATATAGCGCTGTATGCACTGCACGAGCGTGACTCTTCTCTCTACCAAAGTGAATGCTTGAATGTATACAATAAAAGGGCACACACTCTCTTGTGAATTTTCATCATGAATATGTCATTTCCCTTAGTTCCTTCCTTTGCTGTCTGACTTTATGAATTCTTATTGCTCTGTTGCCTGTTTACTTCCCTGTTCAGCTTCAGTATTGGATTCTACCAAACTCCGTAGGGAAATATCTGGCTTTTTAGCTGCTCCACTGTGTTCACCAGTGTGCCGCTAACTGTGTCTGAAACTATAATAGCAGAAAAACACAGCTCAATTACAGGCGGGACATACAAATTAGGTGAAAAATCTCCTTAAAAGTCAGATACAGGGATTATTATCTAGTTTATATCTTAGTGAATCCTTTAGTATTGTTTTTATCAGGTCACTTGATACACATAGTTATGAAAGCAACTCTAAGGTCGCTATTCATTAACACAGCATGGTCAATTAGTTGACTAGAGGGACTTTTGCCTCAAGATTTATTCAACCACTTGAGATGTCAGAGTCCCATGCCAGAAAATAAGTTTTTTGGGGCGTTGTTGTTTGCAATTTTGTCCTATTTGCTGGATTGTTTTAAAGACAACACTGCACCTTAGCTCATAACCCTGAACTGTCATATGAGAGCGCTCTCAAATGCAATTTCGAGTTGTGCTGTCTCTCCGCTGCCCCTACTACTCGTAACCTTTTTCCAACTTAAAGTGACTCCTATATGCTGTATCGAAAAACTGGTTACACTGCCATAACATCACACTGCACTGACCTTCAGTGTTTATAGCGCCTGCATGGTGTTTTATTTGCATCAAATAGAGCCATTTTCACCTCTTCTCTCTCCTGCTGCTCCTGTGGCATTTCGCAGCCACATCTGAACACCAGTGAGCGATGCCCACGGTGAAAACACTTCCCATGTGATTAGTCATGCAAATACTAAATACCTCTCTACTGTTTCAGGGAAGACACAACTAAAATCAACTCAAGCACGATATTCACACATTTTTTATATAAATACAAACAATGGTACCATACTTTAAAGCTGGGGTGGAGGATTTGGGGAGAAAATGGCAGTTGGGATAGAGATTCAAAATCCAAATACCTCAACCGCTCCACTTGTTCTCTTTGGTCCCTCCCCTATGGTCCCTCCCTGACATGCTCTACACCAACAAAGTCTTGCCAAAGTGAATGGACAGTCCCAACAGCCAATAAGAACAGAGAATCGGAGCCTCACTCTGATTGGTCAAAGTGTACAGCTCATGTTAACTTTGACCAATCAGAAATCACATACCCCAGCTTTAAATGCCAGTGTTTGATTGCATGTAGATTAGTACAACCAAATAGCTTGCAGGTTAATGCATGAGTCACCTATCTCATTTTAGTAATACATTGAATTACTTTAGAACAAAAGGAAAGGAATCCCTTCTCAGAGATGGGGCAGTGTTGCTATCATTAACGTCAACCGATAAACAGGATGGAGGAAGGAAGCTGAGAGAATACCAAAAAAAAAGCAGCGTTAATCAGGGTTATTGGAGCCAGAAATAACAAATGAGCCAACACGCCTTTACATAATGAGCCTGGGATTAGACTAGAGAGAGGCAAAACAGTGGCAGTCACCTCCACAGTGTCAGAGAAAAATATAGAAGGTGAGATGACTAATGTGAAGGCTGGGAGGGAGAGTGGTGAGGAGAGAGAGGAAGAGAATGACACAAAAGAGATGATGATAATTATGAATACCCTATAGAGATAATTATTTAGGTTGTCCGTTGAAATGTTCACTTTACCACATTGTATTTGTTGTGATAACTTAAAAGAAATACACGTAGGATTCTACTTGCTAAAGCAATATTCTATATAGCAAAGGTCATTGAAAGCTATGGAGCTGAAATAAACTGAGTCGATAGATAAATGGCTAAGAGAATGATAAGTGATAGCATTTAAGACTCTTTCTTGTCTAAAAAGAACCACTCATTGCGACGTTTCCCTTTTTGAAAATAATTGGTCATGATACCTTAACCTGAACCTAAGCCTGCTATGTGGCTGTATATTCATCACAAATGTGGATCTTTATCAACAAAACTCATGATAGTTTGTTTGTCATGTATAAATCTAAATTGAGACTCGTAATCAGTTTCTCCATTATTACTGTATCAGCATCAACTCAAGTTAAATGTAAGTTATGCAGAATTTTCCATTGTTAGTGCTATGGGAATTTAAAGTTAGTGTAATGTAAATGTTCTCCCTGCTTTTAATTATAAAGAGCCTTGGGATTTGAACTGAACTCATACTGTAGAGACATGCCAGCACCAAGCTCCATTTGAGGAGTGGTGGGTTGAGGTTGATGCATGGAGGGATGTTGGGGTGAAAACAATGCACTGGCTGCCCTGTGAATTGCAAGGCTGGATCACGGTGTCACCCCTCAGAGGCATTGGAATCTTACTCGCTCAGAAAATAGACTTGTGTCAATCCACCAATGGCATTGGTTGCCAGCACACTTGTACAGACAGACAGACACCCTGACCGGTACATATCTTCCGTCCCCTTGCCCTCTTTGCTACATTGTGTCTCTCTTGTGTCTGTTCTGTCTTGGCCAGTGTTCCAGTCTGTCTCCTTGGCGGTTCTCTTCTCCCTCCTGGCACTCTCTGTACCATGTCTTCTTGGCTCGTGTGTGCAGAGTAATGTCTTCATTGCAATCCACCCCCCCCCCACACACACACGACCAAATCTTGCCTCCATAACAGTTTCCACTCTCCACTTTCTTATTGAAACTGTGTCCTTTTTAAAATTATAGCGCGTCACTCTTTCATATAAACGAGTGTCGGTCTTCAAGCCGACGACCAAACGAGATGACACAAAGTTGATTAAGCCTATCAGCTCCACAAAACTCTCGCTGTATTTCCCAGTATGGCAGCGATTACAAACTGGTGTCATCCCCTGACACGAGTGCAGGAGCTCAGAAGAAACCCAAGTAGCGCCCAATGAATGTTTCAGTTGTTGAACCAACTGCCAAGAAACAAACCTGGGCGTACAGCAGAAGGTTTAAAATCCATGCGTGATCACCGAATGGCTTACCCTCATGTAGATGCATCAATAGTGTAGTTGTAGTAATAATAATGTACTCAGAATTCCTCATGGGGGCAACAGAAGTTATGCGCTATAGCTTTAAGCTGCCTGGCTCCCTCCCCCCCCACATAGTGGTCTGTCTGCCTCGCGCTTGCCCAATGTGTGATATGAAAGCTAGGGTTGGAGATTGTCAGGTAACTAGGAGGAGGGGGGTTTCTTAGAGAGTGTAGAGGGATGCCCTTGGGTTGGGAGTCGGGGAAGATAGCCATGGTGCAGTAAGAGGGCAGGGCAGGGAGAAAGAGAGAGATAATTACGTTATTTAACAGCTAAGGAAACTGCAATACGGTAGTGATAGGTGATTGAGTGTATGTATGTGTGTGAGGCTGGTGTGTGTGTGTGGTGTGTTGTGTGGTGCGTCTGGGAAATCCTGCAGGGTTTTCTCTTCTCATTCCCTGCTAGGCCAGCAGAATCGGAGAGAGAGAGCAGTCTGCCTGCAATCACAGAATCCCCCTATCATTTCACATTTGCTTTCTCAGGAGAAACGCTGGTTGCCCCGGGGGGCCGAGGCGCTGTTGCTCTGCTGTCATGAACAGTTTAATGCAAACCTTGTATCACAAACAGGAGGGGAATTATTCTTTCCTTTTATTTTTTTACTGCTGATGTAGGCAGATAATCACTGGGACTGCCCTTGGTAATTCTTCACCCGCCCTGTCTAGTGTTGCCAATTTAAAAATATGACTCTTAACTATCTGTGTGAAAGATATGAAGATGGCACATTTAGATTAAGCTTTAAATGTTTTAACTTATCCTCGTACTCCCTTCATTTTCGTCATGCAACTATAATTTTTATACCCATTTTTTTCTGCACTGGCGTTGGAAGAGGATAAATCTATATCCAGCTTAGCTGAGCTCCATTGACTGATGAGGAATCAAAATTGAACCACATAGATCTAATGTGTTACATAGCTGTCCTTTTCTGGTATTCTTAAACATGTTCTAGCTTCGAAAGTATCCATCATCAAACCTGGCAGTATATTAGTTAAGCCATATCCTTCCTTCGACTTATTTAAACTAATTTTAACGATGAAAACATAATAGTGATGTTTTACCGCTGAATAATCAGTGATGGATGGAAGAGAGATATGAGATAGTTCCTTGATGTGATTCAGTGTTGTAGTTTCACCGTATCACGACATCTTTGGCCACAGGCGGATGAAAAGCTGCCGATGCTGCCAGCTTATCACCAGTGTTATTCAGCCTGGGCGCTAACAAATCCTCCCTCACGGAACAGAGTTTGAACGCAGGCCAGCGGAGAAGGTATGGAGAAGTCAGCTGAGGTCAGAGGAAGTAACAGCACTCTAAGATGATTAAATTGCGAGCTACATTTAATGCGTCTTGCACTTGCTGGCTCAAACCCCTGCCGTGTTTTTACTTTTTTTCATTTTCTTATTTCAGCCTTTGTTCGGCCAGGGTGGGCACCTGAAATTCAAATTGGAACTATTTTATTGTGCTGGACTGTCCTGGTTAAAGTGGCAGAGCAGTTACAGTGCATACATGTCTAACATCCACTAAAAGAACTGTGTGTATTGTTTATGTCTCTTTTCCTTACATGCAAACTTTCTGGCATCACTAACTGACTTAATTTCTGACGTTAAGCTGTGTAACTGATTTGAAATGAGAAATGTACATGAAAATTAATTTTACCGAGGGTCCATCATACAATGTACTACAGTGACATAAGCAATTGCTAATGTCAACATCATGCTCACAAAGACAACACTTATATGCTGATGATAAGCTGATGTAACGTCTACTAACAGACTGATTGCCATCCCAAGAGCCACAATGCTAGGATGGCTAAAATGAATAAACTAATCAAGTTTTCTGTTGAAATGTAAATGTAAAGCTACTACACGTCAGGGCCAAACCGTATGTTTTTGGTTGTTTTAAAAAGATAAGGTGCCAACACACTGCACACCGCCGCGCGGCGAGTTTACATAGAAAGTCAATGTATTTCGAGCGCCGCCGTGCGAATGGGCGGCCGGCGGCGAGCGGTTCACGCGGCGCCGTGCGACCAGGGTTGCCGCAGAAGTTGAAAATATTATACTTTTCGCCGCCGGCCGCGATAGCCAGTCAGCGTTGAGCTCCTCCCGACGTCACTCGCTTCGGGACGACGGACAGAGGAAATTAAGATGGATGAAAACATAATAGTCACAGTTTGCTCCCATAAGTTCTGTGAATAGCCTGTGCCTGTTGCCTGCTGTGTACAGCTATCAGTTTTGCTTTATGAACCAAGTTAGCACTGGTTAGCTTGGGTAAAGCACCATCAGCACAGCAGACTGGTGCTCTCAGCACCGGTTAGCACCAACGCCAGCATGTCCCCAGAGTAGGAGAAGGCTACTGTGGTCGGGCAGCCGGCGGCGGACACAATATGACCCAATATGATCACGCGGCGCGGAACCTGCGATTCGCGCGGCCAACCGCCGCGCCGCGGAGTGCAGTGTGTTCGTACCTTAAGGATCACACAGGCAATCTGAAAGGACAGAGGTGTCATTTTCAAGCACATTTTAGATTTAATGTGCTGTGGCTGGCCAGCTAATTGGATATCATGCCTGCAAACTGAGGTCAAAAGCATGTTTGTTAGGACGCTCCACTTTTAACAAGCTAAGGCACAGGAAAAGATTTTGTGCGCGCCCGTGAGAAGATTTTGGCAAGATAGTCTGTGGCTGTTGTTTTGTAGCACGTTGTTATCCGTCTGTCTTTAATACAACATGAGGGTCCATTTTTCATGATTAATGCAAAGATTTGATTGGTCGTATGTAAACCTGTTGATCTTCGTAGATGGATATGTAATGGTATTCCCACAAATGAATGCCAAAAAATTCCATGATTACAGTAAACAATAAAACAAACTCTCAGGTGTAAAGTTTCCTTATACATCGACTTCTTGGTTCAACTTTAAAGATGCTCCAAGGAACTTTCAGTTTGTGTTAATTATTGCACCCCACTTTGGACAAAGGTGGTAGTGTTTTCACTACGCCAGCTGTAGTTCCTGGTTGAGCGTACCCGTGACAAAGGCGTTAAGAAAAACTATATAAAAATAGCATTCTTTGCATTGATGGTCTCGTTTGCTGTTACATGTCATTTATGATCATCAGAGGAAAAATCTGACAGTTTCAGATATACTCAAAAGTTCCTCGTAGCACCTTAAGCTATCATTCTATAGTTGTGCCTTAACAATTGCTGTGCATTAGGGTTAATAATCCAAAGTTGGTTGCGAACACTTGTGGTCTTTCTTTTTAATAAAGTGGGAAAGATGATCTCACCAAATTGTTGCCTTGTTTAAAACCTCTCTGATCTGACTGGTGGTTCCATGTTTGGACCGTGCAGTGTATTTGATAGTGTGTGTGTGTGTTTCTGACCGGGTGCATTATTAACAGACGCATGGATGATGTGACGGCACTGACGCAAGGTCCCCACTGACTCAGAGACTGTGTCACGGAATCTATATGTCCTTGTCATAGCTGAAAGCCCAGCAATGACAACCTCGCTTAGTTTGTCTCTTGAAGCCAACATCTCATCAGAGAGGCTCGGGTGTGACAGAAGACTTAGACGGGTACGGTACCAGAGAAGAGAATTGGGGAGACAGCAGAGGGAGGGGTACTTTTGAATTCGCAGACATTGAGGGAGGGATCGGAGTGACAGAGGGGGAGGAGAAAAGGGAGGGAGAATGAAGAGCAAAGGGGAGGGTTAAGGGAAATAGATTTGTGAGAAAGTGAGCGAGAGTGTGTGTGTGTGTGTGTGAGAGAGAGATAGGGAGGGAGGGAGGGAGAGACAGAGCAAGCATGTGAAGCACGTTGCCAGCACTCTCTCTGTAACGCACTGTGAACAGGGACTCAGACACACAACATACACAGACTCACACAAGTACATGCTGCCTCTGTCACACAGCTGTACACCTTCACACTGTGCTGCTCCTTCACACTAAAACACACACACACACTATACACATATATACACACTCTCCTCACACGTGTGCGCTGAGGCTGATCGAGGTGCCTTTTTTTCTGGATACACTTCTTCACTGTATCTCTCTCTCAAACACTCACACACAGACACAGGATAACCATGGACACACACCGTGAAGCTACACTCTTCCGATCCACAGCAGACGACTGTCACCCACCAGTGGAGACTCTCTCTTGAGCGGCGGCGGCGGCAAACCCAGCATCCACCGTAAGGCAAGTCTACCTGCCAGCACAGCCCACTCCCCTCATTCCCCTTTCAGCTCATCCTCCTCCTTCCTTTCATCCCTCCCCGTCTGTCTCTCTGTCTCACATCCATTCATTCATCCCTCGCTCTCCCAGCTGCGAGGCGGCATGCGTGGCTGAAGGACACAGCATTGCGCTCTCTGCTTATGGTTGTAGCTCGCTGCCGAGGGAGAGTTGGAGAGTCCGATCCGATAGAGGGGATAGATCGACTCACTGCACTCCCCTACTACATCCTTCCCCCCCCTCTCTCTCTCTCTTCATCTGACTGTGTCCCTGTCTGTCTCTCTCGTTCATGAATGTCACCTCTATCTCTGGGCAATGCTGGATTCATCAAGCCTCTTGTCTGTCTTCTCTCAGGGTGCGGGTGAACGCAAGGGGTGACGCCAGGAGGGCTGGACAGACGGCGAAGACCGCACTCCGTTTCGGAAACGTCCTTCTGCAAAAAAAAACCTCAAGTCTCATCCCAGCTTTCAGATCTGATACCTCAAGTCGGACCGCCCCTTACTTCTCGGCCGTTGTATCGGATGGAGACATTTTACAAGTGACGGACAAGACAATAAGGATCTGCAGTGGGTCCCGACAGTGTCACTGTTAATCTGGAGCGTTGACATCCCAACCTTTTTCCCCAAACCGAAACGGTGCAGGACTTCTCGTCTGGAGGACTTTGCAGACTTCGGACAGGATTGAGTGGAACTTGGCAGAAGGGTGTTAAAGGTACACTCGGACTAGGACTGAGGTTGTTTTGGGAGGCATCAGCTACATTGCATTGTTTTTTTTTTGGGGTGGAAAACGACATGACTTGTCCCAACAGAAGAATAATGACGTATCAGGGCTTTACTTGAACCGAACCAAACGAACAAACCAGTTGGACATTTAAAAGGCTATCGCTCGTCAACCCAAACCTCAAACGATCACCAACTGACTTTTTCAAGGGTTCCGCCTTTTCTTTCCTCATCCTCCTACCTCTACTTCCCGTTACTTGCGTCCATTAATCGGAAGCCCCCTCCTCAGCTCAGCACCCTTCCCCCTCAGCGGTGCTCCGTGGCCCTGGGTGAGCGGGCAGGGGGGTGGCCCACGGTACCCCCCGACACCTGGGAGCCACCGGGCCACGAGAGGCTCGTGAGGCGGCGCTGGGAAGATGGCCGCTCTCGCCAGCTCCCTCATTCGCCAACGCAGGGAGGTGAGGGACCCCCAGGCGAACCGGCAGGTCGCCAGCAAGCGCAAGCCCTGCCCAAAGAGCAACAAGTCGCTCTGCCAGAAGCAAATCCTAATATTAATATCCAAGGTTCGACTATGTGGCAGTCGAGGGCGAAAACTCGAGAAAAGACCAGGTGAGTCCCCCCCCACCAGGGCTTCCAATTACAATTTCAAATCGTACCTTTTCCAGTTTCTTACTTCCTCTCTTCCCCACAACCCCCCTTAATCTTCTGCCTGTATTGGATAACTGGATTTTGATGGTTGACATGCCAGACTACATATTAATCCTCCACTGTAAAGCCTTCATAAAGAACATCCCCGAGCTTGTAATTTCCAGTGCAAGGATTTAACCAAAATCTGGGAAACATCCCAGCCCTATCTTTACTGGTAGCTGAGCACATCATGTCTTGTATGGTAGCACTGGCCAGAGTAAATTCGGGGATTAATACAAACAGATTGGTACCTCTGACCAGAGGCGTGACAGCGCCTGCCGTGTTACAGTTGCAATGACTTTGTCGAGGTGCATGTCAACACATCTACACACTTTGGTAATCTGCAAGCACGCAACGAACTTGGCTCATATATAGGGTGATTTACTGAGGTATAAAAATGTCAAGAGGTGGCTCATTTGCAATTCTGGGGGGCTATTACACTCCCCGTGCCTCCCTCAAGGCAAGTGAAAAAACAGTGGGGTCTAATTTGTCTTGTGTTGTATGCATGTTGAATGTAATTGCAACATTATTAACTGAAGCTTAATGAGACAGTGACACTTGAGTTGCGGGATGAGTGTGTCTGTGTTTCATATGGTGATGGTCGTTCTATAGAGTGGATTTTGTTAGGAAAGCAAAATGAATTTGAGAATGTGAATTTTTATATTTAGGTAAGGGGAGGCAAGACTGATCAGTAACCCCCCCCCCCCCCCCCACACACACACACTCACTCACACTCTTTCTGTTACACACACACACACACCACACACACACACACCACACACCACACACCACACACTACACACACACACACACACACACACACACATATTCATGGAACTGGCCATTTGTCTACAAAACAAAATCATTACGTAGGAAATACCACTGTGCCCAGGCAGTTGTAATAGTTTCACAGCTAAATCATTTGTCTTTTATCAAAAGCTCTATTCAGTTTAAGATGATGATTAATAATGTTTTTTTTCTCTTTTTGGAACAACATAGCTATTGGGTCATGTCGAATTATCTTCTTTGGAAGTCATAAATGCTTAGAAAAACATTTTAAAGTATTTTCTTAAATAGATATTTGTCTTTTCGAGGAAATATGAGCTATTTTTAGTTTTTTTCATGACTTTGTTATATTTGATCTTTCCTTTTGCTTTGAAGGGAGGAATATATTCTTTTATTTTGGCAGTTTAAAAAAAAACGTTTTTTTGGAACTCATATTGGCTTTTATTGAAAACTGCATAAGGTATTCCTCCGTCTTCTTTACAATATCTAATATTAACTGTAGACAATATTCAACAAAGGTCTTGGATCACTATATTCATGTGCGTATCTACATGCTTTATACCCGAATGAGCTTGTTCTCACCTCACCAGTCTGCATGCGTGTGTGTTTGTTCTTTCCTAACAT
Organism: Ammodytes dubius; assembly: GCA_026122265.1. Taxonomy (NCBI): domain Eukaryota; kingdom Metazoa; phylum Chordata; class Actinopteri; order Uranoscopiformes; family Ammodytidae; genus Ammodytes; species Ammodytes dubius. The sequence continues at coordinate 6,707,645 of CM047527.1, forward strand.
GTACTTTCCTGTACTTCCACGTACAGTATGTGTGTGTCCTTTTCCTCCTTGTTCATGTGTGTGTGTGTGTTCTGTGATATTTATTGTCTTGGTGTGCCAAGTTCATCATGATAATTACGCTGGGAACCTCTAACGTCGGATGCAGCATCTGCCATAGAGGCAACTGCCTCTCTATATTGTAATTACGGTTGTAAAATATATTGGACAGGTTGTGGCAATGCCAGCTCTTTGGGAAGAAGGCCACGCGTGCGCCTTGGCCATTGTTTGAAGCCATTTTCCTTGGTAATGGCTCCAGTGCTTCCCACACTCTTATGGATTTATTATGGTAATTGTGGGGAAGGAGGTATGACTGTGGTTAGAGGCACATTACCAGCTTCACTGTTTCAGGTTGTGATTTACAGGGGTCTGTGTCAAGGAGCGCGTGTGGCAGTGTGCGTCTTCATCATTCTCTCGAGGAGTCTCTACATGTGTGCTCGGCATATAGAGGACACTGTTGACCCCTGGACGTGTGTGTGTGTGTGTGTGTGTGTGTGTGGTGTGTGTGTTTGTATGCACGCTATCTGCTGTGTGTAGTCTCATCATGTGCGAGTTTCTCCCTCCCTTCTCTGAGCTTCAGCCCGAGGCCACAGTTGACCCCTGGCCAGGAATAAACGACTAAAATATTCCTTAGCCGTAGCCTCCACCTCTTCCTCCTCCTCCTCCTCCTCCTCTTCCTCCTCCTCCTCCTGGCAGGACTTCAGAGCAGCCTGCTTACAGCTTACATTCACTTTGCCTCCAACCGGCCTCCATTGTTCCTGCCTAATTTGGCTGCTATTGGTTTACTCTGCATCCTATGGGTTACAGTCCTTTGCCATCTCTTTTGGTTGGTTCCCTTGTTTTTCTTTCTTCTTGGTTTTTGTTGATGATGGAGAATCACTCACTCATTTCCCGTATGCACACACTCGAAGAAGAAGATGATTAAAGAGTAGGAACTACCTTAGGCTTTTTAAAATAAAAAAATAAACCCACACAGTTTCAACTACAACATTGTGTCAGTTTGATAGATGAACCCATTAACGATCATTATTATGTATCCTTTCGGCTTGAATATCAAATGACATCTACTACAACGTGCAGTACACTCAATTGCACTCAATGCCTCCAAAGCAATATGATCACCCTAAGGTTGCAGGTTGCATCAAGTATCCTGGTGTCACCTGAAAATAGGCAACTTTCTGGTGTCAGTGGTGTGACGTGAGACAAGGTGTAATGTAGCCCGTCCTGTGGCTTCATTATTGTCCCATTGTGGTTTGTTCACTTAGGCCTACAGCCTTTTAAAGGCTGATCAGCTAACACGGAAAGCAGTATCGGTTGTTAACGATCACAGGGTCTATTTATTTTTTTAAGATTTTTTTTAAATGCTCCCTCGACCTCACTCCAGATGAGCAGAATACGATGCATGAGTATTTATTTCTACTTAAAAACAGCAATCAGCGTAGTTTATTGATGATTGAATCACTCATAATCGGTAGATCGCAGCGCTTTACCGTCTTCTTCCTCTGATATTTAACCATATCGTCCCAACTTAGTGTGATCTTAGCCCTTACAGAAGTATTTCGAGGACTTTGTACAATAAATCCATATTAAAGGCCGTGTTAGTTTACCCATTTTGCTCTGGTAGAGTCTTTCAACCAGTCAGAGGTTTGTTAACGTCTTTCCATCAATGGGAGGCAGGTCCATGCGTATACTTCAGGACACATAGAATAAAGTTGGAAAATGTCAATTGTCTCGCGTGTTTTACATCATCTGATCGGCTCCTTTGATCGGCGTTGATAACAACCCCCTAATCAAACTATTACACTACTACTATATTAATGATTATCGGCCCCATCCTTCTTCAGAACTCCACTCTTCAAATATCATTCTACCTGTTTGGACTGAATACTTCAGGATATCACTGGTAACAGGATTTATGTGCTCGCCTGATAAAAAGTGACCTTAGGGCTGGCGAGAGAATAAAATATGCATGGATTAGTTGACAGATTGAAAGAGATAATATGCAATGACTTTGCCGGACCGGTTTTTGCTAAGTGATCATGTTGCACATGCACACCGTTTGCACACCTCCCCTCTTCCGGATAGCCCCAAGGGATAAAGAAGAAGAATCAGTGGGGGTGTAAGAAGTGTGCGTAACCTGGTACAAGGCTGGTAGTGGGGCCCGTGGGTAAATGTTAACCCCCTTGCTTAATGGAGAAAAATGTCAAAAAAACAATATCACGGCAAGATGCGATAATGAAATTCCACTGATGATTCTGGGGGTTCAAGTAATTATGTAATCCTGTCACGTCATCTTGAACATATTTGATTGAAAGTCTTAGTGAAAGAAGACAAGCAGTCACGTTGGATTTAAGAAAATAAATAGAAACAGTGCTTTTCAATTTGTTTGCTTCTATCGTCTCAGAACGACCCACAATAAATCACCAAATATTTCACCTCATAGCAGTCACAGTGAAACCCCAGTGTGTTACAAGTTTGTTTCCCCTTGAAAACTTTTTTTTTTAAGACTAAATCTGTGTCAGCACACACGAGCCCCTGTGCCCTAGTTATTTATTTGTGATCACCATTTTTGTAGTCCGTTATGCTGTGGCACTTTTCACAGATGCACTAATGGCACCTGAAAGGAGCAATGTCGCTGCGCGTGTGTGTTAGATGTTATCATGCAGCGAACACTGCTGGTGCGTCACTGCATTGTGCGGAATAGTTCAGGCTCCCTTTGTACTGTTGAAGGCCATTTGAGGCTATTGTAGGAGAGGAGGAGTTGTACTTAACAACCAATGCGTGTTCATAGCATGTGTGTGTGTGTGTGTGTGTGTGTGTGTGTGTGTGTGTGTGTGTGTGTGTGTGTGTGTGTGTGTGTGTGTGTGTGTGTGCATCCTCAAACGCTCGCTAACTACCTGCTTCTTGGGTTGACGTGTGTTTGTTTGTCCCAGCCTGACCCACATACCTTCCCACCTTGCCTTCCTCTCTCTTTACACTGTCATCCCGCATCGTTCCCCACTATGTCACCCCTTCACCTCCACACACACCTCCACACACACACACACACACACTCTCTAACCCTCACCTAGCCCATACTAATGATGCCCCAACACTACAGCCCACTCAGCGTATAACAAGGTCAGCTTGCCCTGCACAAACACACACACACACACACACACACACACACACACACACACACACACACACACACACACTCGCAGGCATATAGCCTCAGCACACACACACACACACACACACACACACACACACACACACACACACACACACACACACACACACACACACACACACACACACACACACACACTTTTTTTGTGTGAATTTCATTGTGTGAAGTACATGTATCTATAATTACAGACACACACACACTTGCATGAATATAAGCATAAAAACACACCCACGCACATTCACACAGACTATCAAATCTGCACACAAACAAGCAAATGAGGAGATTTCAGGATAATTTCAGCGGGGTGTGGGAGGGAGATAATTTCACCCTGGCTTTGCCGTGTGTGTGTGTGTGTGTGTGTGTGTGTGTGTGTGTGTGTGTGTGTGTGTGTGTGTGTGTGTGTGCACGCGCAGGGCTGTTATCATCAAATGAGGATGTTAAGCCGCCTATTGGATATCAAAGCGAAACCTGAATAGCTTGTGTTGTGTTCTGACTGCCTGCTGGAGCTGCTGTGAAATACCTCCTCTGTTCTGTTAACAGGGTGGAATAACACAAGGAGTTGTGACTGCAGCACGCGGGCCAAGTGTGCATCCAGCTACTGCAAATTGGTTGGTGTGAATGTGTGTGTGTGTGTGTGTGAGAGAGAGGGAGAAAATGTGGGCGCGTTTGTGTCACAGCCAACGAAGAATAAAGGTGTGACAGTAGTGAGTAGTGAGCACACGCACCTCAACCAGACTTTGTGTGTGTGTGTGAGAGAGAGACTGTGTGTGTGTGTGAGAGAGAGACTGCGTATGTGTGTGTGTGAGAGTGTGTATGTGCGCGCGTGAGTCTCATTGTTGTGCCGTGATTCATCAGGCCACACCAGCTCCTCTCATTAACACACACTGATTTATCAATAATGTGCGACAGCGTTTGGAGAGCACACATTGACTGGGGCGATTTACTGCCTCATAGACCGGACACTCCGGACGGGGCTACACCATGGGAGGACTATATATTTCTTTCTCTCTCTCTCTCTCTCTTCTCTCTCTCTCTCTCTCTCTCTCTCTCTCTCTCTCTCTCTCTCTCTCTCTCTCTCTTTCTCTCTCTCTCTTTTATCAGCTTGCTCCCTTTTCCCATCCTTCCTCTCAATCCATCCTCTGACCGGCGTCCTCCTCCTCCTCCTCCTCTATCTCACCTCTCTTTTTCTCACTTTCTCCCACAGCCTCGATCGCCCCCTTCCCCACCTCCACACCACTCACTTATCTATCTCAAGGACATCTGGCTTTCTTATGGCTCTCTCTCTCTCTTCTCTGTCTGTCTCTCTCTCTCTCTCTCTGCGTGTCTGCCTGTCTCTCCCTAGCCCTTCTCTGTATTTTTTTACCATTGTGTCTAATCATCTTGTCTGCGTGCCAGACTGCCAGTCAGTAAATCAGTCACCGGATGCCACATTGGCGTACATTATACTGTAGGTATTGTGCGGCCATGTTACGTAACTCCTGCTTCTATTGTTAATGGATCAGTGTATCCTAATATGGGGGCTGTAATCGTTCAGCATTGGGAGTTTGTTTGTCTGCTATTGTTCTTTGTCCTTGATGGTGTGATGCGGCGCCATGATGCTATACGGTGTGGGATTGTAGGGTGTAGATTTGGTAAGGGAAACACAATGAGGTCTTTGTGAATATTATTCATATGCATTTATATTAATCCATCCAATAACACATTGTGATGAAATTGGTATTTTTGTTAAGTCCCTGCATGGCCGAGAAAACTGCCTTTATTATGCTACTTCCATTTGTCTGCCTCTCAAAGTCCCTAATAAGCTTAAAATATGAATATATTGCTCTTTAAAAAAAATGTAATAATCATATGAAAAATGGATTTATTTTCTGATTCAAATAGCTGTATTCAAGATCACAACTCCGGGTGCACTGTTTATTTATGGTTTAAATTTACAATTTTGTACAATTTAGGTATATGCCTAGAACATCTTTCTTCTGCAATTGTTAGATATGAGAGGTCATTACATAATAATCCAACCCATCATTGACCGCTGTGAGGTTTGTGGTGAAACTGACAACAATGATATTCATAACCAATAAACAAAATTGACAGTGAAGTGAATCGACAAAGAAGAATTCGATGAAACCTACTCTTTTTTTTATCAAATCAAACCTTCGTCTTATATTTCTGACTACAAAGGGATCCAAGGATCAACTCCCACCTTGTTAATATAGTACATGTACTATATTAACAAGTATGTACTATACTATAGGCATCATGACCAATACATTACGGAGGCTATTTCAATATTATTTTACTTTACAGCCTATTTCTCCATTCAGAATGAGCAACAACCTAACTTTGACGCTTACGTGTTGACTGTATCACCAGGAGCGCGCGCGCGCACACACACACACACACACACACACACACACACACACACACACACACACACACACACACACACACACACACACACACACACACACACACACACACACACACACACACACACACACACACAGAGGTCACAAGCAAGCACTGATCGCTGACATTCCTAAATGGACCAGGGCTATTGATATGTTTATGTCATGGGGGATTGACCACTCGGTTTGTTTGCAAGCCTCACCAAAACAATGGGCTCGCTGCTGGCATTCCACAAAGGCTACACACATGAATTACTTTATTATTAATACACCAACTCTAATGACAGCTGCAGCATAAGCCTGGTGGGCTGTACAGGTCCAGTCTGGGTTTGACCACAAATTACTGTATGACGCCTGACTAATCATTTGAACCATAGATGATCTGGTAGCCATAATTAGCTTCATGTCAAAAAAATGTTTTGGGCCATCTTGCAGCTTGAACAGTTCGAAAAGTTTAGATTTTCCCCCATGGCTACTTACAAAGGTCTGTTACAAACTTTAGTGTGCTTGTGTTAATAATAAGAATACATTTTTTATACCTTTTTTTTAACATAGCAGCAAAACAGTCCAACCATACTATCTGCATCGTTCAGCCATATGGCTCCTAATTCGATGCCCCCCTTATTGTTCTCAGTTTAAAGATTTGCACAATTGAGTGCTGCCTTTTTCTCTTTGCTGGCAACATTTTTGAGGACACAGCAGCTTTGTTGTTGTGAACGGTCTGATCAGTTTTCTGTGTTGACGTTCAGCATAAGCATCCACATAGATAGAGAATGGTTAATAATAATGGTTAATTAACAAAAAAAACATATTCTTCCTAAATACAAATGAGTGAAAACTAAGCAGAAAAACCCATGTGTTGTATTAAATATGGCTTTCATATCCTCAGGACACTATAATGCTCTATTTATTGTATGCAAATTTCAAAATCATTTCCTTTTATGAAACTCTATGTATGCTCTCTATGTATAGAGTATGGCAAATCTTTAGCTCAGCAGTGGTGTGGTAAGTGTCTCATACGCTTGTAGATAAAAAAGGAATGAAACCCCTGCAGAATCAGCCCAGAGTTCGGACATTTAAAAGATGCTCTCTCCACTGTAAAAAGCAGTGCAGCCGAGTGGCAGAGATGAACAGCTGTATAGTAATACACAGTAAATTAAACCGCTACAAGCCAGTGGGCATTTCAAATTGCTTCATTACATGGTTGTTTCTGGAGAAAAAAATCGTAAAGAAATTATTTTTTTTTACTTTGTATTACAATTTTCTCACTGCGGAGATTACTGCACATACAAATGTCCTCACCCGGGCTCTACTCCCACTCTGACCCCACACTGTCCCCTTTAGTGGTCTGCAGCGTCCACATTATGGAACAGCAGCCATAGATATGATCACATAACTCCTTTTTAGAAGGTTTTTATTTTGGACAAGATGGAGACACAATGGAAATCATCTATGTCAAATGTATTACAGAGAGCTGCTTTGATACTATCATTTGTTACGTCTTGTGCTCATTATCTTCAGACAACCGACCGTGGCCCATCCATCACATTGCCACGTGCCACACACACCGTGCGTTATCACGAGCCGACGGCCTCGCTTCTTTGGTAACGGGTTCCGCCCCTCTGTCTCTGCCAGTGCGGCAGATGTTGTGTATGAAACGGTGCCCGGGATAAATGATTTGGAGATGCTAACATTTGGCCCTGTGTGATGATCAATGTGGGCTTTCAGCGCCGCCCCTCCCGTACCCATTGATTGATTTATGGAGCCGACCACCATTTGTTTTGATGCGGAGAGCTTTTTTTTTTTTTTTTTTGGATGGGCATCAATCATCATTATCAGACAAGAATAGAATATTTCTGGTGCTGTGTGTGTGTGTGTGTGTGTGTGTGTGTGTGTGTGTGTGTGTGTGTGTGCGCGGCCTCAAAGTTTGCTAATGTTGGGCTTGTTTGTTTTTGTGAGTCGCCTGGACTCGACTGGCACATTCTTGGCACGGCATGGAGTATGGTGAGGACAAGGGGTTTGAGATCCCAAACACTTTGCTCTTCAGATGTCCTCCAGCTGAGATTGCACACACACACACACACACACACACACACACACACACACACACACACACACACACACACACACACACACACACAACACTCTACATGGATGGAAGCATGTGTGCAAATATGTCCGCATTTATCTACACGAGCAATCAGATAATTTCCTCTCCATTGGGACTCACCATCTTGAGAGCCCAGGTAACAAATGACCGGCGAGCGTCGAGTCAGCATCTTGCACTCCCCAAAGCCAACCCAACCTTGCTTTGACTCAATGTCAAAAAAACAAAGCCCAACAGAAACGGTGCACTGCCCCTTTAATCAATGCTGATGGTTAAATCGCAATATTAACATGCTGAGGACAGTAAATCCGGCATTAGCATTTTATATGCAATCAATTTGCCGCATGGTTTGTGCGCAGAGCTGAGCCGGACGTGTGTCCCATGGCGATGCCTGTTTGGGGATACAGGACGGACGACACACAACACACGTGAACCAACACACACACACACACACACACACACACCACACACAATATACAGCACAACACCACACACACACACATCACACTACACACAACACAACAAACACACACACACACCATAAGACAACACAGGGAAAAATCAAACGGCATAAAAGCCTTCTGTCTATCCCCACAAGACATTGAGCACGAATGGTACGGAAAGATCCACAACGGGACCAACACACACACACAATACACACACACACACCACACACACACACACCACACCACAACACCCGTACATACACACATATGTCGTGGAGAGTCTGATGTCTCTTTCAGCACACCACAGTGTCCCTGACCGAAGTGACATTGTCTAAGAGAAAACGCATTAAATCATGTGACATTTTCATCCGTGTGTGTGTGTTTGTGTGTGTGCGCTTACATCTCACTCACACCCACACCACCTCAAACACTTTAAATCTGCTGGGGAGATGAACCTTTCAAGCTTACAGGGATAAAGTCGATGTGTGTTCATGCTTTCCTGATTGCGTCTGTATCTGATTACGAGTTAATATACTTTGATGGCAGACATAGTACCACCCAAGGGAGGGGGGGGTAAGAATTACTGACAGGTGTTAGGGACCAAAGGATCAACACAGAGCAGCACGGCCTCGTCACATTTGTCTGTCTCTCTGTCTGTTATTATTATTATTGAGAAATAGCCTAACAATGAAACTGACCTCTCATTCAGTGGCGACATGGGAAAATGAAGGGAGACAGAATTTCTGAATTAACTTCAGTCAGACAGTGTGAGAAGTAATTGAGCACCATTAGCTCCCGGCAGCTGTTTACTGGAGGGTTTGTTAGTTTTAATGAGTCTAAACCTGCCACACTTGTTTAGGGGATGTCTGGAATACACTACGTATTTTTATTTGCAGAGGAATTGAATGCGACCGACAAGTCAACTGTAGTTTTTGAACAAATTTGTCTTTCAAAAATCAAATCTACAACTTGGCTACTTTAAAGGGGCTGTAACACCCAAAAATATTTATTTTTATTAAATAAAAAAAGAAGGAAGATATAACACAGTATATAAGAAATAAAGAAACTGACTTTTGTACACATGGCAGTGACCATGGCAGTTGATCTATTTAAATCAAGATAGTCAAAAACTGAATTGTGAATAATTGTCAATTCTTTTTTTTCTTTTGCAAGCAATTATTGAGTGATACTATCTTTAGAGGTCCCACCAAACCCATTCATTTGATCTTCTGTTTTCTGCACTTCCTCAACAGTTTTACATTACAGTGGTTCTGCTGTTGGTAGCATCGGCCATCAAGTATATAGAGACACTAACACACACACACACACAACAGACACTAGAATCTCACAGGTATTTCCAGATGTAGATGTCACTGGGTTCTCTGTTCAAGTATTTTAATCATGCATGGCGTGACACTTTTCCCACTCTTTAATATATATATATTGATGTACTTTATTTTTTTCTTCACCAGTGTACAGTATGTCTTATCTTCGTCGTCACCTCGCCTCAATTCTCCCACTTTACATCTCTCCTCCACTTGTCCTGCGCTCCCTATAACATACACATGGAGCACTTAAACGCTGCATGTTGCATTTACTGTACTTAAAGTGCGCAGTCGCCAACTCAGTACATGAATAACACTGAATAATGTAACTTGCGTGTGTCTATAGATGGAGAGCAGAGGCCCTAAAGAGAGCATTTTCAGGGTTTTCCTCCATAAAGTGAATGCACACAAACTGTGTGTATACGAATGCAAACACCGCTGCATTGTTCTAAAGAGAGATGCAGCTTACATGTGCAGCGATCTCTTGTACCACACACACACACACACACACACACACACACACCACACACACACACACACACACACACACACACACACACACACACACACACACACAACACACACACACACACACAAACATCAAATAAAAGGGGACACGGTGAACACAGTGCTCTGATTTATACTGTACCCCCTCTGGGCATGATGCACGCTTTCAAAGGCACACGTGTAGCTGTTGACTGGGGACCAACGGCACATACATAGTGTGTTCTTTGTGTGAGCATTTGGCATGTGTGTGTGCTCCCTTTGAAAAATATACACTATACAAGTCACATACACTGTGAATTCCCAAGTGTGTGTGTGTGTGTGTGTGTTGGGCACCTTGTCTACCTGTGCATTGCTCCCCCTATGGTAGACAATCACAAGTGCGTGACGCGTCCTTCACTTTAGTATGCCATCAATCTGTAAAGTTGGAGACGAGCCAGAACGCCCCCCCCACCCCCTACACACACGTGTGTGTTCAGTACATGAAATCTAGCTCTCATACGATCTTTTGCGAGCCTACGAGAGGAGGACTTCATCTAAAAACTTGTTTTAAAGACCCGATTCAGTTATCCATCATGCAATTACAGTGTGCAGAGAGGGAGGGAGAGAAATATCCAGGATGACGGAGATGGAAGGCACACGCTGCCTTTCATTAAGTGTAGCATTAAGTCTTAAAGAGGACCTATAATACTTTTTCAACTTGTATGACCCATAAACGTTGCTATAATGATTTATAGTCATGTTTAATCATACTAAAGTGTCAAGTAATGACGTACATGCATTTAGACGTATTCCCTGCTGACCGTCTGGGGTGGCTGTGCAGAGCTCTAAACACTAGGGCAGCCGGTCGCGATTCACTTGTTCAAATTTCCGGGATTCGTTACGTGGAGAATCCGGATTTTTCCATGTATGGTAATGCTGCAACGTGCTCAGGCACGCTCCGGCCATGCCCCCACCTGCCTGCTCAAATCTGCCCGCACGCCGCTGAAAGTGTTCTGGAAGGAAGGTAACCAATCACAACGGAGTGGGGTTTGCAGGAGGGGGGCGAGGGGGCGGAGATGCACAAAGCGAAGTGTGGACAGAGAATGCTGTAATCGTGGAGATGAGAGGAAGAGCTTCCCGAAAATCTATATGTTTTTTTGTGCTGTGATTCGTATCAGGTTGCCATTTAGGAGTCATTAATGAGCAATTAAGACCAGAAAAGTAGTATAATAGGAGATCTTTAACATCTATAGTCAGACACGGAAAAAAACATGGGATGCTGAATTTTCAATGCTTTTTGAAATAAATAGCTCAATTAACATCAATATCATCTAACAATAAAGAACATAGGAAAATTAAATCTGACTTAATGACTTTAAAATAGATTTTCTTTTAATGCGTTTTCATCAATCTAGGTTTCTATAGCTTGTCTACTAGTAATGTATGAAGGGTAATCAGTAAAATATTGTTGGTCACACTGCCAAACTCTTCAATTTTCTCAAAACTGTAACTGATTCAAATCCAATCAATGCAAAAAACACATATTTTTTTTGTTTTGCTGAAAAGCGAGTGCTGTATATATATACTGTATATTGAAGATCATTTTCTGCATGATTTCCTTTCGATAGTAACACTGTATATATATTGTTGTATGCTGTATGCCAGTCAATGCTAAATCCTTCTTATCCCCAATATGAAAGCCATGTAGGTTGGCTAGGAGTCAGTTTAAATAAGTTCCATCTATTTGTGTCAAATTTGGAAGTTGACTGTTTTCACGAGGGATATGTGAATAGCAGGCAGCTAATGCCGGGCTTACACTACATGAGTTTTCACGCGTTTTTACAGTCGCAGACGAATTTCCAATGTCGGACTGAAATCACGGGAGTCTTGCTGGAGTTGGGGTGCGTGGCCGTAATCTCAGTAGTTTGGTGTGAGGTGGTTATCTGACCCAATTTCAGTCAGTCTTCTTCCCGTCTTGAGGTCCCGACATTGTCAAACTGGTTTGATATTACCGTTAGTCTTGAGGGTTGGCTCATGGGAATGTAATGTAACTTTATTTGAACAGGGACAATGTACAAAATAAGCATTAACCTTGTTTAGAGCAAGGAGAGATGCATTGTACCAGGTTTTAGCAAACTGCTATTTTCCACCTGTAGTCCCTGGGCAGGTAAGAACAATACAAAGTACTAAACTAAACTAAACTAAACTAAACAAAACACAATATCTAGAATAAGAATCAATATCGAATAGGGAAGTTAAATGATGTGAACACTGTCAACAGCACCAAACACAATGCAGGAGGAGCGGCATGTGTCCGCCTGTGAGTCACTTTCTTCGGACACTTTTACCTAGCAGCCGCTCCTGAAGAACCAGGCTGACAACTGCACAACCTTAACACTTTACTGTCACATTTAGGGTTATGGGTTAGTTATTGGGGGGACGAGATCAGAGAATAAATAACTACATTAAAATGTATGCTCGGAAAATTGAATTACATTTTTTTAATTAAATAATCACAATCGCGTTTGCTGTTTTTAATGTGATAATAAGGCATGACATTTAGCCTACGTGATAAGGGCATATAGTTGTTTATATTTACTTAAAACAAGAGTCCACCCAGTCCATTTTACCTGATATAAATGACTTTTTATTTGACTTTATTCTGACTGATTTGAATCACCTGGATTGGAAATAATATTAATCTCAAAAGAAATTTAGTTGTGATCTTGCAATATGAGACCCTTTGTTTTTGCAAAATCTCAGTCTGTGACTGAAAACTCAGAGAACTAATGATTTATTCTCTTCAGGTGTGAGTTGATTGTCTTTAGATGTGAGAGGGTGTCAGTCTTCAGTCTTTTCAAAGTCTTTTAAAAGTCTAGTGTGAGCCCAGCATAATAGGGGGAGAGACACAGGGGATGGGGAGAGCGCTGCTTGAAATGGGTGCGAGGTTGAGAGGTTGTGAGCTCCCTTAAGACCATTGGGCCATGAAGGACAGCCATTCACAGATATGTATCATCATTATGTTTTAAACCATTGGGGGCTTTATTAGACGTTTTGAGGTGCTAAGTGGTGGCGTGGAGCGGCAGGCCGAGATGCTGACATTCACAAAGGTCACGTTTCAAACCCATGATGTCGTCTTTACCTCCGATGACTCATATCTACAGTACATCTATCGCTCGCTCCCTTGATTCATGTCACATGCATAAATGGATACATTAACATACTGTATATGCATTCATGTGTACGCTGTGTTTCGTGTAATCCGTTTTAGGCCATATAACTTATTCAACTCCGTTCCTATCTCAAATTCATGTCGCTCCCTTAAATCAATGCTTGACATTTCAATAGGTCTTATTGCAGAAGATTTGATTCTAACCTATACGGATATTACTAAAATCAGGCTTTAAATGTATGTGCCGTATAATGCAGGATTCTTGAGTAAACCCAATTTTATACAGACTAAGCACAGGGTTAGTTGAACATACAGTATATACATTACGTAGGCTGCTCTTTAGTGTCAAAAGTGTTCATCAGATAAATGTATGAAATGATGTCAAAAGTGGCACTTCACAGCTTGAAGATAGAGGTGGGCAGGCAGACAGACTGGATAGATGTCCGTTCATATTGTTCAATACCTTAAACATGGCTTTATTATTGTGACCATGGCGACGAAGGTCCCCTAACCTACTGTGCTGTGAAGCAGTACTTTTCAACCCTATCCGAAAATGTTATCTAAACCTAACCAAACCTTTACCATATACAGCTGTCACATCAAACAACTTTTTCAACTAAATTTAATTGGAAGCACAGACAGATGATTTCATCCTGCTGGTCTGATCATTTCAGAAAATACTTCCCATTGTCATTAAAGAGGTCATTATTTTAATATTCTCAGAAGCATAGATAGCTGCCAGTGACTTGCTGGTGGGACCTAATACCCAAAAGCTGCCGTCTGCTGCCCGCTAATGTGGTGCAGCATGTTTTCTATATATGATTTATGTTTTCACATCATGTCACCTGCTGTGTTGGATATTCTGCTGTATTGCAAACAGAGGACAACCAGCTAAATCTTGAATTCAGTGTGTTGTCATTCCAATTCCCCTGCCTGTCCTAGGCTACAACAACATGCATATAGTGGGTTTACCTGTCCATATATGTGTGTGTGTTAGATGAGCAGACATTATTAACAACACATAGGAAGTGCTATTATTTGGTGCAACGCCACAGAGTCGCTGCTAACAGCTAGGATTAGTGGAGCGATTGAGAAACAATTAAAAAATCCAAAGCTGGTATCCCACATAGTGCTATGAAAAAAAGCAGACTGTTGTAAATCGACAAAGGCAGAACCGGCTGCTATTATGATTCAAGTGGATGTAAATGCTTTTGTATTAATAACACACGATCAACAAAGCAGCAACCAGGAAGTTCATCACTGTTTTTCATTATCTTTCTGCCAATTGAATTATTCTTTTTTAAACAAGACACATCTGCATAATCACATTTAAATAATTTTAAAGGACTCCATAAACTAAACAGTTTTTTTTCAAAAGAGGCCACAGGTTTTTTTTTAAAGGAAGTGTGTGTGAATGTAAATCATTCACAACGCGTTTGCTTTTCTATTGAAGAAATGTGTGTATTGAAGTGAAGCATCCACCTCTGTCTCTCCGTCTCTCTGGGACTACAAGTGAAATGGGAGATGTGTGTGATTAGAACACGCAGAAGGGAAGATGGAAGTCTGACCTCTAGCTAGAGGTAGCCAAGAGAAAGGAGGAGGAGGAGGAGGGATGGGTAGATTAAGAATGATGTAAGTAGGATGCCACAGGTTTAGTTCTTCCCAATTGTGACATTGATTGATTGATTGATTGATTGATTGTCTTTATTTCGAACATGCGAGCAATAAAAAAAAATAGATGAATAAATAAAAAACAAACAAAAGCAAAAAAAAATAAATGGAATTAAAAAAAAAAAAAAAACAGACACTCTTTCTACATGCTCGAAAGGGGGTAGGAGGAAGTAAAAAACTTATCTAGTCTTACCCCTTAACATCATATCACAGGGGGGAGAAATTGTTTGAACGTAGGTTTACAGAAATATTAATATAATTTTTAATACACTTGGCATAGATTGGACAGCTTGGAGTATTGGGCGGTCAGATGAGAGTGTACTCTGGGCTGCATCCTGCCATGTTTTGACTTTGCAGGTGTCTCTCTAACAAAGCGTAGGGATCCTGTGGAGGGTATTGACTTTTTGTCACCTTTCGTTGGCCAGGAGCGGTTTTTTTTAAAGATGGCTTTTAAAACTTTTAAACCCGCTGTTATATCAGCACATCTCTGTTTGGGGGTGTGCAGAGATATTAGGGCAGCACACAAGCACACTGCCAGGCAAAGGGGTGAAGGTGTGCTATATTTGCATTGTCTCTTCTGAAAATGATAGCTGTTATCCGTCTGTCAGGCTGCAGCTTTGCATCATGGGTATACATGCAGCTGCTGTGACGATTCAGAAAGAAGTTGGTTTGAGAAAATTGTTATTTTAAGTTGATTGGGAGTAAAGCTGTCCAACTTTAACACAGATAGAGAGAAATAAAGATGAAACGTCATGAAACTACAGATGAATACGATTCAAATGAAGTTACAGCATATTCTTATGTTGAGATAATGGCCATTAAAAGATGGTTGTATAGGAGAAATACGGACGCAAACAGAAAGGGCTTAGTCAAATAAACACCTAAATGTACATTTTGGACATTTTATTCATAAAAGTTTGAAAGTAGACATGTTATGGAAGAAAAATTGTCAAAAAATCTCAGGATTGACCAAAGCTTGAAAATACCAATATTTTTGCTTGCCCTTTTCTCACCTCCAAACGGTTTGATTTTAAAGAAAGGCAATGTGGACTGGTGCAGCACTGCAGGAGCTGATGAGTCAGGTTGATATAGAGAAGAAAGAGTGGTAAGAAAGGAGGAGAGGAAGCCCACAGATATATCTAAGACAGCCAGGGAGAGATGGACAGATAGGGGGGAAGAGGAAGTAAGAACTAAGAGCAGCTCTAAAATGGCAAGGAAGAGATGGGCCCGATAGAGAGATGGAGGGATAATGAAGAGGAGAAGAGTGGAGGTGGGTGGAAGGAATGAAGCAGGGAGGGAGGGAGGTAAGAGGGTCAGGAGCAGGGGAGAGAAAGAGAGAGAGATGGACTGATAGAGGGTGAGTGAAGGGGGTTAGGAGTAGGAAGATGGAGGGAGGAAGATAATTGAAAAAATGAAAGGTATAGAGATAGGCCTGGGAGAGATGAAGCTATACAGCATTGCTCAGTTATATGAAGAAGAGGTGGGAGTCAAAGGAAAGAATGAAAGAAGGTAATGTCAATTCATGTAGTGTAATGCAACTTTATTTGAACAGAGAATCAGCTCCACAAAACTCTCTGTAGTTCTCAGTATGGCGTTGTTTGCAAACTGTTGATGCCTACCAATACTGGCACAGTGAGTAATTACTCAGAAATCTTCATGGGGATAACATAAGTTACGCACTATAGTTTTAAGGCAATAAGAGATGTCATGTACTTTTAGCAAATTGCTATTTTCGACTGGTCGTCCCTGGCTAGGTAAGTAGCATAATAGAATATTAGTACAAATACACAATACAATGATATATACAGTAAACACATATAATTAAAAAGTAAAAACTATTGGAATATACAATGAAATACAAACATAGGATAATAAATAGGCTATTTTCAAAAGCACTACATTAATTTTTTTTTTTAATATACCCATACCCCACTCACGCTCCAATATTGTATAAGTCTGTGCAGCTTTGCTAAGTAAGCCCTACTTATGTGTTGTCAGACAGTAGAAAATCTTTGTTGGTTATTACCTGTGTTGGGAGACTCACTCATGGGATCCTTCATCTGATAATTTAGTCTGAATTATGCCAGTAACTCAATGTGTGTGGTTTTAATGAGGATTTGAGCACTGCGTAGGAAACACACACACACACACACACACACACACACACACACACACACACACACACACACACACACACACACACACACACACACACACACACACACACACACACACACTGTATACATAAGTTATGTATATAGAGGAGTGTGAGAAAGGCTTTATGTAAATATGTACACGCAGCGTGGGTAGCTTAGCCGAGATTGCAGTCTGGGGGCA
Organism: Ammodytes dubius; assembly: GCA_026122265.1. Taxonomy (NCBI): domain Eukaryota; kingdom Metazoa; phylum Chordata; class Actinopteri; order Uranoscopiformes; family Ammodytidae; genus Ammodytes; species Ammodytes dubius. Next base: position 6,724,805 of record CM047527.1, read on the forward strand.
GTGCCGGTGCTTTAGAAGAAGATAAGCAGACATAATTAAGAGGCCATTAATAAATTTGTTAATGAGCGCTCCACGTAACAGAGAGAGGGGTGGGGGTGTGGGAGACCATGTGGTGTAATGTGTGCACGTGTGTGTGAGAGGGGCATTCACTCTGTGCATCTCTCATATTCCATATCAGGCGTATCTGCCGGGCTGAGATAACTTATCATTATGAAATATGTCCCGCCTGTGACACACACACACACTGTCATCTCCGCTCCATTTGCATAAAGAGGGCTTTTAGAGATGCCCTTGTACCCTCAATGACAGTATCTCTGCATTAGTCAATGCGCGTACACAGACACGCACGCAACACACACACACACACACACACACACACACACACACACACACTCGCTCACTCTCACAGATCCACACACACACACACACACACCTACACACACACACACACACACACACACACACGCACACACCTACACGCACACACACACACACACACACACACACACGCACATACACGTTAGATCAATGTCTGTCAGGGACCTGGGGAGTGCTTATGTCGGAGAAGGATGTCACATGGGAAGTTCATGCGTGTTTGTGCGGCACGTGCACCCCTGAATTGGGACTGGGTGCTGCTTGCTTTGTAATTAAAGCTATAGTGTGTAACTTTTTCATATGAATACATTTTGGTTACATTAAAGCCATTGCCAAATGAGTTGACACAAAGTTGATCATGCCTATATCCAGCTCCTCTCTCTCTCTGTATTTCTCAGAATGGCAGCTTTTACAAAATGGTGTAGCCCCCCCACCCTGGTGCAGGAGCTCAGAGAAATCCCCAAAAATGCACAAGAAATGTTTCAGTTGTTGATTATACTGCTCAGAAATAACCTGGACGTTCAGCAGACGGATTTAAATATCTGTACAATCAAAGAAGGCTTACATCATGTACATCATTCCGACAGTGTTTTCAAATTATTCAGAATTCCTCATTGGGGCGTCATAAGTTATGCACTTTAGCTTTAAGTGGACTAAAACGCCCGGAAAGTTGTTCAGGAGCGGCCATTTAAGACCTCTAAACTTGCTGTGGAAATGGAATTGAACAGTGACCTGATGCTTTTGTTTGTTGGAGGGTGGTGATTTAAAAGGGGAATGGCATTTAATTTAAGAAAACTCCCGGGTTTTACTTATTGCCTTGGACACTCAAGCGACTGCTCCGTGGAAAGGCTGAAGCTGCAGCGCCCATACTGTAATCTGCAATGTCAACATGATGTACAGCCTGGAGGGTGTCCACTGACAATGACTTTGTGGACTCACACAATGTTTGTCTGAATTTAAACATCCACACCGGGCTATTTGCTGTGGCATTGTAATCGCTCCGAAAAGCACAAGTACTTTTCATCGCCTGCCGAAACCCTGCCAGAGTCCTGTGCCAGACACAGTCCAATGAATAGATATAAATTGATAATGCAAAATATATCTTTGGCAACCTTCACTAAATGTCTCTTGTATGTATTCATATGTCAAGATAGTTGAATAATGGTCGTATGAATAAGAGACAATTGCTCAACCAGGGCTGAGTGTGATATTGCCAAAAACGAACACATTAAATTAGCAACTGTTATGCTAGGTTTTTCCCGAGAAAGAATAAACGCTCAAGAACGCTTTCTTCTTCCCTCCAATACAATTTGAGTTCTTATTGGTGCATGAAGTTAGCCTGGAAATCCTGACCCTGATATCTTGAACGATAGAGGGTCTGGCGACGATCAATAGTAATTTCCAACTCAAGGGGCGGCTCCTACTCGTGCATTTCAAATGCCACTGCACGCAGTTGGATAGCACTACAACCAATCAGAGCGAAGGTGACGTAAGCCCCGTTCGTTTAGCGAACAGCTGTTAAACTGTTAAATTAAACGTTTGCCGTTGTCGGTCGGCAAAACAGAACATTCCACTTACTTGCTAATGAAAGTCGATTTGAGTGCCGTCTTCCAAATCGTTAAGGGTCGAGGCCAAAGCAGTCTCAAACTCACACAACATATCCACAGCCATCTTTGATGTTTACTATCACGGCTTCGACGTCGCATGCACGTCACTGTCGTCATCCGGTTACGTCCTCCCCAGAGTACCATATAAAGGGCTCTGGCGCGCCCATATTAGATAGAACCAATTGAAACGTTATCCCAGATTTCTGGTAGTCTTGATAAGCTTCAACGGAGCGTCTCCAGACCAACACGCGCAGCAAATTTAATTTGCCAGCGCCTAGTGGCAGGTCTGGGAATGCCAGGCTAGCATGAAGTGGCAATTAAAGGAAATCAAGGCTCTCCTAATTTGGTTTAGCAAAAGTAGCCATGCCTGTCACTGAGTGTTTGCTGCACAAGCATGTTGGCTAGTACCTGCTGCATGCGCTCAAACAGAGCAGTAGAGCAATTTTTCTAGGGACTAGTCCACTTATAACTTTAACTTAAGTACCTACACTATAATTTGTTTTTACCTACCTTGTTATTATAAGCCCTTCCGTGTACATCGAGGTCTTAACTTTACCTTGGTGGCCTACCAGATGTTTGCTGGGTGATGTTAGCGGACACAACCGCAAAGCCTTTTTATACCTCCTTTAAATGTAATGGTTTAATATCCTTTCCATTTCAACGTTCCTCTGCCTCTCTGCTCTCAATCCTCCTTCAGCCTAAATAGGCTTTGACTTAACTGTAATTACAAAACCTACTCCCACACCCGCGGCAATTAGATCGACAAAATGGCTGAGGATTCCCCTCCACCATAACCGCCCCCCCTGCTAGCTTCCAATTAAAGCAAAGAGAGAAAAAAAGCAAGAGAGAGCTAAGCATCTCGGGAAAGCAACTTATTGAAAACCTGCCTCCCCCCCAAGAAACCATCATTTACGTACACACCAAGTCTCCAAGGACCTCAGAAGGGACCAATTAGTCCTGTTTTGCCTCCCCTGTTGCATGATAGTAATGATCCACCTGACGATATAGTCATTATGGCTTTTACATGTTGGTGTGGACCTGTGAGGGCGGTTGCCAGACCCTTTACATACACTCCTCCTTAAACAGCAGTTGAGTCGGTCCCTATAGGATCACTGGCACTTGAGGATTTTAGAAGATGATGTTAAGTAAGCTCCGGTTAAGCCACCCTGTTAGGGAAGCATCTGCTCTTCTCAAGTGTCCTTCAAAAAGATGTCTGTATCTGACCCTAACCTCTCCTTGGCAGGTGAGCGGAAACAGAATACAATTTCCAATGGACGTCACATTATAATTGTTGAGTTTTTTTAAAACTGTTGCTATAACTGTTGCTTTCTCCATTCAAAGGAATATCTTATCCTGTGATATGTAAAAGTCCTCCAACACAAAGAGCTCCACATCCTGAGAACAATATATTGCCATATGCTAAGCCCGATATGGTAGCCACTCATTAGTGTCAGTGATTAGTGCAGCATTAACTGCTATATGCTTAACCTACACTAAATAGCACCTACTTAAACTTAATGGAAATGCTCTCATTACTGATATGATACACTAGAAAAATATAGTTGGTTTTGAATGTGCAACACGAAATCACACCAGTAAAACAACTTCTGAGGGCAAATACGTACAGTACCATTTCACAAAAATGATTTGGATTGACTCTTTTTAACCTCTGCTTCCTGTCAGATGTGTGCATTGTTCTGTGTCTAACAGACTCAGCCGTTAACACTGCGTAGAGCTATGTTGATGGTGAGTCTCAATGATTATTATGAGACTTCACTTCATCACAGAAGCAATGAAATGTGTACATGCCTGAATGGTTTTTATTTCGTTATCGTGTGTGTGTGTGTGTGTGTGTGTGTGTGTGTGTGGGTGTGGGGGGGGGGGGGGGTCTTTTCAGCACGACATGTATGTAAAGTGACATCCCCGAGACAGAATTATATTTCCCCACATGGCTTAATCTGGTTCTGCACCTGCACGAAGTAAATCCCCCACTAAAAAAAAACACAAGCAGAAGTGTAATGTAACTAAGTACATTTACTTAAGTACAGGTTTAAGGCACTTTACTTTAATCGTTTCACTTTCATAACTTTAGTGACTGACTACCAATTAAGACTTTTGGTTTGGCAAGGATACGTTAAACTGTATGTTGTGCTATATGGACCCGTGTCTGCAATAACGTTTTATATTATATTTTGGACAGTACCCAACAGATAGTAGGCATACAGGCACATTAGTAGATTAATAGATAATTGATAGATGAATTGAAAATGATTGGCTGTTGACTATTTTGATAATATTAATTTATAATGCACATATGCAAAACAATTTCATGGTCCCAGCTTCTCAAATATGAGGGTTTGCTGTTTTATCCTTTTTTAATTTTTTTACGATTTTTAGAATTCTCACTTGAGTACTTTCACTTGTACCATACTTGAGTATTTTTGATATTTTGGTATACTTCTGCATCGTTTAGCATAGGCCTACATTACATACTCCTAATACATTACACACTCCTCAAAATTAGATCCTTTTGTTCTTTTCCTCAGGCTTACTTTTTTTTGTAAGGTAACTTGTAACTTGTAACAGTGTCAATTTCTCTAATATGGTATCTCTACTCTTACTCAAGTATTGTTTTCATGTACTTTTTACACCACGGCCAAGTCTTTCATTTCTCCACTAAGTTACTTTCATCCCTTTGGATAACACAACAGCCTGCCCCAAACCCAATTAAAGCCCTGTGTTGCCTATAGCTTCATCACAGGATTGTGTCCCCTACTCATGCAGCCCTGTGGTCTGCTTCTGTCGCGAATGGGAGCTGCACAATGCCAATAAATAGAATTCCCTGCACTGGGGGCCAGACTATAGCTGACCCGCCCGACAGCAAACGCAAGTATAGGGGATAGATACTAAAGGGACAACTGGTAGGAGATAAAAGGAAAAAGAGGAACAGATGGAGCGATGTTGTGGATGAGATCACGTACGTATAAAAAGGGAATTATCCCCCGTCCAGTTCAATAAAGCAGCTTGTATAATTACAGTGCAGTTTAATAGCTGGAGGGGGGGAAATTGAATCGTGTGAAAAGAACGGTGAGTGAAAGAAAGAGAGAGGGGAGGTAGATAAGCAGGTGAACAAAAGAGAATTATAAAAGGGAGAAGGAGCCCGGAAAGGGAGCACTGTATAGCTCCACTTTTTTTTTTTTTTTTTTTTGCTATTATCTCTGTGCAACAAATTGGACTCCCAGGCACAATACTTTACTGTACTGTACTATGCTGTGCGGTGTATGTGCATGCGTGTGGTGTGTGTGTGTGTGTGTGTGTGTTTCCTTGTTTGCTGTGATTAGCTGCAGCAGCTTTGAGAGAGAGGAAATATAAAAAAAAATGCTCTGCAAGGATAACCCCATCTCGCAGCAGCTCGGTTCAATTTCAGCCGACAAATGAACCACGGGAACAATTGGACTCTTCCTCTTCCCTCCCTCCCTCCCTCCTCCCCTGCCCAGCCCGGAGATGTCTTGTTGGGACATTGTTGTGTGGATTTGGCTTGGTTGGTTTATTGTAGAGTTGTAGCAGTTGTCGCGTGGTGTCACTGTCGCCAATCAAATGGCCATTGTGTGCTGGACGCGGAACAGCTGCTTCTGACGAGATCGGCAAATAATTAGGAGAAAATACGTTTTGTGAGGCCGCGTGGCATTTGGGTTGTATGCATGCAGGGCTGCCAAGGAGCACACAGAGGAATGAGGATATACTGTGTGTGTGTGTGTGTGTGTGGTGTGTGTGTGAGCGTGTGTGTGTGTTGAGCGTGCGTATGTGTGTTTTTAGTATGAGGCCATGGATGAATTGAGGACAGACTGCAAGAGAGAGTCACTGCAAATCAGTTTAATTAAAGCGTACCGATGCATGAGATTAGATTGGGAGCCTATGGTGTAAAGGATATGATTACACAGTGAGAGACACACAGATTGGAGATAAAGGGAGAGAGAGAGAGAGAGGGAGAAGAGAGGGAAACGAGAGGGATAGAGAGAGGATGAGAGATTTGGGAGAAAACACAATAACGTTGCAGCAGACTGGCCCGTGGTGATGCACAGTACGCCAGGCCCCATGGTGCTCCTTAGGCACCCAGGGTGTTTCCTGTCTTGATGATGTGGTACCCCCGGTGTCAGGCATTGTGTGTGTGTGTGTTGTGTGTGTGTGTGTGTGTGTGTGGTGTGTGTGTGTGTGTGTGTGTGTGTGTGTGTGTGTGTGTGTGTGTGTGTGTTGTGTGTGTGTGTGTGTGTGTGTGTGTGTGTGTGTGTGTGTGTGTGTGTGTGTGTGTGTGTGTGTGTGTGTGTGTGTGTGTGTGTGTGTGTGTGTGTGTGTGTGTTGTGTGTGTGTGTGTGTGTGTGTGTGTGTGTTGTGTGTGTGTGTGTGTGAGAGAGAGAATCGTCTCCGGATGTGCGGCCTGTCTGTCGCTTGAGAGCCTAATTAGTGGTGTCATACAGATCTGGTGACAAGATGGAACAAAACCGCTGCAGGACACAAACTCTCCCCTTTCTCTCTCACATACACACACCCCAAACACTCAACACACACACAGTCACCTCTCTCTCTCACATACACACACACACACACACACACACACACACACACACACACACACACACACAAAGTGTCCTGTTTGTCCTATGTCTTTGTTGGTGAGAACACTGACTTGCAGGTCGCGATCATCGGGGACGAAAATTCTCAGGCCCCGCCGGGGTGACTCCTTTAATGTCATCAAATAGAAAGCATTTGCTGCATGGACGCTTTGCATTCAAGCCCTTTGGAGCCAATCATGTTTCGGCTAAAGTGTTTTTGTCTTTTGAAATTGGATTTACAATTACTGCTGCATTAATCAAGCAAGCAGTGAATACATATAGTCAAAGGGGTTTTGTTTTATTTGCGTAAGTTATTAACCTTTAATGAATACATTTGCCATAAACTACAGTTCCCATAACTTGGGGCTTTGAGGGACGTCAATATATTTGACATTTGTGTGACTTGGTGTCAGGAATTTGTTTTGTTAATTCGCATTAAAGGTGTGTTTTCTACGCAAGGGATACATATTAAAAATTTTATGTTATTGCTATTGCAAAAACATGTTACTGTCGATTAGCGTACCCTTTGTACAAAGAGGCATTAAGAGAAAAACTTCACTAAATAAAATAGCTATGAATTAAATTTGCATTGATTTGCTGTTATCGTAAATGTATCATCAATGAAATCACACTGAATTGGCACTCTGGCCAATCTCATCCGATGCTTTGAAACATCTCTGTGAAATCCATTTAGCTTCAGAACACTGACACTGAGCTGAGAGAAAGTGTGGGACTCCATGTAACAAAATCAGGGAGAGAGCTGTTCACACCAAAAGTAATTTATTCGCAAACAGTGCTCCAAGCGTGGTTCATATTAGATTGATTGCCAATTAGATGCTCTTCTCAGCCAAGTGTGAAAAAAACATTGGTGTGGCAATCAGCTCTTTGATATGGAAATTGTTCTATGAAACTCCAAGCTGCAAAGAGAGAGGGGAAGGGGGGGGGGGGGGGTCGGTGACTTAACTGCAGGTGCTGAATCAAAAATGACTTTATTGTATCAAGGAGACAGAGCATTAAGACAGAGGAACACTGTCGTTGTTGCATGTCATTCTAAATCTCAGTCTCCCTCATTTATTGTAGTATTTCTTCTCCTTCTAATAATAAATGGTCCGATGGAAACATCACAGAATCTGGTTTAGTGGTAGGTAGGAGCAGTTAATATTGTTCCTGACAAGGATTGAAAAAATATGCCTGCCGATTGAGGACAGTTGAATGATTTTTCTTGCAATAGCTGTCAACACAACAACATACAGAGAGTACTTGAATTGTTAAACAAATCGATTGTGTGGTTGGTTATTCAGTGGTCCGGAACCGGCTAGACAGGACTGACTTGATATTATCTGTTAAAATGGAGAGTCCATACTGAAATATACAACCATGAGCCTTATTCCGAGGAAGAGAATAGTTGTGGTCTTCTACGCAGATGGTGGTCAGTATAGAAAGTTACACATGACGAAAAGAAAGAATTTGGGCATGAAGAGATATGGTTCGGACCCCTTTTGGGATGGCTTGGTCACCCAACGAAAGTGTGACAAAAATTGTATTGGCATGGTTCACTTATTTTGGTACCCTTCCCAACTTTTTGACAGTGGAAACGCAAAAAAAAAAAAAAGAATGACAAGCTGTACTGACCCCAGCTGCACCGCTCGTGGAAACTAGGCCAAAGTTCCATGGTTGGTGATTTGGAAGCTGTCATCGACATGACAACGGGCTGGAAGAGAGGGAGGAGGAGGAGGATGAGAGGAGGGAGAGGAGGTGGGAAAAGTCATGCAGATAAAAGGCGGGGAAAAGTTTGTTTCTCTCCTTCTCCTCTCACTCCTGACACTCGTTAAGACATTTTTTTTTCTGTCGAGTGACAGCGAATGAATGGTGGGGGGGATTTGTATGTATGAATGTATGCAGCCTATGTCGAGAGTCTGATTAGCATTGTGCTCCATGTCCCACTGCTGTGGCTTGGAGAGAGAGGGATCGAGAAAGAGAAGAGCGAGAGAGAGAGAGCAAGAGATAGTGAGAGAGAGGAGAATGGAGGAGAAGGAGGGAAGGGAGAGGAATGGAAGGGAGAGAGTGAGAGAGTGAGAGTGAGAGAGGGAAAGGGAGAGAGAGAGAGAGCATGAGAGGAGAGAGTAGAGAGAGAGAGCATGAGAGAAAGAGAGAGTGAGTGAGAGAGAGAGATGAGAGAGAGAGAGGAGAGATGAAGGAGGCAGCAGTGCTGGCTCAGCACAGTGCCAGAGGAAGAAGAAGACAAGAGGAGATGAGAAAGGAGGAGAGAGGTGTTCACTCCGTACGTTTGGAGATGAATGAGAGGAGGGAACAGTGCGGGAGAAAAGAGAGAAGCAATTAGGCCGGGAGACGTTTAGGTGTCCTATCTCTTTTTCCTCTCCGACACGCGTAGTTTCTCAAAGTCTCCCTCCCTCTCCCTCGTTGTCTCTCATCCTATAGTATGTAGCACCAGGATTCACCAGCTGTTCATTTCTACACGCTGACAAGCCTCCCATTTAAAAAACAACGTTACAGTCTGTGACACAGATGTTATTAGACCCAGTTCTTACCGGACACCTCTTCATCTTTTTCAACAGGTCACAAATGCAGTTTTTTTTTATTGATCTAAAAATGCCAGGCCCTGTAGCTTTAAAATCACTCACATTAGAAGTAATTGGTGAATTTGTTGGGGACTACTTTTCAGCAGCGGAGTAATACACATTGGAAAACCCACAGCCAGTAGTGACACACATAGGAGGGCGAAGCATTGGAATAAGTCAAATCAACTTACAGTATGTCTGTTCATGGTAATTATGACATGTCAACCAAGGCAAAACGTTATTATTTTGGACAATAATTGAAAAAGGTGGCCAACTATACCCTTAAGCAAACACATACTGTGTAGTTGTATATAGAATATAACAAAAAAAGAAACAAATGGTTGAAAACAGGTATGAATGACGCAGTACTTAAGTACTGTTTACAGTTTAATTTATTTCATCCAATGATACCCTCATGTTGAAAACCTCCACACGTCTAGAGCAGTGAAGAGTGTCTGATAATAAAGTGATGGCAAATTGATTCGTCCTCTTTCTATCAGCGACTCTGGACGCCATCCAGGTAAAGATTGAGCGGCTAGTCCTTCTGGGTGGTTTTAAATTCATCAAGTCATTGTCGATTCACCCTTCCCTCCAGCCCATTACACATCTGCTACACACACACACACACACACACACACACACACACACACACACACACACACACACACACACACACACACACACACACACACACACACACACACACACACAACACACACACACACACACACAACACACACACACACACACACAGTCTCTACTTTAGTATGAGAAACCCACCTGCAGATGTGTAATGGGCCAATAGGTATTCTCAGGTGGATACGTACACATACCTGGCTGTCAAGCACACAAGGCGTACACACTTGTGCATGCATTGCCTATGACCACACAATGAACTTACACATGGACCCACATAGATGGAGTGTGGAGACAATTGAGAAAAGAGAAAGACAGCAGCAAGTGCCATGACCCATTTCTTTGTCACAACCTGTGTGTGTGTGTGTGTGTGTGTGTTTGTGTGCGCGCAGCAATTGGTCATTAACTAATGCGCAGTGGGCGAGTGTGTCCGCAGCTGTGGGCCCTCACCGAGATCAGAGGTCACTGTCGCAAAAACATGCAAGTCCCTCGCAGGGCCGACTCTGCCTCATCCATCTCCGTCAGAGAGTCAGCCAAGAACACACACACACACACACACACACACACACACACACACACACACACACACACACACACACACACACACACACACACACACACACACACACACACACACACACACACACACACACACACACACACACACACACACACACCACACACCACACACACACACACACACACAAAGTAGAGACTGTGTGTGTGTGTGTGTGAGTATGTGTGTTGTAGCAGATGTGTAATGGGCCAATAGGTATTCTCAGGTGGATACGTACACATACAGGCTGTCAAGCACACAAGGCGTACACACTTAGGCATGCATTGCCTATGACCACACAATGAACTTACACATGGACCCACACAGATGGAGCGTCTTCAAATGCATCTGGTGTGTCACTTTCACATGCATATTACTTTGTGTTCTCCCGGGAGACAATTGAGAAAAGAGAAAGACAGCAGCAAGTGCCATGACCCATTTATTTGTGTGTGTTGTGTGTGTGTGTGTGTGTGTGTTGTGTGTGTTTGTAATTCGTACTTCCAGTAAACTTGTATGCACTGGCCTACGCCAAACCTTTTTAGCAATTACCTAATATCTAGTTCAAGGTGGCATTGTTTCAAGAGAACTACTGTCCTTGGTTCCCTCTCTGCCAGCTCTGTGGACTGTCATGCACTTGACCCAATGACCTCTCAGCTCCCTGTGGACAGATATATAACAAGAAAACAACATGTATTTGAACCTGCAGGTATCAGTGCACTTTGATGAAGTTAACATTGCATTTTGTTACAAAAATAATACAAGGACCTGGTAACATCAGCATATTGCTCATTTTGATACCATTGCTACAATCAGAGAAGGAATGCAGTTTAATGGTGCTTTTTGAGTAAGGAAAACAAAGGCCGTAATCATTCCTTTCAGCAAGTGCACCAAAATGGCATTTTTTGTAAGCCCATGTACGGAAGAATTCTGGATGAATTGATGGGTAGAGAATATTTATAAGACGGTCAACAACCAAGTCGTTTGTTTTGTCCCTGGTCCACCAACCTTTACCTGCTTGGGAAGGCACAGAAAATACATGGTCCCCTAGTGAAGACAAGGCTTAATTATGTTGTTCTGGAGGGCATGGATACATTTTTATATTTTGCAGTCACCTTTTGTGTTTTGGCATGTGAAACTTGTGTAAACTTTTATTCGTTTTCATCAGTTCACCTCCTGGGCACAATTGAGTTTTTTTTCCATTTTGATGTGCGACCAGACAACGACTAAGTGCTTTCAAAGGCAGGTTAAACAAAAAGATGACCAAACTTAGACATGTACAATGTCATCTTGTGTGTCCACTTACAGTATATGCCATTACAGTCATGCACTGTAATAGCTGACCCCAAATCAGACTGAAATCCTACTTCTTCAACATGGCATAGAGTTGCTACAGTTTTATTTTGTGCAAGATCCACACTTTCAAACAATATAACTTGGGACAAAGTGGTAAAACTTTTGGGAGAATTGGGCCAATTTGTGTCTTTTGGGGAATTTCCCTCCCATTTTCACAAATGACTTTTATTTCCTCCACTTGTACGTCGCCGTGAGTTATGGCATAATATACTTTAAGTGTCATCTAGCGAGCTTTTCTAGACGAGAAATTGGCTTGTGTGTGCCTCTAATGGCTCTAAAGGGAATATTCCTATTTATCTGTGTATAGGTCAGCACTTAACCAGAAGGAGGAGGAAAATATAGTATGGCGTTAAGAAGGCTAAAAGATGTAAGGTGTCATCAAAGAGCCAGGGAGTGGGGGGGGGGGGGGACGATAAACAGACTGGAGGATAGAGAGAGCGATGGAGAGAGAGAGAGGTTTTCAAGTAAAAAGAAAGAGATGTTGTGATGAAGAGGGAAGAAGAAAAAGTGTGTGGGTGGAAAGTTTGGTTCCTGGCCATTGGCTCTTTTCAATGTTGCAACAGCAGGACCAATGGTGATTGATCTGTCTCCACTCACCCTCCCACCCTTCTCTCTCTCTCTCTCTCTCTCCTCTCTCTCTCTCTCTCTCTCTCTCTCTCTCTCTCTCTCTCTCCTGCAATACTTCTTTTGTCTCTCGCTAATTCATCAGCTCGCTTTCATCCCTCCACAACTGTTTTTTTTTTCTCGCAGTTTATCTCTTTCTCCCTTACTTCCTGCTTTGTTGTACGTCTGCTTCCCTCTCTTGTTCCTGCGTCTCTTCCCCATCTCCTTCCTTTCCTCTGCCCTCCCTCCTTCCTATTACACCTTGTAGTCCTCCCTCCCTTCTCATTGTACCTATGCCTCTTCCTCCTTCATTGAACTCCCTCTTTACATCAGTAGAATGTGTACAATATGGTTCCCTATAGAAGCTGGAACACACTCATTTTAATGTTAGGGAAGTCACACTTGATTCAGGTTAGAGAAAGAGAAACGGAAACAGTGAAATGTTACTTGAAAAAACAAGGCAGTACAAGTTTATTTTATTATCATTCAACCAAAACAAAGACCCCCCCCAACCAAGATGTGTTGCTACTTTAACGTAACCAAATACACGACTCATGGTGCCAACGTGCTGCGCTCCCAAAAACGTCAAGGAAGTTCCCCAAATATATAGTTCCTTCCTAAGGTGCTGTATTTTGGGGAAAAAAATAACTATTAACTTTTTTTTTTTAAATTCTAGGAAACACAGGTTGCACTGCAAGTTGGCTCACACCGAAATGGTGCCCTGTTGGGTTGTCCGATATGGACATATCTCGTATAAATCTGAGCCTAAATACTGCAGTATTTGTGACACTGGCAAAGTAACCACACCTGGACGAGTACTCACTGGTCCATGAGTAGAAAATGTGTTTCATTTGCACCAAGAAACCCCTCTAACAACGAGTGTCTCTGGTGTCTATTAGCTTTTTTCCTCCTGTTATACTTCCACCCTCCACCTCTTTCCATTTCCTTCCTTCTTTCCCTTGTCTACCAGTCCTTTCCTCCATGTCTCTTCCTCGTCCTCCTCCCTCCCTCCCTCCCTCCCTCCCTCCGTCCCTCCCTCCCTCCCTCCCTCCTTTCCTCCCCCTCAGGTGAGAGCAGGTCCTGGCCTGGATCCACACTGGGTGGGCGGGCGGGCTCTCCCTGCTGATCCTGACTATAATCACCATCAGTGGAGAGGGGGTCCTGGGATAGTGGACACCTTTGTGCTGGCTGACTCACCGTGCTCTCTATCTGTCTCTCTGTCCTTCCACCGGGCCTCTGCAGTGTTCTGTTAAAACCATAGATAGTATAATAAAGGTTAACACACTGGCTTTTCAAAGTAAACACATGTGAACACTGCAATACTGACAATGTGTATGTTTGTTGAAATTCATGGTAACAAAATAGTCAAACATGGAAGCATGCACAGCACATCCAATACTGATATCCAAGACATGACTTCCATATTTATAATAATCACGGCATATGCAGTGAATCTTGGCACTGGATGATAATTGTGAGGTGCAGATTTGTCCAATATAGTGATTTTGGGGCCTACGGCAAACAGATAACTGGGTATATACACATTAAACACATTAATCTGAATATTTATTAAGCATTCTGATGCCATTTGAGTGTAAGGAGTTTTTTTAAATGCACAATTAATTAGCAAAACAGTTTAGTTTTAGGGGCCCAAGGCAATTGTCTACCTTTTGTAATTGTAAGTCCGCCCCTGTTCGGGAGGCCATGAAAAGTTCGGAAGACGTGTTGTCAAGATAACAGTGTTTGGTTTGGTCGCATTTTTAAATTATTTTCTTCTGTGTGTCTCTTTCAACTTGGTGTCCTTTCTCTTACTTTCTATCTTTGACACTCGCTTCCTCTCCCTCTCTTGTTTACTGTCTCTCCGTCTCTGATCTTCTGCTGTTATATTTCTTTTTTCGCTGTGGTTTGATCTCCCTCCCACTTTTTCCTCTCTGATCCAGGTTACCTTGTCTCTCTCTCTCTCTTTTCTCTCTCTCTCTCTCTCTCTCTCTCTCTCTCTCTCTCTCTCTCTCTCTCTCTCTCTCTCTCTCTCTCTCTCTCTCTCTCTCCTCTGTCATTCCTTTGCTCTTTTCTTCTCCTCTCTTGGTCTCTCCATCTCTGCCTGTTCGCCGGTTTAGGCGAGACACTGCAGGTTAAAAGGGTATTTTAACTCAAAACTTGAAACTTTGCCAGCTGAAAACTTTCTTTACGTCAATAATTTTTTGTATCACAATGTTTGTTTATTTAAACATATCAGAGTCAAAAGTTTTTACAGATGAGATTTTGGATACAGCCTTTTTTCATTTTTATATTCAAAAGTTAAAAATGCCTTTTTATTATATTGCTAAAACGAAATTGTATCAAATTAGACAATTTACAACATATTAAGAAATATTTCTGGTGTAACCTTCAGAATAGTAGTAAGACTGAGGTTGATGTTAGTGCTTCAGAAGTGTTTTGGGGGGCAGATTATTGAAAAAAACTAATGTTGAGATCATTTCCTTTTTATAGATGGTTTAATAGGAGAAATATTTGCAAACAGACAAGGTTTAGTACAATAAACACCGATGTACATTTTGTTATGTACACATGTTAACATTGACCAGTTATTGACAAAACCATGCTTTTGCCTGTAGTGCCTGGCCTTAAAAACACAACAAGCCCCAAGGGTATATCTCTCTTTCAGCTTTTCTAACGCTTGGCTTCTCTCTTGATTTATGCCCAGCGTCTTTGTCTGTATTTCTCTCCCTCCCCTCCGCTTCTATCTTGTTCTCTATCCCTCTTTTCGTTATCTTGGTCTCCATATACGCTCTCTCACTTCTGAGACAGCTGCTTTTGTTACCGTCTCGCTCCCCTGTCTCTCTCTCTCTCTCTCTCTTTTCTCTCTGACTTAATCATTGAGCCATTCATTTAAGCTTTAAATCATTAAGCTTTTGGAGCACGGAGCGAAAAGTTCACCCCGTTGCTTTTTTTCTAATTAAACCACGACGTCTCTCTCTCTCTCTCTGCTTGACCTATAACTGTGTGCGTGGCCTGTCACTCATTGTTTCGAGAGGGTTTCTCTTGGTGCAAATGGAAAAAAATGTTCTCCAAGTGTCTACTACTCCAAGGGCCAGTGAGTGCTCGCCCAGGTGTGGCTTACTTTTGCCACTGTAATAACTGCAGCATTTAGGCCAGATTCATACCATATCTGTTCATATCGGACACCACTGCAGGGCACTATTTTCTTGTGTGCAGACTTTCAGTGTATTCTTTGTTTTTCTAGAAAGGGGACTGTCCATTATTCCTAAGGCCCATTATGCAGACAACTCAATATTCCAACATAAAGTGAAGTCAGTTATACTGTAGATATTCAACAGATATTCATCAGTTTATTTAGTAACATCTATAAAATACTGTCCAGTTAACATAAACCTGATTTAGTCGAGGATGAATGTCTGTGGAATATCCTACTCAAAACTAACTGCGCTCCAGTGGAAGTATGGCGGACTATTGAGCTGTCAGAATAATGGGCTGTTGGATTTATGGCATGGTATCTCCTAAAAATTAGGTTTTTATGCTAATAGTTCACACAGCCAAATACGGCAAGTTTGGAAGGAAGTACATTTGGGGTATTTTATTCACGTTTAATTTTGGAAGTTCAACACTTTGACATCATAGACCGGGTTTGGCAGGACAACTTGGTTAGAGGGAAAAAAATCTTGGTTTTTATTATTATTTTAATACAATAAACTTGTATTACCTTGTGTTTCAAATAACATTTCACAACATTTAACTTAGAATTTCCAGGACCACATTCTTTCTCTAATCTAAAACAATATAAAAGTCCCTTAAACATTAGCTGCTTTAGGGAAAACATACGGTACACATTGTCAAAGAGCGTTAAATCATTTTTGCCCCTGTGAGTGAATTGCATATAAACATATTTGCCTGAGAGCTGGTGTGATGCCAACTCCAAGTGTCAAGATGCATACAGTGTGTTCGTTATGTAACAAGGGGAAAAGCAAGGGTGTGGAAGTCAAGATGCTGGAAGCGCATAGTGCATCCATCCTCTATTTCAGTGACTGGAGTTCATCCCTGGGCTGCCTTACCTAATAATACCTCAACCGTACTATGGTTTGATATTTTAGACACACATAATCACATAATCTAAATAATTGTAGTTCAACCTACCCTTAAAGGAGAAGTCAGTGATATGGTCCTTTTTAGCTAACTTCCTGTCAGTGACGCAGTAGCAGTCCCCTCCCTCGTCCCTACTCACCACCACATGAACACAAGTCGTCTTCGTCATATAGTGCCGCGATGGAGAGCAGCATGTCATCGTTCACGGGGCACAGAGACCACGCCTCTTTATAGTGCTCTGTCTCCTGATTGTACAAAAACGAGCTGGATACTCAACATTTTATCTGGGAATTACTGCAAAGCTGAATGACTGGGAGACCTGTGTTATGAACTGTGCATACTGTTTAAGTGATTGCTGTATGAATATAGAGTGATTTAAACTTATATTTAACAACTAAAATATCCTTACTTTCCTTTAAGCTGTCATCCTTTTACTGTTGACTGACATGTCACCATGATCTAATGTCAGCAATTACTTGTGAATGTATTAGTTATTTTAGCTTTTCTTTGGCGAGACATTTTCCACAGCACTGAGCGTAATTCAGGCACAAACAATGGTGTCCTGTCCGTCAGCGTAGGGTCCTGGCAGTTATGTAATGTAACACTTTGACATCAGTGTTGTATTTATAGCTTTGTGTCTAGTTATAGACTCACCTGTACAGTCAATGTAATGGCAAAGAAGCAGGTAAAGAGGATCAAAGCCATTAGTTTGACAATGGTGGTAATTGTATTTCTCACTAGCCCTGTGTTTATACAGAGCCTTGAAGTTGATATAAAAATATATAGGCAGTTCTCTTTGGTCTTTTTTTTTTGCTGCTGCTGGTGCGGTGGCATTGATCTCTTTTCAGGGATACAGAGTCTGACACATCCGAATTAGATTTTTTCACAAATGTCAACTTGATCTTCCCTTACTTAGCACTTCTCGTTCTTTTTTTTCCACTTTAGGGAGTCTGGGAAATGCCTCTGCTTTTCTTTGGCTATACGGTCACATCGCTGTCAGTCCCTCTGCATGCACAGTTTAAGGAATGGCTGTGCAATTCGTTTGACCCTATACCCTAATGGTATTTTAATTTACAAGCACACACATGGCAAAAACAACATGGGAGTCCGGTAAACTTTCAGCCTTTTTTTTTGTGCACTTAATCACGCTGATTTCTATTGATTTTCCTTAAAGCCAGTGTTGGGCTGCAGTGAGAGAGAGAGAGAGGAGAGAGAGAGAGCGTGTAGATGAGAGAGAGAGTATCGGCTTTAGAGAGGAGATTGAGAGAGAGAGAGAGGTGAGAGAGAGAGAGAGAGAGAAGGAGAGAGAGAGAGATGAGATGAGAGATGAGCGTGATGAGAGTCTATGAGGAGATGAGGCTGATGGTGGATGTGAGAGGATGATTGAGAGAGAAGAGGAGAGAGGAGAGAGAGAGGAGAGAGAGGGAGAGAGAGGAGAGGGAGAGGAGAGAGAGAGAGAGGAGGAGAGAGGGAGAGAGGAGGGAGAGGAGGAGGAGAGCGTTGTTTTAAGTATCCCGCCTTTTTTTCTCTTCTTGTCTAGAGGATGAGGTGTGTGTTTGAGAGATGATGGTCCTTGTAAACATAGCCATTACCATATAGGCTCTCCCCGCCCTTCATTCCCATTATTCATTGTCAAGTGGGGCCACTGTGTGCCCCCTAATTTTATGCAATTTAGCTGTGCAGCAACTAATGTGAATGTGAATGGGCTGGAAATATGAAAATATGAAAATGCGTGTGTGGTGCTTCCTCCTCCCGAATCTGGATGTTTATGGAGCTTTTGAGACAGCTGTCAATGCAAATGTCGGCCTTACCCGTGATATGAGAAAAGAAAAATCTCCATATCCTACTCAACTTTACTCATTTCAATATAAGGATGTGTTATTGCTTTCGTGGCCTTCCGTTCGAGCGTTTACCAGTGGATGCAATAAATGCTCGGAGACATGAAATACTGGCGGTTGTAAAATCCATATGTCCGTGGATTAATAGCGTCAGGCTCACGCGCTAGTGGTGAGAAAGACAATATTAGGGGCAGCCGGGAGTAACAAGCTTATTAACTCCGGAGAAAAGCCTGGGAAGTGTGTCTGGGACTGTAGTGTGCAAGAAGCATGGCAGGTTAAGTAGCAGCTACCAATTTGCAGAATTCGCCCACAGTGCTATATTATGATGAAAGAGAATTCAATTTTAAATGGTGTTTTGTCCACTGTCTGAATTGGAGGTTCATTTTTAGGCACAAAAAATGCATAATAATATAATATTAAAATGCATAGGAGCTGGATACACTGTAAGTTTGTGCATGAATGTGCAATGTGTGCCCTCCTGCCATAGTGGTAACGGTACAGACACAGACTACAGAAATTACACCCATTTACTGCATGAACAGAATGCAACTGTAAGTTACTGCTGCTTTGTTGCCTCGGCCTTATGATGTAATTACTTTCAAATTCAACTGTGCTTTGTTTCCACCTGTCAGGGAGCGCAACGAACAATCCGTTTTCCAGTAGACTGAGAGTTTTACATTACATACGCCTATTCAATAATGCTCGACGGTTTAGAGAATAGAATTGCCACTGCAGCAGCATTGTGGTAAGATTTTTGTCCTGCTCCTTTTAAACATATACTTTCTCTTCCATGCATTTCTGGGGCTCGTCTATGGCAAGGTTATCAAAAAGGGAACTGATTGGCAGTAGGCCTACTACACACTGACTCCTTCGGAAATCCAGTTATCATTTCCAAATTCTGGGCTGTTTGAATGGAACAGCTCTTTCTGCCATTGCTGCTCAACCAACTACAGCATATGGCAGCTAGCTCGTTCTCTCTTCTGATAGTTTTTCTGGGTTTACCTCCTTGAGAAGAGAAGCTAGATCAGTCCTTATAACTATTCCCATACATCAAATGATAATATTCATGTTAAAGTTTTCTGAGACTTGGTAGATTTCGGCAGATCTTTGGAGAGAAACGGTTTTCATGAGGGTAGTATGGACACAGCTAATGAAAGAAGTTTAACAATTCAGTTTAGCTTTTCTTTCTTACTTCCCTCTTTGTAATGTCCAGTATAGATGCTCAACTCTTATACCTTAAAGTATCACTATTTTCTTTACCTCTCCGACCATATCAGTCTCCTCTGTTTTTCACGATTAATTTTGGGAATGCCGTGATGCACGAAGCTGCTGATCTTCTCCGATTAAGCTTTTTTTTTTTAATGCTGAATTATGGGCACTGTAGTTGATAACTGTTTCAGCATGTGGCTGAAACAGTTAGTCAACTACAGTGCCCATAATTCATCAATGATGCGTCGGTGGTGGTGGCACATCTGGTCTCCCTGTAGGAGTTTGACTGCGTCGGCACTGACACAGACAGCAGTTAAGATGACGTCTCAAACAAACAGATGGAAGTGTAATCATCAGCTATTGTCAAAAGTGCCATCAGCTCCGGGGGAAACTTTCTTTTTGACAGAGATAAATGTGAATGACTCGCTAAATGAAAACATCAAGAGCAAGCCGTCGGTGCATCCCTGTGCTGCCCAAGAGACCTGGAAATACCCGTGGGAAACATAAAGGCGGGGGAGAGTGGGACAATTCATAACAGATTTATCCTTCCTCTTTTCCTCGTCTTTCCCCTTTTCCAGTATTTCTATTCTTTCTCCTTTTTCTCCCCCCTCCCTCCTTCTTCCCCGAATGACACGTCAGTCATTCAGCTATTGATGCTTTAGTCACACGCACCACCATTCTTCCTCTTTTCACTGCGTCACTCTCTCGCCCTCTTGTACTTGCAGAAAAAGGCAGAGGTAAGGACTTCCCCTGCTGACAAGATATGCAGTTTTTGGGGATGAGAGAGGGATGAAAGAAGGGGAGAAAGAGAAGGAAGGCACAAAGGACAAAAGGGAAAAAAAGAACAAAGAGAGAGGGACAGGGACTGGAAGAAAAGAGATCCAGCATGGTTGGATTAACCCAACCCTATTGACCCTCCACTTGTACTGTCCCACCCTCTATGCAAGGTGTACCAAGTGGCCTCTATGTTCCCATTAAATCCACGATTCCATTGGTAATGTGTTGAAGCGATGCACATTCCCTGACAAATTTGCAAATAATCAAATTTTGAGAAACCGTTTGAAATGAAGTGAACCTGGCGCTCTCACATTTCATGCACAATGTCAGGTGTGTGTGTGTGTGTGTGTGTGTGGGGGGGGGTATACTTGACACTTGAGAGAGGGATGGACAGAGGCAAGGAGACAAATATATTTCTACTGGGAGCTTGTGTGTGTGATTTGACAGACAAGACGTTGTCCTTGTCAGACCGTCCTCTTCTCCTACAGCATAGCCCATTCGGTCTAAGGTGACACACACACACACACACACACACACACACACACACACACACACACACACACACACACACACACACACACACACACACACACACACACACACTCACACGCACACACAACACACACACATTAAGATTTGGAGTGTGCAACCGGGGTAAAAATAAAATTAGCGGCTGCCCGGTTTTCTTCTGACTTGAGGCCTCGAGGCAGCGGGAGGATTCAGGGTGACTTTAGTGGTTGAAATTCTTAACAAGCCAATTCATTAATGTCACTCTATAATTGGTGTTGAATGTCTGTGGGATTACATGCACCAATAAAGACCACCACATTATCTGGGGCTGTTGGATATGATGCACTCCGATTAACTCTAATACATCTATTGTCTGTTGACTAACGCTATGAGTTTCTCAGGATACATCCTAATGGGACTCTTTTTCGTGCCTGCCACAATAAAACTGTCTGTAAAACTCACTACAGTTATACATTCTGTAAAAAAAATGTAAGGCACAAGAATGGTAAAATCAACAGCTTTAATTTGAAAATGTCAGTATGAGCTTTGCACGCCTCCTCCGGTGAAATTTGCGTGTTAAGCCTAAATCACCTAAACCATGGATCAGAGATTAACAAGAGTCCAAGGCATTATAGACATTCAACTATCAGAGCTGATGTGAAATTGGACAGTCCACCAATTGAACGTATCTAAAAGGAGTTTAGTATTCAAGACGAGTACTATATTAAGCCTGTGTATACATCTACACAATGTATTCTGTGTCCCCAGAGAAACTTTGTTTAGTCTGAAATAATAACCTTGATGATTAGTTAACACACAGGGATTATGTGCTTGGGTTGAACTTGGACACTTGGATTATAGCTGAAAACCTGCATTACAACTGGGTACAAGACATGGGCACTTGTCAGGCATGGATGGCCTAACAAAATATACTATTAAGTTGTATCACAAGAGATAGGTTCAGGTGTTTGTTTTTTGTATTTTCACCCAGACTGTGGACCAATAGTCAGTATATTTCTGAAATTGCTATTTTAAATCGTCCCCAACAACTGATGGAGCCCAAGGGTGTCAGTACATCCATCCATCTTTTGACATGTCTCAAACTGAACTTGCTCAACCTTTTGGTCTGCATCACTGTCAAACAGGATTCTCCCTTCGTCAATTGTTGGTCAAATGTATTTGTTTGATACAGTATACATAGTTTAATGTATGAACTAAAACTAGTTTTGATCTTCAATTTTTCTTTCATTTTGATTATTAAATTCCATCAATCCCAGCATCTTTGACGAACACGGAGCTTTCCGCTATTGCCATAATTTTGTCCAGAATTTGTGTCAGTCTGGTTCCATACTGTAAATAAAGAACTGAATCTGAGCTTGGGCAAAAGATCCATCACTTTGAAACTCTTGTTTTACAACTTTCACGTCAACTGACCTACACAAAGTTAATTCATAAAATCAATTTCTTGAATTTTCAAAGTCAAATCTACAGACATCAACCTTGGTTGTGTCTAAGTTTGTGTTTGTGCATTTTAACCCTCTGTTTTACACTGCCTCAGGTATGACTTACCCCTGCTTTTAGGTAGGCCTATTGCATACATGGGTTGTAACTTCTAAGAGATGCCTTGTGTGTGTGTGTGTGTGTGTGTGTGTGTGTGTGTGTGTGTGTGTGTGTGTGAGAGAGAGAGATAAATCAGTGTGAAGGGTACATCCAGCAGCAGTCTTGCACGTCTTTGTGTCCGATCTTGGGAGCTCTTTGGATCAAAGCGTCTGTACCAACCTGAGTCACGCTAAAGGTCAACCATCAGCCTCTTCAGTGCTTTTTTTTGGTTTGGTCTGGCTCGGCTTGGCTCGGCCCTGCAACCGTAGCTGATGTGTTAAGCAGCACATGGCCTGGTGTGTGGTCTCAGGGTTAATTTGGGATTAACACTCAGGATATTAAAGATTACCACACTCCACGATTGACCTTCTGCGTCTAGTCAGCCAGCTACATGGATGGATGGGCTTTTATCTTCCAGTAGTTACAGCGCCTCAATCTCTCGCTGCCGAGGCCAGAGAGCCGCCCGATGAAAAGCTTCCAAACATGTTGTGTCACCCTGTCAGCATGAAAGGGAAGGATTACACACAGGCATTTTCTTTGACTAAAAACATCAAGGCTTAACTCAAAGCCTAATGAGCTTCAATCCAGCAGCTCCCTGATGGTTGCTGAAAGATGTGTATGAGCTTTGCAACAACTTAAAGTAGAATAGTAACTTAATACTAACTTGAACTGTTTCATATTGCATTGATCTAGTACAATAACTAACTTAAGGCTTTAATTTATAGGGGCACGCCTGCAGTGTTTTTGCACATCAAGGTCAATTTACTCTTTTATGTAAAAGTGGTGCTCAGGATGTGAAAACAGCGGTTTAATGTCATCACCGGGAGCTCTCTTGGCTTGCCTACAAACGTTTAATAGAAAGGCCCGCATTGCAAACGGGAGCATCTTTAATCTGTCCCTTTGGAGCCCTCTTACTTGATGGATACGCAATACCAAATTGCTGGAGTACCCTTTTAAGGCACAACGTGGTTTTGTTTGACTTTGGTGTTTGGTTTTTCCGTGTACTTCAGGGGCTATTCATCAGTTTTACGTTGCGTAATGACATTTACGAGTGTAAATGTGTGGATGGGTATGTTTTGCGGTGCATGTCTCTCTCCCTCTTTTTTTTCTCACTCTCACACATCCTGCCGTCAACCCAAGGCCAATTGCCAGCTGCCCCTGCATATTTGATGCGTCTCATTAAAAGTTGATTGTGGAAACACTTCAGCATTCTGACATTCCTTCTGATCCACTATTTAGCCTCCCTCAGCACTTTGGAGTGAAACAGCCCCTAAGTCATGCTTGTGCTGAGGAAAGAAACTCAACTGAACACGGGCGCAGAGGTTAAGAGAGGAAGACACGCCAACATATCTCTCCAATGAAATACCCGATTGGTTCACCGAAACAAACAGTCATGACGTCTCCGAGTGTCCCGAGTAAACCACAGAAGTTGGTCTCTTAGAGCAGGGCAAACAGACGATGGGAGTTCCATTAAACTTTCAGTATGATAGCCATGGTGCACTTGTTTTCTTACATGCAAGAGATTGAACTTTCTGCTCCTGGTTGCAAGCAAGGGGGTTTCAATTTCAAAAGCAATTCATGGAGTAGTTCTTTGTGGAAGACACTATGGTTGGTGTTTTTCGGATTTGCCCCAGTGACATTTTCAAACTGACAGAAATATTGACAGAATTATTACAAAAAGGTTAAAAAAAGGTTAGACCATTTACTATCCATGTTGAGACTTATCAGTTAGAGAGCTTCACGAATGTAGTGCTAGATTATACTATCGACAACATAGCATTAATAGCATAAAGCGCTAACATTCAGCCTTATGAACTGAAATGTGAAAGTTGAGACTGCCATTGGCCTAATTTCTGACAAGGTGGCTGGCATGTTTCTAGTGTATGTAGTGGAGGCAGGATGCTACTAGCAATCACAGCCACCACGCGCCCCGATGTAAACACACACACACATGCACACAGAGTAAATATCTTGCCTGCCTCACTTGAACCTGTCCAGACGCAGCGGCCCCATCAATCCTGCTGAAGGCCACCGTCACACACACACACACACACACGCTTCACTGTTTGACCACTTCACAGTGTAAAGTGCTGCCTCTTGTTAAGTCAATGTGCATGCTCATGGGTGGGCGTTTGTTCCTTGGAAATTTAACGTGTGTTTTCTAACCCTGTGCTTTTTGCTCTGCAGAGCCCCAGCTGAAGGGCATCGTCACGCGGCTCTACTGCAGACACGGCTTCTACCTCCAGATGCTTCCGGATGGCACCATGGAAGGCACAAAGGACGAAAGCAGCTCCTTCTGTAAGTTTACAATTTTATTTTTTATTTTTTTTAACCTTTATTTATACAGGTAAATCCCATTGATACCAAAGACTCTTTTACAAGGGAGACCTGTTTTCCTTTCCACGTTACCATTCACACACACATTCATACACCGATAGCAGGATAACTATCGACATTCACACGAGGCAAGGTGGGTGAAGTGTCTTGCCCAAGGACACAACAACTACGACACAGGTGGCAGGGGGGGATCGAACCTCCAACCCTTTGATCATCAGCCGACCCTCTCTACCAACTGAGCCACAGTCGCCCCAACAATCACGTGTTGTCAGGAGTGTATTTCACTGCTGTCAGTAGGCCCTGCATGCCGCACTGGGAGTTTCCCATACTCCTGTGCCAAAGGACATTTCAGAAAGGGACTTCCTGGTAGCACGGTCGTATATCTGAACGTCTCGACAACGACACGAAAAGCAAGACAACGCTGCCGTGCTTTTCTGGTTATACTCACACTAGGATTGATCAGGCTGAAAATGTACACACCCCCTGGCAAGGGCCACTGGGCCAACGCCAGCTAAATGGGATTTGTTCACGTTACATAATGTATCACAGCAGCTCCCTGGCACAGATTTAGTTTCTTAAAACCCGTGTTTCTCTGAAAATCTTCCTGACCTTTAAGTTTACAGTACATGCCTCGTGTATCTTCGAGTAACTCATCTGTGTAAGTGTAAACCGGAGGTGTGCGTGTGTGCTCTCAATCCTGCTTGATGTATTTTTAAGCAGCCTGTGTGCTTCCAAGCAGCCAGTGCTGCACGATGTTCCCAACAACCCTGCTTATCTCAGGCACTGATGTGAGTACATTGTGATGCCTGTATAGAATTTCTTTTGGGTGTTCTTATGGGATAAGCAAACCTGAATAATCTGGAATATAATAGTGGCTTCTGCTACCTACTGTAATCTTCTAACTCCTGGATAAAAAGTTGGAGTTAAAAAACCTGCATATTTGTTGCCAAATTGGATTGGGAACCTGCCGTAGATAAGCAAACTGACTTTAGACGGTGGGAATAATATAAATAAATTATGAATGCATTGTTAATCTCTAATTGTGAGTGAGTAGGTGAAACATTCACTGGTTTCAATCTATAAGTGTATACAGCCCTGTTAGCACTTTTGGGCGGCACAGTGGT
Source organism: Ammodytes dubius (assembly GCA_026122265.1). Lineage (NCBI taxonomy): Eukaryota > Metazoa > Chordata > Actinopteri > Uranoscopiformes > Ammodytidae > Ammodytes > Ammodytes dubius. The sequence goes on from CM047527.1 coordinate 6,750,619, forward strand.
GCTTTGAATACAAATACTAAGGTCAACTTTGTAATATGGTTACAATGCCTATGCCATTCTTACACTCTGTTGTTAGGCAGGTATCATGTGTGGCATGTTTTCCATCTTGGTTTAGTGTGTAGTGCTTATTAGTAATAGACAGAGAACAGAGTTGCATGTTATGTAGTTTGGTCATGAATGAAAGTACTGGGCAGAGCTTTACAAAGTTGACCTACTAATCTTGCTAGTTGAAATCCAAGGGATCTCCAAAGTCATTGGGATTCATTGTCTGGGGAACATGTATTTGAAAACTTGATACAGATCAAATGGAATAGCTGTTGAGATATTTGAGTTGGTGGACATACTGGCCAACAGACCGAACAGATACAAAAACGTAGGCGCCAGATGCAGCAGTAACGGCTTACTGCTAGTAAAGCCCCTTAATACAAAACATGACTGGGTTAGGGCTAGCCTGGATCTGTCCCCAAAATCTCACATTCACACAGCACTATTTTTTGGATGACTATTTTGACTCAGCTTGTAAGTGCAGTCATTTATAATAATTTGATGGCAGAGGAATTCAAACTAAGCTCTTCATATTGGTACAAAAAGCTGCAGTTGTCCTCTGTTGTTGAGTCTACATACAGACACCAACACCACCACCATGTAAACACACACACAGCTCACCCTGCTAGCGGTCATTACCTGGATGATTACTGGCCAAATACATCGTATCCCCGTGATCCCTCCGAGACCCTGGACTCTGGCCAACCTTCCCAAAGAGATCAATATAATATCATAGGATAACCACAACGCAGCATTTTTTTTCTTCTTTTCTGTCAGGACATCACTTTGGATGGAAAACATGAAGCCAGCACAATTTGGGATTTACAATCTACAGAGGGGAGAGAGAGAGAGAGAGAAGAAAAATCTCTTGAGTCGTGGTTCCCTCTGTAAATTCCGTATTTCAGCATTTCATTGAGATGTCAGACTAGTTGTGACAGCAGCAGCAGTGTAACCAGGTCGGAATAACCTGGCTTTGACCTTGAGGAGGCATTTATCTAGATGCTTTCCCTTGGCATTTGTCCTAGAAAAGACAATGTAGCATCGTGTTTTATGCTATTTAGACATTGCCAGGATTATGTTGATTTGATTCTTTCTTTCTTTTTTTGTGTGTGAAAACTTGTGAGAGAGTCCGTCCCAACAGCTGTGTTGGGTACATTTGGCCCTATCACTACACCTCCAGAAAAGCTCCACTGGTAACTGACAAGACCTGTTTCTCACTTTCTTCGTCTTGCATAACAGGCCCGCCTACGCCCAAGCCAAATGTTGCTGCACTTCTCTCTCCCATTCTCATGACCAATCTGAAATATTCATCAAAGTACAGCGTGTAGGGCACATCCGAAGGCGAACCAACGGGGGCTCATTTCCAGACGGATGTAAAGACCGCCGTTGCGTAACGTCCCTCTCCCGCTGAGTCGGGGGTATTTAACATCACGTCAGTGGAGGTCACCCTGCACCCTCTGACTTATGATTCATTTTTATAACAACTATAATTCCATCAATCCCGAGTGTGGTTCAGTGCTGGGTCCTTGGCTCTTTGCCTTCCCCAGGGGGACAGACAGTGTGTGGGAGGGTTGAAGGGGAAGTTAAGTCGTGGGAAAAAAATCATAAATTGTGCTCTTTTTAAAAAATAAAAAATGGAAAGTCTGATTATTTATGCATTTGTTTCATACAGGAATCGTTGAGTGACTGACAGCGTGTAACTGAGTATCAATCAGCGCACAATCATCTACCTGGCTGGGCAGAATATTGAAAAGGGTAGAAATAGCTTCGTGAGCGTTCACTGTAACGCACTGACTGTCAGGCTTATCTGCACTAAGTCTCCTTGGGAGCACAGACTTTTTTCTGGCATAATGCAAACTGGCCTGGAATCGGACAGCTTTCACTTAAACTCCATTTAAATCGTGGCTCCAACTTTCAACCCAAAATCTTGTCAGTTTACATTTACAGTAGAGATCATGGAGTGGACGTAATAGGTAAACAAAGTAATCTTGATGGCTTCACTGACATCGATGGAATGGATGGATTAATCTTATTGCTGATCATTGGGCAGAAATGTGCTAATGGGGCCCCCATTAACACCCTGTACATCTCTCTCTCTCTCCGTTCAATGTATTCTCGTCCCACTGCAAATTTTTAAATTGAACACAAATCGTTGAAGAAATATTCACCTTGTCAGCAAAGTATATCAGATTAAATGTACTAAAGCAAGATTTTTTCGCCTCTGCATGGTCCTTCTCCCACACAGGGTCTAAAGATAAGGTAATAAAACCGGCCCTTATGCCAAGTAAGTTGTGCTTTAGTGGTGCTTTTATGGCATTACCCATATAAAGTTACGATTATTCACATTACCATGAACCTATATTACCACACTGTGAACTCAGGGCCTTTTGGAGGCCTGGGGGTCCCAGATCATTGGCCCATTTTCCTGCATCTCAATCCAGCCTTGTATCCATGGTAATCAACCCACACTTCTGCCTCATGATTTACCCCCCATACCTGATACATATGGTTTTGTACGATTAGTCTTAAATGATTACCACTTCAGCCAGCCTTTCTCTTAGTTATGACAAAAAAGCGCCAAATCTTAAGTTGTCAGATGATGAGACAAATATTTAACAAGATACAATTGTATCTAAATTATCTAAACCACTTAATAAAAAGAACAACAAAGCATGCAATAATCTCTAATGGCTATTTGCCTTCTGATGACATACTACTTACTTCCAAATGTGTTTTTTTAGGGGGTTAAAAAGTCACAGTGGGCACAGTCACAGTAACTCGAAGCCCTCCTAGTCGGTGCTCTTTAAGTGTGTATTCCATTCTAAATGGTTAGTAAACAACAACTATCCAAATCATTCAACTTTGTAACCTGAAAGATTTACATATCTCCTATTATACTACTTTTCTGGTCTTAATTTCTCATTAATGACTCCTATAGAGCAACCTGACACGAATCACAGCAAAAAAACTATGTAGATTTTCGGGAAACTATTCCTCTCATCTGGGAACGTTCAGCATTCTCTGTCAACACTCGGCTTTGTCCTTCTCCGCCTCCTCGCCCCCTCCTGCAAACCCCCTCCGTTGTGATTGGTTACCTTCCGGAAGACTTTCAGCGGCACGCGGGCAGATTTGAGCAGGCAGGTGGGGGCATGGGAGGAGCGTGCCTGAGCTTGTTGCAGCATTACCATACATGGAAAATCCGGAATGATCTGCGTAGATAAATCCCGGAAATTTGAACAAGTGAATCACGACCGGCGTTCCTAGTGTTTAGCGCTCTGCACAGCCACCCCAGACGGTCAGCAGGGAATACGTCTTAATTCATGTACGTCATTATTTGACACTTAAGTATGTTTACACATGACTATAAATCATCAAAACAACGTTTATAGGTCATACAAGTTGAAAAAGCACAATAGGTCCTCTTTAGCCTCATGCCATCCTGTCCACAGAAATGGCTTTGTCCAGGTAATACGATGTTAGCAAGTTCTGTCCCATTTCTGACGGGGCTTACACACTAAAAGTGCAAATTTGACATTGGGCAAAACAGTAGTGCCACTATTTCCAATGGAGAGCAGTGTGAGATCGGTAGTGCCTGAATGCACCCCTGCTCTCAGGGAGGTTGTGCCTTTTGACAGTTTGTACAGAAATGCGTTGACATGTATGTAATTGGCGTCAACTTGATCCAAACTCCCTCCCCTACCCTTCTGTGTCAATCATTCTTTCAGCCCTCTGTTGACCCTGACCTCTCCTTTACCACTGTGACCAGGTGTAATGGCACCAAACCAATGACCTTAAGGGAACAGTAGAGGCCATGATCGCACAGTTGGACTGACCACCTCTCTGACTTCCTCTTGTCAACTCTCTTCCCTTTCTACCTAGCCTCACAGTAGTAACAGGAGGTCCCATATCACTCCATTTATATCTGCTCTTTACCGGATCCCTAACAAATTCTGCATACATTTTTAAATACTAGTGCTAACTTTGGCCAAACACTCCTGTATAATGCTGATCTTCTCTTCCCATACTGTATGTGCCAAGTCGGGCTCTCAGATCCGCTGACCAATTATTATTGGCTAGACACAAAACCCTGTTTTAAAACCAGAGGTGACTGGGCTTTTAAAGCTCCCAATCTTTTGGAATGCCCGCCCGTTTAAATTTGCAATCTCTTGAATCCCTGTGGGAACAATTTACGAAGCAGCTGAAAACGTTTTTATTCAGACAGGCTTTTGGTTAATGTACACAAACAGTGGCTCATATCTTTGAAATGTGCTATATAAATACCTTTTAACTAACTTAACTTTACCTCCTCTACTAGACAGAAGAGTGAGAGAGGGAGAGAGAGGTTGAGATAGGGACACACAACTTTGGAAGGAGGTACGGGAAGTCCTGAGGGGGATGTTACGGAACAAAATGTGACCAGAGTGGCTTTTTTATGGACTTGCAATACTTTTATCGCTTTTTTGAATTTTATTTTATTTTTTTAAGTCCCCTTAGGGCTTCCATATCTAGAAGACAGAGGAAGTTGCCACAGAGCTGAAAGTGACTGTAGGAGAAAGAGGGCACGGTGGAACACGCCAAAGAAGAATAAACGAGCCAGCAAGACGAGATGGGCTGGCAGAGGGAGAGAGAGGAAATGTGGGGATGATACAGGAGGAAGATTGGGGGCCTTTCCGAAAAGTGTTTTTTGCATAGGAAATTTCCTTTCCTATCGAGATGAACCGGAAGTACTCGGCGGATAGGTGATCCGAATTCTCAAAATGCTTAGGAAAGGCATAGGAAAGGAGCCTCGATTCATCCTTTAACCCTCCTTTAGCATAGGTTACTCCTGACCAACCTATGCGAGAGGAAAGGAGATAGTGGTATCCCATAATCCTTTACGGCGGCAATATTTAAAGCAACAAGCCACCGACGGAGTTTACCGACTCTACACGAACACGAACGAGAGGTAAAACAGAAGAGAGGAGAGGAGAAGAGAGGAAGATTTAACTTGGCTAAAACAAAATAGCCTACCCCCCCTCCCTCCCACATAAAGATAATAGCCTAAAGAACTCTTAAAAGACCAACATCATAATAGTTATTTTCGTAGCACATAATTTACACCATAAGAAAATAAAATACCAACTTCACATTTAATGAAGTTACTGGGGGCAGTTCAATTCAACATCAACACAAGTGTAGCCTCTTTTTATTCCACGTGTGGATATGGGAGTGATTCTCACTCTGATGGCGACAACTTGATTAAAATCAATATGAAAAGAACGCATGGATCAAACGAGCGCTTGTTGTAGTCAATTTTCGGAGAATAGTGTAGTTTCACGCTAGTGACTCACGTCAGCACTACTCGCCGTCGCGCAATGACGTCGGTTAGGAAAAGTGGAGTCGAATTCTTTTGAAACAGTGCTGTCTTTTTCTATGTTCGATAGGAAGCACCTTTCATCTCTCCTTAACCCCGATGACGTTTAGGGGTTAAGGTATAGGAAAGGAGGCTTATAGGTTAGGAGATTGGACTATTCGGAAAGGCCCCGAGATTGGGAAGCAGCAGCTGGCACAACGTTCATGGCTCCTCCATCACTGTGTCTCCCCCCTCTGGTGGGAGGTCAAAGGAGCGGCCGCCCTGCTCTGCTCTCCTTCCCTGTTCTTGGCTCTTCCAAGCTGTTATGTAATGCAGCTGGAAGAGGCATGGAGGTGGGAGAGAGAGAGAGAGAGAGGTGTGTGGTGACTGAGGGAGTTGAGATGTATTCATATATCTGGTAGGGAAGAAGCTGCTGTTAAAGGACTGGTGTTTCGGAGATTTAATTCGGCCAACCATTTTTTTTAAGAGAGATTTTTAATAGGCGTTCAATCAGTTCAAGCCCTTGTGAATGCAGCTTGCAAATACCAAAGTCACCTGAAATATTCTATGTGTGTATATGAGTGTGCGGTAATGAATATGGAAGTGAGTTGAACATTCTGCACAGATCGAAGCCACAAAGAGTTTTTCAATGTGATTGTGGCCTATTTACAATTTAAGTTAAAGTGTATAATGGAATTCTGAAAAAAAATATTTTTGGGTTGGGGCGCCCTTAGCTCAGTTGGTAGGGCGTCCCCCCCGGGCCGGGCCCAGCAGCAGACCCGGGTTCGATTCCCGCCCGCGGTCGATCTCTGCATGTCACTCCCCTCTGCCCCATTTCACCTCTGTTTCTCGGCACTGTCAATAAAGCATGAAAATGCCAAGAAAATATCTTAAAAAAAATATATATATTTATATATTTTTGGGTATAGCTTACATGTTTTTCTTTCTCCAGATATTTTATAAATAGTTCCTTTGAGGTCTGTCAAACCAAATGTTGAATAATTCCCTACAACATATACTTTCATAACAAAATCAAATACTGCAATATTTGGAAAAACATGTCCTTTGTCATTATATCAGTACGGTTTACATTGACATTACTGGTATTACAGGCAAACAACTGATGACAATGTTACTAAAGTCTGATTGGTGCTAGCTAGGAAATAAGTGACATCTGCTTTTTGTCTACTGAACCCCACCCCACCTTAAAAGCATTGAAAAAAGCAGACACAAAAAGAAAAATACACAAATCCCTTAGTGCAAAACAGTAACCTATTGTCGGGTTAGAAAACTACAGATGTGGTGACTGAGACCGGGACAACACAGTGCCTTGGAGAGTTCTGTCACTTTAACAGAAGAAACCCACTGAGATCCAAAGAGGAGCTGAGAGGAAGATGAAAAGACACACAGCAGAAAGCACAGAGAGAATAAATGCATGGGGGGGGGGGCAAGTCATGACAGATGGAGCTTCCGCTGCGATTGTCACTGGATTTGGTGTCCTTTGTGAATTCTGTAAGAGAGAGAGAAAAAACTGAATCAAACAGGAAGACAGACGGTTTGATAGACGGCGAGGAAATGAAAATAAGGAGGAAAGGGAAGTATGGAGAGCGACAGAGAGACAGATGAAAGCTATTGAATTGACTCTCAGAGTGTACATCGGGAAAAGCCATAAGGAGCAGCTTGATTCCACCCCGACTTTTATCCACCGTAATTACCATCTCCCGCTGTCTGAAGGGATTCTGCAATCTCTTTCTCTGCTCTGGAATGAGTCTGCTCTTACTCTCTGACTGTCTAACTTTCCCCAGCGCACTCCATAACAATCCTTTTTTTTAGGCAGAGGGCAGGGGGGAGAGACAAATTCAAAGACTTGAAAGGAGGGTGAGGGAAACCTCCCTCTGTGTGAGAGCTGCATGCAGTATTCAATGAGAGAGAAAAAAAGGAAAGAAATGGGAACATGGAAAGGGAGAGCTCTCTCAGGCAGATGAAGAGAGAGGGTAAAAGCCTAATTTCAAACTGAGTGGTGCGGTTCGGTGCAGCTCGGCAAACTTTTTTTTTTTGCATTTCCATTGTCAAAACTTGGAAAGGGTACTGAAATAAGCCACACCTATTTGTGTCACCTTTCGGTAGGATACCAAGCCATCAAAAAAGGATGTGTTGATTTGGTTGTTAGAATCAACACATCGTCGTGTGTTTAGAGACATGTTTTGGTGCGCAGCTCTTTGTTTATTGTGTGGCATTTTCTTCGTTATTGAATGAATCAGCATGCTACACTGTGTCCCTATGATGATATTGTAGTTACGTAGCTAGTGCGGCCAGCGCCATTCAACAGCTCTAACCCATAGACTTTATACAGACCCCAGCTGTCACCATAAGTAATTGCACTTTCAGCAGTGGAAATGCAAGCCAGATATAGGGTAACCATGCCCTGCCGAACCATACCAAACCGAACTGTGCTTCTCAGTGAAGACATAGTGACAGAGAGTTAATAAAAAGAAGAGCGTGAAGAATACAAACGGGAAGTGGATAGGGAGAGCAGAAGATACAAAAGAGACGAGAGAGTGATGAAGAAACGGAGTGAGAAAGCTGCAGGGTAAAATGGGACAAAGACGAATGGACGCGGTTGGAAAAGTATTGGTTTCACAGGAGGAGGGGGGGGGGGGGGGGTAAGACAGCAAGGCAACAAAGGGGTGGGGGGGGGGACTGAATGGGAACAAATAAGGAAGAAAAATAGAGCGAGGTATATAAAAAACACACAGAGAGCGAGATAAGGAAAAGGTTGTTAATTCATGACAAGGCAGGGCCAAAAGACAGACAAACAGCAGGGTGAGGGAGAGGGGGAGAAGAGGGGAAAGACAGATGGACTGAAAGGCAGACCGATAGAGAGGCTCAGACAAATCAGTTAGGGAGAGGGAAAGCCTGGGGAGGGAGAGAGGGAGAGAGGGAGGGAGGGAGCGAGAGAGGGAGCGAGGGAGAAGTTAAATAACAGGAGATGGAAGGTAGTTGTCTTGTCATCAGAGGCATCATCGACCACCAGGGAAATCAGGCGTGAAGCTGAGCCAGAAGTCATTTAATCTACTATTGAGTCTTTAAGGCTCGTTTCCCGCCACACAAGTGTGTGTGTGTGTGTGTGTGTGTGTGTGTGTGTGTGTGTGTGTGTGTGTGTGTGTGTGTGTGGTGTGTGTGTGTGTGTGTGTGTGTGTGTGTGTGTGTGTGTGTGTGTGTGTCATTGGTGGCCAATGTAAATCAACTTGTTTCCCACCACTTTGACAGTTTCCAGTGTCATTGTACCTGATCCCGACGCATTGATACGTCTTGGTTCAAGATGGAGATGTCATTTTTAAGTTGTTGGAGGTGTAATGGGATCAGGAAAAAGAATGAATTGATTTATCAAGGTAAAATCATAACTATATCTATTGTGGATACAAAGTATTCTTAAGCATTTTCTTAAAAAATCCTAAGAGAGACATTAAAAGAGCATACATACTAACTGTAAATACAGTATTCATGTTGTTAATCTACACAGGGTACTTCTGCTGTAAATTCCAAGCCTAGCTCAGTTTGTACTTGGTTATAGACAGGGAATATGGACTACCCAGTACATTCAATCTATTGCTTGTTTGAACTGCTGACAACAATGGCCTTCAGTCACTTATAGTCAGGGGAAGTCCAACAAAAAGAAAATCGATCAATCAGTCATGAGTCACTCAGTTCAGCTCCAGTAATTCTGTGTTTGTGGACGCACTGACCACCAGTTCACTTGTCAGTTTGGAAAAGGACAACTGAATAGCCATCAGTGAAATGGCCTTGAGTTTAGTTTAATTTAGCATGAGTGAAAATAGTTAAAAATTCATGAAGTCGAATTCAACGATAAGGAAACTCTGTGTCTAAAACAGGAGGAAACCATAGCCTAATTATTACCACCCCTGTTTCAATTACTTATAATGATCTCATATAAATTCACCAGCTATAAACACCTATTTACATATGTACACCAACATTATTTACATTTATACGACAGTAAATAATATTTTAAATAATTAAAATCACTTTTATTTTGATGAGGGTGAGTTTTTTTTTCTTTTGACATTTCCCTAACTTAGATTGTTGTACTTAAGCAGGACTTTTAATTTGAAAAACTGGGCCACACAATATGACACTGCAGATGCACTCTGTGCTACTTAATGCTGTGCCCTGCCACCGCTAAAGCCCCTATCTCACTGGGCTGCGACTGTTTGCGACAAGTTTGAGACTTCATTCGAAAAACGAGTCTCTAAACTGTCTCCAAACGTTCGCGGAGGTCTCAATTTCCTCGCATGAGTCGCACAGCCGCGCAGTCCTGTCGCATGAATTTTGAACATGTTCAAAAAAAGTGTGCGACAAATCTGTCTCAAAACAGTCTCAGAGTGGTCGCAGGTGTCTCCAACGCGTCGCAAACCCTTCTCAATTTAGTTTCCGCGAGTCAGAAAGTGCGAGCAATGTGAGACAACTTTGCGAGGGGTTGGCGACTTATGAAACTAAATTGCGACTGATTTGAGACCAAAATGAGACGGTCGTGCGACGCTCGCGAGACATAAATGCGACCTCCTGGCAAGTGTTGGGAAGGACATTCGCAAACGTGTCGTGAGGAACCAACTCAGTGAGACTGCAAGTGAAAATTGTCGCTAATTTGCATATTTGGTCGCAATTTTATGTCTCCAACTTGTCGCACACTGTCGCAGCCCAGTGAGATAGGGGCTTAACCCCTCCCTCCCCTTATCCCATCTCCACTTTCTCCTTGTTTATTTATTGTGCCCAAGAATCTGGGGCCTCAAATTGACTTGTGGGATTGATTTGGCAACACCCCTCCTCCTCCCCTCTGTCTCTCTCCTCAAAAGACTTTTAAATTAATCCTGCCGCCTCCTCTGTGACTTGCACTGGAGGAAAAAAACCTCAAGTGAGTCAAATGGAAGGACGGAGAGAGAGAGAGAGAGAGAAAGAGAGAGAGAGAGAGACATAAGGGAAATGGGAAAACAGCAAGAGAGATAGGAAAGGTCTGTTATCCAGGCAATAGAGTTATGTGATCTTTTTGATAAAAAAGCTCTTTTCGATTGAGCGAGGGAGAGGGAGGGAGAGAGAGAGAATGAGAGAGAGAGGGAGAGGGAGAGAGAGAGAACGCAAGTGATGAAATAAACAAAATAAAACGTAGAAAGGATGAGTAGTAGAAGCTGACCTTTCAGTTTTATTGCTGTTGCTGCACCTGTCATGTGTTCCATACTTGCACAGTACATACAGTAGTTTACAATAACCTGGGATTCAAAATTCTGGGAACTGCCTCTAATCCGATGGCCCATTATTAATATATAATATATCATGCCCAACCCCCCCCCCCCCCCATATGTTTATTCAGTATATGGTATATATAGTTTGTGTATGATACTACACTCTACATTTACGCAATTGACCCTTTAGTCCGAAAAATGATTAAATCACTCTATAATGTAATACAATTACTAAACCATGAGGTGAAACATATTAAATTTCGCTTGCCATATAATAACTGACCCAACATTTAATTATTTGTTACACATTATTATTATTATTGACAAAAAGTGATTACTTTATGGGCTCCGCATTTTATTACATTATTATCCAGTTATTAGTTTTGGGGTTTATTTGATTTAAATTGTTACATTTCGGGTTGGTAAAATAGTCCCTTACACTTTTGTGCTTTTCCCCTGGAGAAGTCTGTTTTCTGTGCGTCTTAGCTGGTTGCAGGTTATGGGTCATCAACACCACAGTAAGGCTGCTAGTGTGTGCAAGATAGGGGTAAACAATAGTATAGGGATGGAGGGAGCTGGGGTTGTGTGTGTGTGGTGTGTGTGTGTGTGTGTGTGTGTGTGTGTGTGTGTGTGTGTGTGTTGTGTGTGTGTGTGTGTGTGTGTGTGTTGTGTGTGTGTGTGTGTGTGTGTGTGTTGTGTGTGTGTGTGTGTGTGTGTGTGTGTGTGTGTGTGTGTCTCTGTGTGTGCGCACGTGCCCTGCTCTATTTGTCACCCCCAGCTGCGGTCTTTGGTGACACCTTGTTCATTTGCGAAAACCGACTGTTTGAGATGCAGGGATCGATGGAGCAAATAGAAGCAGGGCCCTGAAGACAGAGTTATGGGGGGGGAGAGAGCAAGTGCTTGTTTGAGTAGAATATGCAGCGTTTAATACATTTGCACCTTTAAACTATAATACAGTATGTTTAGTTTAATTTATTCTGGTCTGGATTACAACGATGTGACAAATGTGTGAAACCAAATCTGTATTGAAGTTTATATAATTCCAAAAACTCAACATTAATCAACACACTGACGACTTTTCATTTATTTATTTTTAATCAAAGCCAGCATTGACTTTCTATCTTTCATCTGGTTACATTACCTCCATTCATTATGTTGGCAGGACTTTTGATTTGAAAATCGATCTGTTTAATAACGGCTAATGGCTTCATGAATCTGCAACACTAAGAGATCTTTCATCTGCATAACATATCCGTCACATTTGACAAACAAGCTGTCACTTTGTACTGTAACTTTTGGTGGTCAATTATTCATTTTTTTATTATTCTGGAGTTGTGCAAACATTACTAAAGAAAGTATATTGGATTGCTGTTAATGGCATGCTCTACCCCAACATTTTAAAGAAATAGTTCCAACTTTCCTTTAAAATAATTCATGGAATATTTCAAACGTAGATATACCCGCTTTCTTTCTTTCAGAGAGTTTGATGAGAAATGTATACACCTCTTTTATCTCTTCGTTTGCTTTGGAGCCAGAACTTGGAGCTTGGGGTCTGATAAGCCTATAGCTTGGCATAAATAATTAAATCAGCAATCAGGCAATACAACCGACGTGAAAAGACATTTGATTTACAAAAGTCCATAGAAAAAGAGACAGCCTTGCTTCCTACAAACTTCCAAAATATAACGTTGTGCTTGTGTGGGGAGTTACTATTACTTGACAAGTGACGACTATTTTCTGGAGTCTCCATTGGTTTGCCTGGCCACCTCATGACAATATCAACATTGGCAATAAAAGCCCAAGATCACAGACATGAGAGCGGTATTGATTTTCTAATGAACTCTTATCAAATTAGCAAATAAGACCATTTCACAAAATGTTGAAATATTCCTTTAACTAGTTTAATTATAGCATGTTGTCTTCTGAGGCACTTGTCACTTTCTGTTGTCTTTCTCTTCCATGATCCGATCCAAACACTTCAGTCGTCACGGTAGCGTTTTGGTCACCGTGACAGCGTGACCACAGAGCAGCTGGCAGCCAGAGGCCATTTTGTCACTATCACTCAACTTACTGTGTCACATCTTATAAGGTCCCCGAGCTCTCAACTTACTGTGTCACATCATATAAGGTCCCTGGCTTGGTTTTAGATGGTATAATCGAGCAGTCCCAAGAAGGATAATATCACATGTGTGGGTATACAGGGAAGGCACGTGAATATGCACCCAGCCAAGGACCTGTCGTTTATACTTGCCTTCTTATGACACAAATGCTGTGTGTGTGTGTGTGTGTGTGTGTGTGTGTGTGTGTGTGTGTGTGTGTGTGTGTGTGTGTGTGTGTGTGTGTGGTGTGTGTTTGTGTGGTGTGTGTGTGTGTGTGTGGTGTGTGTGTGTGTGTGTGTGTTGTGTGTGTGTGTCCTGCTCCAGTGGCCCTGGTTGAGGTTTGTTTATATGGAGAGCTGTACACATAAGAAAGTCCCAAGGTTCCACATGAAGGGGGATCCAGTGAAACCCTGTGCATTGCAAAGTGCTGTTTACTGTGACGGGACGGGGGGAAATGAATTCAGAGCAGGCTTTGGGGAGATGCCACTTTTTTAATGTACTGTATTGTATTCTCAAAGCTGTCCACTAAGCCGGGCTCTCTCTCTCTCTCTCTCTCTCTCTCTCTCTCTCCCTCTCTCTCTCTCTCTCTCTCTCTCTCTCTCTCTCTCTCTCTCTCTCTCTCTCTCTCTCTCACTCTCTATCTCTCTTTTGTATTAAAATAAATGATCTTTAAAAACTTTAAGAAGAGCTATGCTTATACTGCACTTTATTTTAATGTTCGTGTAATATAACAAAAATGTAAATAGTGTTTTGGAAAATTCTCAAAAAAGATCTCTCTCTCTCTCTCTCTCTCTCTCTCTCTCTCTCTCTCCTCCCTCCAGCAGGGGGGATCCTCTTTACATTCACTCCCTTCTTTGTCCGACCTCTGGTGTACCAGCAGCAACCACACTTTATTCCTCCCCCCTAAATCTCCCTCTCCTTATCCCTCTTTCTCTCCCACGCAACACACACACACATTTCCCGTTCCATTTCTTTTGACAGTCAGATATATACTGTACAACGGGGGGAGGATTAAAGAGGAGACAGCTGGGAAGCAATTGTACTTTTATGCCAACGCTGAAGCAATGAGAACATTTAAAAGAAAGAAGGATTGCTCTAACACTATTCTTTATTTTCTTTTGTTTCTCAGTGCAGTTCAACTTGATTCCTGTGGGGCTCAGGATAGTGGCCATCCAGAGCACCAAGACCAAGCTCTACGTCGCCATGAACAGCGAGGGCTACCTCTACACATCGGTACGGTCAGCAGCACATACAGTACAGTCATGTCTTAAGACTGTATTTTGTTACACCAGTCTCCCCCACTTTCGGCTTTGTATTTGCTTAGTACCTTAGTCGATTTAAAGGTGGAGTCAGTGATTATGTGCAACGCTTGTTGACAGAATCACTTTTTGTCAAAATAAGTGAATATTTCCCCTCGATTTGCTACCTGTCCTACTGTGTGCACACTTTTTTTTTTTTTTTTTTTTTTACATATCCTTTGTTTACATACCAGTTTACGGAGCCTAAGCTACATTATTAACACCAGCTATTTTTTTCAGTGCACACACAGTACAGACAGGAAGTGGATCGTGAGGAGATGTTCACCTATTTTCACAAAAATGTATTTTTGTCAACAATATTTCTTCAGAATTGCTGACTCCACCTTTAAATAGAATCTACAAGCAGTGTGTGATCACATACATGCATAGAACATACATGTTGCCATAGTGTTTGTTGAGGTTACAACATATAGAAATATGTCTAGCTTTATACACGTTTCTGAATGCACTAGTCTGTGAATGACTTACTGATCTGTGATTGACAGTCAAACACTACCACATGCTGTCTTAAGTTCATAAGCCCCAGTATAGAGTGGGCCTCTACATTCACTGTTCATTCTCATATTAGAGCTGAGATCTGCACTGTGACTCAACACGCACTGTCAATTTTTCTGCAATGGAAGTTCACCAAGAAATGATGATAAAGTTCCCTCCATCTTGCAGAGTGTGACCGCTGCTTGGCTCCTGCTTGTTTTAGACGTATGAAGACATAAACACTTGCATCTCATTGTGCTTTTCCCCAGGCTCCACTTTGCATTTACTTGACAGCCATCGTCAGGCAGTACAATACAAACTAGACAAATTGATCACCATTCATAAATAGTATATTGTCCACAGTCTGCGTCCTCAGGAAATGTTATAATTTAGCACACGTATATGTCACGTACTTACGTTTACATACAGTTTATGTGTTGCACTGTAGTGTTGTGGCTGCTGCAATAGGTTTTTCTTTATTTTGTGCAAGGTAGAGAGAATGTTGTGTGCGGGCATTAGACCGGAAGCTGTGGATAAAATGTCTTTTGTATAGGAGGGAGGACGCTTTCCAGTTAGACATCATTGTGTTAGCCACTGAGCTAACCAAAGCTAACCCCTACTGCTACTAAAGCACATAAATGGCATGTCGTGCGAGAAACGCCAAATTTGACTAAAACATTATTCAAACAAACAGATTTGAGGCAGTCGCTTTGACTGTGACAAGAAGTAGATAAACTTAAAGGCCTACTTCACCGGTTGGAATATGAAGGTGTATTGAACTCGGATATCCTATGAAGTAGGGGAGAACGGGGTAAGTAGGCACACTTTTTACTCTAGTGAGAATTGCTCATCACCAAAACATCTGTCAATAGCCATTCCTACATTAAATTGAAGCTTAAGGTGTTGGCTAGAAATGTGTGTCTCTCTTTTTTTCCAACTTATTGTAATGAAGAAGTAATTTACCATCAAAGACACTCTGACACATTGTGACAACCAACCCCATCAAGGGGTCGGTTGTCTTACACTATGGGGTTGTTTGTCACAATGTTATCTTAATGGGAAAAATCTTAAAAAGAAGGCAAGGAGGCAGAACCAAATTTGAATGTTTAATTGCATTGTCAAGTTGACAAATAGGCCTACATAACGTTCTGTAGCCTTGGCAGCTGGTCTAGTTTGGGATGCACTGGGTTGTTTTGATTTTGTTGCCCTTTTTTCTTTTGCTTGCTAGCTGCCTTTTCCTGCTCTATTCTTTCCTTCCCTGGGGTGTCAGTGAGGATACAGCTTGACAATTTCTTTCGTTATTGGGTTCCTTTTCTGGCTGCAGCCTTGAGATAACATGTGACAACCAACCCCCCAAAAAATTTGACGACCAACCCCAACTTGAATTTCTTGCTAGCATCAAGGCCAACAACCATCTGACAACTAATTAGCTTGCTAACCACAATCTAAACTATAGTTTACCCTTCACACTTTCTGAGGGTAACAAGTGTTTTGTTATAAACCCATTGTGTAAAAGCCTAGAAGAAAAATACTGAGAAGTAAAATATTTTGAATTTGACATGAAAAACACAAAACATCCTCTCACCTGAAATGCAGCAGTCTAACTCCAAGGAAGTCTATGTATGTGACCTCTGATCCCAATTCTGGACCTTTTTTATATCAACATTTCAGAGCTAGCGCGCTCTGGTGGCGAGATATAACGAATGTGACATCCAACCCATGTGACAAATTACCCCGTTCTCCCCTATAAATGTGAATTTTTTTTTTTAAATCGGATCATCTAGCCTGAGAAAAGGCAGAAAGAGTGTTTTATGGTCTCACTGTCTAACCCTACATTTCTCTTTCTGTGACATCACATTACTCAAACCATTGTCACCTCATTTAGGGACATGTATTGTAATGTAACTTTTTAAACAGGGACGATGTACATAAGAAGCATTAACCTTGTTTAGAGCAAGGAGAGATGCATTGTACAAGGTTTAAGCAAACTGCTATTTTCCACCTGTAGTCCCTGTATGTCCTATTTCTATGGTATAATGTTAGCAGGTAAGTCACCTGATGAGTGTACTCCACACTGCTAAATATACCATGATTAATGCACACAGAGCGTGACACCGAGCTGTCTTCTTCCGAGACTATCTGAGACTTTTCACCCCTAACCATTTTCCCTTTTTACTCACACCGTGTCTGACAGTCTGAGGTGGTGACATATGAAACTGTGTGTAATGTTGAACGACTTGTGAAATACTGGCTCACGGGCGCGTCTCTTCCAGAAAAGTCGTTTCTCATTGATGTGCATAGAGAACGCAGCAGTGCAGAGCCACGGATTTGAGAGGTATATGGATGGAAGAACAGATGAAGAGACATAGTGTAGGGGATCACAGAGTGCACTCTATATGGAGAAAAACTCTCTTTTTTCCGCTTTTCTTTTCCCTGCCTCGGCCCACAGGCAAAGTGTCTGAGATCTTGTTTGAAGTGCATCCGTGCGCTCACTTCAAAGTCCATCTTTAACGCTGGCCGCATCATGCACACACACCAGAGGAAAGGAGATACAGGGGTCTGTGTCAGGTATAAGGATAGGAGAAATGGGCCTGGAAGGAACTGACATACACACTGACACACACAGTCAGGTGCTTAAGCTGCACTACATTATACAATATGTGGACACCATTCTGTTGGGACAAAAAGGCACACACTACTCAATGTCTTTCCTAATTTCGAGCAGCCTCTCACTTTGCTTAACAGAAATTGAATATTCAAAGCCCTTTTTTGGTCTAAAAAAATGACATAACATGACGTCAAGTAGTTGGAAAGTCTGCTATGAACTCAGGCTCTCAAGTTTAATGTCTCAGTTTCGATCTATACTTGTGATTCGAAGCAAATTCCTCATAATTGGTGATTCTTCAACATTGGTCATGGTTATTCTTAGTAGATATGTGTAATGGAAAAGGTACAGTATATTGTGGCAAGTCATCAAAGCCTTCTAAAGTTTTTTTTTTTATAGAAATACCAGAATGTCCCAGAAAACGCTTGGGTAGTGTGTACTTCTAACTATCAGGAAGACTTGCTATAAGGTGAAACATAGCCCCAATCCATACTTTAACCTACATCTAACCCTCCAACCCATATAAGTAAACTTTTCCCCTAACGAGTGCCAGAAAATGGTCCTTGCACATGACTTTTCCAGGGTTTGGAACCCCCCCTATAGACAGCAGAAACCCTGCATTGTCGCACGCACGCACGCACACACCCGCCGCAAACACACACACACACACACACACACACACACACACACACACACACACACACACACAACACACACACACACACACACACACACACACACACACACACACAGAAATATAGAGGTTATACTTACCCAGGCATTCTCCTGACAGAACAAAGGTGACCCATTTCCACTAAGGGAAGGAACCACAGGGAAAGAGAGAGCGAGAGAGAGCGAGAGAGAGAAAGGAGGAAAATTGTTTGAGAAAATCCCTTCTGAGATGAAAAGGGAGGGAGGACGAAAGGGGAGGAGGATTTTTCAGCCCCCCATTTCACCTTAAACTACCTTCGCTGCAATTGTTCTCTGCAAAAGTGAGAACGATAGAGATAGAGAGAGAGTGAGATGGAGAGAGAGAGAGACTGAAATAGAGGAGGAAGGCTTGTTTTTGCTAATTGCCCGAGGTTCTGGAGATAGGCAGGGCAGAGCCTTGACACCATGTTATGTAAGCGTTAGATAGTACAGGCTACAAGGCCCCTGCCCCAGCCCCTGAATGGGTAAGATTTTTTTAACAAGCGGTTACTGTAAATAAATAACCTCAGTGTCATTTTTTTTAACATGAACTTGTAAACAATCTGAGGTGCCATTTTAGGGAACGGGTACAAATGTCTTTTTAATTGCTGTAGAGGAAACCTAGCCGTGGGACTGTGCTAGAAGGGGAAACACTGTTGCTGTTTTATTTATGTGTGCTTTCTTGAAAGATTAATACTAAGGGGGCGATGTTTGAGATAATGGCTGTTAGTTTGCGGGGCGGTTCTTTGGTCCGCATTGCAGGGAGGAAAGAGAAATCACGGTATGGGAAGCGAAAAAAGTTCTGAATATACTGTAGGCTACCGGCCCAGCACTAACTGGCAGATAGACACTGTATGCAACTAGATAGTGAACCTAGAAAATGAAAATAAAACTTAAATTTGCCATGTTGTCACAATACTTGAATAAATGCTAACGTAAAATGTGTAAATAAGCATTGGTTTGCTCACAGATTTGCATAATGCATTACAGCTTGTTTTTTACCACTTTACAATGTCTCAAATATAAGTTAAAAGAATACTTCACCCATACGGAACCAGCGTTATATCATTATAAAATCGCAAGGAAAATATAATGAATGAGGTTTTTCTTCCCTCAGTCTTCCGTTGGCCCAGCTGTCCTGTTAATCCTAACCACACATTTTCCCATGCGTGATGTCACACATGGGAAAATGTTGGTTAGACAGTGAGACCATAAAACACTCTTTCTGCCTTTTCTCAGGCTAGGATGAACCGATTTCGAAAATGTTTGCACATGTATACTAGATAGGATAGCAGAGTTCAATACACCTTCATTTCCCACCGGTGAAGTAGGTCTTTAATGGAGGTTCTGAGAAAAGTGTGGTCGATAGTTTAAACATAGGTTGCGTTCCGAATCGCATACTCTTTCTTTTTTCTATTCTACATACTACATCCGACGATAAAAATAATCTAGTTAGGATTGCAGTAGGCATACTATTGGGACATACTTTACTCTCTTATTTCATCATAACATTGCGCCTTGATCTTGCCTCTTGCTTTTATATCCGTCGCATCCCCGTTTGTTTTCATATGGAGGCTTCGTCGATGTGACGTCACTTCACGTGCGCACTGGATTGTGGGTCAGAATTGCCCAAATAGGATGCAGTTTTCAACACTAACAATCTTGGCCGCATGAAGTAGGACATCCGGGTACTTCTAACCATCCTAAATCTGGCCACAAGAATCGGGACATCCTAAATCTTCTCTCTACATACTATATAGTAGAAAGTATGCGATTCGGAATGCAACCCAAGTCTCCT
The DNA here is from genome assembly GCA_026122265.1 of Ammodytes dubius. NCBI lineage: Eukaryota > Metazoa > Chordata > Actinopteri > Uranoscopiformes > Ammodytidae > Ammodytes > Ammodytes dubius. Next base: position 6,770,239 of record CM047527.1, read on the forward strand.
ATAAATTACATTACGCTGAATGACTTCTTGCCATTTTTAATGAGGGAAGTCCTTATTCCTACCTCGGTTCGGTTGAAACACTTTTCTTCTCTATTGCAGCATTGTGTGTCCCTCAAAATGAATCGGCTTTTACAAAGTTGTGTTTTGAAGAACATCATTTGTACGAGACAACACTGACAGTAACAACCTCATAATTTGCTTGCTCAAGCTGGAATCTAGGAGTGTATTTCTCCAGCAGCAGGGAAGAAAAAAAAAAGAGGCATAGAGGGTGTTTCCTGGTGCTTTCTCGTATTGCAATAACAAAGGCTCACCTCGGCTGCGGCAGTGTTCCAGTGGCTACTCAGCATTAATCTTTCATAGGGCTTCTGTGGCAGCGCAACAACACTCACACACACAGACACAGACACGCACACAACACACACACACGCAGATAATTACAACACTTATTTAAAGGATTGAAAGAGACTTGGAGTAGCTTCTCCCTGCCGTACGTTTGCCAGTGGAGAGGGAAAAGCAGTTTTTCCAGCTCGGCTTTTCATCAGCCCCCATCGTTTATCTTTATGTTTATCAGCTGCATCGTTTATCGTTAAAGCTCCTTAGTTGTAATTCTCTTTTTGTTTTTACTGTTTTCTTCAGTAGTTTCTGTTTGGTCTATTTCCATTAATGTGATCTCATTGTTTTTTTCACAATACATTTCTCCCAAGCCACTGATCTAATTTAATTATGTTGCCTTCTATAGAACGACCAAATATTTTTGTTCTCGACACTTTTTCTCGCAAGCTATTTAAACAGCTCGCAACACAGCACTTACAATACATTTTATACAATTATTGTCGTCCATTTTTATTCTGTTTGTTGTATGGGGGGAAAGTAGCCAGTTAAAGGGCCGAGAGAGAGAGAGAAAGAGAAAGAAAATAACTGATTAGAGGATAAGAAAGTCCCATAAGCAATTTTTTGGTCAAGGTCAGTGACGGCTATGGAGAAATGCTGTCTCATCCACAGGGAACTCAAAGGTTGGGGGGGGGGTGCGGAGGGAAAGGGGGGGGGGTCCTTTAACTCTTGGAGAATGTATTATTTCGTGACACAGCGAGTGTCCAATCGTTGAAGGGTGAAGAAGAGGTCAAAAGGCCTAACCATTAGCTAATGCTAAGTGGAACTGGTGTAAAGGGGAGGTGAAAGGCTCCTGTCATCATTGGCTGGCTATAAAAGTCACAGTGAACATGACATAATCAATATGACCTTGCACAATAAAAAAAAACAAGGATATTTCAAATACGCTATAAACAATGTGACGTGCGTGTGACGTGACGTTTGATTACTCTATCTCGCACTGTAGTGGTGTGGAGGTGTCCCCCCCCCCCCTGCATACGCACGGCATGAATTATTGATCACATTGGGAGTGTACGGTAAATCCCCAACTCCCCTCTCCGTTTAACAGACGACACGCTTAAAGCACCAGACACATTTAACACAGCTGCGGTGAAAGCAACTCCCGCCCGGACAAGGGGGGGGGTGGGGGGGGATTACTTTACTTGGAAAGGGATGGACTTTTTCCCTCTCTTTCCCTCTTCTCACAACCAAACATGCAGCAGTTTTTGAGTAACCATGTAAGTCTTAGGAGGGAGATGGACAAAGAACTGGCTTAGTTTATATACCTATGCAGAGTAATCTACCGGAAAAAGGTAAACGCCCTCCTAACGGTTTGTAATTTGTGAGTTGTTGTTCGCAAGATCAATAAAAACGAGGAGTGGGAGTGAAGGGGCTAAATGATGAAGCCAATGTCATTTTGTCCTAACAGAAATGTCTTTCAAGGGGGTGCCCTTAGCTCAGTTGGTAGGGCGTCCTCCCCCCCATGTGTCTCGGCCAGCAGCGGACCCGGTTTGATTCCAGCCCGCGGTCGTTCTCTGCATGTCACTCCCCTCTCTGCCCCATTTCAACTGTCTCTACACTATCAATAAAGTCATAAAAATGCCCATAAATAAATTCTTTCAGGAGGATGAGAAAATGAGATGATGATGATGGCACTTTAAAAAACATAAATTAGTTATGTAACATCGTCCACTTTTCCACCATGAGTACAAGGATCATTAAGTTCTGCCAAACTGTATATAAAAGACGACGCATGCTGTGTTGCTGCTCTGATGGCTTAGATTAGGGTAAATGAATGAACCTATCCAGGGACTAGATTTAGACCTGGGCCTTGTGGTTCCTCCAAAGGTTCTTTGTTCCTTGGGAAAGTTCCTTTCGGTTGGAAAAGGGACTGTATACTTATTTGCGTACAAGACCCACAAAACACACACACACACACACACAGACACAGACACACAAACACACACAACACACACACACACACACACACACACACACAATGTAAAGCATCCTTTGTGGCTATCCATACAACCCACGCATGTAAATCTGTATTCAAGGCCGGAGCTCCCATGAATTCCTTAAGGACAAAGAGGGGGGGGGGGGGGGGGGGGCAGACAGGACAGTTTGATTGACAGAACATGGCTGGATCGTATATACCACTATAGTATAGAACAAACCAGGGCTGATTGTTGTTGCTGTCTTGAGAGGAGGATGGTGGAAAGAGAAGGGAGAAGCATGCAGAGAGAGAGAGATGGAGAGGGATGAGAAGAAGAGACAGAGAGACAGAGAGAGAGAGGAGAGAGGAGAGAGATGGAGAGAGAGAGGGAGAGAAGGATGTCCTGACAGGCCCAGACTCATAGCCGAACATAACGTCTCCGCTGGGAGCAACAACCCGCCACCGCGCTCATCTCTCTCCCCCCATATCCCTTTATCCTCCCTGCTGTCTCACTTGTACAGCTTTTACTCGCCTGTCAGTCCGTCTCGCTCCCTCTCCGCCCATTTGTGTCTCTTGTTGGCCCTCTCTCGTGGTTCAGAGTCCCCTCTTTCCCTCCGCGGCCATCACTTCCCCCCTCCCTCCTCCCCCTTGCTTTTTTGGTCACCCCGTGAACCTCTTTTATTCATAATATATATATATATCCCCCCGTCTTGATGTGTGTCCTTATCTGCTGTCCTTATGCTAGCTCTGTCCTCTACTTCTCTCTGTCCTTCTTTCTCTTTGTCCTGTGCCCGCTCACCCTGAAACCTTTCTTTCTTTCTCTCTCTCTGTCAGCTCTCCCCCCATCTCTTATTTTTATACTTTTCACCCTTATTCTGTCCTTTCACCATTCCGTTAAAGGTGAAGTCAGCAATTCTGGGGAACGCTTGTTGTCACTTTAGTCAAAATCAGTGAATATCTACTTACGTTCCCGCTACCTGTATGTACTTTGCATGTGCTGAAAAAAAAACCCAGTGTTAATACACAGCCTAGACTCTGTAAACAGGCATGTCTACATATAGCTTGTTAACAACTTTTGTTTACATAAAAGCTTAGAGAGAATTGCTGTGTGTGTATTAACACACAGTAAAGACAGGCAGTGGAATGTGAGGAGTTGTTCAATGATTTTGTTTAAAAAGTGATTTTGAACAAGCATTTCCAGAATCACTAACTCCACCTTTAACGCAGCCTGTCCATATACAGAATACATGCTCAGAGAAACCTGATTCACCCATTCAACCCCTATAACCCTGTGTTTCCCTCTCAAACTCCAGGCCAAATCCATTTCCTAAAACTAATGTGAACTGACACTAATGCAGGGACTTTCTGTTTTGAATACATTTCTGTGACAGTGTGTCCCGTGGAAGCATCTCCCCAGATACCAATCAAGAGATGTCTTCCATTTGACAATGCTGGCGCAGCAAAGCTGTCGCGGTGCCAAAGCCGTGACAGCTGTCCCCAGGTGAATGTTAATTGTGAGGGCACGCTGGAGCAAGTACAAGACACGTGTTAGGCAGCGGCGTGCTTTGGGTTAACGTTTTGCAGCACAGCCTTAATCATATGACTCACACGATGATTAGAAATGTATGATATAACTACACAGTCAATGGAGTTAATATTTTTACTTAAGGAAAATCGAAAAATGCACAAATGTAAAAAAAAAAAAAGAACCCATTCCATTACCTGTTGACAAAATGCATTAAAAGTTAACTTAAAGTTTACTTAGAGCTCAGTATTTGCAATGGATCAAATGACTCGGTAATGTGAAATGGAGAATTATCACCCGCGGAGCATTTAGCTATACTTAACAGTCAGACATTTCCCTCAGGTGTTGGATGAGAGCAAGACAGAGCTTAAAGGGGAGCGAATATTGGATAAGATGAGATGATATATATATCAATGTTGCAAGTGGCTAAACAAATGTCTTAATATCAGTATATTATATTAGGTATAAGTCGGCATTCTGTACAATTAATGCAATTACTGATTTTTTTTTCTTTTCCGCGTGACATGACATGTGGCTGCATTAAATCATCGCTGTAGCTGGTCCAAACTGCCGTCTTTATTTCTATGATCTGATTTAATGTTGGTATTCCGAAATCTTATCAAAATCTAATAATCTTATGAAAGAACAAAGGCTGACTCTGTGGTGATAACTTGCACACCTCAGAAACCTTTGTCATCGCATAGCCCAGCTGTAAAAAGACAGACGCCAGATGGGCTGCTTGTATCCATCTGTCCTTACACATCCTCAACAGTACAACCCTCCTCTTCATCAATCCCCTTTACTATCTGTCTGTCTACATGGCTCTTCAATTCCCTCACCTACCTTTTAACTCCAATCACATCCAATACCCTACATATCTAACATCATACATTCTGAGAGATAATACATGGTCACCACTCACCAGTGTCTATTTTACCCCCTGGAAGTTCAGCTCAATTGATGGTTTTTGAAGGACCTTATATTAATACGTTCAAGGGCCCAGGTCTATGTGGAGGACTGTGTGCAGTGTTGCTTGAGTATATAGCGGGGGAATTCAGGCGTATAGCTGGGGTTAATGGCGGTGGGAAACTCCTTGTCGCGGCTACATTGTCTGGGGTGGTGCTGCCTGGGACCCGCTTACCTGTGGGCACCTCCTGAAAATTGCTTTCTGATAAAAATAGTGCTCAGCCGTGGACCTGTCCCACTTTATTAGCCCGCGTGCACTGGGAAAAGCCTCCTGGGTAGTAAAAAGGGAGGGAGGAGTGTGTGTGTGGTGTTGTGTGTGTTGTGTGTGTGTGTGTGTGTGTTGTGTGTGTGTGTGTGTTGTGTGTGTGTGTGTGTGTGGTGTGTGTGTTGTTGTTGTGTGGTGTGTTGTGTGTGTGTGTGTGTGTGTGTAGTGAGAGAGAGAGAGAGAGAGAGAGAGAGAGAGAGGAGAGAGAGAGGAGAGAGAGAGAGAGAGGAGAGAGGAGAGAGAGATGAGAGAGGAGAGAGAGAGGGAGAGGAGAGAGAGAGGAGAGAATGACGAGAGAGAGAGAGAGAGAGAGAGAGAGAGAGAGAGAGAGAGAGAAGAGAGAGAGAGAGGAGAGAGAGAGAGAGAGAGAGAAGAAGAGAGAAGAGAGAGAAGAGAGGGGTGAGAAGGGGGGGCGGGTGGTTGACATGTTGCAAAGGCACACACGCAGAGCGAAAATACACACACACACACACACACTCCCCTGTGCAATTGAGGCATCCTTTGCATCCCCCACAAAACACACATGTGCAGCCAGGTAGAGACAGTCTGACAGAAGCAGCCAGACTTAATTGGGCCGGACTGCGATACCTGGGACAAGCTCTATTTGGCCAACACTCTCCTCAGTTAACAGGGGGGGGGGAAAGTTTGGCAAAGTAAAAAACTTTTACACGGCCGAATGACATTGTGGATCTACACTAACACAGGGTGAACAAACATAGCTCCACTAGCGGCCCAATACTGAGAGTGGAAGGGAGGGAGGCACACAGTAAATGAGACCCATTTTCCGCCTGTTTTAACATGCTGTTTCAGGGGAGTGCAAGCAAGCAATAAACAAACAAACATAGCCGCATCATGGGTATCAATGGCATTTTATGGATGCCTGAGGGAAGGTATTTTTCAAATCCAACACCCTACTAATTTGGACACAGTCTTATTTAAATTTTATAAATCCAAAAATACCAGTACAGGTCTTTAAAAATGCATTTTCAGCATGTTTTTAAGGAAAAGAATGTCTCATAAATCAGACAAGAACAACTATGACAAATACATCTGTTTTCACCTTAAGAATAGTGCTAAAAATGTTTAGTATAAATGAAGAAATGTCATGGATAAGTGACCATGCTTGACAAAAAAACAATGTTTTTGCATGCAGTGTAGTCACCTAAAATGTTTGGGACAGGAGTTGAATTTTTTAATAAACTCTGTGAACTATTGTCCGGTTGTGCTCTGCAGTACATAGTCAACCGATTCCTTTTGCAAGTATATCACCAAGCTTCTTTCACCAACTATTTCACAAAGATGCGTGGGTTACTTTGGCTTCACCAGTACCGTCTGTTATGAACAGACTTCCAATCATCCTCTCTTCCTCACCTCTGGCTTATTCATTCCCTGATTGCAATTCCTGTTCCATTTTTCTTATACCATACCTCTAATGTGCTGGTTGTTTAGTCACCCCCCCCCCCCCTCCTCTCTCTTCTTGCCTGTCCTCTGTACTGTTTGTACTGTCTCCATAGGGACTCCTTTTAGAGATGCACAAAACACTAAATAGGGGAAAAAACCTCTGTTCACATGGCCAACTTCAGAGAGGAATGATGAAATGATGAGAAAGGGAGGGCAGGAAAAAAAAGGCAAACTAAGGGATGAGGAAGTGAAAGAGGACGAGGTGACATGGGGACAGGGAATTTCATATCCAGCCTTAAAAGTGCCGCAGCTTTACATCCGGAGCCAGCACAATTAGCCCTGCTGCAAATTGTCTGACAAGAGTTACGACTGTCCCGAATGAGCTGAGAGGATAGAGGATAACCCCCCCCCCTTTCCGCATTCTGATCAGTGTTAACAATCCATAAACACACACACACACACACACACACACACACACACAGAAAAGCAGACAAGGATACATGTCCAGCTGTATGCACAGATAACATTTTATAGAAGAGTTTAATAGGACGTCGAGCATAAATGGGCAGAAAGCTCGGTTCACAAGCTTTCTCCCGTCGTAAATGATTTGCTATGAGTGGAAGTGTTCTTTATACATATCATGTCTTGTCGTTTTGCTGCCATGTCGCACAAAAGCAGTTATTTGGGATGGATGAGTTTGCGGTGATGTAGGGAGCTACCACATCCATCATACAGACTGTGTGCTATTATAGCGAGCACTGAGCAGGTTTTTCCTCTGTGGAGACAGGGTGGAGAGAGAGAGAGAGTGTGTGTGAGAGTGAGAGAGTATGAGTATGGGGTACGTCTCTTCAAGAAATCTAGCTCACTTAACTGGTTTTCCTGCGGAGCCTTTACAAAGAGTAGGTCACAGAATGTATGCAGGGTATACAGTATATACTGTACTTGGGAGTGGTTGAGGAGGCTGAAAGAATTTACAGCAAGATCAATTGTAATTACATGAGGTTGTTCCTGGGTAATAATGGCTGATATGAATAATTAAATGGATCATTGATGGATCGATGAAATGTTTTTTAGTGGCCATGTATTTCATTTGCATCACTGTATGACTTTTTTTTGCATGCACTGCCTACGCCCACCTCCTTCATTGTATATTATGTTTAATGTCATAGTTTGGCTATGAGACTGTAAAAACAAATCTTTTGGCTTGTTGAACACTGACACATTAGCCTAAATACTCCACAGTGTTCCCCAATAACTCGCAAGCTTTGTCTTTTTTTTGTCCTTTTGGTATAAGGCACCATTGTTTTTTGTTTAATGTAAACTGCTGCATGCTGTGATTGAAAACAGCATTGATATTTAACCAAAACTGTAAACGTGCACGCCGAGTCAGGCGGTTATATATAGAATATGTGTGTTAGAAAAAAATGGTAATTTATTGGATGATGGTTCCAGCTGTGTATGGGAAATGTTTAGCACCCTGGATAGCTCCTTAAAGGCTTCCTGCATCAGGATCAGCACCTTGGAGAGCACCGCAGCACCTGCGTTCCAAATCACATACTTTTTCTTTTCACTACACTACATACTAAAGTACAAAGAGTTTTAGGGCCACAGGAGAGAAAATAAATCAGATAAAGGAAGATTTTTTTTCATAATGTCGAGAAATGTCAAGAATAAAGACGAATACATGCTATTGGAGTTACTGGGGCATTTATGTATTTTCAGCATGCTACAAATGACGTGCATGTATTGGGACATCCTAAATGTATTCCTGGCATACTAAATAGTAGGGAAGTATGGCGATTGGAACGCAGGGATAGTCATTTATTGGAGGGAGGTTCCAGCTGTGTAGGGGAGATGTTTAGCACCCAGGATAGCTCCTTTACAGCTTCCTGCATCAAAATCAGCACCTTGGAGAGCACCACAACACACAGTTTACAGTAGGTTGCCAAAATAAGATTAACAAGACCTTTTTAGGATTCTTTAATGATAAACTGTAATTTTTCTATTAAGTTTCTGATCAAAACATGTGATGCTCAACAATTGTTTCAGCTTGAATATTTAGTCTACTCGTATAATGCTTTTTGAATAGTGTATCTCCCTCCCTGTCTTTTGCTGGCACATTCTTGCTTGATAGCACCATCATCAGTCCAAAGCTTTATTGGAAACCTTTAACTGCAGCTAAATGATTCCTTATATCTTGTAGAGGTCAATTAAAAAATACAAAAGTTAAATATTATTTTCCATTGGAAAAACTCATAAAATTGGAAATGAATTGAGACATTGGCACAAAATATAGGTGTAACAGAAAGTTTGGCTGCATCTCTTCTAACAATGTCTGACCATTTGGCTGCGGATAAGCTACTTATGCAAAAAAGCAGTGGCCTCTCATCAGTTATCATGCTGTCAGTACTATAGAGTAGATGATTTATTAATGCCATGTTGAATTTGCAGTAACATCCACAAACAATGGTATACTGTATAATACAGTATAAGAGAGCATGTAGTGTGTACAAGTACTCCTTTGTCCCAATTCCTTACCCACTAGCAGACAAACACCACACACACACACACACACACACAACACACACACACACACACACACAACACACACACACACACACACACACACACACACACACACACACACACACACACACCACACACACACACACACACACACACACATACACACCTGACAGGTGGCGAACGGGCAATTAGTCCGTTCCCTCAACAAAGCTTTAAACAGAGTCTTCTTAAAGTGTGACCTGAGAGGACCAGGTTCCTTGCACACCACACACACACACACACACACACACACACACACACACACACACACACAACACACACACACCCCCGGTTTGCCTCCAACTCCTCTCCTCTGACCTTCCCTCACCCGCCCATCGAATCAGAAAACGCTTGTCTCTTTTTCTTTGAGTCAGCACTCTTGTTTCCTTTCCTCCACTCTCCTTGCTTTCTCGCACTTTGATCGACCCCTGCTCTTGTCGAACTTGCCACGCTCACACACCACACACACACACACACACCACACACACACACACACACACACCACACACACACACACACACACCACACCACAACACACACACACACACACACACACAAAACACACACACACACACACACACACACACACACACACACACACACCGTCCTTTAGTGATGTGGCAGCAGTACACTGGAAAAAATACGTCTTAAAAAATAAGTAAAAAACAAGCGAAACACGGTGTATTTTGTAATAAGTGTATATTTACACTTGATGTCATGAAATAAGACGCAATGTTTAAGCCTTTCAAGATAGGTCTTGAGCTGGGAAAACTAATGTATACTCTATATTTGACTAGTATGGGAAGTGCAATGTATCATAATAAGGCTGTAATGCTCAAAAGCAGTATTCTTCCCCAGACTTGTCCAAGTCATTCACTTCATTCCATGTGCAACTTAACTTATTTCAAGTAATACATTAGAGGCAGCGTTCTAGATTTAGGATAATCACCTAAACCAGCTTTATAATCTTGATTAATTAAATTCAAGCACATTGAACGAACATGCCTCTAAAACTCACAGAAATTTTGCCTTTTGGGTGTCGTGAGATATTTTGACCACGAATTAGACTAATATAATATAATTGGTAAGATTTAGAATTTTTTTGTAGTGTAGAAAAGGGGGAAATGAACAGGGTTGTGTGGAGGGTAAGGCAGGTTATCTCTGGTTCCCTTTGGAAAATCCCCAAACGCACAGCGAGGGTCTGGCAGTCAAGGTGAGAAGCAGAGGACATCCCTCCCTCCCTCCTTGTGCACCCGCCTGCACCCTCTCCAGCTGTTCTCATTACGCCGACAGTGTGTGTGGTGTGTGTGTGTGTTCGTGTCAGAGGGTTCTTTCTCGCATGTGTCTTGTTTATTCGTCCTTTAGTGCGGGCAGACATCATGCACACGCGTGTTAACTTTAAGTATGTGCTTTTTGCAGGAATTCTTTCTCTCACTTGCTTGTGCCATGGTGTGTGAGACAGATGCCGTTTAGTGTGTAAGTGTGTTTGTGTGTGTGTTGTGCGTGTGCATGCATGTGTGTTTTTCTGAATGCTGTGTGTGTGTGTGTTGTGTGTTGTGTTTTTCTGAATGCTGTGTGTGTGTGTTTTGTGTGTGTGTGTTTTTCTGAATCTGTGTGGGGTGTGTGTGTGTGTGTGTGTGGTGTGCGTTCATGTGTGTGGTGTGTGTTATTCTATCTTGTGTGTGTGTGTGTGTGGGGTGTGTGTGTGTGTGTGTGTGTGTGTGTGTGTGTGTGTGTGTGTGTCAGCCCCTGGTCCAGCTCCAGTGCTCCTCAGGGCGTCCGTGTAAATGCCAGAGTGTTGGCAGAGACCAGGACCCCTCTCCGCCCCAACACTGCTCCAAACTTTGTTCACTTCTCTGTCGGTCAGCAACTCGCAGACACTCATGAGAGTTCACCAGAGCACAGAGAGGCCTATAGGAGGCAGGAATCAGACAGAAACAGGAGCTTTGGAGACACAATATATGGCTGTTGTGTGGTCCGTTTGACAACATGGTGGGGAAGGGAGAGAGCTGTCACTGTTGTCTCAACATTTCAAACCAGGATAGAGCAACATGGAAAAAAATAACATGATTTTCTGCCAGCCATCACCGCTCACACTAAATATCCAGCTCTTATGGTTTATTCCACACATGAAAACTTAAGGTTTGAAGTTCATTCGCGACCTTGCAATTGGCATTTGACATAAAAAAAATGTCATGCTGTACACGGTTTTAATTACATGTCATTATTGTAAACCCAGCCTCACGTTTTAGAGATGATCAGTTTGGATTATAAAGTGTATTTGCTCTATATTAAATGACTCATGTATAGTTTATATCCAAATACATACAAAAATTTGAAATAAAAAATACTCATAGGGTCTTTAAAATATCACCTTCAGTCTTCCCCTAAAAGAATCTCATGTCTTTTAAACAATGTCCAAACAGCATTGTTCACCGTTTGTATTGCAAGTCGACCAGACAGATTTTGCTTTTAAGACTCTGTTTGCAGCTGCAGGATATGATAAAGTTTGCTTTGAAAGGCTGTGGTTATTTTACCACTAAGCTGTTAGATGTTGATTGTTTACAACGCCCGGGCTGGCTATTTTGTCCCTCCCGCCCCCCCTCTGAGAATACAGCTGGCTTGGAAATGGGAAGTTTTTTTATATTTATTTTTATGGGGGACCATTTGTGAGCTTTTTCCTCTCCAAATGCTGAGTGATGCTTTCTACAAAGGATTTGAAAGAGCAGTGCTGATGACAACACTATACGGAGAATATGCCAGCGGGGCTACATGTTGTTGCATAAATTAATAAATGATCATTACTCCTATCTCTAGACAATTATTTTCGCAAGCTGCTATGATGCTTCCTCAGCTGTTTGTTTTCGATTAAAGTGTTTTTTTTTTCTTCCTTCTCTCTCTTCTCTCTCTCTGCTCATTTGCTGAGAAAATAATCAGATTTGCTGGTAAACAAGCCCTCTGTACGGTTAACCTTGCTCTGTGTGCTTTTACTGCTGATTCTTATCCTTCTGACGAAAGTTGCAGGTGAATATTTCATCATTCACTAATATACATGGAGGACGAAACTCCCCCCCACTGTATTGCACTGTTATAGTGTAGCGTCACATCAAATGTGCCCTGGTATTGACTCGCCTCAGATCTTTTTGATGTTCTCGACGCATGGTGATGATAGAAATTTCTTTACACATAATTGCATCGTATGAAAAGAAAAAAAGGGAAACTCCTCTCGGGACCGTTAAAGCCTATTTTCCAGTCGTGTCACAAACTCACCCCCCACCCCCCACACAACACACACACACCACACACTCCCGCCTACAGTCCTACAGAGCAAGTGCCTTTTTAGATGAAAGCAAAACACATCTCAATTCATGATCCGTCCAATATACTTTTATGGAACCGTCATCTCTTTAAACTTTTTTCGACCCGCAGGACATTTAAATGGCAGTTTCTTCTTGTTATTGGAGTGTGAAATAAAGAGACAGGAGGGACAGAGTGGAGACAGGGGCACCAGAGGCATTATGTTTTTGGATTGTCTGTCTTTCCGTCCATCCGTATGTACAGTACGTCTGTCCATCCGTCTGCTTGTCCGTTCTTGTGAGCCAATACTCATTAGATGTGAAACTGATTACCTTTTGGAGGTCAAGGTCATTGTGACCTTGTCTATTGTGAGCTCAATATCTCTCAAACGCTTTGAGGGATTTTTTTTCAAACTTTGCCCAAACGTCGAATCGACTCAAAGATGAACTGATTAGATTTGTAGGTCAAAGGTTACTGCGAGGTCACGTATTTTGATGGTCACAGTGACCTTGTAACACAGCTTTAAGGAGCTTAACCTTCTTAACCTACCACTGTTCTTTTGCTGTTTGGCACTTGTATGCCTAGAAGAGAGATATAACCACCAGGCTGTAGTCATAGTTTAAATTAAAGTATTTTTTGGGGCTTCTTTGCAGCAAAGGTCCCTCCCTATAGATGTTGTGATTCCATGGTCAGCATACATAGAGCTTATTTAAAGCATTTCTCGCACTTTTGGGTAATTGCATTGGTATCAATGCGTCGTAGTTATTAAGATTGTCTGGTCCTGGTGTTGTACTTGACGTTATACTTGTTGTTGGTCTTGACAATTGACTATGAAGAACACCTGTTCTAACTGAGGGCATCACAACAATGACTTGAGACTGACCCATAAACGTGCAAAAATAATGACATTGTCGCACTTTCACCATATGTGAATGCTATCAGCCTAAATATCTATCCCTCTGATCGGTTGTAAACACAGGCCCTGGCCCGCGAAAGCCTCACTTTTTGCTTGAATGGTGCACATTTGGGGCCATTACATCTGCTAAGCCACTATTGATCAGTTGTAGCTGCTGACACTGTTACTGCAAAACCCCCATTTACTCAAAGCTGTAACAAGGGCCACCTCTGTGTGTTTCTCTAGTCATCTAGAGTATTAACACACACACATAGGTGTTCCCTATCGACACGGTAAAATACATTTGTCCTCTGGGACGTGGTCGATAAGTGTCTGCGACTTAAAGCCTGCTGGATTAACCTGCGCCTGCCCGCTCGCAGCTTGTAAGTCGTTTTTGAGTTCTTGCCGCTCGGTTGCTAGCCGCGTCGTGTGTCCAATCAAAGCGTAATCCAGGGTTTTTTTTTCACCGCACTAATGCCTATTGACTTCTCACAGAGGTCTAACATTGAATCAATGTTACGCTGAGGGCATGGGCACGCTCAATGGTTAATGGTAGCCATGAACCAGGCTGAATAATGTATTTTAGGTGCCAACAGATGGAAATGAGGTGTGTGTGTGTGTGTGTGTGTGTGTGTGTGTGTGTGTGTGTGTGTGTGTGTGTGTGTGTGTGTGTGTGTGTGTGTGTGTGTGTGTGTGTGTGTGTCATTGGTGGAGAATAATCATACTACTGTACTTGATCGGCGTACCTTATACTTATCACTCAGGTTCTCTTTTTCCCATTTCCATCCGTTCCTCTCTTACTCTTCTTCCAACTTGTTCCCTATTGCGCTACCCTACATCCATCCATCCATCCATCTCTCTCTCGTCCTCTCTCTCTCTCTTCCCGTCTGTGGGAGTGAGCGATGAGGGATGTGACCAGTCCATCCGTCATTGTTGATGTTGTGTGTGTGTGTGTGTGTGTGGTGTGGGGTCATGTGTGCATGTCATCTGGCGCCGGGTGGCCTCCCACTGATGTAAAAGGGATCCGTCATGTCTCCCTGTCACAACAGCAGATACGCATGAGTGGATGTACATGCCAGCACACACACACACACACACCTAAACACACAAACATGCAATCCTGTCCTATCTTCTAAATCTATCTATCTTGGTGTGTGAGGATTGAGTAAAAGAAGTAGCTGGTCATCAATACTTTTTATAACCCTGTCTTAATCTGATGACTGAGTGGTTTCTCAATTATTTATGTCTATATAAAAAGTAGCTATATATGCCATAGCCTAAATGAAAGTTAATACATTTGGTCAAATCGGGACCTTGACATCTTTCACAGTTCAGTCAAAAACAGCTTTTTTGGAGCAGCTAATTGGCCCTGCAGTGTTGTGCAAGGCAATGATATCATGTTGCATTACTGGTCAGGTTTATATCCGTCCCTGCGTGCTAAATCCCATTATGCAGCATTATGGGACATTTCAGCTAATTCTGCCTCAAACCCAGGGACAAACAAACAAGAGGTATAAAAAAGAAAAAGTGGCACAGAAATAAATCCTTGTGTGGATTTGTGGCTGCTGTGCCACTGGAGTGGTTTGTAGCGTGCTAAAATAGGCCCTTTGGGAGGGGGACGGGGGGGGGGGGGGGGGGCAGAGCATTATGGAGTGGCGAGGAGACACCAGTTAATTTTGGAGTGGCGACAGGAGCCCCCCCTAGAATGGCCTGTGTGTGTTTGGAGCAGCCCTGCTGGACACAAGAGGAACTGCAGAAATCATAATAGAGTCTGGTTGGTTCTCTGTTTAGGGGAATATAGCCGCTGTATGTCAGTATCTTGTTAGATGAGCTAGGTGAAGGAGTTGAAAGGAAGCTGGTATTTACAGTTTGATTGAGAGAGGAAATGATCAACATGAGTCTTGTCAGAGGAAGCGCTGTGCGGACAGTATGTGTGGTGTGTGTGTGTGTGTCCCTGTGTGAATTATGTGTCTCTACAAATGACTGCTTGGTAGTGTTTATCCTGTAAGGCATTGCTTGATTGCAGCCTTAGTGTTTGTTTGTGACAAAGTAGTCTGTGAAAATTCAGGCCAGGACCAAAGTGAATCAGCCCCCTTTATATACAATATGTATTTAAAATGAACTTAATTAAATAGAAATGAAATGTCCACGACAGTGGAAGTTGCTTTTTGAAATATTCCCACCATTATTTTGACATTGCGTTTTATTTTGAAGAAGTATTGAAATTAAATGACGTGAAGAATTAAAGTTTTATTTTGCAAGGGGGAAACGGTATATGAACGATTCTGTTAAACCGAACAGATTGGTTGAGACGGTGTTTAGCGACTGCAGGTCATATTTCCTCTCCTCCATAGCGCGTGCCGTTTGAACGTGGATTCGAAATGTGACGCAAGATATTGCCAGTCGCCTTCTTCTTTACGCACACCCGTGGGACAGCAGAGTGTTGTAAATTGTACCGAATTGCTTGGATGTAGTGTAATGAGAGAAAACCTTGCCGGGGGGAAGTGTCAAAGTCTGTTCTGTGTGTGTTTGCTGTCGACACTGAGATGAAAGATGAAGGAAGAAGGCTCGGCTTGAAACACCTGTCTACACTTTAAAGGGGCGAGGACGGATTAGAGCAGAGCCTGTATTATTTCCATGCTGTGTGTTTGTGTTCATGTGAAGAGGCATTGCAGAGACACAACAAGTTGTAATGTGCAATTCTAATAAAACTGAACTAGTACAATCGAGATCAATGTGTTGCCTAAAAATTACAAGATTTATATCTGATTTATATCTGATATGTGGCAGAGTAGAAGTATAAAGCGGCGTACAATAGCAAAGTAAAGCACATACTCTACTTTTTTCACCCCAGCAATGCACCCCTGGTCTTGCCAGTGTGACCTTTTTGGCCTGTTAAAGGTGACAGGAACTTACATTAGCCATGTACTATTGTTTCACAGTGTTAGGATCCTATTTAGTGTCTCCAGATTCAGTTTAATTTGCCTAGTTGATACATTTTTAATGTTGAGCCTGCCTTGTGTTTGTTGTTGTGTGTTGTGTGTGTGTGGTGTGTGTGTGTGTGTGTGTGTGTGTTTTGAGAATGCAGGATGATGTGGCACACACCTACAGAAAACACACACAGATCACACACACACACACACACACACACACCATCAGACAACACACTGTGTTTTGTTAAACGTGTTAATGATAGCAATCTGATTACACCTTCCAAAGGACTATGGACCTTTGGATTCCGCTCCGTGCTATTAGAGCAGAGTTAATGGGAGACTGAGGGGAAATGAATGGCCCGCCTAAGTGAATGGATGTGTAATTAAAGAATAGACGATACAGTCAATGTAATTAGCTTGTTTATGCGCGCTACAATAGATACAGGCACACCAGCATAGAGACAGAGAAGAGATAGAAGAAGAAGAGTCAGGAGGAGAGGGTGAGGAGAGGGTGAGCCAGAAATGAAAGAGAGAGAGAGAGAGAGAAAGAAAGAGAGAGATAGAGAGAGAGCAAACTCCTTATTCAGGCCTTTTCTGCTCACCCGTCACATCAAGGCTCCAAATCAATCCTGCAAATTGGTTTGTTCCTCAACAAGGTTACCAAATGACGGAGGGATGAGGGGAGAAGTGGAGAAAGAGAATATGAGATCGAGAGGGAATATGTGAGGCCTGTAACGACAGGGAGATGGAGATGGAGGGGGGATGGAGGAGGGATGTCCCGGTGTTGAAGTATAGTCTAATGCAGAGCTGTGTGGTGTGTGTGTGTGTGTGTGTGTGTGTGTGTGTGTGTGTGTGTGTGTGTGTGTGTGTGTGTGTGTGTGTGTGTGTGTGTGTGTGTGTGTACACTCGTACAGGCATCTTTGTGGGGACCAATCTAAGCTTTTAACCATCGGAGTGAGGACATTCTTGGAAAGTGAGGACATTTTGCCTGGTCCTCACTTAATCAAAGACCTGTTTGGGGGTTAAGACTAAGTGTAAGTGAGAATTCAGGTTAGGGTAATCGTGAGGGTTGAGGTTAGGTTTTAAGTTGTGGTGGTTATGTAAGGGTAAGGGGCAAGGGAATGCATTATGCCAATGTGCTTATAAAGATAGTAATACTGGTGTGTGTGTGTGTGTGTGTGTGTGTGTGTGTGTGTGTGTTGTGTGTGTGTGTTGTTTGTGTGTGGTGTGTGTGTGTGTGTGTGTGTGTGTGTGTTTGTGTGTGTGTGTGTGTGTGTTGTGAGAGAGAGCAGGCCCGAAGGCCGACAGTGGGGTTGTTAAACCAGGGAGAGGGTGAAGGATCCGTCTGATGGTTGTTTGTTACAGGTAAACCGAAAGTGGCTGAGTTATGGCATCCTGACTCGGGAACCACTCTATCCATGTGGTAAATGGGCGCGTGCACATGTTGGAATTAGTTTGTCTGTGAGTGTGTGTGTGTGTGAGTGAGTGTGTGTCTGAGTGTGTTTGTGGATGCGGCCGCACATTTCCCTGTAACCCTGTCACAATGAAATGTGGGGCCCATTTCCTCCCATTCCCAGCTCTTTGCCTGTGGAATCGGCGAGTAAATATATATATATAAATAACAGAGGAGATCAAATAAACAGTAGACACTCCAAATGTGTTATTCTTCTACTCTGACCTCGCGTGTTGTGTGTGTGTGTGTGTGTGTGTGTGTGTGTGTGTGCTGTGTGGTGTCTGTTGTGTGTTTGTGCTTCTGTCCCATTTGTGTCTTTTCCAGGAAAAATTTACGCCGGAGTGTAAGTTCAAGGAGTGCGTGTTTGAGAACTACTACGTCACCTACTCGTCCATCCTGTACAGACAGACCCAGTCGGGCCGGGCGTGGTACATCGGCATCAACCGGGACGGACAGGTCATGAAGGGGAACCGCGTCAAGAAGACAAAGGGGGCCGCACACTTCCTGCCCAAACTCATTGAAGGTATACCAAATATTGATATACACCTAGCTCAAGCTGTGCCAGGGGACAGGGGTCAGTCACTGGTTTTCACTGCAACAACTTTTGTTTTTTCCACCGTATTTGGTGCCAAGTTCTTGTGGTCCAGTCATTGTACTGTGTGTCTAGTGTAATGAAGAATGCTATTTTGTTGGGTTTATTACTGCGATCGACACATGAAATGTGAAATACACCGCCATCTGTCAAAGTAAAAGTACAGGTCAGCATCAAATGTTTTGAGCATTTAAAGCCATAGTGCGTAACTTTAAAAAAAATATAATGAATGTTGGTTGCTTTCAGATTATTACCAGATATTACAAACCAGTAGACACAAAGTTGATTAAGCCTATCAGCTCCACAACACTCAATCTGTTTTTCTCAGAATGGCAGCTTTTACAAACTGGTGTCATCCCCCAACACTGGCGCAATGGTTTGATAACTCCAAGAAGTGCCCACAAAATGTTTCAGTTGTTGATTCTACTGTTAAGATAAACCTGGACATATATATAACTATAAGGTATAAAATCCATGCGCATTGCGCAATCACAGAAAGCTTACGTCAGGTAGATAAAGAGACAGTTTTTGTGACTAAAGGTGGGGTATACGATGTCAAGAGTTTATCTTCGTACTAACCTTTTTTTTAGCGTGCACACACTACGAACAGGAAGCAGATGGTGAGTAGATATTGGCTGATTTTGACAAAAAAACTTTCTGTATTACTATGAGTATGCCTTTAATCAGAATTCTTCAACAGAAGTTACGCACTACAGCATTATTGTAAGATATATCGCGAAATTTGCTATCTAAATTCAGTCATTATTGGGTTGTATAGAAAAAACAATGGCAACACAGATATTGATTGCAGCATAATCATTCAATCTTGACCTTGGACACAGTAATTGGAAATAGAAGGCTGGAAAAGCAATCCCATTTTCCTAATAAAAGAGGAGTACTGTAAGTAGGGTGACCTTGCACTGTGATTGTTACGTCAAAAGGCATTTACCTTCACATTGTATTATATTACGTTTTGGAAATGCTGCTCCACCACTAGAATGCCTCTGGGCAAATACCTATAAATGACTGTGTGTATATTGTAATCACCAGTTCTCTACTAAAGGTTAGATTTTTATTTATCATTGGAATTATTTTATGATATTGATCTTTAGTATAAGTAATATTGTTTACAAAATAAGAGAGTGGACAAAATTATGTAAACACCCAAAGAATGCACGGTGTTTACCATTGCACACATTGTGAGGTAAGTGAAGATAAAAAAGGGTAGTTTTGTGCACACCTAATGCTATCTTGTAGGGAGGGGTATCGTAGCAGAATCAGTAGAGGAAAAAGGAGGACGATAATATCACCCCTAAACATTTAGTTTAATTAACCAGACTTGAGGTAGTGGTGGATGATGCCATCTTAAGTAACCAGCTGCTTGTCCTAGAAGGCCATCGTAGCTCCTGTAAATTCTCTGAAAACGGAAGGGTTAGCAAGGGGAGCGATGCAATCTAGAATCTCACCGCTTGATGCTGCTGAGTACTCCAATGTTTATCTGAATTTGTTGCAGGAAAATGAAGTGGAATTTTTCAACGGATGACCTCAACTATAGCCAAAGAACTGGTTGTTTTGTGTAAAAAAATCGGAGTACAGTCCTTCATCTACAGTATGTTGTCCTTGGTCTTTGCCCCTAACGTCTTAACTTTTTTCTTCTTCAACTCCTCCCTCCACAGTGGCCATGTACAGGGAGCCCTCGCTACACGACGTCGCATCGCAGAGCCCGCCCAGGAAAACGCCCAAGACCTCCGGCGACTCGCCCGCACACGAAAAGAAGGACCTTCAATCCAAAACCAAAACCAAAACCTCCTAGCGCTCAGAGACACTGGGTGGAGGACACTGGGCACCAGCGGACACATGAACAGGGTTGTTAGGGCTACAAAAAAAAAACAACAACCCCAACCCACACACCCTTCCTGCTGCCTGCAACACTGACCCCACAAGGTGCACTTTATGTGTGTAAAGTTGGAGAAAAAAAAGGTCCAGGTACAGTGGGAGGTGGCCAATGGGAAAGCTCCTTTTACCTTCACAGACCCCGCCCTCATCCACACCAGCCCTCCACCTTCCTATTTATCAATAACCTCTGTGATTATCAACAAAGCCTGGGATATAAAAAGCAATAACTCCACAAAGAGGTGATTGGTCGTCGAACATTGTATAGCGTGTGTCACCACAGCACCACAGTTTAACGTGATGAAAGGAAATCCCACACGCCTCAATAGCCATCGTCATGAAAGCGACATCCTTCCACTCAACCAAATATCAGAGCAAAGTCTTCCTGGTTTTTTACCAACACCACCACGGGTCAAAAAAAAACGTCCTTCTGCGGCATGTACTTTACAAATGGGTTCTGTGTTTTTTTTATTCAT
This sequence comes from Ammodytes dubius, assembly GCA_026122265.1. NCBI lineage: Eukaryota > Metazoa > Chordata > Actinopteri > Uranoscopiformes > Ammodytidae > Ammodytes > Ammodytes dubius. The sequence goes on from CM047527.1 coordinate 6,790,805, forward strand.
TTCTTTCCCCACAGTGGTGTTCACACTTCTAATGTTACGCCTGACACAGAGCCATGCTATGCTGAGGGCATTAAGGGACCCTGTGCACACTTTTTGTGTCTGCAGCATCTGTCGTGTCGAAGTTCTTTGTGTGTGTTGTGTGTCAGGACTTTTTTGAGATGTGGTGGTGTATTGTAGCTGGTGTGTGTGTGTGTGTGTGTGTGTGTTGGTGGTGTGTGTTGTGTGGTGTGTGTGTGTGTGTGTGTGTGTGTGTGTGGTGTGTGTGTGGTGTGTGTGGTGTGTGTGCGTGTGTGTGTGTGTGTGTGTGTGTGTGGTGTGTGTGTGTGTGTTTGTGCATGTGTGTGTTCCACTTCTTCCTCCGTTCACCTTTGGAGCGATTTGATTAGTTTTTGACATGGACTCAATTTTCCACTCGTGGCACAAGAAAAGCCCTCCCGTCCTCTATGGCTCCGTTAATGGAGTCTGGGGCAGATCAGAATCTTTCGACCCTTAAACGAGGGGCCAAGAGCTCCCTCGGCACACTGCATAACCACACACATTCACTCATTAGGTTGACATTTAACACACACACACACACACTCCACACACTCACACACCACAAACCCGTGAGTGTCATTGAACCCCGACACACACACTGATATCCATGTGCGCCAAGTGCAGAAAATGATCTCATACATTAACACAATGACACGCATTAACATACACTCACAAGTGCACATACACACACATGCTGATGTGGTGGTGAGTGTGAGTGTGCAGGTCCTTGGAGACAGTGAGGATATCATCAGTGAGATGGGGTACTGATGGAGCCTGACTGTGAAGCTTGTGATTGCCTGCAATAGCTTTTGTCCCTGTGGCTGGCCATAGCATTGCACAAACCCCCAAGGCCCATGCGTATTTGAGGCCCCTCTATCATTAATGTAGAATTCCTGTCAAAAATTATACAAACAATATTTTTTGAACAATACAGAAAGAAAATGTGTTATCACTTTATGAAGAATTAGAAACAATGATCATGTTGTGCATAATATAACAATGTGCAGATTCCATGGCACCACATTGCTGTCGCCATGCAGGAAACATTCTGTGTACTGTATGGTAATGTTTGATACTGCATGGGGACTATTTTCAAATGGCAAATAGACAATTTTACATGTCAAAGTCAGTTTACAAGTAATGGAAAGTGGTACTCCCAATGTATTGTATATTGGAGGAGCTTTGTAAAGTCTAGGAAAATTAAGCCCAGTTAGGTCCCCTTGATTAATATTGGGTTGGGAATGGAGTCTAACTGGATACTTTCATATCTACAGCAACATAAGATCTCCACGGATTAAGCATTGGACTTATAACCAATTACTTGTAACAGTTATAATACATATAGGATTCTTATTGTCATATTGACTGCCCATAATGTACAGTTGACTACAGTGACATCACTTGAGGCAATTAATCAGAATTAACACAGCTCCCCCAAAAAACTTTAAAGAAGTTTAGTCATATATAGTGTTACTCCACAAGACTTGATGACAGAACTTGATATGTAAAATCAGTGGTGTTTCCCTTTTATATATTTAATTAAAAAAAAATAACCAAACCCTAACCTGAACCCAACAAGAGCCCAGAGCTTAACACAAAAAAAAATCCCAACCTATGGGTAAAACTAGAGTGTGGAGTTTGAAAGATGTGGGTTTTTACCAGACTAGGAGGGTCTAATTGACGGTGCCATCACACTGCATCATGGGAAATGTAGGATTCAGTGTTTTTTGCTTGTTGTTTTTATTACCAGGCGCTAAAGTCGGGATATCTCGCCTTTACAGTTTTGTTTTTGATCATTCTTGTTTATATCTGTCTTTTTTTAAGTCCCCAGATAATATGAAAATGCAATACTAAATCATTGGAGTGGTCCTTTAAGTTTTTCTTTTTGTGTCCATGACATGTAACAACCGAGTGTTTCAAGCAAATCGCTCACGTTCGCACATTCACCCACTAGTTGATGCTGCTTACAACAGAGTGCACCAATCTGTTTCCAGTTTTCTCCATGGGGACTTGGTTATGATGCAAAGGAATTCAAGCCTTCTTTTCTTTGTCATTTCACAAATGGTGTACCACTGTAAAACGATCGGAGGTCCATAGGATATGATTACTGTGACTGTTTTGTTAGGAGTGAAAATGAGAAACCAAAATCATGCATAAATAACGAAATAGCTGTCTTACATGAGAAGGATGCTCATTCTAACTGAGAAAATAGAAATATCGATCTCTTATATTCTCTTCGATCACATTGTGTTGAGTTGTTATCTGACTCTCCCAGTAGAGAAACTTACTAAAGGATTTCACTCGTCTCGTGCAATATACCTTGTTTTGTCTGTTTCCATTCATTTTTTTTTCTTACATTCGGTACGAAAAAGCAATCATTTTTCATATCAAACTTGCTCGGCACAATATGCGAGGCAGGGTAATTGTTTCTGCCTAATGTTTATGTATAGTGGGAAGCGAGAGAGTCCTGTGTGTTCATAAGGCAGAGAGGGGCCAGGCTAGATTGATGATGGGAAGGTTCACAAAGAGAGAGAGAGAGGGGTGGACGCACTTAGGAACGGAGAACTGCGAATTAGGATTTTCACGCGCCAATCATTTGCAGTGATGAGCAGAACAGGAAAGAGTTTTGAGAAGATATAATGGCACACACACACACATTAGCACACACTTCTCATTTCATGCATAATCCTCTGCTCCCCCTGTAACCCGAGGTTGTAAATAATAATAGCTGATAACCCGCTCAGAATAGAGGCGAGCTACTTGGGAAAGTAATCTGCGACCTGAGAGATGAAGGGAACAGGTGAGGAGAATGGAAATAGATAGCTGAGTGTGGGAAGAATAGACGGGGCGGGGGCAGGAAGACTCAAGGTAAACTTATTTTCGAGAAAGTGGAAAGTAAAGACAGAACAACAGTTTAAAAATAAAAAATAAATAAACAGCCAGGGCACGATAAGACCATCCCAAACAATGGGACCTGCGCTAAAACCGAATTAATTAATAAAAAAATCAATCGAGCCTACTAAATGGATATCATTTATAATAATAAATACCAAAACATTCTATTATTACAAAAAAAAAATAAGAATTTAAAACCAATGAATGATAATTAAGAAGTTTAGCAATCTAACTCCATTTGGAAGGAAGGACTTTTTGTGTTGTTGGTGACTTGTGGCGATGTTAAGCGCTTTCCTGAGGGGAGTACCATTCATACTGTGGACACAGTGGATCAGTTTTTATGTCGAGGGCTTTATTTTTTGATATTTATTTCTTTGCGTCTAGGTTGAGGAGAAAAGTGATAAAAACAAATAAACTAAAGTGAAAGACTTGGGGGAATAAAGAAAAATAAATGTCCAGTTCATTGAGTTGAAACCTATTGGAGAGTTATTCACGTTATTTGTTTTTTATGTATTCCAATACAAGTTACTGTTCAAACCTGCGTGCACACTAAAGACCTTAATTAAACTGTTGAATAGACCCCTCAGGTTAGTGCATATGACCAGTCAACCCCCTATGGATCGCTGAATACAGAACACAATGATAGACTCGCAAAAAGTAATTACACAAATATATTTAATTAAAACGAGGCCTCCTGCCCCATTGGAAGACAATTCAGATTAGACGTGAGGGAGGAGATGAAGGGATGCCGTTAGAGAGGGATTCAGCTAAAAACTGACATAGCCATGACTTCTGTGACAAACTACTCTATATGTTTTAAGGGCTGGGAAACCTACGTTGCAATATTTTCTTATACATGTGTTGTGGTTGTCTTGATGGAAATAAAGGGCAAAAAGTATGCGTGCTGTAATGTAATGTTATGTTTAATTAGGGACAATAAGCAATGTTTCAAGCCTGCTCACAAGTATCGTTGAATGGGGCGGTTTAAGAGGGATGGAAGGTCTAGTGAAAGATGAGTTGCATCATGGGAAATGTAGGATCCAGTGTTGCTGTTTTTTTTATAGCTTAATTAAATGTTAGGATATCTGGACCCCTGATTCTTTAATTGTGGCCATTCTGTTGAGAGCCCCTTTAACCCTCTGTATAAGAGGACAAGAATTCAGATTTCTCATGTTTGCGATATTTTTCTAGGGCTACAATCATCTCATTTCTCACCTCTAGCTCAGTGTTAAGGAGCTAAATATTTTGTTATCAGTCATTAGTATCTGTTCATTTTGCCAGTGTGGAATATGCAGATATGAGCTTTTTTTTTAATGCTACTTTGCAGACTGTTATTTGAATACTCACCCTATAGTGCTTTTCAACCAGGATCAACTATTTGTTTGGGATAAGGGAAGGCCATCTTTTTTTTCCTTATTATGTTTGCAATCTGAAAAATGTTTTGTTAGTATTTCATTGTATTTTTTGCAAAGTTGTAACATATGGTATATTTTGAAATGACATGTCACCTGCTACTGAAGTGCTGCTGAACAATATATTGTATGTGGAAGCAGGTAACTGTAAAATATTTTAAAAGTGTTTTCTCTACACTGTTGTTTATTTTACTTTTGCTCAAAGGTAGAATCACAAAATAGTTTATTTTGTGTGGAATTTTGCAGATTGAATGTTGTGTGTGTTAGTGTGTGTGTGTTCACAGGAAGTGTGTGTGTTTTGCAGAGGCAATACACTGCACCTTGTTTCTTCTTCTGTGTAAAAAAGAAAAAAAGAAAGTGAAATTCTTATGAAATCTGCTCCTGTCCACTCTCCGGAGTGGGAATTACAGGATGTGAAGATAGCCATTTATCTCAATCTGAGCACATGTTTATTAGTGATCCCCCAAAAGCTGAATTTGGCTTTTAACTTGTTGATAAATGCCTCTGTATTCAGCTTTGTTAAATATATGCTCTGTAGAGGGCTCGGCATAACCATTTATTTGGAGTGTATACAAAAAAGTTTTTAAAAAATGGGAAAGATGTGTGTGTGGGTGTCTGAGACACACTTTCTGTCCCTGGGGACTACCTTCTTTCCCATTGCTCCAGTGTCAGGGCCCTCCCTGCTTAAAGGGCGAATTTCAGCTGCAGAGAGGGTCATCCGGGGTAGTGAAGAACTCAGAGAGAGAGAGAGAGAGAGGGGGGCATGTGTCACATACTGTAGTGTAGCTAACTCGTGCCCTCACAGCCTCCCTTTGAAGTTGCATTTCCTCTCCCTGATCTTTTTTGCAAACACAACTTCCTTTAACCTGGAGGCAGAATGAACGTGTCCACCTGTGTGTGTGTGTTGTGTGTGTGTGTGTGTGTGTGTGGTGTCTGTTTGTGTGTGTTTTCTAGATCTCGCTCATCAGCTTCGGTCTTTGTGTGTAATTGTTGTATAACTGTGATTGAATAGCTCTTTGTGTCCATTATGAGTATCCGAGTGGAGAGCGAGTGAAGAATAGGGAGAGAGAAAGGGAGAGAGGAAAATAGAGAATAAATCAGAGGCCAAATCAATGAGCAGCAGTCCTTGGGCAGAAAGCAATAAACTCCATTAACAAGGTGCAGCCACATTATCTTAGAGGGTGGGGAAAAAAGATTCATATTGATATAGAAAGCAACTGTGTGTTTTATTAGAGCTTTTTAATGTTCTAACACTTGGCCCCCTTTTGTGAGTGGTTGTGTGTGTGTGTGTGTGTGTGTGCGCACGTGCATTACTTTGAAGTGGAGTCCCTTCACCACATCTGCAATGCAGCAGAAAACCCAAAAAAAAGAGAGAGAGAGGGAGGAAGGGAGAGGCTCACGTGACAAAAGAGTGACGCTGTCCTCCGACAGATTTTCTCTCTCTCTTTTTTATTTTTTATTTATTTTTTTTCAGACACTTTACAAAAAGTGCATGTATTTCGGAATACAGAGCTCAAGTCACATCCTGCGTATAGTATTAAGAATGGATTAAATATCTCAAAATCGGGCTGTCGCACACACACACACACACACACACACACACACACACACACCACACACACACACACACACACACACACAGCACCATGCACCAAGCCAGCGCAGATGTGGCTAAATGGGGTGACCTTTACAAACCGATCATGGAGGGACTTCACCTCCTGCAAGCTAATGCACCAACGATATTTTAGCGGTGACTTCACAATTTACACTATGCTGAAGTGTCTTTATCTACGCCTGGTATTTTAGTGTTTTTTTTTCTATCTTGGTTGTGAACAGAATGGAATTGTGTTTTGGGTATTTCTCAGTGGAAATATACTGTGACTTGTAATTAAATGATATAAGGGATTCTGGATGTATTGGTATCCATTGTGATGCCCTTTATGAGTCGTTGTTGCTCCGTCCATGTGTGTTTGTTGATCTGAGGTAGTTTATTTTTCTGTGTTTTTCAATGCATATCCGTGTCTTTCCATGATGTGAAAAAACATGAGCCCAATCCACAAAGAGGGGTGAAACTAATATGCCAAAACTGTGGGGTCTCAAACCTCTTCCTCCCGATCCCCCAAGACCTTCCAGCACTCACTTCTCAGTCAAAGACCCTGCCGACTGACCACTGACATTTGACCTCTAAACGGGGGGTTTTAATTGGCTCACGAGCAACTGGTGTGGACTGCTTATTCACCGTCTGTCTCTCCCTCTCACAGCCACACACACACAAACACATCTTCTACCCTGTGTGTGTGTGTGTGTGTGTGTGTGTGTGTGTCTTGTCTGTGTGTACGTGTTTGTGGGTCTAATTCTGTAATCGACCCTTGAAGGATTTTTTTTCTTTCTTTCGGGGGAGACCTATTGGTTGTTGCTCTTCTTTGTACTGCATGGACGATCCGAGTTGTTGTGACAAAAAGTCTTCCAAGAAAAGATTTTTATGGAAATCGCCGTAATCTTTCTTTCTTTCTTTCTTTCTTTCTTTCTTTCTTTCTTTCTTTCTTTCTTTCTTTCTTTCTTTCTTTCTTTCTTTCTTTCTTTCTTTTTCTTTCTTTCTTTCTTTCTTTCTTCTTTCTTTCTTTCTTTCTTTCTTTCTTTTCTTTCTTTCTTGTCTTCCAAATGCAAAAAGAGTGCTTCAGTCTTCCAACTATCAAAGCCACAATGACACTATTTTTGTATACAAACGAGGCAAGAAATATATCTATATATAAATAAATATATATATATATATATATATTAAATATATCCATGCAAATGTGGTTGGGGTGCAATAACTCCCCCCTTGCTGCTGCTGCTGGCGAGATGGAGTGACACAACTACTATACACCATCCAAACCCACGGCTACCTTGGAGGAAACGAAGCTGTTAAATGGACTACAGAGAGAGTTATGGGACTTGTAGTTCTGAACTCCTGGGTTGAGGTAGAGGAGCACAGACGGCGGGGACTACAAGCATGCATGCGCCAATCATTTACTGGACCCCTTCAAAGAAACAGTCTTTACCCTATATTTACTCTTCAACCCCTTTAACCACCCCTCAACTTCCCCCCTTTCCCCCTTCTCCTCAACACTCTATTATCCCAAACTCTTGTCTCTGCATTTGCAATATGATCTGTATTTATTTATATGATAACTTATACAAAGTCAAGGGAGACGTATTATTGGATATAATTGAATAAAACAAACTAATATATTTGTATGATTGTAACACTGGTCTGCTGAGAGTTTTTTTTAAATGTGTGTATTAATGTCATTGCTTCGACGCTACATCTTTGCATTCAAAACTGGATCTTTTTACAGGTCTTATATAATCATATGATCTTCAGTGGGTGTGGGCTCGAGGGCTTGGATACATTTTACCACTGTAGATCGGTTTAATTGAGTTGGTGTGGACCAGGTGTACTCAATTACAACCCACTCCCGACCAGAACTACAACCCCCATAATGCTTTGAGGGCTGTAGATAGGAAGTATGGACATGCCATGGATTCAGTAAGTTACACTGCAAATTGTTTTCTTAAGCCTATGTTCACATTTTGTTAAATTGGCATTATCAAAAAGGCTTTAAAACTTCCTCTTACCCATTGGTGTAGATAACTAGGCATTGCATTGAAACTGAACAAAACACAAAAATAGAGAGATTTCTCAGGCAAGTTCTGGAGTTATATGGACTATCTTTTTTCTGACTTTTAAAGTGATGTATGATCGTCCATTTGCGGTGAATCATTATATCCAAAGCACGGGAGTCGGTATGACTCACTCTGAATCTAAAAATATGTGTATTATGTCTGTGTGATTAGATTTGACTGAGTTATGACTGTGAAGAAGTTCAATGTTGACAGGGACTGAGCTGAGGCTTTTGAAATAGATGAAATGCCTTTACGTGCCACCATCTTATTTGAAAACTTCTGCTTTGCACCAAGGGAAAATATAATATATACTAGGACTTTTCTATCTGGATTCATGTTCACACACTCCAAGAAGAGGATATAAAATGAAGTATGCATTGACATTGACTGATTCATTGAATAGTTTTGGTGATTGTGACTAAAAATCTCATTCCAGTGACTGAATTATGCAGCACCCTAACTCCTTCGTAAAAAGTAATTTAAGTTCCATGCGCTCAAAGAAATAACCAATACATGAATATGAGCTTTGTTAGTCAGGACTGCAGCTGGACCTCAAATGTCATGAATAATGACAAAGAAGTCGAAATAGGATAGGTGTGTATCCCTCACTTTTTAACAAGTAGTTGCTGAATTGCACTGAGGATACAAGCACATCACACCTCCTTTTAAGGTCCATGATTATCAAGAGAAAAACCTGGACATACTGTAATTGATGAGGAGATAACTGTATCAATGGCTCCCACACAGTATATTGATTTAGCAGTTAGCTTTGTGAACAGTATGCTAGACTTTAACAGTTTCTCAGGTGTGGAAGATCTTTAGAGTGTGGACCACAATCCCATCATTCAGCTTTAATATTGAAATCAATGCAAAACCCTACACATCTGTTGAAAAGCTAACCCGGAGAATGATGACTGTTATATTAACTCGCATGACTTTGAAACAAAATGCTATAGCAGTAGTTGAAGATTAAGGTGTCCACACACTTTTTTTTAAAGGTGTCAACTTTTTTGTCCATATAGTGCACTTTGATTAGTTCAGACAAAAGTCAGAAGAACACAAAATTCAGTCTGCAGACTTTTAATTTGAAAACTAAGATGAGACAAAGTCTATCTCTGTGAGGTTATTAGGCAAATAAACAAAAGAGCAAGTGACTCCACTGATGCATTTTCAATATAATGAGAGTGAGGAAGACAGTGGAAACTTTGGCTCCATGTTGGAATACAATATAATGTTCATCTCCAACATTGAGCTGTGATCTAATTAAATTGTTTTCACGGTGACAGTGTACATTTTTTTAGATGTAATCTGATTACCATAATCCTGTAATCCATTACTTGTTAACCATTCAATTACAGTCATGGGTAAACAATCTAATCTAATTTAACTACTTACCCCTGTATTAAACAGTGATCTATCATGGTTGCTCTGGGAGAGATCCCTGAATTTGAGTCACTGCCAACAGTCGGAGGGCTTTATACACTCCCTCATGACCACGGATTTGATGGGTGAGACTTGACACTGGCTGCTAGCTGTTAATAGTTAGCTTCTATGGTAATTAAATTGGCGGCAGGCCAAATGGCGGCGACGGCGGATCATAAATTACCTTGGCGGGAATGGCCGATGAATGTGAGCGGAAGCAGAGCGGCATGAAGGGATGAGCAGGGTGGGATATAGGGAGGATAGGGGTGTTTTACTGCAGGGGCCTTCGGAAAATACAGCAGTGTGGGGCAGTGAAACTGGATGATGGACTTAGCCTTATACTTTAACAATAATGGCTGCCGTATCACCTCTATATGTTCTGGTATTATGGTGGTCGGCTTTACAAGATTGCTTCCCGTTGTGGTGCCTATGATGACAGAGGCCAAGGCGACCAGGCAGGGAAGGAGATTTGGGGTCAAAAGGACAACTTGAGAGAGGGAAATTGAATAAGAAAAAGGTGTGTTCTTTGAGACTGAACCTAAGTAAGCACCGTTGTTTCTATGCTTCCTGTAATAGTCCTGTTAGAATGATCCACTCAACAGCTACATTGTGCAGATCTCTTTGACGACAACCACTGACTGCCTGAAAGACAAGTTATCATATAATGTATTTACAACTATGGCCCATGTGTCTACACATAAGTGAAGACACACCAAAAATACCAATAAAGCAAAGATAAGGATTTAATACCTGAGCTTCTCAATGACATATAATCAACTTAACTGGGACAAACAACGAGTTAAGTGTCTGGGACACACCTCTTTGAAAGCTTGAGTATTGTGTCAACTGGTATTCAACACTCGTGTTTGGCAAAAGAGACTTCATTTCATGTAAGCTAATCTTCAATCTTGAAGCTAATCTGATTGTGCTATATAAATAAACTTGCCTTTGATCGGACATTGCTTCTCTTGACCATTGTACTACTGTGCAATCCCTTAAAGTAAATATGAGTGACATTTAACTTTCTCTCGAAGACTCTTTCTTGAGGACCTACCTGGACATACCTGGAAACACCAAAAGGTCTCCCGTGGGTACCTCGGCCACAGTTTTTGAGAACCAGTGGTGTGCAAGTGAGCTCTCACTAGTCAAGGCCTATTACCCCCTGAAGGAGGGGGGGAACAAAAACGCACACCCTCCCCTCCCCTTTCCGGAGGGTGTAATTGGAGCAGACAGCAGTTGGCCAGGCCGGCCTGACTGACTGACTGACAGACAACAACAGTCCAAGTTGGCCAAACCAAAACTCAAACTGAAGAGTACGGGTGAGCTGCGCAGGAAAAGAAAAGATAGAGGAGGGGAAAGGAAGTTTAAGAACGTGGATTATTGAACTAAAGATCTTTTTCTTGCAGAGGAGAGACCTTGTTGTTTTGGGGGGCGCCATGAAAGGCCTGAATCCTCTCCTGCTGGTGTGTTGCTTGTGCAGCCTGAGCACATTGGGAGGTAAGGCACAAACTGACATATACTGTACCTATCGAACAGATCTCTAGTGGACATACAATATTTCTCACATTAATGGTGTCAGCGATTCTGAAGAATGCTTGCTGTCAAAATAACTTTTAGTCAAAATCAGTGAATATCTCAGGCCGCCGTACTGTGTGTGTGCGCTGAATTTTTTTTGGGGAGTGTAAATACAAAGCCTTGGCTCTGTAAAGCATTCTCTAGAATTGCTGACTCCACCTTTAATACTACACTTATATCACATGTAGCCTAGATTGCCATATGGAACACAAAAATAAGTTTCATTTCACTAGTATGCTAACACACTCACTGTAACATCCTAACATGCTTATGTTTAACTTACCAGATTCACCACCTTAGCTTTGAGCATTAGCATGCTGACATTGGCTCATTAGCACTAAACAGGAAGTGCAACCGAGGTCGATGGGAGTGTCATCATTTGTATATGTATTGGCCATCTGCCTAGCATCTAGCTTGGATAAATTGTGACAATAAAACATATCGTACACCACAGATGCAAAATGTAATGGCCGGTATCATTTTTCAAAGTCAAATCTTGTATTGTATTATGTCAGATAGTCTTTACGGATTAATTTAATCACCCTGTCAACCAGGCTGCAACACTAGAAGTGTATAACCAACCAAAAAGCTGTTAGAAGTTCTATATAGAAAACCTTTGGTGTTGCGTTTAGTTTTGTGTAGCTCAATCTGAAGGGACATCTTAAACCAATGCTATGCACAAGTATATCTATAGTTATGTGACGGAAAGGGGATGGAAGACAACTGGGAAGTAATAAACACAAGTAAAGTGAAATAGTAAAAGGCTGTTATCCCTAAGAAAAAGACCTGCGTTGCTGCTGACAGCAGTCGTAAACTTAACACACTATCATCTGAGACACTAAAGCTATAAACAAATCATCGTCAGTTGAGTGGCATCCATTTCTTCAGAGAAATCAATGGCTTTCTCAAGGCCATTTATCTGATATCCGACCGCTGCCTTCTAGAATAAAAACAGTGCACTTAAACCTCTTGGAGAAAGAAGTAGTTCATAAAGAACTTTACTGCTGTCATTGCCATTTTTTAAATCATGTTTATCGATGCTCAGCAAGTGCACTCACTTGTTTGTTTTTTTGTGAAGTTATCATGCAGGAAAACAGCTGAAAGCACATTTTACAGGCTTTTCCAGCTGGAGGAGTCATCAATTCTTTTTCTGCCCTTTATCAGAGTGACTTCGGAGGAACAAAGCTTACAAAAAATACATTACTGTTTGCCTATGTATTTTATTGCCATAAGTTGTATGCATTGCAAGCAGCCGTCCAATGCTCAACACCTTCAACGTGGTCTCAGCTCACATGATCTCACCGGCCTTGATTGTACCAACCTATTTTCCAAGTCGTCTGAACTGGCCAGAAGGAGAAAAAATGCTAAATTCCAATCCAGCCTTCCACAACCACGTCCCAGCCTCACCCATCAGCAGTGCCTAGCTAATGGGTGGTGCCTTGCTGGGTGATCGTTGTCATTTATACCTGTCAGGTCAGGTCCTTGCCGGGGCCACAGCCATGCCAAATGTGATGAATGCTGCGTCAATGGATCTGCTGATTATAAATGCTGCTAACCTTCACTAACAGCACTGAGGGGGGAAATGGGTGGAAATAAAAGTAGAAAATGCCATTGAATGTTGAATGTATAAGCCTTTGGGTTCTTTCGAGGTTTACATCTTCACAGGCTTGTTGTAAGGCAATTATAAACAGTAGCCGCTACTAGGCAGCAATACAGTCTGCTGGAAATAGTATAATAATATAGATTTTTATATTTATTTTGTGATCATTCAAATAGAGGATACATTTCTTACTGCTAGATAAGTTCATTAAATACTTGTCCTGAATGTGCCCTTTTCGTAATAAAACACCTTTTCGAGGTTGAGAGTATAGAAAGACACACTAGCCCTTTATTAGGTCGTCGATTGTGTCATCTCATCATTACTCGTCTATAAGTCCAACTCAGGTTTATCACTTCACCATACTCTGACATAATCTCCACTCTCTTTCCCTCCCACTCGTCGGGGAAATTCTATATTCCGACATGCTGTAATAGAAAACTAAACTCACAGAGAATTTAAGAATTTAATTACATTTATAATAAGACAAAACAACAGAGTACAGAGTGTAAAGCTTCAGACCTACACGGTCAGCCCCCGATGGGCTGACAATATGTGATGGTCAAACAGAGTTTTTAAGGCCCCCTTCAACAACGGGGGTGTCAACTATCAGATGGTTAATAGAGTAAACAGGTCTCAGGGGTTTATTGTGGTCAGCCACAATAAACCTTAAAATAGTTTAAGCAACTGTTTTGTCAGCACATTTCTTAGAGGAAATGCACATGTGTTAAACTGATGTGATATACATATGAAAAACAGATCAATTAGATAGTTACAAATAAATCTGCCCTCACACCACTCTCATTTTGTCTGTGGGATCTGCAGTCAATGTTAGTGGGTTCTTGGGTAGAAGATGGGGTACTGTCTAGTCTAGTAAGAACTGGATCAGGAGATAGCTTTGTTTAGAACTTCCAGCTATTTGATACCTTACTCTCATAACTTTGCTTCAACTAGTTTTGCTATCTCCTGCTGGGCAGCACATCTGGCTGTCTTAGCAAATTCTCAGAAGCATCCGCCCACTGTCCACTACTGAGCTAGAGGCTTCATTGGTTCTCATATTTGAATGCACAACACACCACGCCTGCCTGTCAACTAGCTTTGGCCACACCTGTCACCAGTGTGATTGGCTTGGCACAGAGCACCCAGGAGAAACTTTATTTTATAGTGTTTGGGTTCATTTTATGAATTTTAAGCTGTTATAGAGACAGGCAATTGGCAATAAAAATGGAAAATTGACACATTAGTAGCCATGTTATGACCATTATGACCATGTCCAGCTGCTACTGAGGCTTCTGCATTAAATAATGATGCAGTTGCAGCCTAACGCTGCTGATGGCTTTACTGGCTGTTGGTTCAAGAGGACTTGCACGAATGGGTTTCCCATAATCCATTCTTAATAAAATCAAAACAACCAATCAGCAGGAAACCCCAATGTCATAACTGATCCTGTCATCTAAGCTCTCTATCTATCCTTCATACAGGTGCTTCCGATGCAGAGAAGAATCTGACGAAGGCCATCTTTGTCGGCTACAACCTCAAGGTGCGGCCGGCAAACCGTCCTGAAGACAGGGTGGTGGTTCGCATTGGCATGGTCCTCTCGTCCTTCGTTGGACTGGTGAGACCTTAACAGTAACATTCATTTACACTCCTACATGCACAACCATATAAGACCTAAAGCAGGGCTGTACAGTGCGACAGTTTTGATCGCATTTGCTACTGAAATTGATCACGCTCGATGATGAATACAAGTCCACTCGCACTAGTGCTAATGAGGAGAGACTGTCTTTGAAACACAGAGGAGCGCTGCACAACACTGCTTAGAGGGCTCTACATTAACACTGCGGGTAAATGAGTCTTAGGCAAGTAAGTTATTGAGTCCACCCTCCACTTTGGCTGGTGAAAGATGTGTGCTCGGGATCTGTGCTTGTGCGGCGATGCTTGCGTGTAATAAACTTCACCAACAGTAATAACCGGAAAGACACGGCTCTCTTGCTCTCTTAACATTACCGCAGTTAAGTTAGCGCATGTGCAAACAGAAGATTTCCTGTGTGCCTTCACATTAAAAGCCTGTTGCTAGCCAAACGTGAGTTGACTTTTATTTTGAAGCCGGTAAGAACAGGAAGTTAGCGCTTTACAGCACTGTAGTGCTCTAGCTTGAAAGGCAACTCATTCAGCTGCAGAGAGCAGTCAACAGTAGTCTATTTAAACAAAGTTTGAAATAAATTATTTCAAACTTTGTGTAAATTACACAATAAGCCACTGAAAAACTACTCCCAACATATTCACAACAACCTATTTAATTTATCCTAAATTGTACCAATATGTATACTTATTTATTTAATAGGCTATGTTTAATGTTTTAAAGTTTGGTTTTAATTAACAGAAGGACATTTTCTAAAAAAAATATTATTATTAATATAATAATTATATGTATGGGAGAACGGGGTAATCTGAGCCACTTTTTACATTTGCTCCCCTCTAAGCGACCTACTATGATTTATCACTCAAATTGACACATTTCCCATTAATTCAGGATGTTTCCTAGAAATGGGCAGTTTACCCCAGCTGTGGGGTAAACTGAGACGGACCAGAAAAATCAAGGGGGTAAACTGATCCACTTACTTTTTCCACTCTGAAACTACCATAACAACACATATTGTAACAGTTAGAATCCTGAAAGCTAGCCACACATTCCAGAACTAATGTCGGACTAGTAAAATAATGATGGGGTTTGGTCAATTAAGCAAAGCAAATTTTCTAAACACTTGAAAGTAACTCTGAACAAAATCAAATACAACATATTATAATTCAAAAGGTTTTAATAAGATTCAAATGACAGATAGAACCAGTTAGATTAGAACACAGTCTGGGGGTCAGAACACAGGACCCTTGGAGCCAGCTTGTGTCTGGGGGTCAAAGCATAGGAACATCAGAACCAGCGAGAACAGCCTGGGACTCAGAACACAGGAGAAGACCCAACTGGATTATAACATCAGCCTGTCATACTCTACAACTAGGCCTACTCTACATTCCAGCCCTGAAGGTTACAGGGAAAGATGAGAAGGTGCTCTTTCCGTGTCTTCCTGGTGTATTTCCTTGGCATGATGGCTTTTCTACAATGTGTATGACATTAAAATAAAACATAAGTTATGTAATATTACATTAAAATATGTTTAAGACTAAACTTAACTTGTGCCTCATGGTGGGGGAAAGTGAGGCAGTGGCTCACTTTCCCCCACAGCATTTGGCTCACTTTCCCCCACCACCACAATTTGAGAAAAAACTACCTCTCTTAGCATTTCAGGCAAATCTTTAGCTAATATCATCACATGGTTTTGATATGTTGGTAGTTCATCAACACGTATGATAGAAGTTTTTCTATGTGAATACATTTGCTTTGGCACAACAGTTGATTAAGTTGACAGCAAGAAAATTAACTTTTACATGCAAAATACCTATTTTGGTGAATAAAACATGCTTACCACAGCACCATGAGGTCCTCGCTTTTCAGGGCTTTTCTCCCCTATATACAAAAAATATATAGATATATATATTATTTTTATGGGGAGAAATAATTCTGAATCAGCAAAAAATTGCAATTGGCAGGTTAGATTATTTTGTCTAAATTGCAATCAGTGCACCCCTATTCATTATTCTATAATTATTACTGCACACACTTTGAAGGGTTGACAGTCGGGGCATTAACATCTCCTGGGATACACCTGTATCAGCCCACACTTCTCCTCTCTTACACTTGACATTTTACTGGGATTTGATAATGTAACTAATGTGTCCAGGGGGGAAAAATGGGCTCCTCTGCCTCGAGAACTGCTCTGCTTCTGATAAAAAATGTTTTTAATCAAACCTGAAATCCACAGAATCTCAATGTCCCTGTGAGGGTTTTAAGCACAGTGGCTTCTCCTCACACTGAGGACCAGCTTTACTATATGGTTGCAAAATGACAGGATAACAGAACATAGCGTATTTAGAACATAAATGTAGCGCTAGTTTTTCTGATGCAGAACTGCCAATATGTCTGAGAGCCATCTGGTTATGATGTTGGCCTGCTGCGTCACATTGCACAAAAAGAGTCATGCCACTGATGAGAAGTAGGCTACTGCTGGGAAGCAGTGATTTTGGCAGCATGTACTGACTGGGCCTCTGCCTGTACACACACACACGCACGCACGCACGCACACACGCACACACACACACACACACACACACAGGCACACACACACACACACACCAGGCCATTATCTTATTATCACATCTTATTTTCCCCTTGGCTATCTTGTCTGTAGCACACGTATGCTAGCATCAACACACATATCTATGCAGTGTCATATTTCTATTCACATCTACAGAGAACATGCCCCTTACACCTGCACTCAAGGTCAGTCTGGCTCTGGAGAGAGAGAGTCAGATTTGGCGCGCAAGTTCCGGAATGGGACTATCTTGAAAACTGACCCACTTGGACGCTCAGTCCCCCTCCCCTAGAAATACTCATATTGAGCATGTGTTACTATAACAGAGAAAGCGTTGATGTCATAGTAAGCCAGCCTTGTAGTCTTAATTTTTAATCCAATCGTATTGAATTAATAAATCCCTATATCTCACTGATGTGTTGCTGGTTAGGTGATTGTGTTTTATATTAAGTTTTTCTGACAAGAAATTAGGCCAATATACTTTGGTAAGATTTTGATTTTTTTTTAGAAGAGCAGCTGGATAATGGCAGTGATAAACCTTATTCCCAGATGGTCAGTATAAACAGTTACAGGCAGTATTCAGATCTGTTGTGAGAAAGGTATTTGAGTGAGGATATAGGATAGGAGAGAGAAATGGTTTAAGTCAACCTCCCTTTACCAGCAGCCCCCGACCCTGTTCCTGCTGTCCCAGCTGTCTCCCCGACATTCCTCCCAGTGTTTTAAATAGCAGTGCCGGCTTAGGGAAGCTCCACCTTACTGCTGGGTAGACAATCACATGCACACACACTCGTAAACACACCCACCCACATGCATACACACACACACTCGCACATGACGGTGGGTATCTACACATGCAAACAATTTACGCCTTGAACTCTGTCCCAGAAGTGGCTGGGTCCATCGCAGTCCTGCCAGCCACTATCTCAAATGACTATCAGCTTTTTGAAGCAAGTAGAGGCTGTTGTTACTTGTGTCATGACTCTCTCCAGCAACCATGTACAGTATAGTATGATAAGCAGCACTGTGACTATTGTTACAATTGCAATATACAAAGGACATGTGTAAAATCATAAGGAGTAAGAGGGAATAATATGTATGCGTATATAAAAAATCTCAAAGATAGGCTAAAGTTAACTTTAAAAAGCATCAGCTCGGTAACGCTCATGTCACAATGCAGCCCACAAGTCTGGTACTGCAAAGCAATGCTGACACTGGATTCAAATAAGTATTAATTAATAGTGTTGTTGTTAAACATTTGCACATTGTACATTGCATTATTTATATACCTGGATCTTAAGCCCTTTTACATTCATTTGTTGGCAGTTATAGCATGTAGTTTTCATGTCATGAATTGGATGCCATCAGATTAAAGTAATGGCAGCAGCAGCACAAGGAGAGAGAAGGCCTTGTTACGCCCTCTAAGATCACTGTGTGTAATAAATGTAATATCTCAGCCATAGGCTCTGATGTAATCAGCCAAAGTTTATTAAACTAGGAAACACTGTGGAAGAGCCCATTTTCAGTTGTTAAGACGAGCAATCGTTTAACATTAGATCAGTCTATAAAAAAACTCACTTACCCTTCATGATGTGAGTGGGGCAGAAGAGGTTAAAACGACCTCATTTACTACCACAGTAATGATCCAAATAGGGGTGGTAGTGGTTCTTATCACCCTTACCTTCTTTATGGAGAGCTTTATGCTTGGCCAGTCTTCGAAGCCATGCATTTGTTGGAATTACACAGCTAGAATCACCCGTGTACACATCGGAATTTAATACCCAATCGTATCACTGTATATGAACAAATGTATGCAGTTGGCTACAATAGCAAATGTCTGTGTTTACTTCTTTGAAAAGGAATTCAAGTAAAACCGAAGTTTCACCTTCTTTTTTTCTGTTATGTATATTGTTTGTTCCAGAATATGAAGAATGAAGAAATGAGCACAACAGTTGTCATGAATCTGGTAAGTTTGATTTTGTGTCAGCACCTCTGCAAATGGGAGTTGGAATTAGACATTGTTTGTGGGGTTTAATCTGAAGTCCTCCCCAACCCACAGTGGGGGTATTTTAATCCATTAGCAGTTTGTCACAAGAGCTTGCTGCTTCACTAAAACTAAGAGTTTCAACAAAGGGAAACCCACATGCAGTCAGGTGAATAACTTTGAAGTATATTTCATCATTTTGGCTAATTCAACCGTGACTCCATGCTCTACTGCAAATAAGTGTATTAACATTGCACCTCCTTCATCATACACAAATGACCAAGGGAGAGTATGTGGTCCTAATAATGCAGAGCATATGCAAAATGAAAAATTATGCAAATGGTGGTTTGTTGCTAAGGGGGGAATGCTCTCTGTGGAATCTAATTACAGCAGAGGGAAAATGAAAAATAAACTGATGACATGACAAATTGGTTAAATTCAGTATTAGTTTCAGTCACTTTCTGTTTCCCTCTTGCCCCTGCCCTTTTCATGTACTCACGTGTAATTCCCACATTCCGCCGCATAAACACAAACACTTTTAACATATTTCTTTTATGAAAACAGGAATGGACAGATCATCGATTGTCATGGAATCCCAAGGAAAATGAGGGGATTCAGGTGTTGCGTATCCCTGCTGGGAAGGTCTGGCTGCCTGACATCGTCCTCATCAATAAGTAAGCAGCATGTTGCCATGAATTTTCCAATCACATGCCAAAAATATTTCCTTTTTTTTTCATTGATGGACTTAAGGTCATGTTGATATAGAGTTAACATGCATATTCCACTGCTGGTGTTATACAACAGGCTAACCAGGCCTGTTTGCTTTTACTCTTGCCTGGTAGTTATATAATCAACTTTGAACCCGCTCCTTACACCTACACTCAAGGTCCTTATACATTTTTTTATAAGTATTTAGTCTGTCGTTGTGAGAAGAGGTGATGTTGAAGTAAAGTAGACATTCTAGAGACAATCCTGTGGGCCAGTGTCCACCCATAGCCTGTTGAGACCAGCCTTTTGGAAAAAGTCAAATATTTTAGCATTGGATGCAGTTTATTTCTATATTTTCTATATTGGAAAACACATAGGAGAAAAATTGCACCTCTAACATATCGCATCACACTTTCTCTGTGTGGTGGTGCAACAGCTAAATAATTTTTTGGGGTGAAAGATCAACATTTAGTTGAATTCTACGCTGGTTTGCATTTTAACATTGTAAAACAGTGCAACATTGTGAAAACATTGTAAGACACATGGAAACATTACACTTTTGACATTCTTTATCTCAACACAACTCTGTGGTGGTGCAACAGCACCAATGCTTTTTCAGCATTAGATCCACTTTATTTCTGGTGGTTTGCTACTCAGCATTCCTGGTTTGCAGACAAACACAGGAAAACCTTGCATTTCTTACATGTCCACCTTCACACACCCTTAGGACAGGGGTTGCATCGCCCCCGCTTGTCACTGTGAAGTGGCCAATGTCCCATGTTGTCATAACGCACATCTGGTTGGGGTTTTGGTCATGAGGGTTGTGGGGTGTAGTGTATCTTCTCTGGTGGGGGAGAGCTGGATGATGGTCCAAACAAACCAAACAATTAATTGACTTGATTGAGTTTTAACCTAGCTCTCTTTTGTATGGGTGCAGTGCTTTGTTGCAAAGAACAAAGAGGAGTGAGAGGATGCAGGATGACATGAAAACTATAGGCGAGACCTTTGGTGGTTGTTGTTTTTTTTGGCCCTGTCTATGCCACTGTACTGTGATATTTTAGCATGAGTAAAACAGTTGTTGAGTTCACAATTAGTTTTTTGAACATGAGGAACTGAAAGAAGCATTCGTCTTGTGGAAAGTGTAAGAAATGTAAGTGTAAAGGAATTTATCAGCTGTTTAATTAATCAGATATTTATCTTGTAATCACCTGATAAATAATCAAGAATAATGTTATCAAAAATAATTTACAGGTGTGGCCGCTTCTCGCTCCGTATATAGGTATAAAAAAAAGTTTTTAATCCTACTGTTTCTCCATCTCTGTTTGTAGTAATGACGGGGTGTTTGATGTGGCGCTGCATGTACATGTCCAGGCTTATAACAATGGCAGAGTGACCTGGACCCCCCCGGCACTGTACTGTAGCTCCTGCGGCGTTCAGGTGAACATCAACACACATACATAGGCAAGCTAACTTAAAGCTATAATGCGTAACTTTTTTCATATACATGAATGTCTGTTACATTCACGCAATTGCCAAATGAGTTGACACAAAGTTGATTAAGCCTATCAGCTCTGGAAAACTCTCTCTGTATTTCTCAGTATGGCAGCGTTTACAAATTGGTGTCGCCCCCCTGACACTGGCACAGGAGCTATGAAAAATCCAAAGAAATGTCCAAGAAATTAATCATTTTTTGATTCTGCTGTTTAGAAAAAACCTGGACGTACAGCAGAAGGCAATACAATCCATTTGCGATCACTGAAGGCTTACAGTACGTCATGTACTGTAGATGCACAGACAGTGTTATTGTAATTACTCAGAATTCCTCATGGGGGCGACAGAAGTTACGCACTATAGTTTTAAACCATTATCATGCTTGCCATTGGTTTTCTTCTTCTAAGCCTGACCGTCTTCTTGTTCCTCCTCCATGACTGAGCGTAACATCCCTCTTTGCCTCCCTGTCTAGGTAACCTATTTCCCATTCGACTGGCAGAACTGCACGATGCAGTTCCGCTCGTACACGTACGACTCCACTGAGATCGACATACAGTACGCACTGGACTCTAAAGGCAAAGAGATCAAGGAGATGCAACTTGACGAATCTTATACTGGTGAGAACTTGGATAGGGAACACAAGAGGAGGATGGGTGGATGGATGAGTGAATAGTTTAGAGAATAAGGATCATGCAGAAGATTGCAACAATATCCACATTTAAAGGTGTTCCAAGGAACTTTCAGTAATTGTTATTTCTTGCACCCCCTTTGGATAAAGGGGGTGGTGTTTTTACTACCCAGCTGTAGTTCTTGGGTGAGCGTACCCATGACAAAGGCATTAAAGAAAAACTATATCAAAATAGCATTCTTTGCACTGACGCATCGTTTGTTTTAACATGTATATTATGAACATCAGAGGAAAAATAGACTGTTTCAGAAATATTGAAAAGTTCCCCGTAGCACCTTTTAAGCAGTTTCGTTCATTTTGAAAAGGGATGAAGGCAATCATCTTACTAACAATGTGAACGTTTCTCCAGAGGGCGGCGAGTGGATCATTGTACACAGGCCAAGCCGGAAGAACGTGAACGACGATGGCTACGAGGACATGACCTTCTACATGATCATTGAGAGGAAGCCCCTGTACTACGTGCTCAACATCATCCTCCCCTGCATCCTCATTACCATCATCGCCATCTTTAACTTCTACCTGCCTCCCGATGCAGGTATACGCCAACAACAAGAGAATAATACAGGCACAGCAGTTTACTGTGAGCGAAATGTAAAGACAGTTTACCAAGTATTCGGTTTTACTATGACAATATTGAGTGTGGGCTTGATTGGGATTTTACCGACTTATCAATGCTCTCCATAACTGCTAGTACCCTTTTCGTAATGAGGGTTGTGTGGTCTCTAGGTAAATTAGGCAATCATACATTTGTCCAATTGCCGGCACAAAGGGATTCAATTTCAGATTAGATAATTGTTTCCCACAGAGGACTGCTGAATCAATAACCTCCATAAATAAAGACAGTAGAAATCAGCCCCACAACTACTAAGATGTGAGTGTGCAAACGATGGTGCACTAATGCTTTTGAGTAAAATTCAAATGTGCTTATGAAGCTATAACCTATTTAAGATTAAGATTTGACTTTACTGGCACTTTTGGTTGTTTCATGTTGATCAAGCGGAAAAAGATAAAACGTGATGTGAAGCTAAACCTTGCGAGATCCCAGGCCAAAATAACAAACCAACTTATCCTGACTAGTAGAATACATCCACAATACTAAATGGACTAACCAATAATCAAATAAAATCAATCAGAAGTTAACAAACGCTTAAATGTATAGGAATCTATAAAGATTCCCAGCAAGACGTTGAGGAATAACTTGAAATAATTAACTAATTTAATAAAAAGTTAACAATAATAATAAGGGAATTTTTAAAACGAAAGGTTTTCAGCATTTTTCCTTCTGAAACTGTTCAGATCATCATGATGGATGGTGGGGGGATGTAGAGGAATTTGGACACATGTCAGTAATTCTAAAATCTTAGAATACGGCTATTGGCATTGAAGGTTGCATGTGTGTGAAACCCCCTCCTTTTCCTGCCTGTTTTACTTCTTTTTTTACTTTTTTTTATATTTCACCCCCTGCTTGGTTGACCTCTCAAGGTCTTACACATTCTGCAGACATGTGTGCACGCTCGTGAAGTATGATCCTCTCCCCTGACGGAGAAAGGAACTCTGGGTCATTAAAGTGGTAGTCCGTGAAAGATTTTACAACTTTCATAAGATGTGTGCTGCTATATCCATAACTTTCTGCACTGTACATCCCAGAGGTCACATGCCAGCCATAAAGACTCTGGCATGTTGAGGTTCGCTGGCATTATTTAATGAGTGAGGGAAATGCTTGACTTTGACAGTTACTCACTGTTGGAGCATGCACTGCCCTAATGCACATCAATTTCTCATTACCTACCACCTCTTACCAATCAGAGGTAAACAAAGTGTGTAAGTGACCATTAGCACCTGGGAGGCCTTGCTCTGTTGGCCAATAAGCTTCACTTACAATGGGAGATGAATTTGCCATTAGTTTCGATCAGAGTCATTGCTGGTGAATTATATGGACCAGCCGCTGCTAAAATCATAGATCACAGTTGGTTGAAGGAGGAACAAACCTTGTCCAGGTAAAGCTAGATGAGCCGTAACACAGACGCTCCTCAACAACAAGTAAATATTTAAAACATGAATATTAGCTGGTTACCTGACTTCTCTACAATGTTAACCCACTTTTGCATGAATTATAATTCAAAGAAAAGTTTTGAATATGTTTTTACAACTTAAAATTGCTTAAGAATTAAAGATTGTAACTTTTTTAAAGGGCGGTATTTTGTAAATGCACAATCCAACTACAATCCATCTAATTACACAGATACATTAATATAAATAGGAAGAGTATGACTAGTTTTTCCTTGTGGTCCGATGTCATCAATTATTTGTTCTTCAAAGTTAAAGTCCCCATTGTCACAAATAAACAGTAAATATAGATTTTTATATTACAACATTTTAGCAAAATTAAATAAAGACAAATAAGATAAATTGTTGCCATATATCAGGTTAAATACATTGTTTTACCTTTCTTTCCCCCCACTACCAGGAGAGAAGATGGGTCTGTCCATCAACGTGTTGCTGACTCTCACTGTGTTCCTGCTGCTGCTGGCTGATAAGATCCCAGAGACCTCCCTGGGTGTCCCCATCATCGTCAACTACATCATGTTCACCATGATCCTGGTCACATTCTCGTCATCCTCAGCGTGGTCGTCCTCAACCTTCACCACCGCTCCCCCAGCACCCACTGCATGCCCATGTGGGTGCGCAAGGTGAGCTCCCTTCATCCAGTTATTATGGAGGATTATAGGATGTTAAATTGTTTACGAACTGATTCTAAATGTTTGACTGAATTGATATTTTTCTCTCTCTTGCTCTGCGGGAAACTGTTTTTTTTTCATCCATAGAAAGGTCATGCCTCTGTGCACTTGCCAAAGAGTTGTCTAGTAGAGGACGTCCTTTTAAGAGGATACTGTATCACAAAGTGATCAGGAAGACACCAGACAATATCAGTCTGTCATCTAAGGGATTGAGGCATTGGGAAAATATATGTATTCTGGTCTGTAACCTGGTCCTATGTGCAGATTCAAAACATGCAAAATATGCAAAATACAACCAAGGTTTCTGAGACTTGTGGACACCTTTTAGTAAGAATGACCCAATACACCCACACAGATACATACCTACATTACCAACAGTGGACTATCTGTCTAAATTGACCAAGTATGGACGTTTATTTCTGATAATTTATATAAAAAAGAACAGAATAGAAAGCAAAGGCAGTGCCAATGATGCGCACACCTTCAGGTCCCCTCTGCACAAAAGTTGACAGGGGACCTGAAAATGTCCCCTGTGTGACGACGCCAAAGTCCACTGTTAGATAGGTACACAAGTGTGCAAACAAACACTCATACACACACACACACACACACACACACACACACACACACACACACACACACACACACACACACACACACACACACACACGTGCACACACATTATATTACATTTAAACACAATATCCATTAAGTGAACAAGCAACTTCATCAATTTAGTTAATTCTACCCTTGAAATAATTAGTTAACATGATGTTAATTCTTTGCGATAATTCAGTGTGATGGGGCAATGGTAGTTAAGGTTCATGCAGACTTTTGGATTAAGTCGACACAGTTCCCAACACACTGAAGGCCATGTTTTACCATTAACCTCCTTCAGTGGCTGTTGCCCTCACTGTTCATTATGTGCAGCTAATCACAGGCCTGAGCAGCGGCTTTGTACTGCGCTAAAACTTCTGTCACGCTTTAAGGGAACATTCGCTTCAGACTGGCTCATACACAGGTGATTTGCATGGTTCAATGGGAATAAACTGATTGGTACTTGATTGATGGGAGACAAGAACGTTATAGGTTGAGTTTCCCTTCAGACCATCAGTGTCGTGAGATGTGGAAAGTAAATATTTGTGTGGAGTAATAGGAGATGGTCAGATGTTCACATATGGATTTTTTTTTTGTTCTTGACTCCAGAAAACATTTTAATACAAAACAATTGGCTACAACAAACCAATTAATGCAGCTTTAAATCTATGTGAAGACTCATGACAAAAGTAAAGTACATGTGATGCCCCGGTGTAGCCTTAACTACCAACAACAAGCAACAATTAAGAAGAAGCACACATACCTTAATGTATACTTTAATGTACTGTACATAAGGTTTTGTAATATCAGCAATTATTTACAAAATCCAAATGATCTCATTCAAAGTAAATATGAATCATGTTTGACAAAAGTGCATCAATTTACTACTAATACAACAATATATTCAGCATTTGAGGAAAATATAGACTTTTCTGCTTTCATAATTATTTATATTACAGGTATTACAATGCTGAATGGCACCACTTCCAAGCTGGGCATTTAGCTCTTCCATTTTACATAATTAATCTTTACATCTAAGCCAGAAAATACTTTTTTTATATGAGCAAGGAAAACACCTACATTTTAGTTTTCATCAGAAATCTGGTACATGTTGAAGGTAAATTCTGTTGTAAGGTAAATATGATCAAACTTCTTACAGAGTGAACAGCAGGAAACCAGAGAGGTTGATGTCCCCAAATGCATAGGATGCAAACCTTGTCTCAGGAAATATTCGACTGTCAATAACATCTCCTTTCTCCAGCTGTAGAATCACAGTAAAGGACAGATTCAAGTGACCATCGTTTCCATTTTGCATTTGCTTGTACTTTACACTTCGATCGTTCTTATACAAGAAAACACCCATCCACGTATTAGCTCGGTCATCTATTCCGCTGAACCTGAAGTAATACACTCCTCGCACGGGCGCGGTAAAGGTGCCTGTAGCCGGGTTGTAGGCGTTGCCAATGTTGGTGATGACCCGTTTGAAGATTACTTTTGTCAGTGTGTCAAATGGCCCATATACATTATCAAAAGAAGTGTCTAAAGTGACAGAAAAGGCCACTTTGGACCCCAAACTCAGTCCCTGGGAAGAGGACATCTCCCCTGCTTTTCCTCTCTCTTCCATGTTTGCCTTCAGCATTTCATTTGTTTTCTCCAGACGTTCAAGTCGGATGGCCGTGGCTGAGTTCTCTCTCCTCTGGGTGTCCAGTGCTGCCCTGGTGGCTCTCAGCTCCTCCCGCTGCTCAGTTAGCATGTGCCTCAGTTCCCTCATCTCAGCCTGTGTGTGGCTGTGGATGCTCTCCTTCGTGATCGCATCCCCGCGTGTGAAGCTCCGGTCTGCAAGAGCCCCACATAGACAGAGCAGCAACACCAGCTTGGTTCCAACAGCCATCACAGTGACCTAATAGGTGTAGATGAAGTGGAGCTCCCAGGGCAGCAGCTTTTCTCTCTTATATTCACGGCTCATGACGGCCAAGAGGTGGGAAATATAACAGGTGTCGCTTGGGGTCAGGGAGAAAAAAATTGGTCCAAACCAACAATGCCGGTTCCATTCAAGCCATTGCCAAAGGAGTTGACACAAAGTTGATTAAGCCTATCAGCTCCACAAAACTTGCGCCGTATTTCTCAATATTACAGCGTTTACAAATTGGTGTGGACCACCTACACTGGTGCAGGAGCTCAAGAAGCGCCCACAAAATGTTTAAGTTGTTAATTTTACTGCTAAGAAAAATCTATAGTGTTGCTGTAATTACTCAGAATTCTTCATGGGCTTGACATAAGTTACGCACTATAGCTTTGAAACCAGCAAAGGCTTGAAATGTGCATCGTAAGAGTCGATTTGGAAGTCACCTTGGATTGACAGAATAGTGTATTTTATCAAATTATTCAGCATTTCCTGGCTCGACCTGTATTTGAACACGGATTTCACAAGTGGAACATTCCAGAGCAACGCTTTGGGGAGGTGTTCTGGAGAGTAGAATTAATCATTAATTGAACGTGGGTAGAGCCACATCTGCAACCAAAACATGATTCACTACACTTACTACACCACATATGACACAGTACATTAAACTCCATCACACTTGAAAATTGAACACGACAATCAACTGTTAACTCATTGCAATCTGCAACCAAAGACTATAATTGTCCTGCATTTACCTGAGTTTTAACATATCAACACCGTCTCCAAGTCCACCTGCGCCACTGTGCCGGACCTGGATTGTGTTGCCATGAATGTGTTTATTGCCTTCCAATTCATTAATAATTGATGCTACAAAAATCATATTTCATGGGTAATATTTTGACTAATAGTAACGGTTTATCTCAAGTGGAAGTGGCCTAAGGAAATATTTCATAACTTGATAACAAAATATTCACTTTGGCCACTTGACGGCGTAACAAGCTGCTTTCTTAGTAAATCAGGCACAGAATGCACACAGCTGACGGCCGCCAACTAGATGAAAACGTAATTTTCTATTCTTAGTACTTCAGCCCCATTGTTTGTGCTTGTGACAATGACACAGACACAACTCCAATGACCTCATGTCATAAAGCTCTGTCTCTCTCTCTGTGTTAGGCCAGTTATGCCGCTCTCTGCTGTGTTCATGTCACTGTCTGTGACTCACTGGTCTGTCTGTTCCACACACACACAGAGCGAGCCGTCTCTGGGAAACATGACAGCTGTTATAGTGTACTGGGAAACGGGAGGACAGATAGAAAGTCACATAAAGAACATGGACATATTTGATTCAGGTGAAGCCTTAGTCACCCTCTCTTCTTTATCTGATGTTACATTCTAGCTGCAGTACAGTATGACCTTGCCACTGGGCTACCGTTGACATCCATCCGTCAATGCAGTCAAGCCTAGAGTCATTTTAAACGGATATCCAAGCCCTTCAAAGTGCAAATAAAAAGAGCTATTCACGGATTTAAACAGTGTTTCAGATATTGATCGAGATTAACATTTGGCCCAAGGATTTTCCGTTTATCTTCCAAGTCATATTCCTCTGGTATTTTTCTGAAAGGCAGCCGTAACACTGTTGGTTGTATAATATCGAAATTCACTTGATTTTTCTCAGGTTTTCTCAAACATTAATTTCGGCTTTAATTACACACATCTGGGAGCCCAGTACAAGTGTAGTCCCTTTAGCCCAAGAGCTCCACCATAAGCATCCAGTTTACCTTCTCTGCTCAAGGACACCTTCAGAGTAGACCTTGAGGAATTGGAAATCATTACGCGATAGGTTTTCCCCCCGCCCACATATCATCACAGCAACAACTGTTCTCAAAGGTTACCTCAACGCTAAATTCAACATTTCAAACTCATTTCTCAGCCTTAATAGGTAAATGCCGGGCAAAAACGTTTCAGCTGCCCCATTAATCATGAGACGGGAATCCAAACAAATGGATTTTTTTTTTTTTTCGTACCAGGGAAGACTATGGAGGTCTGGGATTGCCAACAGGCTATTAACTGAAGGTGGAACTATACATTTTAATAGCCTTCTTGTTTGTCAATGTGGGTTTTTGAGTGAAATAAATATACACCAATTTTTATGTTGACATGTGGGATCTCCATTTTTGGACCTCTCAACAGCTCACTCAGGATCCACACCAACTCAAGAACTATAATTGATTGAAGTTGATTCTTTAACTCTACTGCTTTTTTGCCTTTTTCTTTTTCCCTCTCAGATCTTCATCCACATGCTGCCTCCTTACCTGGGCATGTTGCGGCCTAAAGTGGAGACCCCGCTGTCCCTAGAGGCCTTGCCCCGCCGAGAGCAAAAGATGTTCTCCATCAGCAAAGTGTCTGATGAATACTTCATCCGCAAGCCGGACTCCTCTATCCTGTTCCCCAAAGCCCACAGGTAAGACCAGGCTCTGTGGTCCGGAGTCAAACTTTAGGTGTCAGTATTGGTGCTTGTTTATGTGATATCTCTTGGGTATGTATGTATTTGGTTGCAAAATACCAAAGCAATATGTATGGAAGACACAAGTGGGACACAAATTTTCAAGGTCAGGGCAGCTGAGAAAGGTACGGTCCTAGCTAGCTAAAATCTGTGCAGTCGGTTCTATTTATTGTGCGACAGGACATGACACACTGTAGGATTTAAACATATGCAAGGGTACACAAAAACTTTGATTTCAAAGTGTTATATCCATGTGTAATACATAGTTCAAACCTGACTGGACTAAATGGGTTGTATGTAAAAGGAGGCACATTTGGCAGTAGAATTGAATTATTACACAATTTGCATAAATGATTGATAGCATTGTAAAATAATATAATTTTTTTATGTGTTTAGTATTCATAGAGTTTCATGTTTTTTGCAGTAGGTTATCTCTGAAGTTAGCTGGCCATCATTTCCTGTTTTCCCACAGCACAAACTTTCCTTTAATATCCACCTCTAATTTTACGGCAATAAACTTTACGAGGTATAACAGTTACCTCGAATATGGAAGGACAGAATTTGTTATACGCAGTCACACACATCTTATCTCCATAAACCCGTACTGCAGTTGTTGACAACATTTGTGAATCAAGGTGAGGCACTGAGGCGTTGTAGATGGTTTCCTTTTTTCTTTATTTTTTTTACTCAAGGCTTCACTAAAAAACTGACATTTTCCTTAAAAGTCACTGTCACATATTACATGACCTTTGTTTAAATATCACATTGTCATTATTTTATGTGTTGCAGTAAAAATTCCGCTTATGCTACCAAAATTTAGGCTGTCCAATAAAGTTACCGTCATTTTTGGAGTCATGGGGACTGATCAGGGAATAATCAGTTTGAGATGTAAAAGTAAGCACTTCACTTTCCTTCAGTGAAACCCGGACCGATTAGACTTGAGACCGATTTTCATCTTTCACAGTTTTTCATGGTGCGACCCCCTTAAGCTGTTGAGTAGGAAGTTGGATTTAAGCCAATGTCAGCACACAAATTATTCTATCAGTCTAACCCTAGTCTCTACTGTACACACTGGAAATGTGTGACCTTGTGGGGTGAATTTGTTAAATGGAGGAACCTTAAAGCTAAAGTGCGTAACTTTTTCATATAAATGAATGTCGTTTACTATCAGCCATCGCTAAACTAATCGACACAAGGTTGATTAAGCCTATCAGCTAGTATGGCAGTGTTTACAAACTGGTGTCGCCCCCTGACACTGGCACAGGAAAAATCCCAAGAAACGCCCAATACATTTTATTGTTGTTTATTCTACTGCTGAGCAAAAACCTGGACGTAGAGCAGAAGGTATCAAATCCATTCTCGATCACTGAAGGCTTACCTCATGAAGATGCGTCGGCAGTGTTGTTGTAATTCCTCAGAATTCCTCATAGGGGCGACTGAAGTTACGCACCATATCTTTAACCGTGCTGCAAATCAGCTATACTGTATGTGATATTCTCAACAGGCCTACTGCTCCATTAATACACACCAAAAATCTTCATCACAGTATGTAGCCGCCCAACCCTATCTCTATCCTTCTCCTCCTGTGAGAGCTGAAATATGTCTAGAGGGAAAGACTGGAGGCGGCAGAGAATCGTTGCTAAAATAATAATGACCCGCACAAATAGAGTCAGACACATTAGAGCGGGACACTGCGTGTCTCGGTTAAAGAATGGGTGTGAATGGAGGAGAACAAGAGGGATGGGAGGGGGGTGTTTGATGAGACAGCAGGATCTCTCTTGAGCCCATACACACACACACACACACACACACACACACCTTCTTAATTGGGTTTAGTGCATGTCTTGGCACCAGACGCAGCCAGTTTTAGTTGAATTAGTCTCCTGAACAGTCATTTACTTCTCGCTGATGAAGTGCTACTTGCCATGTGGTAGGGAGGGGGGGATGGGTTGAGAAGCCAAATTGTGTGTGTTTTATTCTCTCTATTTCTCTCGCTCTGCATTGTCCTATCTCTCTCTCTTTCTCTCCCTCGTTCTCTCTCTCTCTTTCTCTCTTTCTCTCTCTCTATCTGACGAGGCTACATCTCTCCTGGGTCACAGCCTCTTCACCTGCCACACTCGCGGGAGCGCTAGTGATGGCGGCTCTGCATTGTAAACCTCCCCAAATTGCTGCACTGAATAACAAGCAGCTCTGTGCTCTGCCCCTTGCTGACAGGTTACACTCCTTCCCGAAAAAAGAAAAAAAGTTTTCCAGTTAAAGTCAAAGTGCCATACTGCCCTCTGGTGGTTAACTGTCTGACCTGCAATTCATTTCACCTTTATTTTTCTTTGCTTATGAAATCATAAATATGAAGAGGTGTTTAATATTGGAAGTGTTCCATTAGGAAACAGATGCTTGTTAGAGGCACAGCAGTGCAGCTGTTCTGGCACGAGATTTAATCTTAGTTTAAAGTGGGCCAAGGTCGCAACAGTGACCAAGACTAGATGAGTAATAGGACTAGTGGGGAATCCTGCTCAAAATCTTTTAGTAATACATTATCTCTAGTTTACACACTTTATGTATTTCTACTTCTTGTGTGGATTATGGCTTAAACCGCAAAAATAAGTAATAAGCCAGAATTGTCCTCTAAGAGTCAATGCCATTTCTCAACCAAGTTTGTTTTGCTGTGAAGTCCTGCAGAGAGAGTCATGCCGTATAACTACTTAAAGTTTGTATGAGTATTAGCGCTCTGTGTCCAGCGCTCTACTGGAAGCAGCTAATCTGAAATATATGTGTCATTGCTCAAGGACACTCTGTAGCATTATGCATAGAAATACAGTAGGGAATATCAGAGAGGAAAAAGGTTAATGAGCAATGCTTTGCGTTTCTCCAACAGCTGTGATTTAAAGCCAAGCTACATTACTATGAAAGAAGAAATTACACTTTTCGTCCTCCTACAATAAAAAGTTGAATTCATAACCGACCAAATGCTCCTCTGGCCTATTCAACAAGCTTAAGAGTTTGCTGCTACAGCCTCACTGGGTCTGGTTTTGATGACTGGTATTTTTTGCTAATGTTAGCAAACAGGTTGGCAAATGTTAAGAAAGTCTAGCTAAATATCTATGCATATAGTTAACATTCCTCATTAATTTCTTGGCATCAGTATAACCCTAACCCCTTCATCGTTTGCCGTGGCCACTGCAAAGTTCAACAAAACTATCACTTGAAACCTCATTGGAGTTGCTTAGGGATCAAGAAGTGCAGCTGTAGTTCAAGTAGGCAGCTCACAACAAACGGTGTAAAGGCATGTTGATTTAATATAGTATTACAGTGGATCAGGATGTTTGGGAGGAACACAAGGCCCTCGAAAAACAAACACAAAGTACTTTTTACTTTTATTGCAAGTGAGACAGTCTTATAAGCAAACTCTCATATGCTCATGTTAGACCTATACTGAAAGATAGCGACAAGGACAACAAGAAACTCAGATTGAATCAAGATGATTGGGGCTAACAAGAGTTCTTGTAACTCTTGTTAGCCCCGTCGTGTGTTATAGATTCTAGTGATAAAGTTAGAAAGTTACTGACACTAACCTTCTTTCCCAGCTGCTGGCACGCTGTAGCAGCTGAGGGTTGGTAACCGAGGGAAACAAGTGAACACAGAAACACACACACACACACACACACACACACACACACACACACACACACACACACACACACACACGGAGGGTTTTATCAGCCAGGGCAGCCCAGTCAGCAAAGCGGCATCTCTCGCACTGGGAGAGAGAGAGAGAGAGAGAGAGAGAGAGAGAGAGAGAGAGAGAGAGCCCGGGGAGTTCCTCTGACCTTCTCTTTATTCCTTCCCGAATGACAGAGGAGTGCAAAGGAGACGTGCAGCTTGCCTCGTAAACGCTCTATTATTTTACAGCTTTTAATTAGTCTGGACCAGACATCTGCTCGCACGACGCTGCATTCTGCGAGCCTTGGTGCATTTGACTCTTTATGTGCACTCACTCCATTTCTCCTGAATCAATCCTAAGATTTATTTGACGTTTTAAATGTTGCACATTGTTTTCCTGTGATTGATAATCATTTTAATGCGTGTGTGTGTGTGTGTGTGTGTGTGTGTGTGTGTGTGTGTGTGTGTGTGTGTGTGTGTGTGTGTGTGTGTGTGTGTGTGTGTGTGTGTGTGTGTGTGTGTGTGTGTGTGTGTGTGTGTGTGTGTGTGTGGTGTGTGTGTGTGTGTGTGTGTGTGTGGTGTGCGCATTGCTCTAGGTTTAATCCAGAGGGCATGTGTACAGATCTGAGGAAGTTCATCGACGGCCCCAGTACCTACCTCACGCTACCTGAGGAGCTCAAGTCAGCCATAGACTCCATCCAGTATATCGCTGGGGCTCTGCAGGCTACAAAGGACTATGAAGCTGTAAGTGGCCCGTTCTGAACCACGTTTAAATGCTTTTACTATATTTCCATGGAATACATCTAAAGGTGAAGTCAGCCAATCTGGAGAACATTTCCTGTCCGTACTGTGTGAGCGTGAGAAAAATGAGTGTTAAAGGAGTTGTATAGTGATATTTCTTTGTTAATATACGTGTCAAATCGCTCTACCTTCATACAGCATTCACTTAAACAGTATGCACAGTTCATAACACAGGTCTCCCGGTCATTCAGCTTTGCAGTAATTGCCAGATATCATTTTGAGTATCCAGCTCATTTTTTATCCAATCAGGAGACGGAGCGCTATAAAGAGGCGTGGTCTCTGTGCCCCGTGAACGATGACTCGCTGCTCTCCATCGCGGCACTATATGACGAAGACGGGTGCATGTTCATGTGGTGGTGGCGTAGGGACGAGGGAGGGGACTGCTAACACTCACATGAACTTAGCTAAAAGGATCATATCTCTTACCTCCCCTTTATACACAGCCTAGGCGCAAACAAAGTACGGACGGGAAGAAGATCATACAGAGATATTCACTGATTTCGACAAAAGTTGATTTTGGCAACAACAGTTCTCCAGAATCGACGGCTACACCTTTTTAAGAAAACCATCTTTTTACCCTGTTCTATTGTGAGCACTGTGTTTTAATGTGTCCCTCCCTGTTCTCTATTCATTCTCATTCAGCTGAGGGAGGACTGGCAGTACGTGGCCATGGTGGTGGACCGCATGTTCCTGTGGATCTTCGTGGTCTTCACCACAGTGGGCACCCTGGCCATCTTCGCCGATGCCAGCTTCAACCACACACACCCACCGACCCCTTCAAAGCCCTCTGAAGTGGTGGGACGTTTAGGTTTTTTTCCTTGAGCCCAATCCTAATTTACTGTGTTCCACCTCAACACATGAGGGGGAAAAGGAAGTTGCTGTATTTAACTGCCCAAATGATTCTCTGGGTGTAGCAAACCATTGTGATAGCAATTGAGAGACTCTTATACTGTATGTACTCTGGACGAGAAACTGTTCATCACACCTCACGTGTTTTTCCATTCATCATCATCTTGTGTCTTTGAAAGCACCGTCTATTTACTTTACCGGCAGACCACCTCAAGTTTGTTGCTGCCAATCATTTGCCTATAGTGTACCTCTATACATCATTCTTGACAATATTCCATTATTCGTGTCAGACTATAATTCTTGTCCATATGGATGGTTAAGATCATGAAATCAAACGTGTAAGTCTTGGACTTTGATTATGTGAAGCAAGAGTCCCATGCGACCTAATTCTTGACTCTAACCTGCAACACTTCTTCTTTGACTAACTAAGGTTTGTCAGATTTGAATGCGGTCAAGAATTCCCGCATGCTGCGTTTAACCTCAGTTTGCAAGCGGTCGCGAAATTAATTAAACATCTTGAGGTTTCATGGTTTAAACTGGTCCAAAGTGCATTATGTGTGCAAGGGCATTTGTTATTGCATGAAATAGCAAGCCATAGCTAGCATCCCAGGGCGTGTGTAGGTAAAATACATGAATCCACGCTACTGGAGTGTTTTTTTGAAGTGTATTGTTATTTACATTAGAATCTAGGCCTGAGGAGTTTGGATCCAGCTTTAGATATGTAGTGGTGTTCACACATAAACACCCAGACAAACCAGCTGGCTATAATGAGCGAGCTGCACGCCTTTTATTGCACCGTGTCAGAATGTGCTGGAGTGTGTGGCGCAATGCTTTCGTGGATATTTGTGCAACCATGGTTAATCCTTCTTTGTATTTTCGGCGCTGGTTTCGCGTGGGGACATATTTTTCGGTCTGAGTGCATGCAGAGCAGCATGCCAACTCAATTTCACCAGCTGTACCAATAGCCTGTGGAATTCTCATTATAGTGGAGGGACCTGTGCCTCGGGATGTCTGCGAGACAACCACACATAGGCCCCCTACGCCGCTCATCCCATGTGATGCACAATCACACACACTCACAACCGCCCTTTGAATCCTGTATTTACATTTTGTTTTTTAAATAAAGATCTGAAGGGAGGATATCAAAGACTCCATCTGTTGTCAGCGAAGCTGCGCCCCTCGCCACGTCACCTTCCTGTTCTTCTATTAATAATCTGTAATAATCCTACAACACACACATACACACACATACCGCACACACACACCACACACACACACACACACACACACACACACACACACACACACACACACACCACACACCACACACACACACACACACACACACACACACACACACACACACACACACACACACACTGGCCACCAGACACGGCTGCATGGGCTTCCCTGAAATGTCTATATGTGCAGATACACTCATGCACACATGCAGTGTAGCTGATGCACTTGAATGCTGACAGTCTGACCCTGAACAGCTCATTTTGGCGCAGGCGTTGATTGTGCGTCAATATTAAAGACCCGGCTGCGGCATTATCGCCACGCAGCTTATTATCATACACTCTGACCTTGCGTGAAACCGTAGCATTGAGAAGAAGGGATGCCATGACACATACACATAAACACACAGGGGCTATTCTGACTGATGTATTTATTCTGGTGGTGGCGGCATGCAGCATGGGGCAAGTCGGAGACATTCTCCCCCTCACAAACTCCCAACCTGGGTCTGATTTACGGCCTGTTTGTGTTTTTGCCATGGAAACCCTGGCCATCAGGAGGGACAGAGGACAGTCCGAGCTCACATACATACACCAGGAAGGAGGCAATGGAAAGTTTTTTTTATCTCTCTGTATTTATTTAATCTCTCTCTTTATTACTGTTATGACCACTCAGATACCACTGACATAATGTCATGGCTGTGGTTCTTATCTGTGTTCTTAATAGTTACAACAGAGATCCCATTTCCATGTGATTAAATAAGAAATGAGAACAGTTGGTCCAGTCTATGTATGTGCTGCTTTCAATCCATGGTTGGATCCATAGCACATTGTCATGATCATTGCGTTACCCCCCCCAATCCCATCCCCCCCCCTGTTTAAGTGGAAGACACCTACCTGGAAAGTTGGAAATCTTAACATTGTAGATGACATATAATGGACAGTTTCAAGTTCTACCTGTGAACAATCAGTAAATCATACAGAGGCACTTATATTAGATAATCAGAGCAATGTAAATAATTTCCCATTTTAAAGGTGGAGTCAGCCATTCTAGAGACTGCTCATTGTCAAAATCCCTATTTGTCATGTTGTTAGCTATGGTGGGCCCCCTATTGCAGACATACCCTTTTTTACATACCAGTTTATAGAGCCTAGGCTGTCTTTTTACACCATATTTTTATTCCGTGCACACAGAGTATAGACAGATAGCCAATCGTGAAGAGATATTCACTGATTTTGACAAAAAGGATTTTGCATACAACTTTAAGTGTCACTTTTGGTTAAGTTCGATACATTTTTTATTCATCTTTCATACAAATCTGTTGAGATTGGAGAACCAATTATTGAGGGACAAATGTTTTAAAGGGACAACAGAGGAAGTGGATATTTGATTTAACAGGAAAGAAGAAGAATATATGAGGGGAGGCCACTAACAGGGTGATGAAGGCATTAAAAGTGAAATGAGCAAGAGATGCCACCTATTAACCACCTCAACTCCAAAGCAACTGTCATTCTTTGTCCAAAGAGAAAGTCAACCCCGCAATCCACTCCACGCTCCACACACCGCCACTTGTTCTCCCACCCCAAAATATCTCCATTGTCATAACCCGTAGCCCATGCCATGGTCATCCCCACCCCACCCCCCTCCACTTCCTCTTCCTCCCACCCACCGTCCCCACTGTGCTAACCTCAGATTGGTGAGCACCAACAGGTGTCTGTACCGCAGGCTTCCCAGTACAAACACATTCCGCCCTCTCGTCACTCCCAGCACGCGCGCCCAATCAGGCCGTGGTTTCACCCATGGAGCCATGGCCACAAAGAGACAAGAGAGAGAGAGAGTCATAAGCTGAACAGTGTGTGCTGCCGATGGTAAACTGCAATCCTACTGAAGACTTGCATGTTTAAACGCCTATGGTAAAAAAGGTGTGTCTTCTCGGGACACTCCATCTAGATTCCAGGTGAAGAGGAGAGTGGAGCGGGGCCTTTTATTGGAACACGAAAGCCTAAGATGTCATGAATGCCACGATTGGACACATGAAGATAAGGATGAACATTCATATGAGGATGAAGGCATTCATCATCGTTTGCAGCTGCCTTTGTCTCACTTTTACTGGTAAGGACATTTAATGGAATGTCGGTTGTCACTTTTGCGGACGACTCGAGGATTTTATGATTTATCGGTTTTACACAAGCTGATATTACTAAACTATTGAGGATACATCTGAATGTATAGACATTTTCTGGCACTATAGAGATATATAGAACATTACTTTTCTTATATAAATGATTGTTGGATACATTCAAGCCTTCGCCAAACAGGTTGACAGAAAGTTGATTAACCTTATCAGCACCACACAACTCTCTCTGTAGTTCACAGTATGGCAGCGTTTATAATCCCAATAAGATGTTTCATTCTTGTACTGTACAGTGGCAAAAAGTTTGAAAGGGAACCAAAATAAATGTTTGACAGCACATGATATTGTGCTTGGTAAACAAACAGTTGCTCTGTGCATGTTGGTGACCTGTGGTGCAATGTTCCCATTTCGCTGTCTCTCCTAACACTACTGTACCTATTTACTGTTGGTCTGCCCGCTAAACAATCTTTTTCCAACTCCATTTAACAGTATACACTTAAAACTCGAGGCATTTCTGCTTTAAGGGCCGCTACAGTATGATCAGATTACGGACAAGCATCCCGCATCCCACTCATTCTGTCAGTTCAGTTAAATTAGTATTGATTCCACTTTACCTGTTTTTTTGGGGGGGGAGGATACAATCATAATTAGAATTGATTTGCCATGCCTAGTTCTTATCTGAGCTCAGCTGAAGTGCTTTGACTTTGATTCCCTGACCCCAACAATGAGAATGCAAAGCAAAAAGCTGCCCTGCGCTAGTTGGTGACCTCCACCACGGCGAGTGTAGTATTCCTGTCTCTGTGTAAGCCCTACAGCTGGGGCAATCCTACCAAACTACATTTCCCCAAAGACAGGGGGCCAACAGCCAGAGGAAATGAGAGGGAGACACCGAGGGGGAATCCAAGCGGAGAAAAATCCTTATTCAATATCAAATCAAAGACGTTTTATGCTGTTCCACACAAAAACAATGTAAAAAAAACGTTGTGTTCTAAAACATGTTATGAATCACTTTTACACATCATTGTTTGATAATCAGTCTATTTTTAGCCAATACTGAGCTGATATCCCAGACATCCCTTTGATCCCGTCCCCCTGCTGCATATCAATTACATTAGCTCAGTCACCTTTGCTATACCCATCACACAGCACCTGCCCTGCCGCTGACTGCTGCCTTTGCCTGTCCTGGCTGTCCTTCTCTGTCTTCTCCACATGTTTTGCCACATATTTTAAGTGAAAGACAGTCCATTATCAGTAGGTATCGGTAGGTGCCCCTCACCACAGTATGCCTGGCTCAATTGATCCACAAAGAACAAGTGTGCTGTAGTCTGGCTATCATGTACTTTGGTAATGTTGTAATGTAATTGATAATAATTATTTTTTTAAGTTTTTTTTCTATTTATATTATGACTTTGAAGTACCGGTAATTGCTTTGATCTTTTTCATGTCCTCCATGTTTATTGTACGCACCGACATATCAAGGCCAATTCTTTGTATGTGAGAACTTGCCTGGCCATATACACCCGATTTCAGATTTTCACAAATTTTCCTTTAAAGAAACATGATTTTTAACACGTCATCCTGTTGTTTTTGGCACTAAAAACATGTGGTATGATTGAAACGCTGCAGGTCCATATGGTCGTGAGATGTGATATTTCACATTTGGATTACCAATTTCACAAATTCAGTAGGTTTAATTCTCCAGCCAGTCATCATGTTGTCAAAGCACTTGGATTGGATTAAAAAAAATACCCCTTTCTCTTCTCTTACTTTCATCAATTATTAGTTTTTTCCCCTGACTTGTTTGCTACTCTTCCTTCTCATCCTTATCACTATTCCCTGCCGTTATTTATTTTTTTCAGCTGGTGTTGGCCCTCAGATCATTAGTTACCATTTCCCCCCTCATCACTTTCTGTCTCTTTGCACTGGTCCTTTCATCCAGGAGCCTCAGAAGAAGAGAGGAGGCTCCATCAGAAGCTCTTCAAGAACTACAACCTGAAGGTCAGACCGGCTCGTGTCTGGCACGAGAAGGTGATGGTCCGAGTGGGGATGACCCTCTCGCAGCTGGTCAGCTTGGTTAGTACAGCTACAGATAAACATAATCATTCTCCTGATTAAGCGTATCTATGAAAATGCAGTGC
The DNA here is from genome assembly GCA_026122265.1 of Ammodytes dubius. Classification (NCBI taxonomy): domain Eukaryota; kingdom Metazoa; phylum Chordata; class Actinopteri; order Uranoscopiformes; family Ammodytidae; genus Ammodytes; species Ammodytes dubius. The sequence goes on from CM047527.1 coordinate 6,831,046, forward strand.
TTTCTTCACTCACACACACACACACACACACACACACACACACACACACACACACACACAAAATAATGTCCTGACCGCAACCCTAACCTAAACCTAATTCTAACCTGCACCTTAAACCTAGTCTAAACACTCAAATAGCCCTTTAAAGGTCTGCCCCTGAGTGAGAACCGGTCGAAATGTCCACACTATTTTAGACTAAAACTCATATAGGTACACACACACTGTTGTACAGATGACTGTTGTCTGCAGCACTTATTCAAACTCAATTTCCATAGAGCAGGGTTGAAAGTAGACACTAATGTCATCTGTCTATCTCTCTGTGTCTCCCTTTGCCTTTATAGAATGAGAAGAACGAAGAGATGACAACCAAGTGTTCATGAATATGGTATAAGAATGAAAACATTCATCTTCATCACTGCAACCCTGTCTACTTTGTTTTTCCTCTCTCTCTCACTCTGTATGGTTTGCCCTGCCGCTCGCCCTCGAATGGTCACTTTCTATAACTGTACATTATTTTCTTGCTTCATCTCTCCTATTCCCTGACTCGATCTTTCATTTCTGTCCCTCGCCTGGACTAATTACAGTTCAGCTTGGCTTGAGCGTTTGTGACAGTGGTGTGTGACTGTTTGTCTGGATCAGTGGGATTTCAATGACTTGTCAAAGGCAGGAGCGCTAGGGTGTAATTGACCGTGAAATCAGGGCGCCATAGTAATGAGTTTACCTCTTGTCCGCTCTCCAATGCTGTGATTGACGTTCTTTTCCCTGCTCCTCCCTCCCCCCTCCCTCCTCCTTCCCTCCTCCCTCCCAGGAATGGACAGACTACAGGTTGTCATGGGAGCCAGAGGAATTTGACGACATTAGTGTTTTGAGGATTCCTGTCAACAAGGTGTGGCGTCCTGACATCTACCTCATAAACAAGTGGGTGTCCTGTTTGCAGTCACACTTGTCATCCTATGGCACAGCAGAACAGGGTTCACAAACACAAGCTGATCAGTTTGATGGGCCGTGGTGTCATTTGCTATTTGCACAATATTAACAATGTGGACATGTTGTGTCTGTTCACATACAAATACGGTGTGTTATTACCAGTGCACAGAAGCAACATGATAAAGAGTCCAGGATAAAGAAGGGACATAATGCTATGATCGCATTTGTCTCCCTATTTTCTCCCTACAGTAATGACGGCCAGTTCGATGTGGCTTTGTACGTCAACGTCTTGGTTTACAACGATGGCACAGTCAACTGGCTTCCCCCAGCCATTTACCGAAGCTCCTGCGCCATAGAGGTACCTACTGTCTTAGGGATCTCAAACAAGATACCACTGACAAGTATTAATGAAAATCCCACAATGACTGAACTGTCTCGATATGGTGTTTTCATCCCTTGTGTTTGTCTCCTGTCGTTTGGCCGATTTTCTCTTTCTGTTTGCCTTAAAGCACAAAGTAGCTATTAAGGAAACTGTGTGGGTTCATTATTCTAATATCATTATCCAATACTAAGTAACATATTTTACTCATATGTTGATGGACCTATATCCGGTATTCCATATTATAAACAGACCTTTCCCATGTAATTATGCTGTAACAGTTTGTAATTCCTCCTCTGGCAGGTGTCGTACTTCCCATTTGACTGGCAGAACTGCACCATGGTTTTCCGCTCGTACACCTACGACTCCTCGGAGGTGGACCTACAGCACTTCCTGGATGAGGGGGCAACGAGATCCAAGAGATTGTTATAGATGAGAACGCTTTCACTGGTTAGTTCCTCCAGCGACATCATCCTGTTATCATAAAGGCTCCGGGGGCCAAAAGCAATGTCTAACAAAGGTGATATAGGGAGGTTTATCCACTCAGCTCATCTGCTGATGTCAGTATCTTTGTCACCTTGAGTGTCTCTCTCTCTCTCGCCGCAGAAAACGGAGAATGGGCCATCTGTCACAAACCATCGAGAAAGAATGTGAAGGAGGACCTGTACGAGGACATCACCTTCTATCTCATCATAGAGAGGAAGCCACTTTTCTACATCATCAACATCATTGTGCCCTGCATCCTTACCGGCGTGTTGGCTATATTTGTCTTCTATCTGCCTCCTGGAGCAGGTCAGCACATCTGACATGTTTTGACACATCACAGCCAGATAGGATATAGAGAGGGGGTAGATGGCCCCTGATGCATTGTCTAATGTCATGACAAGAAGCATGTGTCCAATTCAGAATGCTCCTCGTGACAGGGCAACCTCTGAAGGAATGTATTGATGTATTATATATTGAAGAAATGTGACCTTGGCGAAGGCTCTACTAATCCTTTTGGGTCTTGTGTGGCCAGATTTTAGAGTGATGTTTCAATCGACAGGATTTATTATTGCAAACCCTTTGACCATGCTGAATTTTAACCTACCAGTAAACCCTGAGTAGACATGCCTTTATCCAACATTTTTTAAAGCTAAAGCCAATTCATCAATTGCTTCTTGACAGACACCAGCATGGTAATGTTTGCTGCTATGCTTTCTCAATCATTTCCAAACTGTCCCCTGTGTACTGTACAGGAGAGAAGATGACTCTCTCCATTTCCGTCCTCATCGCTCTGACTGTCTTCATGCTTTTGCTGGCGGACAGGGTCCCTGAGACTTCTCTTGGCATTCCGATCATTGTCAACTACGTCATGTTTACCATGATCCTGGTCACGTTCTCGGTCATCCTAAGTGTTGTCGTCCTCAACCTGCACCATCGAACGCCCAGCACACATATCATGCCAGACTGGGTCCGAAAGGTGAGCCTTTTTTCCCCCCAAATAATCTCCAGAATCCTTTTAAGGCTATCTCAGTCAGCACTTCAATGACTTTCTATCCCTCATATTTACAGGTATGCATTGATTTCCTGCCCAAATATGTCGGCATGACTAGGCCAACCCCAGAGGAACCCGTGTCTAAGCAGGAGTCTATTGATGACACCCTATCCGAAACTTTAACGGAAGGCAACCTGGAGGAGAGTACTTTTTTCGCAAGATCAACCCTGATCTGGTTGTACCCTGGAGAGGCAGGTAGGGCCACTTTCACTTCAGGAATCTAGCAAGGCGTGGACCAATGAGCTTCATTCTGTTTGAGCAAGACAAAACTATTCATCCTGTCTCACTTGATGTAAAGCAAAAGTGAATTGAATTGTAAAAGCTGCAAACTGGCAATTTGCTCAGTCGATAAGGTGTTTCTGAGTATCTGACAAACTTGATTGAATTAGACTCGAAGGGTAAACCAAGCTCTTGGTTTGAGATATATTGAAAGAACTAAAATGCCATAAAGTCATGGCGCCTATTTTCTTAAACTGTCATGACTGCTGAGCACTGTACACTTGAATGAATGCCCATCAGAGTCATTCATCCTGATTTAGCACCTTTCAAGGCTAAATTGTGGCGATCCTGAAATTACACTGGCAGAAAGCTAATGCTATTAATGTTAATAAAAGCCAGAGCAAGCAGGAGTCTTCTTCGTAGAGTGTGCCAAAGTGTGAATGTTGGATCGGATGCCGGACTAGCTATTATAGTCAAGTACACAGTGTTCTAGACTTGGCAGAAATACAGCCATCACCAAGGCAGCTCAGAACTTGTCGAGATGGTAACGGTATGTGCACTTCATTCAGCCACACAAATGTCATACCATTTTATAATATCATTTGCATTCATTTAAAATATCCCCATGTATTGTATTCTGATAACAGTGTCCTAAAGCCCTTAACAAATGTTAGCATGCTAACATGGCAAACATACGTTGATGGGTGTCAGTCTGGTGGCATTGTCATTGTAGACATGATAGATTTCTGACATTAGAATTTAGATATACTGTAAGTACTGTCTCACAGACCAGTGGAATGGCTCAAAATCTTTGATGCTTAATTTGAGTGTTGGTCACACAATTATTTGGGATTTTTAGTTGTGTCTGTTACTTTTGTCTGTTGGTTTGCTAACCTTTGTTAATTAGAAGAAAATAAAGACTACAGCTGATGCTGATGGCACTGTCATTAGTTCTGTTGTATTTGTTATTAAAGGTGCTCCAAGGAACTTTCAGTTTGTGTTCATTCTTGCACCCCCTTTGGACAAAAGCGGTAGTGTTTTTACTGCGTCAGCTGTTATTCCTGGGTGAGCTTACCCAATGACAAAGGCATTAAGAAAATCTAAAACAAATATATAATTCTTTTCACTGATGGAAAATTAGACTGTTTCAGAAATGTTTAAAAGTTCCTCGTAGCATCTTTAACCGAAATTTGATGATAGCACTTCAACCTGAGGAAACCTTGAATCTTATCGTACCAAATTCAAATACAACAGTGGTGGACCAACCAACAAACTATCCCCATTAGGTGTGATTGGTGAAAAGACTATCACAAAATTGAGATTCCAACTTGCCATGTGGTAAAATCATTTGAACTCATACCGTAATGCAATAGCCTTTTCTTTTATCCAACTGTTTAGTTTTTTCTTCTCTGTTTACGTTGCCATTCTCAGATATCACCTGTCAATCAAGCAGTGAACGCAGGACTGATTATTTTCTTCTATCTTCTGTTGATGGAATTGGGGTTTCTGTAGCTGGTGCTCTTCCATAGGACAAGTCATTGTATATCAATCCTCGAAAGAGATTATTAAAATAAAATGTTGCTTCAAGCTCTTCTGTCCATCCAGCTATGTTGGCTTCACTCCGGCTAATCTGCCAGTAGGCCTCAGACTTGCCACCCAGATCTGGCGGCATAAACAGCTCCACTGTCCCATGAACCAGGACTGGTGCTGGGCGTCTCTCATCCCCTTCCAAAGGCATTAGATTCAGCCCCAGCTAAGCCCCACAACCCCGGCCACGGTCGCCAGCCACTAAGCCTTTGTTTAGGTTGGGCATTAGGTGGTAATCCCTCAGAAAAGTAGTTGAAGGGAGGGTGGAGAATGGATAGGGGTAGATGAGTGGAATGGAACCCGGTGCTGAGTGATTGGGGCAGGGGAGGATTTTAGCCGTATTTGATGTGGAAGATGGTGGTCTCTGCATTTGTGACCAGGCACCACCGTCAGGTTTGTGTCACATAAATGCCTTTGGCTTCATCCATGCCTATTTACCTTGTGATTCTGTCAGAGGGCTAGTTAGAAGCCAGGTGTTGTCCTTTACAACACATTCATGACTTATGACTATTTATTATCACATTTCTGCACGTGTGGTGAAGTGAGCTGCTTACATGTGCCTTACCATTTGCAAGGATTTATTTGGTATTGCAAAGTACGTCAGTACGTCAGTCTTTGTGAATCAAATTACTTAACTTTAATAATCAAATTACTCAAAATTGTTTATATCTTCAATGAAATATACATATACAGTACCATACATGTTCTTCTGTAAGCGGTGTGTGTGTGTGTGTGTGTGTGTGTGTGTGTGTGTGTGTGTGTGTGTATGCGTGCGTCGAACGGTCCTGTATCTGCAGTAATGAATATAAGCCATGGAATGTGAATGGCACGTGGCATGTAGAGCACCACATAGCTCTACACGCACGCACGCGTGCACACACACACACACACACACACACACACACACACACACACACACACACACACACACACACACACACACACACACATACATACATATATATATACACTCACTCACACACACACACACACACACACACACACACACACACACACACACACACACACACACACACACACACATCCCTCCAGCAGGAGCTCTCAGCCACACATTTTTTTTATTGTCCAGCAGTCTTGACATCTGTTTTTCTCGCGCGGTCTCTTTGAATTGAATCAGTTCATCTGGGAGGTAATCCGAGATACCGACGAGGCTGAAATAGGCTATAGACTATACACAGTGCATGGGCAACTGAGGGCAGCCCCATTTTCAAATATTTTTAAATAAACTCAATACACACTGTGCATGCCATGGACTTGAACGTTACGTGATTAGTTAATCTCGGATTACCTCCCAGATGAACTGATTAAATTATTAAGCTATTAACTATCTACCATTGTTATAAATCCTTAACAAACTGCTAACAAACACTTAACAAATCATTAATAATCATTTATTAAGAGTTTACTAATGATCTATTAACGAGTTACAACGGATAGTTATTATAAAGTGTTACCTATCTATCTATCTATCTATCTATCTATCTATCTATCTATCTATCTATCTATCTATCTATCTATCTATCTATCTATCTATCTATCTATCTATCTATCTATCTATCTATCTATCTATCTATCTATCTATCTATCTATCTATCTATCTATCTATCTATCTATCTATCTATCTATCTATCTATCTATCTATCTATCTATCTATCTATCTATCTATCTATCTATCTATCTATCTAATCTCTTCCTTGTGCACCATGTACGCATATTCTATTTGTTTACTGCTTGTCGTAGTTTCTATTGTATGCTGCATGCGCAAATCAAGAATGCTTCATAGTGTGTGGTTGTGAAAAAGAGTGGGTGTGGTAACCTCCCATCGCCGTTCACACCAGCTTCTCCACCACTCACAAATAACTCTCCCTCCACCACAGTCTCACATCACTGTGGCTTATTTGCACAGTGACAAAGGAGACAGGACCCTGATGTACAGTCAACACAATCAAAACTTTCCATTAAGCTGTACCATTACATTGAAATTTAGTGAAAGGTATGTGCTGTGGGCAACGGCAGAAACCAAAGCAACTGATGGATTGATAACCTTTCAGTTCACTGTGCAATAATCTATTAATACTAATATTACTACTACTACTACTACTACTACTACTACTACTACTACTACTACTAATAATAATAATAATAATAATAATAATAATAATAATAATAATAATAATAATAATAATAATAATAATAATAATAATAATAATAATAATAATAATAATAATAATAATAATAATAATAATAATGATGATAATATAATAATAATAATATAATAATTGTATTTTGAAATCAGGGCTTTTACCTGAAATCAAAGGTCATGCAATAAACATCTGTTTTTACAAGAGGTGATGGGTGAATGGGTTGATGGAAGGCAGAGGGCAGCCGGAGGAAGAGGAATCTGAAGTGAATAGTTAACACCATATTTAAGTGTTTGCTTCCACCTTTGTTATTGTGGCCTGACACGAGCGTCTGTGACCTGACCTGCAATATAAGTACTGTACGTGTTGTTGGGTCACATATTCAGACAAAAAAATTTAAACTTTCAAGTTGCTGCATGCAGGTCCTCGTCAATAGTTTGCCCGATTTTGTTAATGACTTATATGGGGGTATTTTTGGAAAGGGAAACTAACATGTGACCAATCTTTGTTCCTTAAAAGACATAGGGCCACATCCAAGTAATGATCGCAGCACTTTTGCGCAAATGAGAGAAGAAAATAGCGCCCTATAGAGCACGCGCAAAGGGGGAAATGCACGCAGACTGCACTGAAACTGCCCTGTTGTGCAGACTGCTCCATGGGTGCACCTGGCCCATTTGAATGTATTTAAATGAGGGCATATTCAAAACCCAGCGCAAAATTGCTATATTCCTATGCAAATAAACCTTGTTGCAAATAGCACCATATCCTCAAAGGCCAGCGCTAATTGCAACAGGCCGCTTTAGTGGAACAATGACTGTGTCTGAAAGTCGTGTAGTAAAGTCACGCAATCTTTCTATACTCCCCTTCTCTCTGTCTCCCTCTCTCTCTTCAACACTTGTGAGCTTTAAATTGTATTGAATTGAAATTGAGTCAGTTGGGGGGTGTGGGGGGGGTTTACAGGAAGAGGGTTGTTGTATACTTTTATAGGCTGATTTTGACCAAAAGTGATTTAGTCCCCTCATACAAAACACAATCTATTTGTTAAGAGAACTTTCTATAAACTAAATGGTGAAAGACCATTCAAACATACAGAGTATAGTGTGACATAAATACATTTGCTGTAGTAAGTATTTGAGTGTTTGCAAGAGTTACTCACAAAAGCCTGAAGGCATTACAAACACGCAGTCAATAAGACTCTCTTTCTCTCTCTCTCTGTTCGTATGTTTTGGTTTATGGAACAGCTGTGTGAGGGGAAGAATGGATGGGTCAAAGGTCACACTATCACATAATCGTTGACCCAGTGTTGTGTCAATGTCACCCCCGTGTCAGTCGTGTGCTGCTGCTGTCACTCACCCTGCATTCCAAATGGCATACTCTTTCTTATTCCTATTCTATATTCCAGCTGATCATGACAAGTATGTACAGTAGTTAGCATGCAGTAGGCACACAGTCGGGACGTACTTTTACTCATTTATTTCATCATAACATGCCTTGACTTGCCTTTTGCTTCTACGGTATATCCGTCTAATCGCTGGTTGTTTTCACTTGAAGGCTCAGTTGATGTGACGTCACTTCCGCTGCGCAATGGATTGAGGGACCAGACAGAATCGCCAAAAAACGCATGATGATTTCTACACTAAAAATCAAGACCCGATGTATTAGGGCATCTGGGTATTTTTAAGCATGCTGCATCTGAATGCATGCATTGGAACATCCAAAATATATATTTTTTTTTCACCATGGAGAGGTACAGGTATTGGAACACAGGGTGATTTAGCTGCAGGAAGGGGCCCATGGTAGTTCTAGCCTGTCAGTGACTAGAGGGCAGACAAGGACACACACTTTATGTTTTGACATACGCTGACATCTAAGTCTGTTGTGTACGTCCTACATGGGACAGCTAATGTCAGCGTTAATTTGTGTGAGCAGAGGTGAACAATGTTGTGCTAGTAACTCACGACATGCTCAACATATATCTGAGCTTATAGAGCATCGTAAAAGGGGCGTCGCTGCATTTTTTAACTTCTTCCAGAGGACATGCATGGTAGGAATTTGCATGACGCTCTTCACAGGAGACATATCCCTTAACAAGAAAGTGGAAACAGAATCCCATGTTGTCAAAGTCCATATCAAGACTTGAGACAAAAAAAACCTTGGCCTTTGTTCATATTTTAACAAAGATGCCCATCTCTGTACATTTTCGAATAAGATACACAGTAGCTGTATGTTGTTTCACTTTGTGCAAAACTTAACTTTAACTCTTAACTCTTAAAATGTGGGGAAAGTGCTAAATCCCATTGACACCTTGCAAGTGGCCACAACTACACTATGTTTTTTTTATTTGTTTAACTTTACTTACTTTCCACTAAGCTTAGCATAAACTGTAGACAGGTAGAAAAAAACTAGCCTTGCTCTGTCATAAAGCATTGTCAAGACAGACCTGTGTGTGTAAAAGCACTAGCACAAAGAACAGGTGTGTAAAGTATCTTGAAAACGTTATACTTTTCTCTGCAGATGAACCAGGTGCTACTGAGTTATTTTGCTAACATTTTTAAAATGTTGCAGCAAACTTCCCAAAACATTCACTGGACTTGAGCTTATACGGTTCATGTTTGATAGAAGTTTTAAAGACTAAATTCCTTGTTGCAGCCACATAAGTGTGTTAAAGCTTTGCATCTTCCTACATCCCCCCTACTTGTCTCTCTGTGTTATAGAAGTGAGAGCACCGTGCAGCTCCATAGGCTCCCAGACACAGACACCTACTGTCTGATCCTCCCTCCCAACCTGAAGTCAGCCATCTCTGCTGTGACATACATGGCCGAGCAGCTGAAGAAGCAGGACATGGATGACTCGGTAAAACATGTGCACCCACGCATTAAGCTCATACTGTGAATTTGATATATAGGTATCGCTCAAAGGATTCAAATCCCTTCTTGGCAACTTCTTTTTAAAAAAGCACATTTAAATTAATATTTTAAATCATCATCCATATTTATATTTAATTAGGGCCCGAGCACCGAACGGTGCGAAGCCCTATTGAAACCGCTAGGATTTTTATTAGGGCCCGAGCACCGACCGGTGCGAAGCCCTATTGAAACCGCTAGGATTTTTATTCTTTTTATTCTTCTTATTCTTATTTATAGTCATTTTTGGCACTTTTCACCCCCTTCCCGTCATGCATAACTTGAAAAACTTTGCGTACCCATCAGACCTGCAAAAAATTGCAATGTATCAGTGGTTCAGGATTTGATCTCAAAGACGGCGCCCCCTATGGCCAAAAAGTGTTTTTCAGGAAATGCATGCTCAAAAATTGGGCTAGGAGCCTGAAATTTTAGGACAACATGTAATGGCCCAAGGCGCACATAAATGAAATTTTATGTCATTAGCCAAAATCAACAGGAAGTCGGCCATGTTGGATTTAGTGCCTAAAACCGCCCAAACCATCTTTTCGCATTTCGACGAAAGGCTCCTAGAGTTTTCACGCCAGGGACGTCAAACCACTGCTCAAATACTCAAGACGCTTGCCCGATGGTAAATTGCGAAAAGATTTCTACAATTCCATAGTACCAGTGATCTATTGGGGGTCAAAGTTCGCGTAAATACGCACCTCATGAAACTTTAATTCATCATAACTCAGGCTGTGTTATACCTAGCTGCACCAAATTTCAAACCCAAATATATCTTTGCAGGCCCCACAAAAAAGCCTCTTGAAGCCCCGCCCCAAAATCAACAGGAATTTTTTTAAAGTGAAATATGTGAATAGGGGCGGGGCTTAATAACACGTTGGCCATAACTCCTTAACCGTAGGTCCTATCAACATCAAACTTGCTGGGTATGTGCAGAAGTCATGTGGTAGCATGTCCCTCTAAGCTTATCGCGATTAACCCATAGGGGGCGCCACAGGGGCGGGGCTTAATAACACGTTGGCCCTAACTCCTTAACCATAGGTCCTATCATCATCAAACTTGCTGGGTATGTGCAGAAGTCATGTGGTAGCATGTCCCTCGAAGCCTATCGCGATTAACCCATAGGGGGCGCCACAGGGGCGGGCCTATCCACAAATTGGCCATAACTCCTTAACCGTAGCTCCTATCATCATCAAACTTGCTGGGTATGTGCAGAAGTCATGTGGTAGCATGTCCCTCGAAGCTTATCGCGATTAACCCATAGGGGGAGCCACAGGGGCAGGCCTATCCACAAATTGGCCATAACTCCTTAACCGTAGGTCCTATCATCATCAAACTTGCTGGGTATGTGCAGAAGTCATGTGGTAGCATGTCCCTCGAAGCTTATCGCGATTAACCCATAGGGGGCGCCACAGGGGCGGGCCTATCCACAAATTGGCCATAACTCCTTAACCGTAGGTCCTATCATCATCAAACTTGCTGGGTATGTGCAGAAGTTATGTGGTAGCATGTCCCTCGAAGCTTATCGCGATTAACCCATAAGGGGCGCCACAGGGGCGGGCCTATCCACAAATTGGCCATAACTCCTTAACCGTAGGTCCTATCATCATCAAACTTGCTGGGTATGTGCAGAAGTCATGTGGTAGCATGTCCCTCGAGGCTTATCGCGATTAATCCATAGGGGGCGCCACAAAAATCACCCGACTCTGATTGACTTGAAATTGATTACACATGTACAGCTCATGGTGCTCTACAATATAGCCTCATGGTCCTCTACAATATAGTGGCAACTTCCGCGCTTCCGGCGACAACTATCGCTGTGCCGCGCACCCCGAAGAGGAGGAGACCGCGGCGCGTTCTCTCACGCGGTCGCCCGGAGCGCCGAGGACGGCCAGCACGGCGTGCAGCACGGAGGTGCGAGGGCCCGGTCATCACTGCTTGCAGTTTTAATTAGGGCCCGAGCACCGAGTGGTGCGAAGCCCTATTGAAACCGCTAGGATTTTTATTCTTTTTATTATTATTCTTATTTGTAGTCATTTTTGGCACTTTTCACCCCCTTCCCATCGAAAAAAAACGGAAAAACTTTGCAGACAGGTCAGACCTGCAAAAAATTGCAACTTATCAGTGGTTTCGGGATTTGTGCATCAAAATTGCGCCCCCTATGGCCACAAACAGTTTTTCAGGAAATGCATGCTCAAAAATTGGGCTAGAAGCCTGAAATCTTAGGACAACATGTAATGGCCCAAGGCGCTCCTAAATGCAATTTTATGTCCTGGGCCAAAATCAACAGGAAGTCGGCCATGTTGGATTTAGTGCCTAAAACCGCCACTTTACATCTTTTCGCATTTCGACGTAAGGCTCCTAGAGTTTTGACGGCAGGGACGTTGAACCACTTCTCAAATACTCAAAACGCTTGCCCGATGGTAAATTGCGGAAAGATTTCCAGAAGTCCATAGTACCAGGGAGCTATTGGGGGTCAAAGTTGACGTAAACATCATAATTAACGAACCTCATGAAACTTTAATTCATCATAACTCATGCTGTGTTATACCTAGCTGCACCAAATTTATACCCCAAATGTATCTTTGCAGGCCCCACAAAAAAGCCTCTTGAAGCCCCGCCCCAAAATCAACAGGAAGTCTTTAAAAGGGAAATATGTGAATTTATGACTCGAAACTCATCAAAATGTTCAAAAATTAATAACTCCTAGCAGGAACATATTTAGAAAAACGACCACTGTAGGGACACTCATATATCATGGAATATACACCACAAAATTTTTTGTTTGATTCCGAATAACTATGACGAGATGTGAGCCGATATTCGCCAAAATGGCGCCAAATGTCAGAACTCCACATTACTCTGCAGGATTGCAGAGCAAAGTGGACTCATAACAACTTTTTGTGCAAAAAAAAATATGATAGGGTACGTCCTCCGACATGGAAGATGATATACCCGAAAGCTTGTTTTATCCGGAATAACCGTCTTGCAGAACGGGCGCCACATTCGCCAAAAAACATCAAAAATGAACCTGATGAACCCTTTGAATGATCATAACTCAAGCTGTGTTACACTTAGATGCACCAAATTTTATACAGCAATGTAAAATCCCAGTACAAACAAAAAAGCCTCTTGACGCCCCGCCCCAAAATCAACAGGAAGTCTTTTTTTTTAAGTATTCGCCAAAAAAACAGGAAGTTGCCCTAACTCCACCATACTCTGTCGCATCTTTTCCAAATTTTTTATGGTTAATGAGACCCAAGGCCTGAGGAGTCCCACACGCTAATATTCATGTAAAGTGAGAGCGCCACCTGCTGGGCAAAGTAAATATCGCATGTTGGTGATTTACCTCCAAGTCCTACAAGCTTGGATCAAATCAAACTCAAAGCAGCTCAGGGAGGTCTAGATGGCAGTATTACATTACATTAAGTAGGAAGAGAGTGCCACCTGCTGGACAATGTAAATACTGCATTTTGAATATACACATCCTACAAGCTTGGATCAAATCAAACTCAAAGCAGCTTAAGGAGGTCTAGATGGCAGTATTACATTAAATTAAGTAGGAAGAGAGTGCCACCTGCTGGACAATGTAAATACTGCATGTTGAATATACACATCCTACAAACTTGGATCAAATCAAACTCAAAGCAGCTCAGGGAGGTCTAGATGGCAGTATTACATTACATTAAGTAGGAAGAGAGTGCCACCTGCTGGACAATGTAAATATTGCATGTTGAATATACACATCCTACAAACTTGGATCAAATCAAACTCAAAGCAGCTCAGGGAGGTCTAGATGGCAGGATTACATTAAATTAAGTAGGAAGAGAGTGCCACCTGCTGGACAATGTAAATACTGCATGTTGAATATTTACCTACACATCCTACAAACTTGGATCAAATCAAACTCAAAGCAGCTCAGGGAGGTCTAGAGACAGCCACCATGATAACACTGGAAGCTGGTTCTATCGGCTCCGTGGCCTTCGTAGTTTCTTGACGTTATCGCCACGAAACAGGAAGTCGCTGTAATTTCGCTCTGCACTGTTCCATGTGCTCCAAACTTCACCCGCCTGGTAAGATCCCAGGCCTGAGGACTTCCTCGCATCCGTATCAAGCGCGTCGCGGCAACTTCCACACTTCTGGTGACAGGTATTACTGTGCCGCGTGCTGCGAAGAGGTGGAGACTGCGGCGTGTTCTCTCACGCGGTCGCCCGGAGCGCCGAGGCCGGCCAGGACGGCGTCCAGCACGGAGGTGCGAGGGCCCGGTCATCACTGCTCGCAGTTTTAATTCTTTTTATTCTTTTTATTTATAGTCATTTTTGGCACTTTTCACCCACTTCCCCTCATGCATTAGTTGAAAAAGTTTGCGTACCCATCAGACCTGCAAAAAATTGCAATGTATCAGTGGTTCAGGATTTGATCTCAAAGACGGCGCCCCCTATGGCCACAAACAGTTTTTCAGGAAATGCATGCTCAAAAATTGGGCTAGAAGCCTGAAATTTTAGGACAACATGTAATGGCCCAAGGCGCACATGAATGCAATTGTATGTCATTAGCCAAAATCAACAGGAAGTCGGCCATTTTGGATTTAGTGCCTAAAATCGCCCAAACCATAATTTCGCATTTCGACGAAAGGCTCCTAGAGTTTTTACGCCAGGGACGTCAAACCACTGCTCAAGTACTCAAAACGCTTGCCCGATGTTAGATTGCGGAAAGATTTCCAGAAGTCCATAGTACCAGGGAGCTATTGGGGGTCAAAGTTGACGTAAACATCATAATTAACGAACCTCATGAAACTTTAATTCATCATAACTCATGCTGTGTTATACCTAGCTGCACCAAATTTATACCCCAAATGTATCTTTGCAGGCCCCACAAAAAAGCCTCTTGAAGCCCCGCCCCAAAATCAACAGGAATTTTTTTTTAAGTGAAATATGTGAATTTCTGACTCGAAAATCCTCATAAAGTTAAAAAATTAATAACTCCTAGCAGGAACATATTTAGCAAAACGACCAGAATAGGGACACTCACAAGACATGGAAGATATACCAAAATTTTTTTTGTTTGATTCCGAATAACTATGACGAGGTGAGAGCCGATATTCGCCAACATGGCGCCAAACGTCAGAACTCCACATTACTCTGCAGGATTGCAGAGTAAAGTGCACACATAACAACTTTTTGTGCAAAAAAAAATATGATAGGGTACGTCCTCCGACATGGAAGATGATATACCCGAAAGCTTGTTTTAATCGGAATAACCGTCTTGCAGCACCGGAGCCTCATTCGCCAAAAAACCTCAAAAACGAACGCCATGAACCCTTTACTTAATCATAGCTCAGGCTGTGTTGTACTTAGAACCACACAATTTCATACAGCAATGTACAATCCCAGTACGAACAAAAAAGCCTCTTGACGCCCCGCCCCAAAATCAACAGGAAGTGTTCTTTTTAGCAATATTCGCCAAAAAAACAGGAAGTTGGTTGCTCACTAGAATACAGATGGCACTCTCTTCCTACATTAAGTAGGAAAAGACTGCCATCTGCTGGATATCATTTACCTACACATCCTACTCCCACTAGATGGCAGTATTGCATTACAAATAGAGGGACTGAAGACTTCTCTTTCATGCTATGTTGGGTAATGTGACTTTATTTCTCTAACAGGAGCCTCTTGACGCCCCAAAATCAACAGGAAGTGTTCTATTTTGAAATATTCGCCAAAAAAACAGGAAGTTGCCCTAACTCCACCATACTCTGTCTCATCTTCTCCAAATTTCTTATGGTCAATGAGACCCAAGGCCTGAGGAAGCCCACACAATAATATTAAGAAAAAGGGAGAGCGCCAACTGCTGGGTCAAGTAAATATTGCATGCTAGTTATTTACCTTCAAGTCCTACACACTTTATCAAATCAACCTCAAAGCAGCTCAGGGAGGTCTGGAGACAGCCACCATGATAACACGGGAAGCTGGTTCAATCAGCTGAGATGCTTTCGCCATAGCTTGTTTTATGTGCCACAAAACAGGAAGACACTCTGACTATCATTCTTCACTCATCCATTCTTCATTAACAACACTCTAAGATAAACTACACCTTTTCAATTATGAAGCATTGCAGTAAGTGAAAATATTATAACACAATATATGTTGATATAGAGTCTACAATTACAAAAAAAATCATTTTCAAGTTGTCACCTCTATCCACAGAATGTCTGCTATTTTAAATTGTGTTTTCAACTTGCCACTAGATGGCAGTATTGCATTACAAATAGAGGGACTGAAGACTTCTCTTAGCCCAGTGGTTCTCAATTATTTTCTGTCATGCCCCCCCTAGGGGACAGACATTTTTTCGCCCCCCCCCCCCCCCCCCTAAATTGAAATACTATTGAGAACCTGCTAATATTTATGTATTAATCCGTACAAAAACACTGTTTCTGGCATGAGCATTCTGCATACAATCACCTTAATATCAAATTAGATGTTAGATTATAAAATTAGCTGAGATAACTTCTGCAGCAACTTTAAAAAAATTTGAAGTTCAGTTTATTAGCTCAATTTGTAACATTTAAACAAGACAACTCAGTCTGTGTGAATCTCAGGACAGAGAAACAAGAGCAAATGATTAACTGAGGTTTGCATTTCATTCAAAATATTTCACAACTGTAAACATAGGTGGTGTTTTTTCATTATTATAGGCCAATATGCCTTCTATGATGCGGACCTATAATTAGTTAATGTTATTATTAGTGTACTTGCTTCATTTCCTTCTGAATAGCCTACAGAGACACTTGGAGACACATGTGGACGTTTATTTACTGCAAATCACGGCCTTTCGCACGGTTATGACCATACACAAGCACACATCGCGCTTCGCTGTAATTTCGCTCTGCAATGTCCCATGTGCTGCAAACTTCACCTTCCTGGTAAGAGTCCAGGCCTGAGGTCGTCCTTGCATCCATATCAAGCACGTCGCGGCAACTTCCGCGCTTCCGGCGACAGGGATTGCTGTGCCGCGCGCTCCGAAGAGGCACATTCTCTTGTGCGGTCGCCCGGAGCGCCGAGGACGGCCAGGACGGCGAGCAGCACGGAGGTGCGAGGGCCCGGTCATCACTGCTCGCAGTTTTAATTTTAATTATGTTTTTGTTCATGTAAAATACTCGAGGTCCACACTTGGTCAATGTAGACCGACAGTCCACTGTTGGTAATTAGGTGGTGTGTGTGTGTGTGTGTGTGTGTGTGTGTGTGTGTGTGTTGTGTGTGTGTTGTGTGTGTGTGTGTGTGTGTGTGTGTGTGTGTGTGTGTGTGTGTGTGTGTGTGTGTGTGTGTGTGTGTGTGTGTGTGTGTGTGTGTGTGTGTGTGTGTGTGTGTGTGTGTGTGTGTGTGTGTGTGTGTGTGTGTGTGTGTGTGTGTGTGTGTGGTGTGTGTGGTGTGTGGTGTGTGTGTGTGCTCCTTGCAGATGACAGGAGACTGGCATACATTGCCCTGGTGGTGGACCGTCTCTTCCTGTGGTTGTTTGTCATCATCACCACACTGGGCACGCTGGCCATGTTCTTGGATGCCAGTTTCAACTATACACCTGAAAACCCTTTCCCGTAGAAGACAAAACACACACACACTATCTATCTCTCTCTCACCCTCTCTCACACAAATACACAGACAGTTGGGCTTTGAAGAATTGTTTGATCACCAGTCATTTCTAGGTGATATCTGAGATCACTAGGGCTGACTTTCCATTAAGCCCTAAATACCTATTCCATATTTCTGTTTTCAGACTCTAACATGTTTCAAGGATAGTACGTGTGACGTGTTACATTTATTACGCACACAGGCCTTACATGCAACCTCTACTCGATAATAGAATCCATGTTTAGGTCTATAGAAAATAAATGTATATGCTGTACCACTTTTTGGTCCAACTCATGTTATTGAAAGTCACCTTCTGTGGTAATGTGTTGGACTTTGGATTGCCTGTTGTCCTCTCCAAGAAAGAGTGAATTACACTAAGCAAATGTAATGTTGGCCTTTGGGCAGTAGAGGGCAGTGATGTAATGTGCAGTCAAAACTTGAGTTTACTGTTGTTGTAAGTAAAACATATTTTTAAAGGTTTTTTTTTCTTCATGGAGAAAAGGACAGACAATATTTTTTGAGATCTCATTAAAAATGTTTAGCATTGTTTTATCACCTTTATAATTCATGGTGTTTTTTATCAGAAGGAATAAGATTATTTACGACATTACGACAAATGTGAAGAAGAATTATATTTAAAGGTAAAACGTTGCTTGATCTTGTAGTTATTATTATTCTCCTTATTTTGATTCTTGTTTAGTCTGGTGACTACACCCAAATCGGACTACCATCAATACATGACATTCCCGTTCCATCAATCTTTAAGACACCTCCCTAAATAAATATCAAATAATTAAATAAATAATATATTTGATCAGAAAAGCTACAACTTTTTTTTTGTGCCTCTGTTTAATCCGTTTGCATCATAGTGGTTGAAAATAGGAAAAGCCAAAATGTCCAAAACTTGTACCAATGTTGTTGTTCTTAGTACTGTTTTGCTGTGCTGTTCAAAGCAAATAACCTGACAGATCAAAGTTCCTTCATACTATTGGAACTTGCATTTAAAAAAGCAATCTCACCAAAGCTACATTCAGTTATAGCTTTCAGGTGAACCATTCAATGTAGATTATTCTTCACATTCTCTTTCAGTTGGTCAATTTAATGCATGGCAATATCTAATAAATGAATACACACGGTAATGAAGCCACTCTAAAGCATGAAAAGTAGCAAAGAGGAATTGAGAAAATGGATAGCAGACACATTCAGTACACTCATTGATTTGATCTTAGATCCCTCTGTTTCACTCCATTCATCTGTGAACATTTCTGACAACCACAACTATTCTGTCCTCCACTGCCAGGCCATGGAACCTGCTTGAAGAACTATAAAGCATATGACGTGAGGTGTTAATGGTTAGTCTCTACACATCACCCCATTACAACATTTAGGTTTCTAAATCTCAACAAAAAAACACGTCGTGGGTTCTGGGTAGGGTTAACCCTGCATCAGTGCTAATGGACCCAAACATTTGCCTCTGGGATTTTAAGTACACTTACAATATATTTGAAGGGGTCATTGCAGTGCACTGCCTCGTAGCTGATTAGGTTGTCAACACAGTATAGCACATTCCACAGTTACACAGCAGCCATTGTCATGCTCACTGAGGTGCAGCGTGAGGCCACAGAGTCTGTGTTTGTAATCATTGTGCCCGAACCGTCCAAATATGTTTCTGCCCGGTGAGTAGCACTTGCCAAAGGACAAAAAAAAGGGATCACCTCGAGCTAGAAGAAAGAGCCCACAAGACCAAGAACACAGTCTCCTGGTCCTGCCCTACTGCCAGCGCACAAAGGCCAAGCACTGTTACATAAGAAGAATGAAGGTGGCAAAGACAGGGGCCGTGTAGAGAAGGGGCGCCATCCCCCTCATTTGCGCTCTCGGGAGCTTTTCAGGGAAAATAGCCGTGGGCCCACAGCGTGTTTTATTGCGAATGCCTCAGTGACTTCCAAGGGGGCACTTAAATGACTTCAATCATTAGGGTTTTGCACTGTACTCGCTCACTCCAGACCCAGAGGAGGCCTTCGGAAATGGGAGGGAGAGTCCCCCGCCTCCCCCTCCCTCCCCTCCAGAGAATGTTGTTAGTGCCCTCCTTTGGGGCTGATTTAGCTGTTTTCTTTTTCAGCTCCCATTGAGCACTGAGCGAGACAAATGTGTGTTTACGCTTTTAAAAAAAAGGAAAGTTGTAAAAGGGAAGAGTGGAGAGAGAGAGAGAGAGAGAGCAGCTGGGAGGGGGCTAGAGCAATGTTCGTTTTTTTGTCTTCATTGCTTTCCGGGCACTGGGTGGAAAACAGGGCCAAGAGGACATCAGATAAATCAGGTTACCAGTGGCAACAGCATTGGTAGGGCCGAGACTGGCCCCAGATCTTGATTCTTAATCATTTTCCTCTTCTGCATTTATGTCTTCACTTTTTATTTGCCTTCCCATGTTCATCCTAGTCCCATCTCCTTCATCTATCCATCGCCACTTCCGTGCTAACAAGTGTTTCAACCCTCGGACCACCAACCAACTCGTCAACCTCTGTATCAAAGTGAAAAAGAACCCTGGAGCTGTTGGGCTCATTCCTCCTCCCAGCAACAATGAGGTATTTGTTGGCCCCCGCAGCATAAGACTCGAGACCCATTAACCATGCCTGGATACAGTAGCCTATATAGAGGGGAAAGAGTTATAGTGAGAGAGAGGAGGTGGGGAGGGGGGAGGGGGGGGAACGAATGTGAGAAAATGAAGAAACAGTTCAAGGCAGAGGAAAAGGAAAGGAGGGCTAACAGAACAATAAAGCAAAGCCGCATTGCATTTTAAATAGCTAATAATGCGGCCAGTAGGTGAGCACATTCCCATTAACCTGGCAGTGGGGATACGTTCCTAGAGGCTTATGGGTTATTGCTTCCGGTCTTGTTGATGTAGGACCATTGTTTAGCCCCAGTGTGAAGTCACACACACACACACACACACACACACACACACACATACTTTGCCAACCGGACAATGCATGCTATTGTCTGTTTGTTTTTGTCAACACTCAAAAAGGGTCAAAGCCTGGCACATTAACGCACCTAACCCAACTGATGAATTGTAAAAACAATAGTAAGTAACAAGAGTTCCTGCATTATTTAGATTCAACATTTAAGTTGGAGTCAGCGATTCTGTAGATGCTTGATGTCATATTAACTTTTGGTCAAAATCTGTAAATATCTCCTCAAGATACGTTACCTGGGGTGGTGGGATGGCCTAGAGGAAAAGGTGGCCGAAAAGTAACCATGAGGTTGCTGGTTCGATCCCCGGCACAGGACAATTAGTTGGTATTACGTCTACGGTGCCCACCATCTCTACCATTGTGTCCTTGAGCAATAGCCTGGCTCCGCCCGCCTACCTACTTCCGCCCAAATTTCATTTTCCCTTCAGTAGTCAGTCTGGTGATGGGGCGTATTAGTGAGATTTTTCCGAACACATTTCTGAGTATCCAATTAGCGAACAGAGGAAGTGGCTGAGAACGATGACGTCGAAGTCGCGCTCCAGTTTCAGTTGAATGCTGTGTTCCTTTACGCTCGGAACTCGGAAATTTCCGACTTGGTAGTTCCGAGTTCCGACCTGTCTGTGTTCCAGTGCATCTGCTCGGGAAAGTATGGACGCCTACAACCTTTCTTGTCCAAATAACTAAACGTTAGGCTCTAGCAAGTTACCGTTGCCAGGTACCGGTAGATCCATAGACTACAATATGTAGTGAAGTCGGAAATTTCCGAGTTCCCTGAACGCACCGTCAAAAGCAGGCTCACGACCAAACGTTATGCGATTGGTTGGCTAATCCAGAGTGGCACTGAGCAGATCCAATAGTTTTAAACTTCAACAGACACCCACCTCCAAGTGAGTGAACGTTTGCCAATTACAGCACTTCCAGACCTTCTGTACAAATGAAATGAAGTACGATGGTCTGGTAGCGCCAGGCTACTTGAGCAAGACACTTAACCCCAAACTGCTCCAGGGGTGCTGTACTGCGGCTGACCCTGCACTCTGACCCCCCTCCGAAGTGTGGTAACTTGAGAGGGGATATGCAAAAAGACAAATTTCAACCAACCATTGACTAATAAAGTAACTTAACTTAACCTGTCCGTACTGTGTGCGCGCTGAAAAAAAACTGTTGTTAATACGCAGCCTATGCTCTGTGAATTGAGTATGTAAACAAAGGGATATAAACAAAAGGGCCCACCTGACAACATGCCCAAATACAGAGCCTATAGGCTGTATATTAATACTGGATTTATTGTCAGCGCACTCACAGTATGCAGTAGCAGATCATGAGGAGATATTCACTGATTTTGAAAACAGGATGATTAACACAGTACTAAAACCAGAAACTATTTAAAGTGGTTTCAACTTATTTTTCAGTGTTTTTTTTGGACATTTTAAAAAGGCCTTGATTTTGTCAGGTCATGGTGAGCCATATAGCACCACCACTATGACTCTGTCCTAAGTCATGGTCTGAAAGTGCAACCTTCACTGGACACAATGAGTTTTCAACACGGGTTCATTCCACTCTGAACCGACAGTTTACCTCATCGCTGCATGCCTGACAACAGCAAGCTTGTGAATCTGCTCCGAGACACTGATTGGTGTGATCTGTGGTGAATGGACGGTTGGTAGTTTGGTCCATTTTGTACAGTGACGGGTACCTGAGTTATAGTATTAATCTGGGTTAGTGGGCGTTTTAAAACGCACACACACACACACACACACACACACACACACACACACACACACACACACACACACACACACACACACACACACACACATACAGACACACACACTTTCTAGACTAAAGTAGAAGAAAATACCGAATATAAACTAATAAAATAGTGTATATGACATATCATTCAAGTACTTTGAACCTGCAAAATTAATATAGTATATTTTGGGAACTTTCAGTATGGGGACAGATACTAAAGGAGGTAACACTTCACAATAAGGTACACACAAAAGAGTAGTTAATGTTCCAAAAAAGAGTAGTTACTGTCTTCAGAAATTGTATGTGTTGACGCATCATGGTTGTGATGCAGGACTTTCAAGATTTAGAATGTAAAATATTGTTTTCTTATATTATATTTATTCTCTTTTGAACAGTAACTATTCTTTTTCTAACAGTAAAAAACAGTAACTACTACTTTTTGGAACAGTAACTACTCTTTTTGAAACAGTAGCTACTCTTTTTGGAACAGTAACTACTCTTTGTTGTGTACCTTATTGTAAAGTGTTACCCTTCGTCTGACTTAGGCTACTAAACATGGTGCTTCTATTGGGATACATATTCAGACTCCTCACAATACAGCGTGACATATTAGCAGCACTAAGTCAACTGTGTAGTCTACAGTGGTTTAAAGCATTAATATTAAGTTTGTGGACATGTAGGCTGTTTTCACCTTTCACACACACACACACACACACACACACACACACACACACACACACACACACACACACACACACACACACACACACACACACACACACACTCTTTCTAGAAGGTAAAAAAGTAAAATTCATTATTGATGGTGTACCTGTTATTACAGAGGCAATATATTTTGAGGAAAGCTCTTTAAACTTCCTGAACCCTATTTTCTCTCACTGTAAAAGTATTTGGTGCGCATTTGATGATGAAGATTCAAAAAAGACGTTGCGTTTGGCTGCTCCTACGTGATTGTTGCGTGCGTGCGTAATGATGGAGCCACTGTGGTGTCGTCGAGTATGAAAGACAACCTGTTGCTTTACTTGAAAGCAGAGGGGGCATTTCCCAGCGGCTAGAATTGCATCTCCATGCATCAGCAGGCATGATAGGATAGCTACACACACCCACTTCACTTCACACCATCACCCCCCATCTCGGACGCCCATCCCCATCCCTGCACACCGAAAACCCCCGGTACACAACTCAGGAGCTACGTAGGCTATACGCGACCATTCTACCAGCGTTCACTATTGGCGTCTTTGCATCACTTTAGGGACTTCTTGATAGAAATATCTGGAGTTGTACGGTTTGCAGAAGAGGAAAGCGACAAGGGGAACCACCTACGCCACTTTTATTTAATTCAATTTACTCAGAGAGGAGGGCTTTTTTCTTTGTTTTTTATAATTATTATATTTTGGAAACTATGGCCAACTCCGGTATTCAACTGCTGGGCTTTTTCCTGTCTCTAATTGGCATCACGGGGCTGATCATCGGGACCATTCTGCCGCAGTGGAAGATGTCAGCGTACATCGGGGACAACATCATCACAGCGGTGGCCATGTACCAGGGACTGTGGATGTCGTGCGCCTTCCAAAGCACCGGGCAGGTCCAGTGCAAAATCTACGACTCCATCCTGCAGCTGGACAGTAAGTAGCATGGTCCACTGTGACTGACTGACTGACTGACTGGCCTTGTACAAAGTTAATGAGATGTCCATCAGCGCTGCTTAAATAAACAGTTACCTGCTAACTGAAATTCAATCACACAACACACACACAAGCGCGCGCGCGCACACACACACACACACACACACACACACACACACACACACACACACACACACACACACACACACACACACACACACACACACACACACACACACACACACACACACAGTAGCCACTCTCTTCTCATTCATCACCACCACCTGCTCCATCAAAGCACCTCATGCACCTGTGAGCAGGGCGTAGTAGTGCGTATGTGTTGTTTGGGGGGGCAGGGCCAAATCATTGAGCCCCCTACCCCCCGAAAAAACTAAATGTGGGATTTTAGAACTGAAATCTTAAATTAGTTATATCTTCTACATAATAAGTGTCACACATCTATTACACTTAAAGGTGCTACGAGGAACTTTAAAATGTTTCTGAGGAACTTGTGTTGCCTTATGTTTCCTTTTAAGATCATGTATTACACAACAGCACACGAGACCATCCGTGCAAAGAATGCTATTTTTATGTTATATAGTTTTTCTTAATGCCTTTGTCATGGGTATACGCTCACCCAGGAACTACAACTGGCATAGTAAAAACACTACCACTTTTGACCATAGGGGGGTAAAGAATGAACACAAACTGAAAGTTCCTCTCAGAACCTTTTAAGAGAATACATTAGATGAGTGACTAAGGTTTTTCCGGGGGGGGGGGGTTCGATAAGGGTCGAAAGATGAATCTCTATTTCGGAAAACATTCCTGAGAAACCTCACCCACACACTGTCACATTCTGGGAAGCCCTCCCACTCCACCTCCTAACACTTGCTCACACTTTACACACAGCAGAGGATTCCTAATCCCGGTTCAAGGGTTAATCCTGTGATCCGTGATGAATCCTCTTGGGGTCAGTGACCTTTAAGACGACCAGTCATTGGCATGCTTTGTTGTAATACAGTATATCTCAGGATCGGGCCACCGACAACTTCATAGACACAACGCTGCTCTCTGTTTCAACCCAGATAAATGAAATGTACATTCTGTGATGTCACTGAAAGATGTGTGCAAAAGAAAAATCCATTTCAAACCATTATAAGAAAACATGGAGACTTATTTATAGCCAATTTGGAGTACTGGTTTTAACATTGTTGTGTGCACCATTTCTCACAGTGAGAACTGCAAGGATCCTGCAGGAGTTTAGTCTCATTTGATGACTTATAAAAGGCCTCCAAGCCCTCAGCATTTCAATATCAGCTTTTGAAGCTAGTTACCTGTCTTTTCTTCTTTGCATTTTTTGATCAAAACCTAAACAAAATTCAACTGAAATCCCAACCTTCTTAAAAAAATCTAATATATGTCCATATTGTGTTCAGACGCACTACTGTACATACAGTTGGCTGTATTGCGAGCTAGATTACTATCCAGGAATTGCTGAATACTTACCTTGAGCACCAAAATGCCCTACCTTGTGACACTGTTGTAATGTGTAATACATGTTATCACTAAGTATATTCTTAGTTGAATAAGGGCCTCAAATCTGTCTTGCAATAGTACCCGTTGTTAAAATCACTAAAAACAAGATTCCATTGTGCTATTTAAATGACAACAATCAGGTTTATACAGACCCAGCCAGTTTGATCCAGAACCAGTTTTTGTCATAGGGATCTGGGGGCCCACTTATGGGCTGTGTATACAGTAGTACAAATAGCACAGTACAGTATAGAATAATACAGTTGTGTATGAATGTTTACTTGTTGAACAATGTTAAAGCACAATGCTAAATGGATTTGAGAAAAAGATACATCTTTAACCGTTAAGCATTATACATGTATACTATCCATCCTATTATTGAGTAGCACAGGTAACTAAAATGCAACTTTTATTTTCATTGAAGTGTGTGTTTGTATTCAATCAAATGCTGATAGACCTAGGTGATTGACCTTTACTGAACTGTTAAACTGATTGAGGTGATGACTGTACTGCATGAATGACCATAACCTAAAAACAGCATCCTTCTCAAGTGTGCGTCCCTTTGTCCCTGCAGTAAATGGCAGCAGGTGTTTCACATTTGTGAAGAAACTGCAAAGCAGCAATAGACTGCTCAGTAGCAATAATAAGAACAGTGTGCTGTAACTCCAGGCCAGGACACTGTGCATCCTATTCTCTATCTAGCATTTACTATATAAACCACCCTATTGTTTGTTTCCATGTCTCACTGCTTCATAGCATCCTCTTCCCCTCCAATTCTCTCTTGCTGGTGCAGGGTTGTTGTTTGTTTGGGCAGGGCAGAGATGACCTAGACTGGCACAGACTGGTTCTAGGTGGACAGAGGGGCAGAGACAAAAGGGGTGGGGGCTCACTCTGTGATAGGTTTATGGGTGAGGATGGGAAGGGGGGGCACTGACGGATGAGGACCCTAACAGTAGTGTTTCTGGAGGCCCCCACCCTCCCCCCCTCAAACAGACCGTGAAAAAAGTGTTTTTTTTCTTTCTGTGTGTGTGTCTGTGTGTTTGTGTGCTGGTGTGTGTCCATGTGTATCCCATGGTTTCTATTCTAGGAAAAAGCTCACATTAAAAATGTCCTGACAGGCTTATGCGAACGTAATTCACAACCTCTGGACACCCACATAAAGCCTCAGCGATAGGTCCTGGGCCTGTTTATTAGTCCTTCCCTTATCATTTCCCTGTTTGCGCTTTCATGATTTGCACGTCGAGATTGATGACTTGGCTCCGGGATCTCTTTGTGTTTTTTTCTTTGTTGCAAAGTGCATGCATTTGTTTTTAAACCTTTTTAAAGCTACACTCCCACGTTCTGACAAAACAAAAGGCCATCTACAGTACCCCCCACCCCCCCGAACTCCCACCCGCGAACTGAACCAACACAAATTTCTTGTGCTCTTCTCACACTTAATAATTTTTCCCTCTCTCCCTCTGCCTGCCCCCAGGTTCGCTTCAGGCTACTCGGGCCTTGATGATAGTGGGCATCATAGTGTCCATTGCAGGTCTGGGTGTGTCCTGTATGGGGATGAAGTGCACCACCTGTGGAGGGCCCGAAAAACTACGCAAGTCTCGCATTGCCATGACGGGAGGCATCATCCTGCTGGTGGGAGGTGAGGACGGCAGTTTGCACTTCAGATACAACGAAACATAAGCAATTCATTCCCATATTGACTAGCAAGCATAGGCTCAAACACATGACTCAAAAGTGCATCGTCACTGACATGCACGATGCACGTTATCTGTAATTGGACTATAATGCATTGCATTTGATGTACAAAAACCAATAGGGTATATTACTCTATGAGACAACTACATTATTGATGACATCTAATGTATTGTGAGTGAACTTATAGTTTGTATATAACTTACTCCATATAGATGGATGACATAAGGTGTCCATTTTCATCATATTATCCAGCACGACTTACAGTAAGCAGCTGAAATGAATGTATCTAAGGACCAACTGACTATGTGCTGACTATGTGATACAGCCACTGTGTGGGATCTTTGCAAATCTATATTATTGCCTGAATCAATATAGACCCTGTAAATATTTCATCAAAACCCGCCCAGGCTCACTTCATTGTCCCATTTTCTTCTTAGATCTTGTGTACATGATACTCTAGGTAGGAGGTAGGTTGATCTCAAGTCCAAAAAGCTTTCCACCCACTCTCCTCAGCTCTCCAGAGGTCATTAGACTCACTGAGTCCAGTACTGGCACACTGATACTGGCTTTGAAGAGGACAGAAACACTAAAAGCTAATTGTGCTCCAGTCAATAGCTATAGCCGTCTGGTGCCTGTAAAGGGGATACAAGCATGTCTGCTCTGTCAGGTCTTGATGGACTGATCTTTGTTGTTGACTTCCTCCCCTCTCAGGACTGTGTGCCATCGTAGCGTGCTCCTGGTTTGCTCACAATGTGATCCGGGCTTTCTATAACCCCTACACTCCGTCAACACCAAGTACGTAAACCAAAAGAACTAACACATTTTGATACTGTAATCAAAACATTGTTTTGGGATAATTGCTTATTCCCTTTTACGTATAAACGTTTTAATTATTTAGTTTTGAAACTTCAGTACATTTAGTAGATTATTCGGTTATTTTACTTATGTTAAATATAATGTTGAATGCAGCACCTTTATTTTAAATTAATAAACCCACGTTGTTGTACTGTTGCAATTCTGCACTGGTGCTGTTCTTACACTATATGTAAGTTATCACCCTTTATGACAAACATGACACTTGACAACAAAAGTCACAATGCCTCAGTTTAAGTGAAATACTATCAGACCTTAATACATCTTCCAACAGTGTGAGTCTGAATATTCAGAACTTTTAGATATCAATTTACTTTAAAACTGAACTCATGAGATAGAAATGTAGTATTTGTTTGCAACAGCAAAATGGACAAAAATGAACCCTGCTATAGGTTCACTCTGTCACTGTAAATCCAAACTATTAAATCTGATATAACACCATCTCGTCTTCCCCAGGTTTGAGTTCGGCGCCGCCATATTCATCGCCTGGGGGGGCGCCCTCCTAGACGTCCTGGGCGGGGCCATGTTAGCCGCTTCCTGTCCTCGAAAGAAACACGTCACCAAGTACCCATCCATGGGCAGCGCCCGCTCCGGTCCGGCCAGCAGCACTAAAGAATACGTCTGAGAGAGCGCACCCTACAGCATGGGAGGTGTATGGAAAGTATAGAGGCAAAGAATTACTGAAATGGGACTTCCTTTCCTTTTTGTTCAGGCAGGCCTTTGATAACCCCTCGATTATCATGCAGCACTCTCAATTGTTTCATGAATGATGTCTCTCACCCCTTCCACACATTCCACAGTTGTTTACAAGTGACCTTCGCAAATATATTATAATTGGATCCCCTGACTTAATAGACAAGCCCCTCGAGGTGTCACCTCTCGAAATTGAAGCCTGAATGGCAGATTATAGCCCACACTTGCACCTTGACGTTAAAACCAGCATCTATTAGCATTTGCCATGTAATTGAAAGTAATCAATTCCAGCTTGGTGGCTAGGCTGGACTCAGGGGGCCCCCGTACAACCGAGACACAGGGTGACAATACAGTGTTTTATATGAACTGTTGGTGGTTCTAAAATAGACGATACGATGAGCAGGGTGTGACTTCACACACAGGGCTCAGTGTGTAGGGTTACCCTATCACAACAGGCCTTTTTACTACAACACTCACCACAGACCACGCAGCTTTTCATACCAGTCTGTTACAAACCCTGCTCGGATATGAAATATTTTTCTCACGTAGTCACTGTGCTATTATCGCTCTAACAGCTTCCATCTCACCTTGAGATTAAACTGCCTCTATTTATTTTATCAAACCATAGGATGAGGCTTTTGCTCCTGTGTAGATTGTGTGTCATTGGCTCTTCACGGTGGCCCGGTTCTAGCTTGCAGAGATTATGAAGTCATATTTTTATTATAAGATGTTTGTTATGCTCTGAACAGTGTCCGCTGTTCTGTTTTAAATGTTAATAGTTTTATACACTCAGCTCATTTACTGTAGCGGATGATGATGTCATGACAAATGAATAAAATACAATTTTTAACGTGCCCAATGGTGCCTTAATAATAAAAGAAATTGCAACATTGTGAATTGTTTTGGTAGTCATAGTGGCTTACTGTACAGCATTTGCTCACCCCTTGGTTGTTTGAGTTTGTGTTTGACACTAGAAGGCTTTTTTCACATTTGTTACAACCTGGCTCAATGGTTTGCAACAATAAATGGGGGGGCCAAACATAGTCTTGGATATAAGGAATATAATAATGAAAAATGTGAACAACCAAACATAAAGGAAACAAAAGATCAGGCTGCAGGCCAGGGAAGAGAGAAGTCAATTGGTCAGGGCTGGTTTATAGGCTCCTGAGCCAAACATGCACAGGTGAGCTGCATCTCGTTAGGTGGTGTGGCTCCGCCCACCAGCTCCCTGCAAGACAGAACACACCAGAAGCAACAACACACTCAAGGCAACCCTGTGGCTGTCACACATTCAACTGCTGGAGTTTATTTTGTATTTATATAATGTTTAAAGTCAAATTTAATAATGTACACATGTGTGGTGTAGGGACGCGAAGTCTCCATTACACACACACTGAGGATGGAATGTACAGTGAAGTAGGAGACGCCTTGTGTCCAGCAGCTGCAACAATTACATGCACTTGAATTTGCACATGGATTCTAGATTTTGCAATGAGGGACGGTGAGTAGATGCACACAAAAAAGATCTAACAAGGTAATTTAATATTTTCGTTAGGACAACAATCAGACAGATTATCCCTCTGTTCCGAATCGCATACTCTTTCTTTTTTCTATTCTACATACTACATCCGACGATAAAAATAATCTAGTTAGGATGCAGTAGGCATACTATTGGGACATACTTTTACTCTCTTATTTCATCATAACATTTCGCCTTGATCTTGCCTCTTGCTTTTATATCCGTCAGCATCCCCATTTGTTTTCATATGGAGGCTTCGTCGATGTGACGTCACTTCACGTGTGTGGGTCAGAATTGCCCAAATAGGATGCAGTTTTCAACATTGACAATCTTGGCCGGATGAAGTAAGACATCCGGGTACTTCTAACCATCATAAATCTGGCCACAAGAATCGGGACATCCTAAATATTTTTTCTACATACTATATAGTAGAAAGTATGCGATTCGGAACGCAGGGTAGGTCATGTTTTAGACATGGCTTCAAGGGGAACAGTAAACTACTGTATTTACCTTGTCAATTACATCTGACAACAACACACTATTGTTATATTCCCCCAGGTTTGACAATTTAGATTTTTTTTTAATTCCCCCCCCCCCCATTCTAGCAAAGATTGAGAATATCCCCAGGAGACGACTATGCCTATGTTAGAGAACTGCATGAAAGTGTATTTGAAGTTTTAGAACCAAATTGGTGAATCAGGACAGTAGGAAAAAACTGTAAATACAGTATAATAAAATAAATAATTTCAGAAAATCGAAAAAGATCAAATGAATTCAGACCAAAAAAAATACAACAATTCCACAAAGATTTGTCTTTTATTTCCCAAGATGCATTGTGAAAAAGTCGACCATTTCCATGCAAATGGTAATAAACCCACGACCCAAAACGACAATCTTTTGAGGCAGATCAACGAGCTGTGAGATGCAGTGCCTCCACGGCGTGAAAAACAAGTCAAAAAGTGAACAACAAGCAACAATTTCACAGCCAACTTTAGTCACAGACAGCAACACTTCATTTCAAAAAGGTCCACTGCAATTTTCAAAGACAAAAATCCTCAGTGTTAAAGATTGTCCCAGCCATGAGAGCTAATCATCGTTCCATTACGTCATACTGTCATTGTAAAGCAAAGGGTGGAGTCATCTTTAAATAGTCCCACCCGAAACCTGAAAGACACTTACAGTATTACACCACCTGGGTGCAGCTCAGTCGCGAGCAGACTATACGGCTGCGTAAATAAATATTAAGAATACAGAGCAAGTGTTGTTCATTGTGACAATCCAGAATCCATTCTAAGTGATCAATCTCATACATTATTAAATAAACATTTGGCAAGATATTTCAAAAAACATTTAGACCTGTTCATGCCTATATATACCGTCACAGTTGTACAGCTCAAAAAACAAAAGAAAAACCTCCATAAATCCGTGGTTGTTTACGGTATTTTACTGTTGAGTCAGCAGCTCGAGCTCAAACAATAAGCTCGGGGGATAACAAACGCTGATCCTGCATGATCTCAGAAAGGGAATGACGGTGCTGTGTGTGTGTGTGTGTGTGTGTGTGTTTGTGTTTGTGTTTGTGTTTTTTTAAATACTACCCCATAGCCCTTGATAACAGGATACCCCAAGTTTGGATGCTTAAACAGACTCCATGCATAGGTTTCTGCAACATGTACACAGCACATAACAGGCAGTCCCACAGAAAAAAAGTGCACCATTTGGAAATATTGTAAAATCTCAGTTGTAGACGACTGAAGCAATTTTCCGATCATAAACAAGTAATAAAAAAAACAAAAACAAAACACAAGAACATAAGCCATAACAACACGACAAAGTGTTTCTTTTTCGTTTTTTAAACAATAAATAATTAGCAGTAGATTAGTTTTTTTTGTGTTTTCTCTTCTTCTATACATAGCAAGCTGT
This sequence comes from Ammodytes dubius, assembly GCA_026122265.1. NCBI lineage: Eukaryota > Metazoa > Chordata > Actinopteri > Uranoscopiformes > Ammodytidae > Ammodytes > Ammodytes dubius. Next base: position 6,862,982 of record CM047527.1, read on the forward strand.
CATCCACTGGATAATATTACACCACTTGCATTGCAGTGTGAGAGAAGAGAACGATAGTCATTGCACAATAAAAGCTTAGCATTTTTCGCCCCGCGCGTTCAGTCCCTCGTTTCCTTCCCGTCACACAATCCAGTCCACGGACAGTTCAGAAGAAGCCACGGCGGAAAGACACCGCATCATTTTCCTCCCAACGATTCGCTCGACGCCGCTTTTTTTAGAAATGTAGCCCTTGTTAAAGAAGCTCCCAAATATATAGACACTTTCTCCTGATGGTCTACTGCCTACCGAGGTAGAGTAGAGTAGAGGGCGATTGCAAATGCCATTCATTCACACTCTCTGAAACCAAAGGTAGGTGAAATAAACACTATGTACATGTCGGGGAGGGGGGGCTGGGCTTTTTCGGCGGCCGCTAAAATAAAGAGCCGTTTATCTGTGCCTTGCCGAGCCATCAGAGGCGTCAATGGGACACTCGAGTCGACGGGGCTCGAGGCCAAAGATCACTGATGGGGAGAAGTGGCGTTCCCAGTGGGGGATTTTTTTTTTATAGATTTGTTTGGCACTTCTTTGGTGACGTTTAGGTGGAGATGGGCGACAGGGAGACAGGACACTGGCCGTTGTTGTTCATGATGTCATCCAGGTCCTCATCGTCCAGGTCCACTGTGGAGGAAAAGGTCAAAGGTCAGGGGGATTGTGTGCTTCTATGTAGCGATACAAATAACAGACGCTGGAGCTCAAACAGATCTAATTGGTCAATTTAGAGGGGGATTGAATCAGTTCTCCCGTGTCCCTTTGCGTTTCCAGTCTTGACACAAAGCTAAGCTAACTGCCAGTATAGCTTAAAGGTCACAATTATGCAAATGTTCAGGTCCAATATCGTAAATTGGGTTTCTACTGGAAACTGTTTGTGTAGATAAACCCTTTATATTTCCCCACAGTGCCATTGCTGAATCACCTATTTTCTGCTTTTGCCTGAAACGCTCCGTTTTAGAGCATGTCTCTTTAACCTTCCAAAAAGCTCAGCTAACTGCCAGTTAGATTCAGGTACATGGGGGTTTGCTTATCACAGGTGGAGCTAGTGCTAAGTTAGGTTGGTAATAACGTGTGTGGCTTCTCCCATTATGATGTAATAAGGGGAAGGAAATGCAACTGGGTATTGAAAACATGTTTTCAGAAAGTTGGAGGTGGGGAAAAAGAGAGAGGGTTGTTTTTTCTCATACCTCTCTATTCTCTAGACATCAGGGACCGATATTAATATTGAAAAAACATGAAAAAGTGCATTTTGTATGACAGCTAACCTCTAATATTGAACAGCATTTTTCACTGTACTATCAATCTTCCCATCTAACTATCGGTAAGAGAGCTAATAGGCTACATGTTTCCCTTTAATATATGCCCATAATGTCCAACTATACTTTAAATATTAAAAATGTTTGCCATTACCATCCCCCAGATTCAGCTAGCATGATACTTAATGGAGCTGAGCAACTGAGTTTTGAAATATCGACCTAATATACACCAAATATTCTTGGAAAGATGGTCTCTCAGGACATGCAAACACAGGGGTTGTAAAAAGTGTGTTATTGTTAAATTGCAGAGCTGGCATTTGTTGCTCTCCAAATGATCAGTTTATCACCGCAGCGACAAACTAACACAAAGAAAATTATTGACCAGAGTGTGCAGTCAGTGTAATGCGGTTTGGGTATTAGTGGTTTGTTTTAAGTATTGTGTTTAAGTAAAAACACTGTATCCACTACTTGTTTTTAAATGTCATAATAACATAGACCTCGAGCATTCTGTACAAAAAATGAAAGTTCAAGTATTAGATAGAGCTGTCTTTGCATTTTGGTGCATTTTTTTTATCCTCGAGATTATGAAAGCATTGATTTGAATAGAGCACTTTATTTCCTTCACAGCATGCCTGTTCCTGTGTTGTGTCTCATGTAGTGTGCCATGTCTTGTTGGACATCATTCATATTAGTTATGGAACTGTTTGTCATTGAAATCATGTAGGCCTATTGCGAGCTGTGTTTTAAAGGCGAGACACAGCAGGTGACTAGGGTAAAATGTTTAACTTACATTAAAGCAATTATTTCTGTATTACAATTATTCAGAATGTTTGAAATCATGTGCAAATTTGGCAATATATAACTATTGTGCTTTATTTGCATCTATTTCATCTATTTAAAAACAATTTTAGAAACTATTAGTGTCCAAAGGTTTTTACAGAACAGATTTTGGATACAGCCTTTTTTCATTTGAAAAATACTATATACAGGTCTTAAAAATGCATTTTTGCCATGTTTTTAAGAACATGTATCAGACAATTAACAACATATGAACAAATCCTTCTGTAGGAGTAACCTTCAGAATAGTGCCAAGATGATTATGGAAAGTTTAGTTGATGTAAGTGCTTTAGAAGTTGAGATCTTCGGTTCAGACTAGACATATTGGGAAAAAAACTAATGTTGAGATAATGGCCATTACAGCTGGTTGTAAGATAAATATCAAACCTAAATATAGGCCTACAGACACAACCGACACAGAAGTCAAATAAACACCTTAGTGTACATTTTGGACATTTATTTAAACTAGTATAATATAAGACATGTTAACAAAGCTCAACATACCAAAATATCTAATTTGACTGTGTTGTGCTTGAAAAAACTATAGTAGCCTATTTGTCTCGCCTTAAGTGGTGCTGATTAAATTCGTGAGTATTTGGACCTGTAGGAATAGTACTGAGAGGCATCATGTTATGGGAGGGGGATCCAGACTAACACACTGCAGAGGAACCATCCACCTCACCTTTCTTGGTGCGGCCTATCGCGCCCAGCTTTAGGCGCCCTCTGTCCGAGCCTTTGCGGGATGGACCCACCACCGCCGCTTCCGTGGACCTGGGGGTGTCCTGGGTTGAACTGTCCCGCCGGGCCGGGCTGCCTTGGCGGGCCGGTGGGAGGGATGAGCTCCGGGATACCTGACGCTCCGTACATCTCTATATGTGTTAGTGACGCGCGCCTTCTCCTCGGTGGCCGCTAGATGTCCGCACAGCCCAAGCCTTTTTTTTTGCTGCTGCTACTGCGTCGTGTGGTCGAAAGGCAAACTCACTTCCGCAATGGCATTCAACACACGAATGTATGAACAAAACACAGGCGACAAAATGACGTTGGAGTGAGCAGGCAGCCAAACACAAACGGACAGACAGAAAGTCCTCGTAGCCTGTAAAAAGACAAAATACGTTTGTCAAATACAGCCCCCGTGCCGTGCGTCAGAGAGAGACAGAGAGAGAGAGCGGTCGGCTATTTTGGCAAGTGCGCACAAACACTTCTTCGCTGTTATATACTGAAATAAATAAGCAATGGGGTGTCAACCCACAGGTGTAGCAAACGCCTTCCTAACAATTTGAATGGCTGAACAGCAGCCTACAATTATGATGATCTAATTATCACCTTTATGTGCTGATCTCCGACCGCTTCTACAACCAACATGAACTGATCGCTGCTCTCTCTCTCTCTCTCTCTCTAGGATCCTTTGAAACACCTTTGAAAACACTGAAACATAGCTTATATTACGCGTTACCTTACCTGTTCTTTGGTCTTCCCCGGGTCCACAGTAAAGAGCTGAATCCGGTAAGAGCGGCGGCTGAGAACAGTGTTGTTGTTTATCAGACCGTTCTCTCTCTCTCGCTCTCTCGCTGTCTGTCTTTCTCTCTCTCCCTTGGCACGCAGTACTGAGGAGGCGTCGATTTAAAGGGGCCCCTCCTCGCTGTTGTCTCTGCCTTGGGGATTTCCTCGCATTGCGCGTTGACTCACAGCGGTGGGTGGACGTTGATATAGGCCTAAACCACAGTGCTGCTGCTGACGCTTCCGACTATTACGCGGCGGAGGTGTGCCAAGGTTCCGAGGGTGCATTGCGTAATTACGCTCTTTCGCTTTTCTGTAAGAGAGAGTGACTTGGTCGCCAACCAATGAAATACTTCTGAGTCTTCCAACCCCCCCCCCCCCCCCCCCCCCCCCCACACACACACACGAGATGCTGGGTGTCAGGTAAGGTCAGAGGCCCAAGTTCGAGAAAACATTTATTTGTTACATATAAAACGAAGAATGTGTAGGCTTAGCATTATGTCCAGAGGTCAGTTCACTTTACTATGTTGGAAATCCATCCATCTCAAATGATTTATCACCAAAAACTTTCCAGCCTGTTGATTGTTGAAGTAGTTCAGTTCTAAACCACCTGCCATCGGTGTTTGAGTGTGTTATGAAATGTAAAAATATGTAAAGCCCTTGTGACCCTGGTCTGTGAAGGGCGCTATATAAATAAAGCTTACTTACTTACTTAAACATTTACTAAGAGGATTATTTCCCAGTTATTAGTCAACAAACCCCACTGATCTTGAATCAGTGCCAGACAGTGTTGTGTCTATATGTGAGTTTCCCCTTACCTTACCGTCTTAATCCAATTTGAGCATAATCCCAACGAGCTACCCCTTGCACGAGATGCTGTAAATTGTTTGAGTCGTTCCATTTCATACTATTTTCAGAAAAGCTTTGTAGCCTACTCCGCACATCTTTATTTAACAACTTTATTTACTAGTTATTTAGCTAATATACATTATAAATACAACATATGAATCAACTAATTAGTAACAATAAGTACTATAGCTTAAAGGTGCAGTGTGTAATATGACATCATCAAGAAAGTTCTAGAATGTAACACTCCCTGGGTAACCCCAACCCTTTCGAATAATAACAGAAGCTACAGTGGCCTTCAAGGACAAGAACAATTCTAAATTTTAAGCAATGCACCTGATGACATTCCAACTATGACACTTTCAAGATGGCGGCACTAGGCCTTGGTCCAAAATATGCAGAAATATGGACATATATGAGACCTTTCTAAGGAAAAAAAAAATTCTAAACATTTTTGTTCAGCTATTATGCACTAAATTAAATGTACTTATGGATATTATAATTACTTTCTACAAAATCTGCTAGGAAATAAAACCCAAAATTCTACACACTGCAGGTTTAACGCAGCCATATATGAAAGAACCAAAATGAACTCCATTTGTATCAGCTGCAACATAAAAGAGAACACCTGAATGCACTGATTATAACCCAGTATGGGCCATTCTGCATAAGGAGTATTTTTACTTTCAGTACTTTAAATATATTTCAATACTATTACTTTTAAGTAAGATGGGTGACTTAGGTAAAATGTATGCCTTTCGTATTTTCACACTGAGTAATTCCCGCTCCACTGACCATGACCTAACTTTTCCCTGTAATTAACTCAGTTAGGGAAATCCTACACCCTAATCTCTCTTAACCTCTTAACACATACACTTAGCCCTACCATTCATTATAAACCTAGGCTGTGCAGCCAAACATTGTTCAACCCCATCCTGAGGTGATCCCAAAGCTATCAACTATATATTTTTTTAAACAAATATATCTCAAATTTTTCCATTCGACTTTGAAAAATGCTGCAGCAATAATATGGAACCTTGGGTTTGAAACCTTCGGAACAAGATGATACAAAACTAATCGTACGGCTTCAATGAAGATAAAGGGGTTCATTGTCAGGCTATATCAAGACAAACCCCAGTATTGTTTAAAATAATCAATACATGACCAATGCCTTCATGTTTGCATCATGTGGGCCTGTTATATCAGTCATCAATAGAACAATGTAACCAATGTCATCAGAAGTGTGTGTGTGTGTGTGTGTGTGTGTGTGTGTGTGTGTGTGTGTGTGTGTGTGTGTGTGTGTGTGTGTGTGTGTGTGTGTGTGTGTGTGTGTGTGTTGTGTGTGTGTGTGTGTGTGTGTGTGTGTGTGTGTGTGTGTGTGTGTGTGTGTGTGTGTGTGTGTGTGTGTGTGGGGCTTATGTTCCTGTTTGTCTGGGGGAACATGTTATCACCATGTCCCATCACATATTATAAATGACTCCATGCACAGTTGAGGGACAATAAAAAATAAATAAAACATTTTGAAAAAAATCCCCTCAGTAGACTTGTCAGGACTGATCTGACCTAGATCAAAGTATGAGGGTCAACATAGAGGGGGTTGGTATATATATATTGCCCGTAGCTCTCTTATCCCACAGAACAATTTGAATACTTGGTCTTGAAGGAGCAAATACCCTGCTGCCATCATGTCCAGGATTGTAGGTGTTACTCTCATGCTCATCATTCTGCTGGTCAACTTCTACATCAGCACAGGTAATTCATCACTTGGTAGTTTGACAGTTTATTCACACAGATGCATCTTAGGCTTTCAAATTGTCTCGCTTAACATTAGAGTCAATGAGTGACTCTGCATGCATGTGAAATATACACCTCGGGTTAATTTGTATTTTGGACAGGAACTGTCATAAGTGGTTGATGAGTAATGTATTGCTGTTCCAATACAAATGATTTCTTGCCCTTTTTTTGCCTTTTTTTACCCACTGTGTAAACACACACACACACACACACACACACATACACACACACACAATGGCAGCAAGCTACCACAGCAGCGGTCAGGATGGAGCTGCTAACCATGTGATCAGCGGCCGACACGCTCGACCTCCCGTGCAGCCTCTCATGGTGACTTTCACGTGTCCAAGGTGCACATCCGCCAGTGCAGGTGCAGAGGTGAGTCGTGTCTTTCAAACATTTTGGTTAACAATTTGTGCATGGGTGAGCGGGCTTGAGGATGGACTAGTTGGCACATTGTACTAAAGCAAAAACAGAATGGCAGTAGATGCAGTTGTGATGAGAGTTTTTTTTTCTACAATGTGAATTTCATTGACCACCTCTGTTTCTCATTGCAGTTTTACCCAGTGGGAAAATAAAGTGCCGCTCCCCACTGTTCCCCACAAGCCATGCAGAGAGACAGGATCTGATCAAATGCTTCTGCAGCAAAGCCAACCGACACAGTGAGTGAACTGGCGTTTGTATGCAGGCTATGCTATGTGGGTGTGAGGCAGAGAATTTCTTTTTTTAATCTTCCCCATGTTGATTTTTTTTTTTTTCATTTGTAGACTTTCCAGACTTTCAGAAATCATGCCGGTCCTGGCGTCCCAATTTTCCAATCTCCATGATGTGACGGAGTGGAAAATATGAGAGGGGAGAGAGAGCAGGGGAGAAGGTCCCTTGAACACACCACCATCATATCATCATACAATATCACTGCACTAGCCTACCACATGATGTTAACCATTCCAACCCATTATGTATCACGTTCTGCTAGGAACACACTATAGATGTATGTTTGTATGTCATATGTTGTAAATAAAGATATATTTTCCATGACAGAGGAGTTTTTTTTTTTTGCTTCGCTGTTTGTAAGTTTGAATATACTGTAAGATGTGTTTGCAATAGTTGAACATTTGGGGAGAAATGCAATGAGGGGTTCCGGACTACTTCTTACGCTAGCTGTTTTCCCATTTCCTGTCTTTATGCCTAGCTAAGCTAACCGGCTGCTACCTCCAGCTACATATTAACTGTGCAAATTTGGTATCAACCCTCGCGTCTTACTTGAATATTTTCACAAATTGGTGGAATTTTGGCTTAAAGCTTGATTTGCAAAAATGAGTGTGACATAAACGGTCCACGAGATGCCAACACAGAGTATGAGGCGGACGATTTGCGGAGTCATCAGATCATGTTTGCAGGTGGCTGAGTGTGTAGCCCAACTTTTTTTCCATGCTGGGCCCCCTGTATATCTCTTTTGTTAATCTTCAGTGGGATCACCCATGTCAGCCCCTATGGAAGAGGAGACAGGGTTTTGCTTGATAGGGCCAGGATACAACTCACTGACAAGGCCTTTCCTGTCAGGACAACCTGTCTGTACTATGTGTGAACTGAGAAAACCCTCCAGTTTTGACACACAGCATATAGGCTCTGTAAATGGGCATGCTGCCACCTTTGTTTAAATATTAAAAATATAATTATTTTTGATCAGTGCAGTTGACCTTGATTGACCTTACCATTGGAGGTAGACACATACTCAGCCCCTGAAATGCCTTTAGACGTCAGCCTATTGAAGTCAGCTCTGAATACACAGTCAATATACTGCAGGTCAGCAGAGTGCCGTATTTACCCATCTTATCTGATTGCTTCATATTTACACCAAAACACTCTGGTCATGCAAAACACACACACACACACACACACACACACACACACACACAAAGACACACACACAGACACACACACACACAAGTGAGCGTCACAGTGAGACTACAGAACGACTGAAAAAGCCAAACGCTGCAGATCACAAAACTGTTTCCATTGCTTGGTATTTCCTTTGGGATTTTAATAGCTAAACTTTCCAAGAGGTAAGTCGTCTATTCTTCATGTTTTCAGTTATACTTTCACTCAACCTAGAAAAGGGGCGATGTAAATCATTATCAGTGCAAGCAGGTTGGCTCTGAACCAAGCACATCCCAGAGAAAGAGAGACACTTCGGTTGGATCTTTAGTGTGACTGAGGAACTGACCTATATAACTCAGGTCATGAGGCAAGAGCTGTTTAATCATAAGTGAGTGAGGGGCGTGAACTTTTTGTTGAAGGCAAGCACCTCACTGGTTTGCTGAGCCTATCTCTTGAGTGAGATAATGATTTCATATGGATGTTTGGCTTTGGTTATTATCACCCAAGATGTATGGGTCACAGATCAAGCGTTTGCTGCTCTGTATCCGTTTCATTCTGACTGGGGTTAATGTGTAGAGAAGTTAGGCTGGATGAGGCAGCAATCAACACTTTTACCCTTTTGTCATACAATACAACTCCATACATCTACTACACTATGGCATATTATATATCGGTCTTCTTTACAGTTCAATTGTTTGCCAGACAGGTTTTGTTGTATATATAAATTAGATCCCATACTTGTAACTAGTACATGTACTTTAAATGACTGTGCTTGAGTACAATTTTGAAGTATGAGTACTCCATTTTTAACTTCCACTACACTACATTTCACCACATTGTTCCCTTAGCTTTTAAAGAGCTTTCTAATTAAACTACCCAAAAATATGAAACATTGCTGAACAGCATTGTCCTTATGCCACTTTAACATGCTTAAATCGTAGCTTTAAATATTTTATAAATATATCTGACTTAGATAAATTGATTGACAACATGTGTTGAAGCCCCTGTATTCCCATGGTGATCAGTAAATTGTGTTAGTGGTATTTTAACTGTGTCCCCATCTCTTTTGTTATTGGACGTGGCTGGCCAGCTCGGCTATGTCACGGCAGGTGGTCCAGGTCCAGCCTAAGAGCAGGGTTCCAGAGACAGGTCAATGGAGCACTGGTCTGTGTGAATGCTATAAAGACATGGGAGACTGTGAGTGTCCACACAGGAACCATTAAGTAATGACTCAAAATATGCTATATAATGCTTATGCTATATATAAGATTCTTCCACGTATTTTAAAGGTCATATATTATGCTCTTTTATCTGGTTCAAAATTGTAATTTGGGTTTTAACTATAAACTGTTTTCATGGTGTAGTGTCCAAAAACTCTTTATATTTTCTAACCATGCCATTGTTGAATCTCCTCTTTTCAGCCTCTGTCTTAAACGCTCTGTTTTTAGAGCCAGTCTCTTAAAGCACCGCCTTACAAAAAGCCAAGTCTGCTCTGATTGGCTTTGAATCTAACTGCCCCTCTTAATCTAACTGCCAGTAAGATGCAGGGGTATCTCTGAGTGTGCTTAACACAGGTGGAAATAGTGCTAAGTCAGGTTGGTAATGAAAGGGTGTGGCTTCTCCCTATGACATCATAAGAGGAGAGAAATCTAACTGGGGTTTTTGCATACAGGTTCAGAAAGTGAGTCTCTAACTGATAAACCATGAAAAAGTGCATTTTCCATAAAGGGTGACCTTTAAAATGTTTTAAATTACATTTACCACAAACTACCATGTTTTTGTCTACTGGATGTTGACGAATACTTTGTGTGTGTTTGTGTGTGTGTCTCTGTAGGCTGCTTTGCTCTGTGCTGCCTCCCAGTGTTTACCTGTAAAGTGACCAGAGCAGTCGGTGCGTGTCCCTGTCTGCCTTTGCTGGACTGTATTGGCTGTGTTTCACCGGCATCTCTCGCCATGAGGGCGTCCGTCAGGGAACGATACGGCATACCGGTAGGTACAATACTGAAATTGGGTTGCACCATTATTTTTCACTTATTTTATTAAGGATCCCCATTCGTTTTACTGGAAGCAAAACTCTTCTTCTTGGGGTCCACACAAAAGATAAAACAAAATTACAACAAAGACATTCAACATTCGATAAATACTTCCACATTGTTAAGAAAACAAGTCATATTCAGTTCTACTGTTAGGTTCACATTTCTTTCACAACACACTTTTGAGACAAGCGAAACAATGGACACGTTGTACCAGTGTACATTAGTGTCCTTACCTATAGGTAAAATCACACATTACATTAACCTTCACATACCCACTATGTAGGCCATGTCAAAATGTTCCAATTTGACATTGCCCCATACATCTCAGTTTTCTTAATGGCATTGTCATGATTCTGCCTGGGCCTCTTTGCCTCTGTTTTGTTTTTTGCCCTTTGCCCGTCTGCTTGTCTGTTTTCGGTCTGAGCAGTGCGTGGCAGGCATTAGTTTTAGGAAAGGGTAGTGAAGCATCCCATCAAGGCATCTCTAAGGTTGTAATTGTGCCTGTTGTGTTTGTGTTAGGTGTGAGTATACGTTTCCTCAAGACACAAATTTTCCCTTCATATAAGTATATAGATCATCTGCTACAATATTTCAAAAACGTTTTTTCTATAGCCGGGGCGGGAATGTCAGTTACATGTGTGACTCAAGTCTTCCAGTCAAGTGTAGTAGGCCCCTGTAGCTGAGGTGTTGTGAACACTGGTCTGAACCACACTGTGTCCCCAGCTAAATGACACAAAGATGCTTGAGCTTTGGTAATTATTAGGATTACCGCTGAGGAGATGGAGACGTTTCAGTCATGAAAGACAATAACAGCACACAGGGGAAATAGCAGCAACATCAAGTAGGTGTGCCTTAATGACACAGTGGTTATTACTGTAGCAATGCAAGCAATGCTCTTCTGTGTCTGTGCAGTGACATCAGATAGACCTCAGTGGAGCCACAGCTACGTACTATCGACTCTTTCAATACGAGGTGACTACACACGTCAAAAATAGGTGTTCACATACTTTGGTACCCATTCCAACTTCTGACAGTGGAAACGCAAATAAAAGCAAGCTGAACCGGAAGAACCGAACCACACCGCCCAGCTTCATATACTGAGGATGCAGTGAAATCAGGACAGGTTTATTAAATGAATAACTCTGCACTAGAGCCATAAATATCTTGATGAATAATCAACAAACTGTTAGTGCCTTTTAAGATACAGCAAGCAAGCTGACACAGACTGCACACCCACTGCTTATGTCGAGGTGCCATTGTCCACATTAAACCAACCCTCATACAGCTGCCTGCATGAGCACAGATCTAGCAGACAACAGGTCTCCGTCACTGAACAGTGCACATTAAAGAACAATGTTGAAACAGATGTTGGACGTGAAAACACACACAACACATGCCAGGGCCGAGTTGTGGGCTTGATGTAGGATAAGGCCTTTCTGGGAGAGTGAAGAGACGGACAGATAAGGCAGGAGGAGGAGGGGGGAGGGGGGGGGGGGGGGAGGAGGGGGGTTGGAGGCCAGCAGGCACGCAGAGGCATGGAGCGCTGCCATAATAGAGAATGGAGGCAGTTGGTTGGTTATTATGTTTGCTTCTATGGAGGTGGAGTGGGCCGTGTATCGCCTGTCAATACTGCATGAGCATGAGCTATGGAAGGTGCCAGAAGTTTCCTTTTGAAAACAAGTCCCAGCGTGTGTAGGTTGTTTGTAAAGCAAGCCAATGGCTCTCTGATGAGTGGAAGAAGGAGACAGCGCTGTAACATTGTGTGCCGTGTGAGGAAAACTGTATTTGGATAGATTACTTCAACCATTTGGATATGGGTTAAAAGTTCTGGATCAAATGTTGGTGTATGCTGAACTACATTTTGTTTTCTTTACTTCCTGAAACTAAAAGTGACTTTTGTGTTTTTGGAAATGGCATGGCTCTCAGATTGTTGATGGTCTATCTACCACATGTGACTTATTTCACCATTCTGACATTTTGCACATTTGCATGATTGTCATACAAACATTAATATTAGTGAATGCATTTCTCGTTTTGTGGAGCTTATCAGCTTTGTGTCAAGTCATTTGGGCGATGACTTGAATGAACCGACATTCATTTCTATGAAAAATATACGCACTATAGCTTTAACTTCAATCATACTGTTCATTAGACAGGATGTGGGCATAAGCTCAAACCAGAGAACAACAGGAAAACCAGATGCATATCTCCTGCATTAAAAATGCCTATTTTTCTCCTCAATGCAAATGTTCACCTTTTGTTTAAGCCTCCCACCTGTTTCTCTCTCTCTCTCCCCCTCTCTCTCTCTCTCTTCTCTCTCCTCTCCCTCTCTCTCTCTCTTTCACACACTCTCTTCGCTGTGTGTCTCACAGGGGAGTGTGTGGAGCGACTGCCTGTACGGATGCTGCTGCTACACGCTGTCTTGGCTCCAGATCTCCAGAGAGCTGAAGAGAAGGGCAGCCTCCCACGCCTCCTCCTCCTCCTCCTCCTCCGTCTCCTCTGTCAGATACACGGCCCTGACCAACCTGCAGGGGGCGCACTTGGTCTAAGCACATGGCAACAGCAACAGGCAGCAGTCATAGACATTATAAAGGATAATAATAATCCTCTATTATGTCTATGGCAGCAGTAGCCTAGCCAAGCCTACCTCTCTCTCGTCTGGCTTCCGCTGCAGTGTGCCCTCTAGAGCTACAGAGCTGATTTAATCACATTTCCCTTGGCACTTTGGTCAGCCCTCCGGTTAGCCTACAAAGGAATAAAAAATTGACAGAATGTGTAGGCCTATGCTAGGTGTATCAGAAATTTAATTTAATTTTTTTGATGTTTAATTACTTTGATAGGGCTAATTGTTTGTTTTCTGAGTAGTGGTTAAGCCTACTTTTATAGTTTTTACAAATGCTAGTGGCGCCGCCTGCTGGTAAAAGTGTGTATCGTTCAGAGTCACTGTTCACAAAATTGAGGGAAAATGAAGTGAGTTATTGTTCGTTATTATACCTCAGTTGTCATATTACTTAAAAATTCTTAAAAATAAGACATTGACTCATTGTGAGTGGAATTACAATTGTAGGCCTATTTATTCTGAACAAGAAATCAGAAAAAAGTGTAGAGTTGAAGGAAGGAGTCAAGCCATCACTTCATTTGGCTGCACACCTCTGTGGCCGTTTATTCACATGTCACAAACATGTTCCAGCACACAATACATCATACAGCCACCTTTTAACTACACCGCTGGTGCCCCGTCTCCCTGTTACCATACTCACCCTCTTTAGGGACCAAAACATTCCATTCCTGAATCTGCGTGAATACATTTCAGTGAATTATGTCCATTTAGATTCAGTCACAAAAGGAAAATTGTTAAACAAGTGAACAAATCTAAGTAAGTTAGATTTACTATCAAAATCTAATCAAAATACAAGTAACTGGATGCACCATTAATAAAAGGAGACTCGGGTATATAAACAAATAAGTGAAAATAAATTAATATAAAATAAAAAAACAAACAAACAATGAAAAGGATGCCTCTTCATATTTCAATGATTAATCACACCTTAACCACAAAGGGAGATAAAAGCAACCGTCTTTAACTTTCAAAAATAACTTTTATCTGTCGCACATGTCAGTAAAGCAACTTGACGTAGAGGCCCACATTGTGCAGTCATTTGAGAGTCAGTTTTGATTCAAGATTCAAGAATACTTTATGTCATTGTGTGTTTAGCACACAACAACATTTCTGCAGACAGCTCCAGCGGCAACATAGTAAAAACAAGATATAAAAATATACTGTGTGCAAATATTATGCACATGCATACTCACTTACACATGCACACCATCTCTCTCTCTCTCTCTCTCTCTCTCTCTCTCTCTCTCTCTCTCTCTCTCTCTCTCTCACACACACACACAAATACAAATACAGTACAATAAGTGCAAGACATATTAAAGTCTCTATAAGGTGCATAGCACAGACCACATTGTTTGTGGGTGGGTGTGTTCTCAGACCGGCTCTGTGGAAGAAGCTGTTTGTTTGCTTTAGTCTTTTGATATCTGTACCTCTTCCTGGATGGCAGTCAGAGGTACAAACCGTCCGTAGCCCGGGTGGGTGGGGTCAGATGCGATACACCTGGCCTTCTTCTGGAGGCAGCTGGTGTATAATGAGTCCAGATTTGGGAGAGGACTCCCCACTATTTGCCGAGCCATTTTCACCACCCGGGCCAGAGCCTTTCTGTCCTTCACCGTGCAGCTACCATACCACACCGCCACGCTGAGACAGAGGATGCTCTCTATTGTGGACATTATTTGGGGATGGTAGCAGGAGCAGCAGGGGCAAAAGGGGCAGAGAAGAGGGTGGCACGCAGCACCTGCTGAGCAGCAACCAGCACAGGCACCTGAGAGTCAGCTGGAGCCAGCTGCACTAGCCGAGGGCTGGAGGGTGGAGCAGGTAACAGCTTCAGCTTCACAGCCACCAGTGGTTAGACTGCAGACGCCTTTTCTTCTCCACCAGATACTCTGCCATTCTGTCAACTCCACAGCAGTCATCAACAGCAACAGTTATTACAACCATTAACAGCTGCCATCATACCTAGGCTTCAGATGGGCAAATACATTTAATTATTTCCTTGTAGCAACTACAATGCATGTCATTTGAATACTAAGTCAGACACACATAATGAGCTAATGTTTACATCATTATCTTTAAGGGAACCTACAGTAGCTCTTGTGAACAAGTAAACACTGGATGTAAACGTGCTAACTAACTACTATACACTGAGATAGTATCACACTAACATACTGTAGCCTATGTGTATGTATTTCTTCACAGCCCCGGGACTTCATAAGTAGCCATCACTACGACCCACAAAGCACTACTACACTGACAGCCAATCACATGGCTCAAACAGGATAGTCTGTCTAAACTATTGGATTTCGCCCAATCAGTGTATGAGCTCTCCATTACCTTATTGGATTTTGGCCAATCAGTGAATGCTTGTCCAATAAGGACAAGGAAATACATCCATGCTGGTTCCGTCTTTCGAACATAGGCTACCTTTCTTTATAGGTCCATGGAACATACACTGTTCGATAATGATAGCCTATTCCTTCATTCGTTATCAAAGTAAGTAACCAATGCGTTTACATCCATATTAGCTATGCTTCACATTTGAATTAATCCCTAACACAAAGTTTTGGCATTTAATCTCTTTATTGAAGCAACAGTCAGTAGACTGTAGTTAGCGCTTGCCATTGCATTAACTTCGGTCAGCATTGACATTTACAAAATTAACTAATCTATTTTACATGGCTATAGTTCTCCTATGCTTGTGCTAAAAAGCTGCAATCGCCACAGGTCTCCGAGGGCTTTATTCATCCAGCACCTGCTCTCTTTAGCTACACATGTCCGCTCTCGCCCTGAATGCTGCCCTAAACGTTGAACACTATATTAGCTTACTAATAGGCTACAATTTATTTTAGAAAATCTATTAAACATTATATGGAATATTACGTCACACATTAATGATATAGATGATTTTGCTTTCTTGCATTGATATGGGGGTAGCGTGGCCGAGCGGTCTAAGGCGCTGGATTAAGGCTCCAGTCTCTTCGGAGGCGTGGGTTCAAATCCCACCGCTGCCAATACTTTTTTTTTTTCTTGAGGCCTCGGCGAAATAGATAATGCTTAAGATTAGTTTTATTTTTCGGGTGTTGCCAGAAACGTCCGCAACACAACAGCGCATTTGAGCTCGATGAAGGAAACAATGGGAAGATCAGGCCAGGGATAGTTTCGCACAGACATAGCCAAACTACAGCTCATAGGTCAGGGATTGACATTTTCTTAAATAGATATTCGGCCAGCCGGCAACAGAACACTCCTAGCTTTAAATTCAAAGTAAAACAGTTTACATTTATTTTGGATGTTATACAAGAGCGTGTGTGTGCTCTGTAATAGGATCCCAGCCCAGAAGAAATCTTGGTTTGCCTAATGATATTAACAGTGTTCAGTATATTCTAATAGATATGTTAATTCATTGGAATGGAAACAATATATAATTTTTTTTGATAGTTGCCACTTCGTTCCATTTCCTTATTCTATCTTAATTTAAGGGTATCTGTTTTTCTTTTTCTGCGAGGACATTTGAAAAGGACTTAGTGAAGTTTCAACCCTGTATATAACATACAAATAATTATGTTATTAATAATAATTATATAATTAGTATTGTTGTACTTTTAAGTTTATTTAATTTAGGCGAAAATAACGTTTTTATTGTGAAAATATGACATCGGAAGTCGTATGTTTGGCGTCACTCTTCACAGAGAAACATCCGGCCGGGGTTACAACAGCGTGCACTCTGATGTTGTGAAGGAAATACATTTCAAAATGACGTTTAACTTTAAAATGTCATCAGTTTATCCGTAACTAGCGTTCACAGTTCTCTGGGTTGGTCTCTTGAAACCTTTCGCTTTAGTCTGGTTGTTGTAAAGTCCGTCATTGGGGTTTGTTTGTGTCAGCAGCGTGAGTGGAGATGAAGCCGCCTTCCCGTAAACGCACCAAACCGACTCGCATAAGGAAAGCCGAGCCTGCGGTGTCGCTTGGTTCGGGTAGAAGAGCGTCCTGTCAGTGGCAGCGAGCGGACCTCAAGAAGCTTCTGAATGCTCTGAAGAGACTGAGCAAGACCATGCAAGCACAAGGAGACATCGACTATGCGTTCCTGAGGACCCATGTGCCTACTCGCTCCGTCTCAGAGGTACAATACACAACAAGACAAGCTGCTCTCATATATTTTTTGCACAAGGCTAAACATTGCATAGGCTATTTGTGTAGAAGTAGTAGGCCTATATATTTTTTAAGAACTACAATTTTGCTGAAAATGTATGCTAGCTGTTAATAAGGTCACAGACAGTATGGTAAACTGGCCGCAGATAATTCAACTCAATTGAAATGTACAATGTTTCCTCTCAATATCTCTTATAACGAACTCTTGATCTGTGTTCATTGTTAATGTGTTCTTCAGCAGAGGATAAGAGTAGACCTATCTAACTCAATAAAATGAATATGTGCTGATTAAAACATTTGGTTCAGTCAAAGTGTCATTTCTGGGTTTTTAAAGGGTGCATGCATTATCTAATTGATCAATGTATAAAGTAATTATACATTGATTTATATTAAATATGACATTCACACATTTGAGCCAAAACGACCCCTACAGTAATGAGCTGGTAAGAAGCATTTTTTGATTAATAGATATCAATAAATAGAGTTACAATGCATTATTCAACCGCGGGTGTTCATCAAGGTGGTTGCAATTCTCTGTGGCTTGTTAATTATACAGTATGATCATTTTTAACCGTGCCAAATATTAAAATATACTGAAAAATGGCCTTCATGAAGTTTCCGACGGTATCGTATCCACATCGTCTCGTTTCTCCGACCTAAAGTCCAACATTCAATGTATCCAATTTACAGTCATGTGTAAAAAAAAAAAAAAAACGTCCTATTTGGAAAAAGTCCTATAATCGTGTGTGAAAGTCCTCTGGTCTGCCCCTGGCTTTCGTTAGATCCAATCGGCGGTGGAATCTCTGAAGAACAAAGTGATCTCATACGCCAGCTTCAAGCTGCAGCAGCAGAGATGGGAGGAGAAGAAGACGAGAAAGCCCATCGAGGTGTGGACACACATGGCTTCCGCTGTGGCTGGAACCCTGGAAGGACCCATCTCCACTGCTTTCTCTCAGGTATGGCAAATAACATATTGATTTTTAGGTTAGATCATTCTTGTTCTGTTGTTTCTGATTAATTAAAGGTAGAGTCAACACTTGTTATCAAAATCCTATTCTGTCAAAATGTCTCCTCACGATCCGCTACCTGTCTGTACTTTGTGTATGTTGATAAGAAATCTGGTGTAATACACAGCCTAGGCTCTGTAAACTAGTTAGTAAACAAAGGGTTAGTAAACCCACTGTAGAGCCCACTGTAGTTAATATCATGCCCTTTTTCAGAGCCCAGGCTATATATTAACACTGGATTTTTTTATGTGCACACACAGTATAGACAGGAAGCCGATTTTGAGGAGATTTTCACAGATTTTGACACACTAACGAAACAAATGACTGATACAAATTACTGTTCCCGAACCATTATGGGATTGAAGGGTTAAAACTAAGGACAAAACCTAATGCTCAATTTGCTCAAGTGAATTCACATCAATAGGATACATCTCTGCCTCGTTTTATTCCACAACATAGCGACTGTCTGGTGAGCGACACTTTTGGTTGTATTTAAAAATCCTTCTGGCGAATTTCCAAAATGACAAAATAAAAGCACTCAGACTTGTAGCTACCTGCACAGTTCATCTCTCCTCTCTCTCTCTCTCTCTCTCTCTCTCTCTGTGTCTCAGATGCTGCTGGTGTCATCCACAGAGCCTCGCTCACTGAGGAACAGTGACCCACCGCAGGTCAACAGAGCCCACACACTTCAAGATCGCACTGTCCCTTTAAGACCAATGCCTCGGTTCGCAGTCCGAGGTATGGATCAGTTTCTCTGTTATCACATATTTCATATTTAAGTTTGCATTTAATATTCTCTGAGTGGTAAAGGACCAAACGTTACTTCGTTCAAAAAGATCGCATCTGCATGAGGTAAGCCTTCAGTGATAGCGCATGGATTTCATTCCTTCGCTTTTTCTCAGCAATAGAATCAACATCTGAAACCTTTTTTGGGGCGCTTCTTGGGATTTGTCTGAGCTCCTGCGCCAGTGTCAGGAGGTGACACTTTAAATGTAATCAACATTAATTTACAGTATATGAAAGCATCACACACTACAGCTTAAACACAGACTCCAAAATGAAGGTTGATTTACCAGTGTCACCCCTGGGTCAGTAGGCTAACCTCTCAGCTGTTATTATTTACTAGATTACTGAGATAAAGAAAGCATGTAACAGATTTTCTTTCCCCCTCAGAGGAGCCCCGTCCTGGCACCACCACAGCCCCTCCTCTCCTGGTACCCAAGACTCCCCAGCAACCAGTGGCCAGCAGCCAAAAGACTAGCCGCACCATCTCCAGTAGGAAGAGTGCCAAACAGCGCACTACCTCCACCTCGACAACAGCCTGCCACCTCCATAGCCTCACCCGCTGCCACCTCGGGCCAGCCAGACGTAGCACAAACGCGGTTGTTGTGCCTTCCACGGGCCCACAGACTATGGCCCAAGTGACTGGAAAGGGGGCACCCAGTTCTAACTCTAAGTCTATTCCATCCAGCCCTCACACGCCCATTGCTACACCATCCTCCGTGGCTCTTTCAGTCCAGCCACCTCCAGCTGCTCCCCTGGCCAGACCACGGCCCGACTCTCCAACCCCAAATACGCCACAAAAGATAGTCCCGGCATGTTTGGCGTCAAGTGCGTTGTGGACTTTGAGAGGATCTATCGCTACCTGAGTGCCATCCCAACCTCAATGATCGTCTCTCACGCCCATGGGTGAGTTAAAGATTCTCTGCTAGGTGTCATCTTGAAGTGTATTTTAATGTTACCATCATGTTAACCCATTGATGACGGCTGCTG
Organism: Ammodytes dubius; assembly: GCA_026122265.1. NCBI lineage: Eukaryota > Metazoa > Chordata > Actinopteri > Uranoscopiformes > Ammodytidae > Ammodytes > Ammodytes dubius. The sequence goes on from CM047527.1 coordinate 6,882,702, forward strand.
CGCGATGCCACATGGCTCTCTGCTGATGCTGCATCGCGCAGCATTATTACTTTATCTAATTTTCATGCATTCCAGCATAGAATGCACTGTCATTGGTTCAAATACACATAGGTGGTTTTGTTGATTTTTTAAGACCACGTGACCACCCAAAAGTGTGCGGTTGCGAAAATATGTCAATCAAAAATAAAAAATAAAAAAAAAAACAAAATAATAAAAAATACGCCAGCTATGTCGGCGACAGAACAGTTAGTGGTGTTTGGTGCGCAGAATCAAGGTCTACTATAGACTACTGACGGAAATCACACAACACATTGCATCTATTTATTAACAATATTTAATAATTTTCTAATCATCTAATTTGACGATTTAGAATATTTGTTGGTTTGTAAGCGCTAAGGGAGCATGTTTAAATAAAACCTGTGAACTTACTTTTAAATGTATTTTATTTAATGTTCTATGTGCTACACAGGCTTAGATATTAAGGTTTTGGTAGACTTGACAATCGTACTATTTTTCAGAAAACCCTCTGGCATTAAGACATGCATCTAGATTGCCATAGTCATCAATGGGTTAAAGAAGCTGGTCAATACGGCCTAGACTCTGTAAACTAATACTTAAACAAAGGGCAGGTAAAGTAGGCCCACCTTAGCTAGCAACGAGCGTTTACAGAGCCTAGGCTGTGTAGTAACACCGGGTTTATCAGCGCACACCAGTACGTAGAGGTAGCAGATTGAGGAGTTATTCACTGATTTTGACAACAAACAATGTTGACAACAAGCATTCTCCAGAATCGCAGACTCCCAACTTTAAGCTTTGTGAGACATTTCCACTACTACTGTATTGAGATTCATGTATTTTTCTAATATTGTTTTGTGTCCTCCAGAGAGTGCTATAGTGTGGATCTGTTGATGTCTCTTCCTGAGGAGATTCCCAAGCTGGACTGCAACAAACTGCACACACATCTGACCCAGGTACACTGTCGGGTGTCTAAAGTGTAGGGCTCCCTAATATGTTTTGTTGGCTTTCAGTGAAAGTAGGGCATCTTATTAGAACTTGATTATATTACTACCTTTCCATAATATTTCGTCTTTTTGATTGTGTTTTTTTTGTTAAGTATGCAAATCCAGCATATATGCATATTATATATCTTAGAGCTGGAATCAAACTCGCAACATTTTGTATAAAGTGTCAATTTGAGGTGACCGGTCCATTGGGGTAATCCCTGCTCGTTTCTTCCAGAATGTACACTCCGGGTTGAGGAATTTGCGCTTTGGGTCTGTGAACAACGGAGATAAAGCGCTATATAAGTCCATTTACCATTACCATTAGGAATGCAATCAAGTCTAATCTAAGATCAAACATATTTGTACAACTATTTTTGAATGTATATCATATGTCACATACTTAATTTGGAGCACATAATGGATGTGCATAGCAAATATGAACACAAATTCCCTCTGTAAATGTGCAGTTGATGCTGAAATTGAGTTTTTATGATCCAGGTTGCAGTGTACTTATCCGTATTTTATCATCAACCTGTGAGCTCTCTTCTGTGTGTCTTCAGGTTTACAAGTGTCTCTCATCCCGGGCTGACGGCAAGATAGCAAGAGAAATGTTTAAAGACCCGAAACATACAACCTGTGCACAGACAGAGGAAGCAAGTGGACCGGCATGCAACAAAACAAACAGTCAGCAGCACATTGCTGGGACTGCAGACAGTGGAGGGAAGAAACTGCCGCCAGATGAAGCCGAGAGCCAATCATCCAAGAGCAATACCACATTCAACCAATCAGGGCACACAGACTTGATGGGGCTCTGTCCCCCCCTCAACCCTTTTATGGTGCCACTGAAACTGTTGACACGTAAATAGCTTCAAAATGTATGAAAGAAAAGTGTATCGGCTTGTGTAGTATGCTTTAGTTATGCCTGCGTTTCGTTCTATAATATGACATTATTTTTATACCCCCAGTTGAAACAGATATAATTAGTTAATTGTTCTTCAGGCAAAGTTCTTCTTTGTGTTTTAGTTGACATTAAACACTGATGCATTGAGAAGTTTAGCTCATTTTGTTAAATGAAAGCTAAATGTTTTTGTAATGGACTGCACCGCGATATTGTTTTCATTATTTATTAATTTTTGATTATAAGAAATTAGAAATTAGAATTAAAATGTGACTATAAGATCATGAGTGAAAATTGCTCGCCAGGATTTCTCAGCACAAGTTTTACATATTCCAATGTCTTGTGTCTTTTGTGTGTCTAACCAGCGGTGAATAGTGGACACCAGATGGCAGCAGAAACCTTTCAGGGTTTTCCCTATAAGACAGGTCAACATTTCACTTCCACGTGGGAACTATCAAAGAATAAGTCAACTAAATACACCTGATGTGTTATGTCCTCTTTATATGTCCATGGTTATGTCAGCCTTTGTGTTTTTGTGCTATTGACACACTTAAGTGGAAAAACTATCCCTCAGTGACCAAGTGAAGGTCTCTAACTGTTGGAAAATTGTTATCAGGGAAATATAAACAAAATATATGAATAGTTTGTCTATTAAATATACAAAACTTACCTTAAAGTCAATCGGTAAACACACATTACCAAATACCTTCTGTACTAATACTAATACCACAGTGCAGTCTCAAGCAATGTGATATTAGTAGAGTGTTGAGGCTAGAGACAGGGCCCTGCAGGTTGATGCCTCCACAACATCATGGATTATTGACTACCTGATGGACAGACCACAGTTTCTATGGCTGAGAGGATGCATTTCTGAGCAACACGTGAGCACTATCTATCTATCTATCTATCTATCTATCTATCTATCTATCTATCTATCTATCTATCTATCTATCTATCTATCTATCTATCTATCTATCTATCTTCTTTGTCTGTCTGTCTGTCTGTCTGTCTCGTCTGTCTGTCTGTCTGTCTGTCTGTCTGTCTGTCTGTCTGTCTGTCTGTCTGTCTGTCTGTCTGTCTGTCTGTCTGTCTGTCTGTCTGTCTGTCTGTCTGTCTGTCTGTCTGTCTGTCTGTCTGTCTGTCTGTCTGTCTGTCTGTCTGTCTGTCTGTCTGTCTGTCTGTCTTATCTATCTGTCTATGTACACCAGGATAAGTAGTTATACTTAGTTTTTATTTATATGGTTTAGTAAGCCCATATTGTGTCAGATCAAAAACAGTGTAACATTTAAAGTTAAAGAATTACAGTATATTGGATAATAAAATAATATAATGAGAGGTAGTTTTTCTTTTTCAATCACTATTTGATAACAATTCACTTGCGGTGTTTTGCTACACAGATTAATATACAGCTTCTTGGTGTGTGTAGTAGATGGAATGGCCGTCTCTGTTGCAGCCTCCTGCCCTGACTTTGGGCCTATGGACACCTCGCCTGCTCCACTTCCTAAATCTTCATGATCAGATTGGGGCACTTGAGGTGGAGTCTCATTGTCATGTGGTGTGATGATAACGATGATAAGTAATAGCATGAGATGACGTGCGACCTGAACGGGTTGCAATGTATTTTACTGATTTACAGTATGTGTCTTGTGAAACTTGATTTACTCTTGCTGGGTAATCTCACAGCAGTGACACTGCTTCTGTCATGCGCCTTCTTGTTAAACATTGAGACATCGTAACAGGTATCACATTATCCTGTCATTCTGTTCTCTCTTCTTCTGATAATACAATTTACCATCATGTTTTCAGCTACCCTGATTATTTTTGTTATACATGTACCAAAGGTCAGCCAAATAAATTAAATTAAAAGTGTAAAAGTAAGACGTACTATTATGTTTTCTGAGTACAGTAACATTAAGTATCAAAAATGTAACTACCCATTACGGAGAATGGTGGCCTCCACGCTGTTAAATCATTAAGAATACAACTCAGACAAGAGTCAAGACCCTGGCACTGCTCTGAGCAGGACGCTGTAATCTTCTCTCCATACCTCACTATAACCAATAACTATCTGTACTTTTTCCAAAGCTAAGAAAATATTATTTCTTCATAATGGACCTGAGTGAATTTCTCTTCAGCAAAATGGTTTCTTCCACAGCATATACAGGAATAAAAGCCATTTAAAAACAGCTTGTGGAATGTCATGTGCAGCATGCACATTGGACGAGGTGTTGCTAGGAAAAGCTTTTGGTGAAACAATGTCTTAAGTGACAGTTTGGAGCATTGCTAAAAAATGCTGCCTCTCCAATTTTCTTTCAGTTTTCTTTTTGGTATAGAGTGTCTAGAAACCAAGCATTAGAAGATCTAAAGGCTTGTGAAGGAACATGAAGCTACGGGGAATCTGGAATCGAAGCCGTTGAGGCCTTTGTATACTAGTAAAGTGACTTTAAAATCAATTCTGAAGGGAACAAGTGCAGAGCAGCTAAGAATGTGTTTTTTTTTCTTTTTTGTTGTTGAAGACCAGTAAAAAGTGCATTTCGAGTCTAATAAAAGCATCAATTGGTGAGTCAGGAAAGGCCATACCTTCCTGATGTGTCTGAGGTCAAAGAACACCACCTTAGTTACTTTGTTTATATGTGATGTACAACCTAAGCTCCCCTGGACGTTGTGTAAGGATCTTACTGCAATAAACCTGCTTCAATTGACTTCCCATTAACGCTTATCTCTGTTTCCTGCTCACATTGCAAGACCTGAAGTCAGTCACTTTATAGAGTGTATGTGGTGCATTTGTATGCATACTTAAGTGGCCAACTTGCATTTTCATCATTTGGATTCAAGCATTCGGTGTCATACATCACGGGCACACACTACTGTCTGGGATATAATCTGGTCATGGCATTTTCTACACGTTTGCTGATTATCTGTGCTCTTCTGATCTGCGTTTTTTCTGCTGATGGTAAGATACATGCGCTATTTCCACTTATTCAAATCTTACTATTCTGGGCCTAAACCAAAAATGTTCTTATTGTCAACTCAAGCCTTTATTATATGTTTCTCATGTCCTCTACAAAGTTTGCCACTTTCTTTAATAGTCTTAATATTTGATTGGCTCTTAACTGTTAATTAATTTCCTCCATACATGTTATTGTGTGTAATGTGTTGATAAAAAAATTGTGTTGGTTTTCCTGAAATTGAATACAAAGGCCAATGATGTTATGGTTGTAAGGAGTGGGGTAACGGAGATCGGACCCAAGTTGACAGGCAGTAAGGCAGCAGGTTATCTTTCAGTGATGTATTGACCATAGATGGCTTACTGGCAGGTGCTGGTAGTATTTCATTTAACTTTTATTTATCCTCGAGAGACCAATTGAGGGGTGACCCTCATTTACAATGACGTCGAGTTCAAACAAATTCAAAGGAAAAACAACAATACATTAACAATATTCAACGCAAATACATCAAATACACAACAACAGGTGAAGAGAAAAACAATTGAAACATTTACACAGTGGTGAAATTAAGTGGTAGCAATTAAAATTAAATGGGTGAGAGTACAATATAGCCTAATTAAAACAGTTACAGGTAGAGTTTGGCAGATTTAAAATAGTTTGTTTAAATTGGTTAAAGGATATGAAGTTATTTAGTTTAATTTGTTGCTGTAAGTTGTTCCAGGAGTCAGGGGCACTGAAGCTAAAAGCTGTCTTTCCTAGCTCAGACCGGGCTTGTGGGACATAAAGCATAAGCATGTCAGTGGAGCGGGTCTGATAAAGCCCATCTGAGATTTGCAGCAATTCAGTTAAATAACGAGGAAGCTTCCCGGTCAAGGCTTTGTAAATTAAGATATGCCAATGTGCGTCACGTCTCTCTTTAAGGGAGGACCACCCAACCTTTTCATATAAAAGACAATGGTGTGTGTCATAAGCATCTCCTGTGATGAACCTTAAAGCAGAGTGAAAAACAGAGTCCAGGAGTTTAAGACATGAATGTGATGCATGCCGGTAAACCACATCACCGTAATCAAGGACAGACATGAAAACTGCTTCAATAATCCTTTTCCTACTAAATAAAGGGAAGGTGGTTTTGTTCCTATAAAAATAGCCAATTTTTTGTCGTAGTCGACGAACAAGATTTTTTATATGAAAATTAAAAGTGAGTTTATCATCTAACCAGATGCCAAGATATTTGTACTCTGTGACTCTTTCAATTAAAAATCCATTATTTGTAAAAATATTAAAATCATTCAAATTTGTAGTTCTTGCTCTGGAGAAACACATATATTTGGTTTTGTCTGTATTTAGAACCAGCCTGAGGTCCACTAGACAGTCCTGCAGGGTGTTAAAAGAGCTTTGTAGGTTCTGAATAGATTGGTGCACCGAATCGGAAATGCAATACAGTACTGTGTCGTCAGCGTATAGATGGGCATGACAGTTTTTTAGCGATGAAACAATGTTATTTATATAAATTGTGAAAAGAACTGGACCTAAAATTGAGCCTTGTGGGACACCATTTGTAACAGTTAAAAACTCAGATTGGTATCTTCCGAGTTTAACTGACTGCTGTCTATCAGAGAGATAATCCCTAAACCAGCTACATGCAGAATGATCAAAGCCAATGTCATGCAGCCTCTGTAAAAGCAAATGGTGGTCAACAGTATCAAAGGCCTTAGAAAGATCAATAAAAAGTGCTGCACAGTGCTTTTTCTTGTCTAATGCTGTAACAATGTTGTCTACAACCAAAGTCACAGCAGAGACAGTACTGTGGCCTGCCCTAAACCAGATTGGAATGGGCTCAAAATGGAAGCACTAGTTAGAAATGTTTTTAACTGATTATTAATAAGTGATTCTAGAATTTTTGCCAGGCATGGGAGTTTGGAAATTGGCCTGTAGTTATTAAGATTATTTTTGTCACCACCTTTATGTAAAGGAATTACGTGAGCTTTTTTCCAAATTTTAGGAACTATTCCAGAGGAGATGGAAAGATTAAAAATATGGGTTATTTGTTTTGATATTATATGTGTCGAAAGCTTGATTGAAAACGGGTCCAAATTGTCCTCTCCCATGTACTTCTTGGGGTTGATGGCGAGGAGCGCATCTACAACAACACTTGTGGGAAGAAGATCAAGGCTGAAAATAGGAGTTTGAGAGACAGGCGGTACGTTACTACTGGTTGTAGAAGGTGTACAACCTCCATTTAGAAAGAGTTGACCAGCAGCTACAAAATGTTTATTAAAAGCTAAGCCAATCTCTTTTTGATCATTGAGAGTGTGACCATTTAATTTGATCTGAGTGGGAACTGTGCTAGAATTGTTTTTATTATAGTTCACAGCTTTCCAAAATAGTATACAATCAGGTAATACGGGGACATAACAACCATAACTAATTCCTATGTAGGAATTGAATCTTCTTAAACTTCCCTCAGTGTTTTGATGTCAGGAATATTATTTAATTGATTGACATTTTAGATTAGTTTCTAACAAGATATTGAATTTATTTTTAACCTCCAACAAGGAACTTTTAAACTTTCATGAAACAGTTTAATTTCCCTCTGCCGAGCATACATGACATGTAACCGCAAACAATACCTTCAGTAAAAGGAACGCTATTTTTAAATAGTTATAATATTTGCCTTTGCCTAGGTCTGAATACCCGCCACTTCGGACAAAACGATTTACAGCAGGCAGATTGGAAAAGCCTGTGTTTATGAACACAGTATTAATTTAAAGTTTACTTTCATTCATCATCTTCATCGCTACATTCAAGCCCATCTTTGTTAAGTCCAAGACAAAGACTAGTTGAGAGAACGAGTCAAGAACAAGTCGAAAGCGGTTTGAGTCCAAGTCGACTCAAGAACCATGCCAAATGAGACAGTCAAGACAGACAGATAAAAAGCAATCTTCTTCAAGACCACTTACTTACCTGTTCAGAATTTATGTGACACGAGAGACGGCATATCCCCTATTTTAAATGATAATTTTGCATTATTATTTGTAATGATCAAAACGCAAGTTCAGAGTAACAGAACAGCAGGATACATTTAGGCCATTTTATTTACTTTGAGTAAAGCAATTGCACATTTTAGATGTTGAGTCTTTTTATTATGGTGTAGCAAAAACATTCTCTGCTGACAATGGAAAATGTAACAAATAAGCAATACAGCTGTCACATGTTCCCATTCTTGAACTTATTACTTGTCCTGAAGAATCCATAGTAGCCTACAAAGTTACCTAAATAGTAAACCAAAGGAACATTTTCAACAGCCCTCCCAATCCATTATGCTGCTGCTCGCCAACATTGTGTCTGTGGCCAAAATGTAAATGATAGATGCCTCCACGTGTGCGCAGCTAGGCATATACTAGGCAACCGATGTCAATGCCTGTTCTAGTTGGATTGCGCATCTAACCAATAACATTACCCATTTTCTGAACAACCGTGCTAGATCAATGGTTTTCTTTTAAAGGAGGACTTTTCTTAAGAAAATAGCATAAATTGATGGACCTGGTCCTGCAGGACAGCAGGCGCTGGTGTAGTAAAAACACTTAATTGTTTTGTTTCTATTCCCAGGATATTCCACATCCCATCATCAACAGTTGTCCAATGTTGGGCAGATAAGGGGTGCGACTGCAGCAAGTGACCAACCCACTCCAACTTACACAACAGAAACTGAATCAACACCTACCGTTTCCACTGAATCCACGCCAACCGATTCCACTGAATCGACAGCAACCGATTCCACTGAATCCAAGCCAACCGATTTCACCTCTGCCACTGAATCCACGCCAACCGATTCCACCTCTGCCACTGAATCCACGTCAACCGATTTCACCTCTGCCACTGAATCCACGCCAACCGATTCCACCTCTGCCACTGAATCCACGCCAACCGATTTCACCTCTGCCACTGAATCCACGTCAACCGATTCCACCTCTGCCACTGAATCGACAGCAACCGATTCCACTGAATCCACGTCAACCGATTCCACCTCTGCCACTGAATCCACGTCAACCGATTCCACCTCTGCCACTGAATCTACGCCAACCGATTCCACCTCTGCCACTGAATCTACGCCAACCGATTCCACCTCTGCCACTGAATCTACGCCAACCGATTCCACCTCTGCCACTGAATCTACGCCAACCGATTCCACCTCTGCCACTGAATCCACGTCAACCGATTCCACCTCTGCCACTGAATCTACGCCAACCGATTCCACCTCTGCCACTGAATCTACGCCAACCGATTCCACCTCTGCCACTGAATCTACGCCAACCGATTCCACCTCTGCCACTGAATCCACGTCAACCGATTCCACCTCTGCCACTGAATCTACGCCAACCGATTCCACCTCTGCCACTGAATCTACGCCAACCGATTCCACCTCTGCCACTGAATCTACGCCAACCGATTCCACCTCTGCCACTGAATCCACGTCAACCGATTCCACCTCTGCCACTGAATCTACGCCAACCGATTCCACCTCTGCCACTGAATCCACGTCAACCGATTCCACCTCTGCCACTGAATCCACACCAACCGATTCCACCTCTGCCACTGAATCCACGTCAACCGATTCCACCTCTGCCACTGAATCCACGCCAACCGATTCCACTGAATCCAAGCCAACCGATTTCACCTCTGCCACTGAATCTACGCCAACCGATTCCACCTCTGCCGCTGAATCTACGCCAACCGATTCCACCTCTGCCACTGAATCTACGCCAACCGATTCCACCTCTGCCACTGAATCCACGTCAACCGATTCCACCTCTGCCACTGAATCCACGTCAACCGATTCCACCTCTGCCACTGAATCCACACCAACCGATTCCACTGAATCGACAGCAACCGATTCCACCTCTGCCACTGAATCGACAGCAACCGATTCCACCTCTGCCACTGAATCCACGTCAACCGATTCCACCTCTGCCACTGAATCCACGTCAACCGATTCCACTGAATCCACGCCAACCGATTCCACCTCTGCCACTGAATCCACACCAACCGATTCCACTGAATCGACAGCAACCGATTCCACCTCTGCCACTGAATCCACGCCAACCGATTCCACTGAATCCACGTCAACCGATTCCACCTCTGCCACTGAATCCACGCCAACCGATTCCACCTCTGCCACTGAATCTACGCCAACCGATTCCACCTCTGCCACTGAATCCACGTCAACTGATTCCACCTCTGCCACTGAATCCACGTCAACCGATTCCACCTCTGCCACTGAATCCACGTCAACCGATTCCACCTCTGCCACTGAATCCACGTCAACCGATTCCACTGAATCCGACAGCAACCGATTCCACCTCTGCCACTGAATCCACGCAACCGATTCCACTGAATCCACGCCAACCGATTCTACTCTCACTGAATCCACGCAACCGATTCCACCTCTGCCACTGAATCGACAGCAACCGATTCCACCTCTGCCACTGAATCCACGCCAACCGATTCCACTGAATCCACGCCAACCGATTCTACCTCTGCCACTGAATCCACGCCAACCGATTCACCTCTGCCACTGAATCCACCCAACCGATTCCACTGAATCGACAGCAACCGATTCCACCTCTGCCACTGAATCACGCCAACCGATTCCACCTCTGCAACTGAATCAACGCCTACTGATGCCACCTCTGTGACAGAATCCACACCTAGCACACCACTTGCTACTCAAACAATCGCAACCGCAGAGCCTTTAAATTGCCAAAATGGAGGATCTTTCAATGGGGTCAACTGCACATGTGTAGATGGATTTAGTGGAACACTATGCCAATTTGTTGACACTATTGAACCAGGTATGTAAACTTAAAGCCACTGTTAACTGTAACTCAAAATTACTGAGGACTGTATCTTTAATATGATGTCATAATTTTTCATTAATGCTGTCCAATATGTTCTCTCATAATAATAATTACATTTGAATTATGCTTCTCTTTGCAGCTGTAGTGAACATATCAGTCATGGTTACAGTGGTGATCAATCAGGAATTCATTAATGAATATGAAAACAAAGAATCACTGGAATACATACAGTTTGTTGGAAACTTTATTAAGGATGTAAGTGAAATTAGTTACCATTGCAATGGGAAAAAAACTAGGCTGAACAAGCAATCATATTTCAAATTAAACTGTGCTCATAAAAAAACATTTCATCTAAACAATTCTGTTCCTCCTTTAACAGAAATCCTGCTTTTGAAACTTATTTTATGTTATTACTATTTCAGATGGAAGTATACTACCAAAAAAAGGGATATACTTAACTTTAAAGGAGTGGTGGTAACTAGTGTCAGGTATGTTACAATTTCTAAGAAAAAAAACACTATCATTGTATTTTGCAATACATAGAAACGGTTATCCCTAAACACATTGATATAGAGTTATTTTGCTTGTACAACATGTTTAAGATAATATAGTGAATTTGTTTTTTGAACTTTCTCTGTTGCTCTTTTCTTTTAGCAGAGAGACCTCTTCATTCAGAATCTCAGATGAAACGGTGAAAGAGGTAATGCAATTCACATTCATAGCAAGATACTGAATCAGAGATCAGATATTAATGCTAGCCATCCATTGTTTCATCTTTATTTCAGATGAGGTCATCAGCTGAAGCCATGGCTATCATAAGAATCACACCAAGAAAAGCGGGGTAATCAGTACTCTGATAGCTGACACTTATAAAGTTCACATCATTCAATGTTAGGCTCTGGGAAACTTTGCATGTTGGCATCTACAGATAGAGACATGTTCTTAATAAGGAAAACTTACAGTCACATGCTGACTCGAAGACACAGTTTGTTCCTGCTTTTAAAGGATATCTCCAGCCTACGCTCTGTAAACGGGCATAGCTATGGTGGGCCCTCTTTGTTAACATACCCCTTGTCTACATACCAGCTTACACATCTTAAACTGTGTCTTAATACCAGATTTTATTTTGTTCAGACTCCACCTTAAGCTGAGTTCTGGGACAACCAATGCTTGATTTCTCAGCAACAATACATTAGCTCTCCTAGGTAGCCTTCTTTTAACGCAACATAGTTTCCACATAGTTTTGGCCAGGCCTTGCTCAGAAAAGAGGTCATTTGACCTCAAGCAATTTTGCCTGGTTAAATAAAGGTTAAATAAATAAATAAATAAAATAAAATAGTTATAAAAATAAACAACCTTACCAACATACCATAATTTGTATAGCAAAATAATGACTTAAAACATACTGACATTTGCAACATTTCTGCCTCAGGGTAAGTGTCGAACATGACGTCATTTTGGAGATTCCAAACAATGGCACTACAAATAAACAATATGATGAGGACTTTGAAGCAGTGAAGAAGGCTGTTGATCGCCTTGTTAACTGTACAGAGGGTAAGACGGAAAATCAATACATACATATTCACATACAATATGCACTGATAACAAACAATGGGATCAAAACCATACTTTCCAGATAAGAGCTTTCTTAGCAACAAACATTAATTGGGATTTATTGTTACAGACTTAAAGTTTTTGTTTTTATCCTTTTATCTTTATTAAACGATGTTTTGTCTACCACAACAACATAATTTGGTATACAAACTACATACTGCATAGTCATTTTTGTCCTCTGAAGTTTCAGAATGTCCGTACAACATCACAGATGAGCCCACAGTGGTTAAAGATGATTTTGGATGTAAGTATTAAAGGTTTGTGAGGTTTTTCATGACATTTATCATTGATGTTTAACATGCTGAACACAATAGCACTCCAAGTCCCAACCAAGCCCCAACCTCAGCGATTGTTACCAGCATCCAATAAGCAAGTGACCACAACTGTAGTAACCAGGAAGTGCCACTGGGGGCTGGGAGCAGAAGACAGCCATCTCTCATTGACTCCAATGTTAAACATGCCGTTTTCACAGCATTATTAAACCTATTTACAGCCTGGGCCACAAAACCATTTTAGTCTGTATGTTTAGGTCATATCTCCATGACACTGAGGGTGGTGAATTTTTTTGGCCCACACTAGTTTTTATTCTTTTGGAGGTTAAAATGTATTGGCGCGATCTCTTGAGTGACAGCTCTCCGCCCGTTGTCCCTCACTTTGCCTCGGAGGTATACGTCAGCTATCTCCCTCCCCCTCACAAAATGGTGACGCGCACAAACCAGGATTATTGGATGCCGTGTGAATAACTGAGGTCAGCCCAGATGCTACATCCATATTATTTACTATCTATGGTCCCAACATGTCCTCCCATGTAACTGTTGAGGTTGATATTTCAACACTTAAGTGTGATACCTGTTGAGTTTCCACATTAGAAGTGTGTCGCGACAAATTTGAGGGGCTATTGTGTGATGTAATAAATTGCAGATATCCTAAACAATTTCAAACATTTTCATGCTTTTATTAAGGGACTTTAGTTCATTACAATAAACATGTATTAACCCATTAGATACACCTTCTAGCCTAACATAAATATCATGCTTCTCCACACAACAAATCATATTGCTGCAATTGAATATTAAAGTATCAGACAGGAGCTGACATGAGATAAACATTGGAATTGGTAAAACATACTGACCTTAACTCTATGGCTCTGATATGAAATTGCAATGGGACATGACATGATACGATGGCACGCCATACACCAATTAACATGTTCAGCACCTAGTTAAAAGCATGCCCTTAAAGATGTCAGGTATTTCGGGAGGCATGAAGAAAGTCTTTCCTTTACCAAAGCCACTTAGTGTGATTGCATATGTGGCAAAGCTATCGATCGAAAGCCTAATGAACTCTCAATGTCTGTGTTTCTCTCCCCAGCTTTATGTGAAAGCTTTGTGGGCAATTCGGATGTTGCTGAATACTACACACCTGTGGAGGTTTCAGGGGTGTTTAAGTGTATGACTGTGTGTGACGGTCGTCATCCTAGTCATAAATCATGCAACAAAGGAGTCTGTGAAGTGTACAGGGGCACTGGACCTCTTTGCAGGTAAGTTGATGTGCTGTCACTTTGATGCTCACGTTTGAATTATATGAGTGATGCAACGTGTGTAAGCATCAAATTAATGGTGCAGCTGGTCATTTTGGGGCAAACCTTTTTTTGTACTTCCATATAGCTTTATAATAATACACCATTTGTTTTCTGTTAAGTACTTTTAATATTTATAACCTGAATCTGCAAGTAACTGGAAAGTGAATTTATCAAATAAATGTAAAACAAAACATTTTTATATCTTAAATGTAGGAGTAAAAGTATAAAGAAGCATAAAATACAAATGGAAAGTCACTTAAGGTGCATCATTTGATTAAATGTGCATTCAATCACTGCTGCTATTTATGGCTTCCATGAATTTACACAACCTTTCACTCACACGTTCATAAAAGCTGTGTTGCAAACTATCAGACTGCCATTGAACTGCATTTGATTAAGATTACCTGACCACATTACACACATGACAGCATTGCTCAAGAATTATGACAACGTGGCAATTACTTTCAGCATGCCAGGTAGCCTACGCCTTACCTTGGGGCTAACTTTAGCTATATATAAACTAAGCTGTGCTTGCTTTGCTGAGGTCATTTAGAACAACTGCAACCCTGTATGTTTGACTCATGTCACATGCTTGTGATTGTGGATAGTTGTTTCAAGTCCTTAAAATTAACTACTGTGTGTGTTTAGAATCCTAAATCCTTTAATTATCTTTGCTGGCAAAACATATTGAAATAAAAAATGTGATCTGTAAACTTTGCACATTTTCTAAAGTGTGATCTCTTGTGATGTATGTTTGGGGGAATTGAGATTAAGGCCAATAAGGCCATGCCAGCTGAATTTGTTTTTGCTGCAATTCAACTTTGTTCTTCCTCCTCTGTTTCAGGTGTCTCAATGTGGACTCCACTTGGTACATGAAGGATGACTGTAGCCTCCCTATACATAGGACTGCTTTCTATGCGGGTTAAGTGTGACCCTTGGTTGTCTGCTGGTGACTGTGGTTGCCTTGACCGCATACACACTGATCAACAAACAAAAGCAAACACAGTAAGCTGTACACTGACATAACTGGCAGTTACTCTAAAATGGGATGTTAAAATGAAAATACAGTATAGGACTGTATTTATGACGTGATTCTGCTGTACATGAGCATGCTGTGAGTCCAACCAAATCTAATATTGGTAATTCAGGGCCATCTGTGATTTGTGCATTGTGCTTAAGTCTGCAGAATGTGAGTTGTTAAGCGCCTTGGAGTTCTTGTAAAGCTCTATATAAGTTGCATCTATTATAATTATTATTACAATTTGTTAAATAATACAATGATACAAACGTTTGACTTTTCTTTCTAACAAATTCGGAACACAAACAACTCAGTCAAACTATATTTGTACTCTATGTAGAGTCCAATGCATATATTCAACTACTATGAAGCGATTACAAATGATTTATATGTGGTTATTATGAAATGCTAATAATGTTATAATCTGTTACCTAGTAGTTATCATTTCCATATTTTCTGAATATTTTCTGTTCTGAAAGCTAAAAAAATGCTTTCTGTGTCTGCAGGAAAAGAGACATCAAAGAAAAGCTGGTAAATCAGTGGCTGGATGAGGACTTTGAGTGGTCCAGATCCAACAACGCAATGGCATATATAATTCTGGTAATTGTTTAATGTCTTATAACACACACAGGCACGCACACACACATACCACCACACACACACACACACACACACACACACACACACACACACTCACACACACACACACACACACACACACACACACACACACACACACACACACACACACACACACACACTCTCCTCTCTCACTCAATCTAGCAGACAATTTGTTTGAGCTTTGTTGTAACCTTTTGAATTATTAAAGCACTTACATACAGGTTTTTACAGCTCAAATTACAAGATGATGTTGACAAATTTGCTAGATGCAACCCTACTACAGTGGGCTGGTGGATCCATTAACACATCTTACTGTGTGGGCATAGCCATGATTGAAAAATAGCTTCTAGGCCCCTACTATACCGTTATTTGTTTTTACTAGCTTTATTGATTAACTTTAGGCTTTTTCTAGTTTGTTTCAGAACACATTTAGTGAAAAATTATTCAGAGTTGCATGTATATACAATGAAAGCTTTTGTTTCATAGAAACATCAGTAAAAATGTTTATTATTCCTTCAGTTGCTAGCTTTACACCTGACAAATTTTAAACCCTTTTCCCAAAAAACTTATGATGCCTATAGTTAGGGCTCTTACCTATTGTTAGCATAATATCTCATGTGTGATTTACAAGCAGTGCAATGTGTTACCGGTATAATGTGTGTTCATCTCAATAAACCCTTGGTGATAGGGCTATTATTAAGGAGCTGACACACGTGAAAAATCAGTCGTCCCCCGGAGGATACCAGCAGTTTCACAGACGACCTGTACCCGGCTACCAGCTTAATCGCCTTCTATACAGAAAACAGACAGTGGAGCCCATCAGGTGTGTACTTCTCACAAAGAGCCCACGGACAGAGACTCACTATGCTAACTTTGATACCTGTCAGTCTGTCGGTTCTGGGCCCTACTTCAGAGACTCTCAACCAACCACTGAGTCAGAGCACATAATAGTGAGACAGTATTGGAGTGTATGGTTTTAGTCGTTAATGAAGCACATTCAGGGTTTGTCTAATTTTGATCTTGCTCTTTCTTTGCTTTTCGCTGTCCAACAACTAGAATCAGCAACCTCATGCAAGCAAACCGTGATTGACTGAGCAGCGCTTGAAAACATGAAGATAAACTTGGTCTTATATATGAATACTGAAAAATTAAAAAAATAAAAATAAATATATATATAATAATAATAATCTAGCTAATATCTCAATGGCTTTATACTTTATTGATGTTGTTAACATGGAACTCTCACTGGCTAGGATGCATGGTGCTAAAGATACTACTATTTTATCATGTACAAGAGACCCAAGTACATCAAGAACTCATGTAATTGTATTGTATGTTTTTTGTCATTCCGATACACATTACCAGTATATTTATATGGAGATCTATCGAGGTGAGTGGGGTGGGTCACCGTAGTTTTAGTTTTTAGTTGTTTTAATTTATTTTTGTTTTGTATGGGGAACAATGCAGCTCTGAACATTGTTGTACACCTTTTGTTGATATAACTTGAGGACTCTTTTGGCTGTCCAGCTATTTCCTTTCAGAATCTCATTTTTTTTATTGCGAAATCTTGTAGATGCACTGGTAAATACGTGACATAATATTAAGGAGGCTGGTAACGATTATTTCGCTTTAGCGATTTTACTCAGCCCTACTTTTATATAACCTTCATTGTTTGTTTGTTTGTCCTGACTGTCAAAACAAATACAATAAAAAATTATTTTAAAAAAATCTGAAGGAATCTTTTTTATTTATGGATCGGTGCCCCAAATCAGATTAGCTTTCCAATAATTTTTTTCCAATTCTTGCATGTCCAAAGGTTGACATTCTAACCTTTTAAGCCAGTGTGACTCACTTGAAGTTCTGCTGATGGTGAGCCATGATTACATATTCTCTATCTCATGTGTCTAACAGAATTGTATGACAGAGTATTATGTAACAATTCATCTAATATGGTGTCTCTTTTGGTGCCTGAAGTTAATCTGAAGTGAATATTGGATTGTCCCTGCATTCCCCCTGAGCTGCTTATCTCTACATGTAACCCCTATATCATGACAATTAAACCAACAAAAATGCCATTGTGGAGAGATTTTGAGAGTGATGGGGCTGCCACATAGTCAGGCGCCCCAAGCAGTTAGGGATAGGTACTTTGCTACAAAGGTATCCTGCAGACTGGCACCTCTCCAGCTACCTGTCTATAATCAATACTTATTCATCAGTGCTGGACTTGAACCATCCACCCCTTATTTGCCAAGCCATATAACTTTATTTTTAGATTGGACGTTTTACGACTTGACAGTGGGAAATGAAACCTACTGTAACTGACTAAGTACAGAAAAATTATGATCAGGATCCAGCATCTGAAAACATTCAAACTGAACTTGTGGAGAAATGAAACTTTTCATACGGCAACATGTTACCTAACCTAACCTTACAGTATCTTGTCCTCTATAAACCTTTGGACCTGCAAGTGGTGAGATAGCGGTAACTGGGAAATATTATGACATTTTACAAATAAATTGCATCTGACGTCATTGTGAAGTCATAAGTAAATATACCTTTCCCCCCTTTGTTATGGAGCAAAAAAGGCATTAATGGTAGAACACTGTATCATTTGATCAGCTTGGGTTTTGCCAAGCAATTATAAAAACCTTAAATTAATTATTAAAATTAAATTGTGTCCTTAACATGCAACCTTAGGAGGATCAATCCCATAACCCCAAGAGCCCAGAGGTGCATGTGAATTTAATTCGATATGGCAGCAGTCTTGTCTTTCCTTGTTGGCATCAAATGGGCTTATGCTAGTATATATTTTTTTTTTCCTAGTATCCCAATGAATTCAGTTTTATTGGACTATTCCTCAGGTAAATGGGCATATAATGCATCTGACTCTCATGAGGTGGAGACTGACGTTTGTGATCGGTCACAGTGCAAGAGTTAATGTGAATGTTAAACTGTAACAAATGTCCCCCAACCTAAGACGAGTGACTAGAAGCCTAACCCTAAACACACCTTAATCATATATAGTCATATTTTCTATTAACACAATATTTATTTCAGCTATACTACATTTATATGTGTAATAAATAGTCAATTTTTATGCTGGTCCTACAAATGTTCTGTTTGCTACAAGGGCTGCTAGTTTGTATGCTTTAATGCCAGTTGTGCAACGATTTTATTTTAAACCCCAGCACACTTTCCCAGGAATTGCTTTGCCATGGCACCCCACTGCCCCTATGATATAACACTGCTACTATTAAACTTTAAGCATGACAATTGGTAGATTTGATTTATTTCATTTTAAGTTTAAGTAATATATGCTAATATTTTAGGTGAGACTTGAGATGCATCTTATGTTCAGGCCCTATTCACAGTGGTAAAACCTTTAATCGTTTCTTTACGTGGTACACAATCAATAAATAAATAAATACATAAACACCATGGCAACTATTAATTGCTTTGGCATAACCTCATTTTGAACGTTATTTTTTCTCTTGTTTTAATGTTTTTTTTGTGGTTGATATGTATTGTTTAGTTCTGCTGCTATGATGCTGTTTTATAACAATACAAAATGGAGTTGAGATATAGGCTGAATGTCTCCTCATTCCTCCAGTTTAGCATGGTGACATTTTTATTATGTATCGCACATAAATGAACAAGGTAGGAACCCCACCTCACCCTTTAGGCATTTCCTTAATTACCAGTGACTCAAAGGCCAGAGGTGATCACTGAAACAAACACATCTTATCAGTTACAGTAAATGGCCGTTTGCGTCAGTGAGCTCTATCGGAACAGCAATATGACATTCAATGCCCTTAGACCCACAACTCGACTTAGGAAATACTCCCAACAAAAACCTTTCTACCAGGAATGACAGACGTCATGTGCCATTGGTAGTATAGGAATGTAAAACGGGAAGGATATACACAAAAAAGGTGTGTATGTGCAATAAACATGACTCAAGGTCAAAATGATTAACACTGTGCCGCATTTCTCGAGCGTTCTGCTATCTGGGACATTTCCCCAACTTCCCGACACTGCTTGTAAAGTAGCCTACATACTGTTATTAACATTTGTTATAAATATTGTGTATATATATATATATATATATGTGTAAAATATATATTTTTTTTAATAATCATAATTATTATTATTTTTATGTTTTGACAATTTTGAGTCATTCATCGTTAAAGTTCACCAGTGAGATTTCGGAAATCAATCTAGTGATTTTATGTTTATTTTTCTATCTATCTATCTATCTATCTATCTATCTATCTATCTATCTATCTATCTATCTATCTATCTATCTATCTATCTATCTATCTATCTATCTATCTATCTATCCATCTATCCATCTATCCATCTATCTATCTATCTATCTATCTATCTATCTATCTATCTATCTATCTATCTATCTATCTATCTATCTATTCTGTAACCCGGATGAGAAGGGGTCTGGTTATTAATAAGAATGTATAGGCCTAACAACAACTATCTTGTTCAAAATAGAGTTAATTGTTTTCCATACTAAGTGATTTAAATAATTAGCCTACATGACATGTTGTATACATCCTTTGTTTAACGTACCTGTAATATAGCCATCCAGTCACCAGGGGGCGCAATGATGTGATTGTGAGTTAATCTGGGAGCAAGAAAAAAGGAGGGAGAAAAGAAGACGGCATTAACTCGAAGATTCGGAGAAGGACACGAGGTTAGATTAATGTTTTGAAGTTATGGACTTTTAGTTTAACGTTGATGACATATCAGCTGTGTAAGCTTCAAGAGTGACTGACTGATGCATGTGCCGTAAACTTCAGCAAGGTCTTTACTAGAAGCTTCACCAGCCCATGGTAACAACGAGTGAGCAGTTAGTTAGCCCAGCTAGCTGAGCAGCAGTAGCCTGTTAGCTAACACAGCCAATGAACGCAACTAGACTGGATTTCCCGAGGATCGCCGGCCAGATATTGAGTGTAGCCACCGGGTTTGCTCACCTTCCTCTGGCGAAGAGGAACCAAGCAGCGAGCAAGTGAGGAGCGCCATTTTTCTCTTTTCACCCATGGACTTTCGCAGACATTCATTTCCATTCTCCTGGTGAGTACACTATTTTCATTGGCTCAGGGGAGCGAAGGCGACAGGCCTGCAACGTTTTTAAAAAAAAAATTACTCTTTTCTTTCGTTTTTATTATATTATTAAGTGTATTACTGTGAAAAGGTAGATGCACATGTGTAGGCTATTTGTTTATAGCCTACACATGTGTAGGCTATAAACAAAAAAGTGTTTTTAAAGGAAAGCGCAGTTGCTAATTTTTATCAGCACCACAACTGCGTGCTGTTGCCGCAAAAAAAGGCACACCTTTTTTTTTGGAATGTCACAGTAAATCGATCGATTTGTCGATTCATGCCTCCGACACGTCGACACGCAAATAATGAGTCGTTTAAACATCCCTACTGATCACTTACATAGTGTGCGCGTTTCATAAAGCTGATCTCTCAGTCACCCGCTCTGCATACATCGGCAAATACACTTTTCGGGGATCCCGAAACTGATATCCAATCAGAAGAGAGAACGCTACAAACCGGCAACCGTCTCACTGCAGGTGCACGCGCAGAGCGACAGATGGGTGAATGTTTATGCACCTACAATGGCGGAGCAGGTAAAAATCCTACCCAATGTCTGTTTTGATGGTTTTTATCATGTTTTATCAAACTTACTTATCTGAGATGATGCTAGATAACACGCTGCTTGAAGACCGCAGTGCATCAATGTGGTGACGTCGGGACGAGGGAGGGGACTGCTAACTGCAGTCACTGACAGGAAGTTAGCTAAACTGACCATTCCACGTATGCCTCGTTTCCACCGAGTAGAGCGGGTCGGATCGGAGCGGTTCGGTCCGGATAGTTTGGCTTTTCATTTGCCAAAAGTTGGGTATGGTACGGTTTAAGCGCACCTAACCGCTCTGAGCCGCTCCCAATCTCAGTACTCCTCCGTATGGGTACTGGCCGCCTGAAAGCGGGCCGAAAATGCGGAGCTACACACCCCCGTCATTTGATTGGTCGAAAGAATCATTTCCGCCATGTGTAGTCATCTCGGCAAGAGTGAAGAGAGTCTCGTGTTTTGTCGAAAATGTGAGCACAGCACTGTTTATTGTGTGGTGTTTTTCCTCGTCAATAAATTAATCAGTTGGTTACACTGTGTCCCACTGCTAGTCACGTAGCCTAGCTGCCGCAGCACTGTTCGCTCATGAGTTACACCGAGCCGTTTCTGTGTGTTTTCGCCATAGATAGTAGGCTAGTAAATACACGTTCACAACAACACGGGGGGAATAAATAAAGAAGCGGCTGGTTTGACCAAGCAAAAACGAGAGACTGCTGGTTTGACCAGAGTTGGTAGAAAGAATCATTTCCGCCGTGTGTAGTCACCTCGGCTAGAGTGAAGAGAGTCTTGTGTGTTGGCGAAAATGTGAGCGCAGCACTGTTTATTGTGTGGTGTTTTTCCTCGTCATTAAATGAACCAGTTGGCTACACTGTGTCCCACTGCTACGATGTCACGTAGCTGCCGCAGCCAGCGCTGTTCGCTTGCTGTATATCAGTTGCACCGAGCCGTTGTGTGCTCACAACAACACGGGGGGAATAAATAAAGAAGCGGCTGGTTTGACCAAGCAAAAACGAGAGACCGCTGGCTCGACCACAGCTGTTCCACAGCCCGATAGTTTGACCCACATTCTGGAGGCGGCTATCGCAGTCCAGCCTAAACCCCGCCCTACCAGTAAAGGTAGGGTCATAAACCCCGCCCTACCAGTAAAGGTAGGGTCGGCGGTGGAAACAACACCGAGATTCTTAAAAGTGAGCTGTCCCGCTCTGAGCCGCTCCGATCCGACCCGCTCTACTCGGTGGAAACGAGGCATTACTGAACCTTTTAATATAGGGAATCCAAACTAATATTGAAGTAAACAAGTTGGGTTAAAGAACCTAGGGCCCTGACCTCTATATTATTGGGGTAAAAGGGGCTATCTATCTATCTATCTATCTATCTATCTATCTATCTATCTATCTATCTATCTATCTATCTATCTATCTATCTATCTATCTATCCATCTATCCATCTATCCATCTATCCATCTATCCATCTATCCATCTATCCATCTATCCATCTATCCATCCATCCATCCATCCATCCATCCATCCATCCATCCATCCATCCATCCATCCATCCATCCATCCATCCATCCATCCATCCATCCATCCATCCATCCATCCATCCATCCATCCATCAAACTGGTGCAAAATACCACACCAGTCAGTGCAAAATAAAAATGACAGCATCAACCAAAGAGCCTACATTTTCCAATTGATAGTAGCCTATATCAAAATAATGAAATATTTGAATTTTCCAGCAGTATTTGCTCATCTTCATTTAAAAAAGCTGTCAAAATTAACTAATGAGCAAATGTCTGGTAATACTTTAACTCCAGCTTCAACACAAATAATATTTTCAAGTTTGACATGTTTTAAAGTTACATAAAACCAGCCTTGCTGGCTGTCTCCAACAATAACAGCACGGGGGTGAAGCCCCGAGTAGGCTAAAGATGTCATTATTAGCCAGCTAGCTCACGAGAGCTAACCCATGTAGTTTGCTGCTTAAAACAAGCCAACTCTGCGTCACGGCAACAGCACGCTGAAGCAGCAAGCAAGTTTCCTTTGCCCGATGACATTTTTGACCGTTAAAACCAGCTGCTCTGCCACCGTGACACGGAGTTGGTTTGTTAACTTTAGTGACGGCGCACCGAAGCTAGACCATGAGCTAGACAGCTAGAGCAACAGATGAGGCTTCTTCTGTTGCGGGTAGAGAAGCTGTATTGCAGCCCAGAACTGCAGAGCCCCCGTGTGGCGCGGTGGTGTAACTGCAGTGTAACTATAGGGACTCGGAGGGACAGCTGCCTCCCGCTCCATATATGCTCCCGCCACATGAACTTTTTTTCTCCGCGATATAAACGGTATGGCCAAATCTCTCCCGGTAGACACTTTCATATCGTCCACGATATGATATCGTCATATCGCCCAGCCCTATTGTAGCTCTACCTTTCAAAACAATTATTTCCTGTAAATAATGATGTTTAAAATAAGAAATAAATGAACTCAATAAAAATGTCTTTGAATTGCAAAAGATACAGATGTTGCCTATCAAGACAACAATATTAAGTAATGCATCATGATCCTAATAAGCCCCACATTACATATGGAGCGGACACTTTGGTTCTGCTTAATCTTGTATGAACACAGGCTGGTTCGTCAGAAAGCAGTGCACCATGGTTCTGAGATTCCATAATGCAACCAGAGCTAGAATCAGAACTGTCTCGGTGTGAATGCAGCACCACTAGAATCCTATCCTTCGGTTTTTCTATGAGCAGATACTCGTTGACAGAGTTCCCACAGTGCTGCAGAGCTCTCAGTCCATTTTAAATCTACAACGCGTAACTTTTTCATATACGAATAATGAATATCTGTTACATTCAAGCCATTGCAAAACAAGTTGACACAAAATGTAGTCTATCAGCTTCACAAAACACTGTAATTCTCAGTATGGCAGCATTTACAAGCTGGTGTTTCCCCCCAGACACTGATGCATGAGCTCAAGAAGCGGCCACAACATTTTTCAGTTGTTGATATTACTGATAAGAAAAAACCTGGACGTACTGAAGAAGGTATCACCAATGGCTTACCTCATGTGCCGACAATGTTATTTTAATAACTCAGAATTCTTCATGGATTGTTCGTAATTTCTGTAGCAAATTTTTTTAATCAAAATTGACAGCTTTATCAATATTCAATAATATTTTCTAATTGGTTTGGGTTTTGTCATTCAACTAATGCCATAACTGAACTAGTAGGCCAACTGAATTTGGATGTTGGGAACTAGAGATGTTGATCAGGGTTACACAAATTACATACCAGTTAAAAGATAGATATATAGATAGATGGATAGATTGATTGATTGATTGATAGACAGATAGATGTTGAGCTTGATGGTGATAAATCTCACCCGTTCACCTGTGCACATAACTGTCTATGTTGACTGTGAAGTGGTTCTAAGTAAAGCATGTAGTGACACCTAGTGGCTGCTGCGGGAAACTGCAACAATATCAGTGAACTGGCGTCCTCCACTCAACAGTTTGCTTAAGTTTAAATGCATATATTTAACTGTGCTTTTGGTTTTGAGACTGCAAGGGTAATCTTAGACAACAGTTTGCTCCTAAAATTGTGTCAACAGTTTGTGTTCAATGTGGTGGAAAGGGAAACTAAAATGTGTGCAGGCTGTTAAATCAGAAGGTTAAAACCTTTCAGAGTTACTTGAAGAGTTCCCTCTCGAGAATGCTTGTTGTCAAAATCACTTATTGTCAAAACCAGTTAATATCTCTTCACGATCCGCTCTCTGTTCGTAGCCTACTGTGTGTGTCCAGTGAATCAGTTATCAATGTCAAGGTGCATGCTTTTCTCAGCAGGCAGGCTGAACTGGGCATAACACCGGTCGGTCGGCCGACAGACTGGGGATATAAGTTAGACAGGCTTAGGGGGGCCCAAGGCAGAGGGGACCTATAAAAAAAAAATATATATTTTGACTAGCTCAATACTGGCCCCCAATCTTCGAATCAGTCAAACAGTAGAACATTTATTGGGGAAATTATTGTTATAATTTTGAGGATTTGCTTCCTTTTACTTTACCATCTACACATTACACCAAGTTAGCACCGGTTAGCTTGGGTAAAGCGCCATCAGCACAGCATACTGGTGCTCTCAGCACCGGTTAGCACCAGCGCCAGCATATCCCCAGAGTAGGAGAAGGCTTTGATTTTCCCGCTTGATGTCGCCATTTGTAGTTTGTAAACCAGTCCATTCAATCAGAAGGAGAGCGCGTCATGCAGTTTTTTTCCCTTTTCCTTTTACGCTACAGTCTACCCACTTATTGTTATACATGAATGAAACATGGTTTTTCATCTATTCAGTAGTATTAAATAGTTGAACATCACTGTAGCATGTTTTAAAAAATTCAAAGTGTGAAGAGGGAATTATTTCAACCAGACAATCTGGAGACAATTAGAATTTTCGGTCCCCGTCTTTTTTTTTCCGGTCAATGACCGGTAATTACCGGACAACGGAAACTCTGCATGTACCGCCTTTGGGAAGAAACTGTCCATGAGTCTAGTGTATCGTGACCAGATAACAGTTTTTTTTGTGAGAGTTTATAAGCCCATGAAGTTGGGTTTTAATCTTTAACCAAGTGTTTTATAAGATAAGCGTATCATACATCATTGTACTTATACCTTCCACCACTGTGTTTTATTAACTTGCCACATTGCTGCTGTGATGTAAGAGCGTGCGTCAAGTGTACGGTTTGAAGCCAATACAATTTCTAAGCACACAATCAGCTAAGAACACTCCTCATTACAGCCGACCACACCCGGCAAAAACAGCCTCGAGACATGCCTTCATGACAGTCAGTAAATCACTTTCCTAATTGATATGCTCTTGTATGGAGGATATAATACCAATATTACACACACACACATTTTTTTGTGATGAAATGTAGATGTTAACCCTCATCCTACCGACATATTTAACAGACATAGTCTTAATAAAAATAAATAAAAAATTAATAATTTTTGGGATTATTGCAAACATTGATTGAAAAAGCCATGGAAATGAGAATAATGAAGAAAAAAAAACGTGTTAGATATGGCAAAAAGTTGACCTAGTCTTTGAGGATGAACGTTACATACTTACTATGCTAAAAACTGCAGCTTTCCATACCAGTATGTACTTTGTATGCAGTATGCAATGATTGGGAGATACTAATAAGTCATAACATTGATTTAAATTTGATAATCATTATTGTCCTCCAGGGGCAATAAAGAGGCATAAATAAACAAGAATACAAAGCCTACAGGAGATGTAATGGTAATAAAATTGGACAGGCTAACACAAAAACTAGGTATCTGTTTGATCTAGACCTCTTTGAAAATATGTAAGACTCAAAACTGCATGGAGAGGATGTCGAGGGTCAAACAGGATAGCCTTTGCCTTCTGAGTGGCTCTAACCTCCTGTGTCAGTAGCATCTGAACATCTCTCCACGAGAGCCTGCAATGAATTTGCCTCCTGCTTTACTGTCAAAATTCATACAATTAGACAGCTGTTAACGCATCGATACCGGGTTCAAGATATGTTTTATTCCTGTGCCCACTTAAAATCAATTCAGATGCCATGACAGCATCTTGTCTGATCAACCAGAAAAACCTGTAGGACATTATACAACACCTGAACTCCTCCTCCTGTTGCCTTGACATTCTGCCCACAGGATTATTTAAAACTGTTTTGAACTGCATGGCCTCAGATGTCCTAGAAATTGTCAACATGTCCCTTCGCACAGGTGTATTCCCACAGGCCATGAAAACAGCATTAAGCCATTCCTAAAAAAAGAACAATCTAGATACATCACTCATGAACAATTAAAGGCCCATATCTAACCTACCATTTTTAAGCACACTCATTGAAAAAGCTGTTTATAAAAAGCTAAATAACTAGTTAGCAATGAAGAACTGCTTTGATGTCTTGCAGGTTTCGTCAACACCACAGCATTGAGACCGCTCTGGTTAAGGTCCTCAATGACATCCACTTAAAAATAGGGATGTCCGATAATATCGGCTGTCCGATAATATCGGCCGATATTAGCCTATTTTTGTAATATCTGTTCACATCGTTATCTGTTTTTCCACCGATAATGAAAACCGATTATATAATGCCTGGGTTGTGCTGCTGCCTGCTGCTGCTTGTTGGGTCCTGACATTTACCGGCGCGCAATTGATGACATCATCAAACCGCACCACCAAAACAACAACAGAAAAGTGTGGCTAGTGTAGCTAACAGGTTGCTCGCTCGCGCGAGCCACGCTTTGCCATGCCCAATCGCAAGTATTTCTCGGATGTTTGCCTCCCTGAGTTGTACAGTGTTGCTTATGGACACGTCGAGAAGCTAATTTCTGATGCTGTAGCCATTAGCTTCACGACAGATATCTGGTCGTCAAGCGTTAGCCAGGTTAGCATGCTGAGCTTGACTGCTCAATGGCTAGATCCGGTGGCTTGACTGCTCAATGGCTAGATCCGATGGCTAGCTCGTCAAGGCTGTGCTTCATTCTCAAGAGTGCCGTGGGTCTCACACGGCACAAGCGATCACGTGTGCTTTTGAAAAGATGTTTGAGACATGGAAAATCTCCAAGGAGAGGGTGCATGTAATAGTACGGGACAATGCACGCAACATGGCTAAAGCTACGTCGGAGTTTGGTGTGCTAAGTCTGCCCTGCATGGCACACACCTTGCAGCTGGCAGTGAACGGAGGTGCCCTGTCTTAACACAACATAGCAGATGTGAACTGAACTGTGTGCCTTTCTTGTTTTTATTGCACACCACATTAATATTGCAGGTTTTGTTTTTGCTCATGTTTAACAGGCTGATTGAGCCCAGTTTATATTTTCAATTGACAATTACTGTATTAGCCCAAGTAATGGGCTATGGACTGAGTCTGTCTCTAGGCTATGTCTTTGCACTTTTATTTCCTTTGTGTGCACTTTACCTCATTCCAAAAGTGTTGTTTGTTGTACCTCATAGAAATGAGCAGTTTTCAGTAGGCTGTCCTACACTACACATGTTTACACATGTTGACACAATGTTAATAAATGGAACTTTTCCATAAGTTGAAGTAGTGTCCTTATTTTTTTTATAGACAATGTATGACAGGAGATAATGTGATGGGACCTAAAATTTGTCTGGGGGAAAAAACGGCTGCATATGTATATCGGTATACCATATCGGTTGATATCGGAATCGGAAATTAAGAATTTGGAGAATATCGGCTATCGGATATCGGCAAAAAGTCAATATCGGACATCTCTACTTAAAAACAGACAGTGGCAAACTTGAGTTCTGATGCAACACTCAGCTCCTTTAAATCAAGTCTGAAGACTTTTCTGTTTCCCATTTAACCTGTCATTTTTATTTAACTTATTTCTTTTTATTCACTTTTTTAATGTGTACTCTATGCTTGATATATTTAAATCTTGATGTATTTTGTGACCCTGTGAAGCACTTTGAGTGGCCTGGATTGTGTCTGAATTGTGCTATAAATAAACATGCCTTGCCTTGCCTTGCCTAACTTAGACTAAATGTGTTCGAGGTCATCCAGGTCAAAGCCAATGGTCTTCTGGCAAAGCAAGACAATTTTCCAGACACATTTTTTAAACCAACGCTGAGGTTGCCGAACCAACATATTCAAAATGTTAAAATTGATAACAGTAAAGATCTGTCCATTCATATCTTAGGTAACTTAGATCACAGCGAGGTCGTCCTGTACGTAATAGGATGAACTCTCTTGGCTCTAAGGTACCCAATATATTAGTAACGTCACTCTGTAAAATTACATACACTACATTTAATTGTTTGTAAATAACTTTTTTTGGCCCAACAAATAAATAATTGTTTATACATAGCCTATAGTATTTCTTGTTTAATTTAATAACAACATTTTATTAAAATTTCCATTTAGTACGTCACAACTGTGGTGGAATCTAACTAATTATATTTACCTACTTTTTAGAAATTTGTATTTTACTTTAGTATTTTCATTTATACCACTTTATTCTTCCTCTCCACATCTCAGAGGGGAACACTGCTCTTTTTGCTGCACTTAATTTTGTCTGAGACCAACAAGTTACTTTGAAGATTATGTTGATCAAATCCTTCCAAACTACCCAACAGTATAAAGAAGTTAAAATGAAATACACCTTAACCATCTAAGCAGGAAAATGCAACATTAACAGTATTGCAGTACGTATTATAAATGTTATAACAGTGACACACTGGCTGATTTTAATGCAAAGTGTGTACTTTTACTTTTGGAAATGTAACTACATTTTGCTGCCAATACTACATAGATGCTTTTATTCAAGTAATGATTTGAAATAAAGAGGTTTAATTATAGTGGACTATTTCCACAGTGTGGTACTTTTACCTAAAGGATCTGAATACTTCTACCACATCTGCATCTGAAATTGCATGGAAAGTTAAAACCGAGTCTTAAAAACAATCCTGATGGGGATAGAGCGCGTACCATATTGGCTCCGGCCTTCGTTGCAGTGGACGCGGTTTCGAATCCGATCTGTGGACCTTTACTGCAGGTCCTCCCCCCCTCTCTCTCTGTCTTCCCATTTCAACTCTGTTCTATCTAATAAAGCTTGAAAATGCCAAAAATTTTACTTAAAACAAAAACAAAGAAACAATCCTGATTAATATAGGACTTCTTATTAGTTTTTGTTCCAGGAAGATAGACCAACCCTTTTGCTTTGTGTTGTTTCAAGATTGTGATAATTGCCATTGCCACACCTTCTATTGAATTGCTTTCTATTTCAGACTCACTGTACTCTCTATTGTTAAGCCAAGAATGTTCCTCGGAAAAAATCAAAACCACAGTAGTCGACGGGTACACCCAGTATGTCAAGTATAACAAAGACAAATTCATCAAAGGAAAAGGTTAAACAAAACGCATTTAAACAAACAATACAAATGTGCTATTTGTTCTGAGCAGGCAGAAAGTATTAATCTATTTATGTTGTTGATATACAGCATTGTACTGTTTCCCGCGTACACAGTGGTGTAGTCTACGTGATACGCAGGTATACGCAGTAGGGGTGTGCACGTGTACACGTTAACACGTTTAACCGTTTAGTAAATCATAACCGTTTAGGAAAATCATAACGAAAACCGTTTTTAAAAAAAATCTTAAAATTTTAAATGTTCTTTTTTTTCCTCAAAGTTTTTAAATATGTTCTGGGGACACGCATTTATTGATTTTACATCACTAATAAACTACTTGGGATGATACAAGCTATCGGCCCCAATCTGTTTGTCCCTCGGCGTGTGTGTGTGACTGTGTGTATAATCGCAAACACACACACACACACGGGGAGGCGCCGTGCTCGAGTAACAGCAACGGACGAGTGATGAAAGATAACCTAAAGACTAAAGTTACCCGGTTGAAGTGAATTACGCGCGTAAGTAGCCCGAACTTTATAACACCTGTTCACCCTCATAAATGTGGACATGTAGAAAGCGATAGGCTATATTTATCAGGAAATTAATGAAGGGCGATAATGACGGCCAACACATGTAAGGCGAACGCGTATGTGTGTGTGCCCGCGCGGCTACAAGACGGTGGGCGCACGAGGACAATGACGTCACGGTTAACCGTGTACACGAAAAAAATTCCGTCGTGTACACGGTTAGAAATTTTTGTAAACGTTCACACCCCTAATACGCAGTATACCCACTAAGCAAGCTCCAGCATTTCCGTATCTAGAACAGACTTACTGATTTTTGTGTTTTTCTATTGTAGTGTCAGCAGAAGGCGGGAAATAATGTATTTTAAAATAAATAAATAAAAACCATACCCCCCCAATTTAAGTTGGGAATAGAAATCCTAAGCTCTGTGTTTCTAAAGGCAGGCTAAGGTGTAAAATGTTTTTGCCTTTGCTGCACCTAATGCAGAAACAACAAAATTGTAAACTAACCACGGTGTAAGCCATATGTTTAATGTACAAATGCTATGCTGCATATGCAAGAAGAGGCTAGGAAGGAATTATCACAGTATACCCACTACAAAAAACTAGACTACACCACTGCACGTACATTCTTTCATGAGACATTGTGCCAACAAACATAGCTATTAAAGATTTCTTTCTGTGGTTGATTGTAAACCAGTCCCTCTTGTCATGCTACGTTCCTGATCTTTAAAATTAACTCGGTTAACTCCTCTTAAACAAACCACACCTTGATACTTGAAAACAAACAACTTGGGAATTTCTATTTGGATAGGCTAATACATTTTTCAAGATTGTGGCCATGACTGCAATGAAAATTGTTATTGCAAAAGAGTTGCATAGACTAGTGTGATTTGTATTATCTCAGTGTCAAATCATAGATTTCTTATTTTTCTTAATTCAGATTATAAACTTGAATAATTGCTTGGAAGCTACAATTCAAGACTAAAAATAAGCGATACCAAAAACTAACCCCACCACCTCTGGGTCTAGTGCATGTCCTGGTTTGGTCATAATGCAGGATAACACACCTCTTGTTCGTAGCCTTTACTTTTTGTATTATGCCATCCAGGTCAAAAGGTAAATTTAACAGGGCATTTTTATAAACATTGTGTGTGTGTGTGTGTGTGTGTGTGTGTGTGTGTGTGTGTGTGTGTGCGCGTGTGTGCAGCAACATTATGAGCTTGATACTATCAAACCGTATCAAACACACAAGAGCACTTTCTTTTGTATCCCGTTCTAGGCAGAGCATAAACAATAGGCTACAGTGGGGAAGAGGTAGGGGAAGGGGAGGAGTTTGGCGACATTATCGGTCGCGATCCCCGTCGTCTATATCCGGTTAGCCAGAATAGGTGGCCTGTAAAGGTTGATAAAGTGTCAACGTCTTCAATACATGGAACACTGGAAGTTCACGTGGCTTCTCTGACCCTTACCCTGCTGCGATTTTATGGGCCGCTAAGTATCGAAAACTCTTTCCAGCTCCAAATGCTAACCACATCTAATCTTCTGGCTTCTGTAAAAGCCATTGTGTGTTAATGGACAGGTAAGATTACAAACACTTTTGTGAATACCACTACAGTATAATATGTTCTGCATCATTAATGGTCCTATTACAGTTGTCCCTGCCATCATTTTATTCAGAAATGTCAAGTCCATCAAACTCTCAGCTCTCTCAACCTCTCTCACCAACGTAATCTCCTCCTCTCCCCAATACTTCTGATGATTCCACCGACCTTGTGGACTATTATAAAAACACTTTCTCCTCCTGTCTCAATCTGCTCGCTCCCACTTTAACCAAAACTGTATCTTTCACATACTCAGCTCCCTGGTACAACCCTGAAATCCACCAAATGAAATCATGTAAACGTTATAGCTGGAACTACTTTACAATAAAACCAGTTCAATGGTTCACCTCAACTCATACACAATGCACCAATACAAAAACACTCTCATCACTGGCCAGTCCACCTACCATTCACACCTCATACATGGCTCCAACAACCCTAATACTCTTTACTCTGCCATAAACAACTTCTCTAACATCCTGTCCAACTTCCGTCCCATCTCCAATCTCCGTCTTAATTTCTGGAACGTGTTATCGCTACCCATCAAAACCCACCTCACTTCGAATAACGTGTTCGAACCATTTCTAATTCACGGATAATTACATCCAGAATCGACTACTGCATTAACATTTTTATTTAACCTTTATTTACCCAGGCAAGCAAATTAAGAACAAAATTCTTATTTTCAAGTGCAGCCTGAAGGGGAAGAGGGAGGGGAGTGCTAAAAGTGAAAACAAGGTTATTACACTTTTACAAAAATATATAAAATACACTTTAAAAAAATTCAATATAATACAATACAATACATTAAACAGTTAATCAATAGGGTATGACAGGAAGGGCAACTAGCAGATGCAGGAGTCAACTAAGATTTCTTGCAGGTTTTGTTTGAAGACAGAGAGAGAGGTGAAGACAGAAAGTTTAAGGGTGTTTTGAAGGGTGTACCAGTCAAAGGCTGCAGCGAACCGGAAGGCACTGCGTCCAAAGACAGTGCGGACTTTGGGGATGGAGAGGTTAATGAATGCACTGGACCTTATATTGCGGGCAGAGTGGGAGAGGTGTAGAAGAGAAGAGAGGTAGAGAGGTGTTATGCCGAGAATGGTTTTATAGATGAGCAGAAACCAGTGATGAAGCCGTCTGGTGTGAAGGGAAGTCCAGTCTACCAGGTTGTAGAGGTCGCAGTGGTGAGTGGTGAATGGAGCCCCTGTAGCAAAGCGGATGACAGAATGGTGGGGTGGGTCCAATTTGCTGAGAGTGGAGTGAGATGCAATTCTGTAGATGGTGTCACCGTAATCAGAAATGGGCAGGATGGTCATTTTGACGAGTGTGTGTTTGGCTGCATGAGTGAAGGAGGCCTTATTGCGGTAAAGGAAGCTCAGACGAGCTTAGACTTTAGATTGAAGGTGCTTGATGTGGGTGGTAAATGAGAGGGATGAATCCAGCCAGAGGCCAAGGTATTTGTAACAAGATACAAATTCGAGCTCAGAGCCATCAGCACAGAGAATTTTTGGGACAGAGGCGGGAGCGTGTTTCCGGTCAAAGATAATGCATTTGGTTTTTTTGGTGTTGAGGAGAAGATGAAGGCTATGGAAATGCTGTTCTACAGAAGTGAGACTGTGTTGTAGTGTGGCCGCCACAGAGGGGAGAGAAGGGCCCTCTGAGTATATGATGGTGTCATCAGCATATAGGTGGATCTTGGAGTTGCCTGCATTCCTGGTTATATTGTTAATGTAGATGGAGAATAGCGTTGGGCCTAGAATAGAACCCTGTGGCACCCCTTTGGTGATGGTGAGAGGGGCTGATTGGAAGTTATCCGATTTAACTTGCTGGACTCGGTGGACTAAGTAGCTGGCGAACCAATTGCAGGAGTGTGGTGAAAGACCGATGCTGGAAAGCCTCTGTAGGAGGATGGGATGGATGACGGAGTCAAAGGCCTTAGAGAGGTCAATGAAGGCAGCGATGCAGGTCTGCTTGGAGTCCAGAGAGGAAACAATATCATCCAGGACCTTCAGCGTGGCTGTGATGCACCCATGGCCTGGCCGGAACCCAGACTGCAAGTTGGACAGGATGTTGTTGGAGGTTAAGAAGTGGCTGAGCTGTTTATGTACCAGTTTCTCTAAGACCTTAGCCAGGCACGGCACGATGGAAATAGGCCTATAACAGTTGGGATCCGAGCTGGAACCTCCTTTGAAGAGAGGGAAGACAAGTGCGGATTTCCAGTCTAAAGGGAAGATGGACAGTTCCAGAGACATGTTGAAAAGCCGTGTGATGGGGACAGCTATGACAGAAGCAGCAGCTTTTAAAAACATAGGCGCGAGCCCGTCAGAGCCAGCTGACTTGTTGGAGTCCAGTTTGGTGAGATTCTCTAAGACTTCTGAGGTCGTAATGGGTCTGAAGGAGAAAGTGCCAGAGCTGGAGGTTGTAGGTGAAGGTGAAAGTGAAGGAGCAGCAGTGGAGGGCTTAGTAGGGAAAACATGAGCTGAGTTAACAAAATGCTGATTGAAAAGTGAGGCCATATGAGACTTGTCAGTAACAACAATGTCACCAAAGGTCATTGCATTGGGAAGGTGGGGTGAAGTGAGCTTGTTTTCCATGGACTTAACCGTTTTCCAAAACTTCCTGGGGTCAGAGCCGCAGGATGCAAATTTGTCCAGAAAATGAGTGACTTTAGCTTTTCTGACAGCCTGAGTGCTTTTATTTCTGCATTGCCAAAAGGCAAGCCAATCAGCAGGAGACTGGGAGGAACGGGCTTTCTGCCATAAGGTGTTCTTCTGGCGAATTAAAGCAGCCAAATCACTTGAAAACCAGGGGCTGAAACGATCCTTGATCCGTAATTTTAAGAGTGGAGCGTGTTTATTGATGATCTGACTGAAAGTTGATTTGAAAAAGGACCAGGCCTCCTCCATAGTAGGGAGAGTATTAATTGTGTCCCAGCTCACTGCAGCAGTGTCGTGGAGAAAGGCTTCCAGGTCAAAGTTCTTCAGGGAACGTTTGGAGACGATCACAGGTGGGCGCTTAGCTGAGGAGGCAGAGCGCGTGCAGGCAATAGCACAATGATCACTCAGATCTTGACTGAAAACACCAGATTTATAATTAAAGGGGGCGTTCGTTAGTATGACGTCTATCAGCGTAGCAGATTAAGGAGATTTTAGATTGAGTCTGGTGGGCTCTGAAATAATTTGGTAGAGGTTTAGGGCGTCAAATTGCTGAACAACCCGATCTGGGTGGTTAGTCATGTCCCAATTCAAGTCCCCCAATAAAATGAACTCGGAGGAGATGTGTGGGGCCAGAAGTTCACTGAGAATAGTTAAAGAACAAAGTGGGGCAGAGGGTGGTCTGTAGCAGACAGCAACAGAGAGAGAGAAATTGTTGCACAGTTTGATCTTTAACACTAGCAGTTCAAGTAACTTAGGAACAGATTTTGACAGAACAACAGTGCATTGCAGATGATCTTTAACATACAGAGCAACACCACCTCCTTTAGTTGCTCTGTCCTGCCGAAATACATTATAACCCGGGATGAAAATGTCAGGATTGGCAATGCTTTTTTTAAGCCATGATTCAGAAATAGCAAGAACATCAGGTTTAACAGTGTGAACCCAGGAATTCAACAGGTCAAGTTTAGGTAACAGGCTGCGAATGTTAATGTGCAAGAAACCCAAACATGTGCGATCACAGAAATCATTAAATGCCAGGCTAGGGACAGCATGCATAGCACTAACTGGGCCTGGGTTGGGGTGTATGTTCCCTGAAATAAATAGCATGAGAATGATAACAGTGCGCCTAAAAGCAAAGCCAAAGCATGCTTTTTGCATAGTGCTGATTTGTTTCATAGAGAGTTTGGCAGGTAGTGGGGGGCAAGAGCCAGTAAATTGTTGCAGTAGGCCTAGTATAAAATAATACAGAGGAGAGTGTGACACAGACAAACTACAAAGTCCTGCATTTATAGTGATCCAGAAGGTGGAAGCGTCTCTAGGCAACAGTCTAAAGTCCAGCGTCCCACCCCCGTTGAAGGCTGTTGCTGGCCTGCGCAAATGTCTGTTTGCAACGCCAGGGGACTGGGCCACAGCAAGAAGACAGATGGAGAGTGTGAGCCAGAGGGCCATGGGAGATCTTGTATAGAGATGCATATTGATACGAACCAGAGGCACGACGACGCTGAAGAAACAAAGTGTCCAACTTTTTTTTTTTTGAGCCGGCGCCGCGGCCACCTTGGCCGTAGCGAGCAGTCGGGGTCCTGACTGTTGTTGTGGGTCCTAAATCAGCTGGGCTATGGCTGTAGCCGAGCGATCCTGGTGTAGAAGGAAGGAGGCAGGCTGATGAACTGTAGGACACCGCTAGACACCAGGCCAGGTCACGGTGAAATCCAGGCTACGAAGTGATCCGTGCCGAGACAGATGGAGTGGTTTTAGAAAGAAAATCAGGGCGAGGGGAGGTCCGTTCAGAGCTAGCTCAGTAGCTGGAATGCTACCTTTCCTCCTCGGATGTACTGTGGGTGTGCCACCCGGTGCGGTGACTTCTAACCATAAATAGTATAATAAACAGATAACTTGTGCCGGAAACCAATGTCCAGTAGATCCTGGCAACTGTACGAACTATTTGCAGAAGTACAACGAACTTAATGGCAGAAGTACAAACAAACACAACAAAAAAGCACCGAAAGGCAGAGCCGTGAGCTGCACTACACAGGCTGTCAGCATTACGCCACATCTTTTTGGTTAATTTGCCAAAGCCCTTAATAAACTCCAATACACTATAACAGGGGTGGCCACTGTTTTTCAGCTTGTGAGCTACTTTTAAAATGACCAAGTCAAAGTGAGCTACCACCTACTATTAGGGGTCAAAAGTCACGGTTCGGTACGTACCTCGGTTTTTAAGTCACGGTTCTGTTCTGTTGTACGGTTCTCAGTTAAGAGGAAACATGTCTGCAGAATTGCAGCCTAAAGGTATTTTCCAGTATAGAAAAGAAAAAAACTGCTGCATACAACCAAAGTCTCCAATAAATATCAGCGGAGTGAGAAAGATAGGCAGACAGACTTGCCCAAATTATTGCCTATAGTTAAATGTCATTCACACATCCAGTGCCACGCTAGTACCTCCAATATCCTGCTGGAGGAAAATAGTAGCCAGCAGAGAACCAGACCCTCCTAGGGGGGTCCGGGGCATGCCCCCCCGGGAGATTTTTTTTCACCTTTTTAAAGTGAAATGCATGAATCTGGTGCACTTTGAGAGGAAAATTAAGAGGCTAAATATGAGGAATTTTGTGTGAACAAATAATTTGGAGACACTGGGTCTGATGAATTAGAAGCAATTGAAGAAAGACACATGGATTTTCCATAAAAATATTTAAAAAAAAAAAAAATGCATGCAGGGTCCTCTGGGTTGGGCTTGGTGCTCTTTTTCTTTAACAAGACCTATTTCTCTG
The DNA here is from genome assembly GCA_026122265.1 of Ammodytes dubius. Lineage (NCBI taxonomy): Eukaryota > Metazoa > Chordata > Actinopteri > Uranoscopiformes > Ammodytidae > Ammodytes > Ammodytes dubius. Next base: position 6,920,372 of record CM047527.1, read on the forward strand.
TAATATAGTGAATGCATTTAAATGCAGTGAGAGGAATGAAGCAGAAGAACTCTTGTCCAGCTATGCCGTGATCTTAATATAAAAAACACAAACTCACATATTCATCCGCGCCCCCCCTGTCATAACCCCGCGTTTGAAAATCACTGGCTTAAGCAATTCTAATTTAAAAGAGCAAGACATATACACAAATGCATAGGTTTATCTTAAAGGCAGACTTATAGAGTCATACAAAAAAATCCTTCTCAATGATCACTTCTGTCCCACTAGAATATGTGGTGGTCTGTTTGTCTGAACAGTCTTCCTCTCTCTGGCTGTATTTTACATAGTAGAATTTGTCACAGTGCAGAAGCCTCTCCACTTCCTTGACTTGGATTAGCTGTGGTTAGCTCACTGGCTAACAAACTGATATGTACTGTATGTCAAATTAGAAAATGGTGTCTTCTCTCCCTCCACCGAACGTCGGTGCATGCTCACACGGCTCGTTCTAAATTGTCTTTTTTGTGAAAGATATACAATTATAACAGTATGTTGGGTTAAGCAATTTCAGATTTATAAATACTTCATTACTGCTTTCCTTATTAACCAATACAAATACGCATGTCTATGTGTTCATTCAGTCATTTGAAAATGTATTAAAGTATCTTTATTCTGGTCATTGGTACATCATTCTTGGACTTCTGGATGAAAACAGCACAGACATGCCACAAATTGTTATTGCTTTGTGCACCAGGATAGGCTTTATTAGACAGCTTATGAGTTATACAGTACATTCTCATCCCATTACATTAAACAGCTAACATAAATGAATGTGATAAAGCAAGAGAAGACAAATGTTATATTTAGAAAGTTATTTTAGATTAAATGACAGAATATATGCATGAAATAGCGATACAAAAAATAAGAATACATACTTAAATTGATATTCTTATACGATTAAACCATTGCATTACATTCAGGCACGTCCAGGCTCTATCCTTCCTCCTGGTTCTACTGCTACACAGTGTTAAACCAGGATGTGCACTGCAGACACGCAAAAGTCAGTGTGAGAGTTACTTTGAGGCATACATCAGGTATGTGGCCAAACAAGTATACATATACTGTTCATTTTAATTTTATATTGATATTGATGCCTTTAGGGATTGTTTGACATTATTTGGCAAGTAAAAAGTAGTGAGGAGAATTTATACTTTGCATGTGCCATAACTAACTGTTGTAGTGTTTGAGCACACCTCGGCCAGGGGTTTATTGTTAATACATACACTTTTATATTTGTTTATCTTCATTCACTCCGAGTGTACAATATAACGTGAATTATTAGAAAATATTTACCTTTCTGAATTTCGTACATGCACCTCTAACATCTTTTGCACGTCCCTAACAATACTTAATCCCAGATTATATTATATATTGTATTATATTTAAAAAAAATGCATGGCTCTGAGAAGCATCCCCATTATTAAATGACTGCAAATCTTATTTTGGATTAACCCTTGCATGATATACAATGTGAAATTAAATAGTTTTGAAGCTGATGCATACCAACTATAACTAAAGATGCCACTGAGCAGTAAATCCAGGACTAGGTTTTACAAGGTCCATACAGAGTTATTCTTGTTGCTTCAAATGTGGCCAGTCCCCTTTTGTTCTGTAATCTAAATGAGGGTAAAGATAAGGAGTCCCAAAAGCAGATGGTTCAGACCCAGTCTGATACAGCAGGCATAGTGTACAATATAACGTGAATTATTAGAACATATTTACCTTTCTGAATTTCGTACATGCACCTCTAACATCTTTTGCACGTCCCTAACAATACTTAATCCCAGATTATATTATATATTGTATTATATTTAAAAAAATGCATGGCTCTGAGAAGGCATCCCCATTATTAAATGACTGCAAATCTTATTTTGGATTAACCCTTGCATGATATACAATGTGAAATTAAATAGTTTTGAAGCTGATGCATACCAACTATAACTAAAGATGCCACTGAGCAGTAAATCCAGGACTAGGTTTTACAAGGTCCATACAGAGTTATTCTTGTTGCTTCAAATGTGGCCAGTCCCCTTTTGTTCTGTAATCTAAATGAGGGTAAAGATAAGGAGTCCCAAAAGCAGATGGTTCAGACCCAGTCTGATACAGCAGGCATCACTGGCGGTAGTTGGAGCTACAGTTGGTGTAGTTGGGGCGGCAGTTGTTGTGGTTGGGGCAGCAGTTGTTGTAGTTGGAGCAGCAGTTGTTATTGTGGTGGCTGCAGTTGTTGTTGTTGGGGCAGCGCTTGTATAAATTGGAGCGGAAATTGTTGTAGTTGGAGCAGTAGTTGTTGTATTTGGAGCAGTAGTTGTTGGGCAGCAGTTGCAGTTGTCGTAGTTGTTGTTGTTGTTGTTGGGGCAGCTGTTGTTGTTGTTGGGGCAGCAGTTGTTGTCGTTGGGGCAGCGGTTGTTGTTGTTGGGGCAGCGGTTGTTGTAGTTGGGGCAGCAGTTGTTGTTGGGGCAGCAGTTGTTGTAGTTGGGGCATCAGTTGTTGTGGTTGGGGCAGCAGTTGTTGTGGTTGGGGCAGCAGTTGTTGTAGTTGGAGCAGAAGTTGTTATTGTGGTGGCTGCGGTTGTTGTTGCGCTTGTATAAATTGGAGCAGAAATTGTTGTAGTTGGAGCAGTAGTTGTTGTATTTGGAGCAGTAGTTTTTGGGTAGGAGTTGTCGTAGTTGGAACTGCAGTTGTTGTAGTAGGAGCTGCAGTTGTCGTAGTTGTTGGGGCAGCTGTTGTTGTTGTTGGGGCAGCAGTTGATGTCGTTGGGGCAGCGGTTGTTGTTGTTGGGGCAGCGGTTGTTGTAGTTGGGGCAGCAGTTGTTGTCGTCGGGGCAGCGGTTGTTGTTGTTGTTGGGGCAGCTGTTGTTGTTGTTGGGGCAGCAGTTGATGTCGTTGGGGCAGCGGTTGTTGTTGTTGGGGCAGCGGTTGTTGTAGTTGGGGCAGCAGTTGTTGTCGTCGGGGCAGCGGTTGTTGTTGTTGGGGCAGCTGTTGTTGTTGTTGGGGCAGCAGTTGATGTAGTCGGGGCAGCAGTTGTTGTCGTCGGGGCAGCGGTTGTTGTTGTTGTTGGGGCAGCAGTTGTTGTAGTTGGGGCAACAGTTGTTGTAGTTGGGGCAGCAGTTGTTGTAGTTGGGGCAGCAGTTGTTGTTGTTGGGGCAGCAGTTGTTGTTGTTGGGGCAGCGGTTGTTGTAGTTGGGGCAGCAGTTGTTGTTGTTGGGGCAGCAGTTGTTGTTGTTGGGGCAGCAGTTGTTGTAGTTGGAGCAGCGTTGTTGTTGTTGGGGCAGCAGTTGTTGTAGTTTGGGCAGCAGTTGTTGTTGTTGTTGGGGCAGCAGTTGTTGTAGTCGGAGCAGCGGTTGTTGTTGTTGGGGCAGCGGTTGTTGTTGTTCGGGCAACGGTTGTTGTTGTTGGTGCAGCGGTTGTTGTCGTTGGGGCAGCGGTTGTTGTCGTTGGGGCAGTGGTTGTTGTTGTTGGGGCAGCGGTTGTTGTTGTCGGGGCAGCAGTTGTTGTCGTTGGGGCAGCGGTTGTTGTCGTTGGGGCAGCGGTTTGTTGTTGTTGGGGCAGCGGTTGTTGTCGTCGGGGCAGCAGTTGTTGTCGTCGGGGCAGCAGTTGTTGTAGTTGGGGCAGCAGTTGTTGTCGTCGGGGCAGCGGTTGTTGTTGTTGGGGCAGCGGTTGTTGTTGTTGGGGCAGCGGTTGTTGTTGTTGGGGCAGCAGTTGTTGTAGTTGGGGCAGCGGTTGTTGTTGTTGGGGCAGCGGTTGTTGTCGTCGGGGCAGCAGTTGTTGTCGTTGGGGCAGCAGTTGTTGTAGTTGGGGCAGCAGTTGTTGTCGTCGGGGCAGCGGTTGTTGTTGTTGGGGCAGCGGTTGTTGTAGTTGGGGCAGCGGTTGTTGTCGTCGGGGAGGTGGTTGTTGGAACAGCATTACAAAAGCTTCCTTCACAACAGTGTGGTCCACTAATGATGGTGCTAACATCCTGTATGATATTTAGTGTACTCAGAAGGTGAATAACATTGCACAGGCTTCTAGATGTGCAGCCAAAGGCCAGAGATGTGTTCGTCCCAATCATCACTGTCAGTAGTCAATAGAATAAACAAAAATGTTAATCTGACAGTTCACTCATCATATGGCAGGAAAAATACTGTATTTACAATTGAGATTCAGTGGATACAAAATGTAAAGCCTAATACGAGTATTCAGGTAAAATAAACTCAAAGTGGTATATCGTACTTAACTAAATGTATTTTATTTGGCTCAACCATTTAATTTTCTACTTCCCACACATAGTCATTTATTTGAAATACTTTGGAGACATATATGGAGACATTTTTCTTCAAGTAGGTAGCACAAAAGACTCACCACTTGCACGTACACATCTGTCCTCCTCTCCTTTACATTTTACCGTAGAGGTGCATTGAGAGGTGGAACAAGTAGAACACTCTATGCCATTTTCTGGCTGAGCCTCAGGAACTGAAAAAGTAGAGAACATTTTAGGTGACCAAAAGAGAACATTTAAGTACCTAAACACAGAAGTAGAACAATATTACCTAAGTTATCATTTCTTATCTTAAATAAAGTAGATATCCATCTGTACTCACAAGGTAGATTTTCTAAGTTGCAGTCATCTGTGTTGCAGCACTTAGTAGTTGAAACAGCACTTAAAGCACCCAAGTTGACTGAATTATTCTGTGTGCCAGTGGCTGGACACAGGGAAGGCGATGCACATGACTTCAAGATTTGCGTTGATTTAATTGGCCCGTTACAACCTACACAATCAATGGAGTTTTTTAATGTCAGAATTTTTTTTAGCTTTGCAGTAAATGCATTTCACTGAACATTTGAGGATTGAATAAAGAATATACCTCGGATGGAAGCTGTTAAACACATCATGTCTGAGGGACATGTAACTAGTGCTGTTTTTTTACATTTCCTGTCCTGTGGATCGATGCAAGTTTGACATTGTAGTGCTCCAGCAGTTGTCGTTGGAGCAGCGGTTGTTGTTGGGGCAGCAGTTGTTGTTGTTGTTGTTGTTGGGGCAGCAGTTGTTGTTGTTGGGGCAGCAGTTGTTGTAGTTGGGGCAGCGGTTGATGTTGTGTTGGGGCAGCAGTTGTTGTCGTTGGGGCAGCGGTTGTCGTTGTTGTTGGGGCAGCAGTTGTTGTCGTTGGGCAGCGGTTGTTGTCGTCGGGGCAGCGGTTGTTGTAGTTGGGGCAGCGGTTGTTGTTGTCGGGGCAGCAGTTGTTGTAGTTGGGGCAGCGGTTGTTGTTGTTGGGGCAGCAGTTGTTGTAGTTGGGGCAGCGGTTGTTGTTGTTGGGGCAGCAGTTGTTGTAGTTGGGGCAGCAGTTGTTGTAGTTGGGGCAGCGGTTGTTGTTGTTGGGGCAGCAGTTGTTGTAGTTGGGGCAGCAGTTGTTGTAGTTGGGGCAGCGGTTGTTGTAGTTGGGGCAGCGGTTGTTGTCGTTGTTGGGGCAGCGGTTGTTGTCGTTGTTGTGGCAGCGGTTGTTGTAGTTGGGGCAGCGGTTGTTGTAGTTGGGGCAGCAGTTGTTGTTGTTGGGGCAGCAGTTTTTGTCGTCAGGGCAGCGGTTGTTGTTGTAGTTGGCGCAGCGGTTGTTGTAGTTGGGGCAGTTGTTGTTGTTGTTGTTGTTGTTGTTGGGGAAGCAGTTGTTGTCGTCGGGGCAGTGGTTGTTGTTGTTGTTGTTGAGGCAGCGGTTGTTGTTGTTGGGGCAGCGGTGGTTGTTGTTGTTGGGGCAGCAGTTGTTGTAGTTGGGGCAGCGGTTGTTGTAGTTGGGGCTGCTGTTGTTGTAGTTGGGGCTGCTGTTGTTGTCTTTGGGGAAGCAGTTGGAGTTGTGGGGGAGGTGGTTGTTGGAACAGCATTACAAAAGCTTCCTTCGCAACAGTGTGGTCCACTAATGATGGTACTAACAGCCTTTGTGCTATTTAGTGTACTTAGAAGGGGAGTAACTTCGCACAGGCTTTTAGATGTGCAGCCAAAGGCCGGAGATTTGTTCGTCCCAATCATCACTGTCAGCAGAGGTGGAAAGAGTACAACACTATTTTACTTAAGTAAAAGTAAAAGTACTGGTCTAAAAATCTACTGAAGTAAAAGTGAAAAAGTAGCTGATTTAAAATATACTTAAAGTACAAGTTACTAGTTACTTTTTAACAGCGGGCGGGGGTCTCTTCAGTGTAGGGCATTCTATATATAGACAAGGGGATTTAAATCTCATACTAGTTTTGTTTAATTAATACAACACTTACAAATGAAAGTGCACAAATTAAATAAATCATGTCACCACACATGTATGGATGTATACTGTGTCATTATACTTTAGATAAGCAAATATGGAGCAAATAGTCTGTTAATGGGGGAATGGGAATGTAACCAGTCTACAGACCTAAACAGACTGCAGCTGCAGTTCTAATATTGTAATTGTGTACAATTGATCTAAACCATGGAAATTGCAAGGTTAGGCTGCTCGATTTTGACAAAAATCATAATCATGATTATTTTGATTGACAGTGTAATCACAATTATTAGACAATTATTAATTGATTTAAGAACTGCAACATGCACTTATTTAACATTTGAAACCATGACTTTTGACTTTAAACATATCCTAATTGAACTGAAAACAAGGAAAATGCAAATAGCCTAAGTAAAACATATTTTTTATAATTAAATAAAATATACCGTTGCAAATGTTGTCGATAGGGCAGGCCTTTTGCTAGCAGGAATGTGAGGACATATTTTAATGTATATCTCATGGAGCTGTCTGGATAAGCAAGTTGCATTGTAGGCTACAGTGTTCTTAATTGATGACTGTTGTGGTGGCAAGAGTCAAGGAGCTTTAAACTTCCAGTGTTTTTTATTCCTTTATTGCTTGGTCATAGACCACTTGGATTCAACTTAAAGTGAGTAAACTAATTGGTCGGGATTAGGGTTGCAAAATTCCGGGAATTTTCAAAGTTGGAAACTTTCCATGGGAATTCACGGGAATTTATGGGAATTAACGGGAATTTTGGGAATTAACGGGAATAAACGGGAATTTACTAAATTGAAAGCCACCCAAATGCACTAAATTCTCCTAACTATGTTATTACAGTCCAGGCAAACGTTCTAGACTGTAAAAAGCAGTTTTCTCAACTAAGTTTTAATATATTTATGAATATTTAATTTCAAATCAGATTTTTTTTAAGTTTATTGAGACACCCAACTTGATATCATATATTGATTTTTACTAGACCAGGTTTACAGAGGCTTAAACTGTGATTTTACATATAGTTGGGGACAATGTATTTTAGCATAATCTTGACTAAAACAACCAGATTTTATGCAAGTTCACTTGGCAACTTGCATTTAGCACACATCCTACTGCAGGGGTACTGAGGCCACGCCCCCTACATGCTCTGTGCATTCCTCCATCACATGGGGGGCATTTGACTTTATTTATTGAATGGTTGGGTTCAGACAGATGACTAATATTTAACTCAACATTCATCTTTTTGTTGTTCAGTGAAATTATTGATTGTTGATAAAATAATCAAAACTTGATAAAGTTCTTCTTACAAATAAATTTGTTCAAATGTAATGTTTTTTAATTGTATTATTTTGCATGGATGACTGCCTATGACCAAACATAGTGTTTAAATGTTTAGATGTATGTTTGGATGTGAAAAAAAAATAATTTAAATTACCGACATTTAGTTAATTCCTATAATTTGCAATTTTGAATATTCCCAAAATTCCCGAGCGAAAGTTCCCGTGGAAAGTTTCCGGAAACTTTCCGGTAATTTACCGGAAACTTTCCACCCTTTGCAACCCTAGTCGGGATGTTTTGAGGTGCAGCTGGGTCGCACATGGCTTTTTTTCTCTCTCTCTCACGGTCGCGCATGTCATCTGACTCGCGTGTCCGTGCATAACATATCTTGCACATAGTTTTAGTCTATTACTTTTACCTTTGTTCTCGAGCAAAGGCTGACTTTCTGCCGTCTTCTGGAAGTTTTTCAAAGCTCCCGGCAACACGCACCGTCTCCATCCTACTCTGCACTGTTAAACTGAAAGCTAGGTGAGGGAGGGGCCGATCGCACGGCTGGATGAAAGGTTTGCTGCATTTAAAAGCCTTCACGTCTTCACGTGCGATACAATGACAGTTTAACTAGGATTATTTTGTTTTAATGATAGAGGGAAGCAATGTTTGTTGTTATCATTTAGTCGCAATGATCCTGTCGATCATTCTCTGTGTTAGTTTCCGGTATTGTGCCGTAAAAATAGAAGCACCCCGCGATATTTCTTTTATTTTCTCTCGTTTCCCTATCTATTTTTTTTACTCAGTAACGCAGGTGATATAAAATGTAGCAAAGTACAATACTTCAAAATAAACATACTCAAAGTAAAAGTAAAGGTTTTAACACTAGAACCGCCACGGGGTCAATTTGACCCGTGGCGGTTTTTCAACTGCCCATAACTATACTTTTACGAAATATTGAAGCCCCCAACTCTTTGACTTTTCCTAAAATTGTGTTGTGATGCTCTCCATATGGTTAAATAAAGTCATAATTAAACTGGATTAAAAAAACAGGCATTTATACCTAGAACCGCCACGCTGGGTCAATTTGACCCGCACAGGAAAATGAAATATTTTCGAGCAGGTTGCTAGGCAACGCCATTGTTTGGGGTCCGCGATCTGACAATTGTACGTGCAGTCATTCATAAACACTTACAATAAATTAGAGATGAAGATAAATACCTAACAACATTAGAGTTACTAAGTGAAATGAGTGATACGAGTCTGATAGCGTGAGATCAGAACTGAGTGCTGTCTTCCACACACCGCGGCTCGCAGCTCAACTGACAGACAGCTGAGTGCTGTCTGTGAGCCGGACAGAGAGCGACGGAGGGATCCTCCGCCTCAAAACATGTCAACGTGGGGAAAAATTAATGAATAATCAATTAGAGCTTACCTAAAAATAAGTGTGCCATGTTACTGTTTATTGTATTTAGGATTTTAGCTCATTTGGACGCTGTTTTGACTTTCTGTTTTCATTACTATACTTGCGATATTATATCTACTTTCAGTTTCATTACTGAGTCGCCACGAAACGTGATTAGTGTTCTTAAAGATACTTAGATTATAAAACAAGAGGTCCAAAACACAGATGATTATTAAACAAACTAATTTATGACTTTATACACACTAGAAATGCACGGGTCAATTTGACCCGCCTTGGCGGTTCTAGGTATAAATAGAATGCTGGCGGTTCTAGTGTTAAAAATCACTTAAAAAATTACAAGTACACGAAAAAACTACTCAATTACAGGAACGCGAGTAAATGTAATTCGCTACTTTACACCCCTGACTGTCAGTAGTCAATAGAATAAAACAACAATGTTAATCTGACAGTTCACTCATCATATGGCAGGAAAAATACTGTATTTACAATTGAGATTCAGTGGATACAAAATGTAAAGCCTAATACGAGTATTCAGGTAAAATAAACTCAAAGTGGTATATCGTACTTAACTAAATGTATTTTATTTGGCTCAACCATTTAATTTTCTACTTCCCACACATAGTCATTTATTTGAAATACTTTGGAGACATATATGGAGACATTTTTCTTCAAGTAGGTAGCACAAAAGACTCACCACTTGCACGTACACATCTGTCCTCCTCTCCTTTACATTTTACCGTAGAGGTGCATTGAGAGGTGGAACAAGTGAAACACTCTAAGTCATTTTCTGGCTGAGCCTCAGGAACTGAAACAATAGAGAACATTTTAGGTGACCAAAAGAGAACATTTAAGTACCTAAACACAGAAGTAGAACAATATTACCTAAGTTATCATTTCTTATCTTAAATAAAGTAGATATCCATCTGTACTCACAAGGTAGATTTTCTGAGTTGCAGTCATGTGTGTTGCAGCACTTAGTAGTTGAAACAGCACTTAAAGCACCCAAGTTGACTGAATTATTCTGTGTGCCAGTGGCTGGACACAGTGAAGGCGATGCACATAACTTCAAGATTTGCGGTGATTGAGTTAGGCCGTTAAAACCTACAAAATCGGTGGAGTTTTTTAATGTCAGAACAATTTTAGCTTTGGCAGAAAACGTAAAGTTTAAATAAAGAAAAGATTACCTCGAATGGAAGCTGTTAGACACATCGTGTCTGAGGGACATGGAACTAGTGCTGTTCCTTTACATTTCCTGTCCTGTGGATTGATGCAAGTTTGACATTCAAGTGCTCCAGCTGTAGGGGGAGAAACATGATTAATGAATGATTAGACTGTAATGGTTTCCAATGTACTATTCTAGTTACTTCTGCTCTAACATTATATACTTACATAGGCTTCACCTTCCATCATGTATATACATTTAAAATGTCATTCACATGGGAGATAAGTGACCCAGCTGACTTGATATCTTCAATATCTTTGCACATTAATCTTTTATCATTCAGTTTTCCACGCATTATTCAATTTACTAGTTTTTGGTCATTACAATATTTTTTTTCTTCCTTTTTCTTATTTTCTTTAGAATAAAATTAATATTTTTTCTACTCTAACATACTAATGAACAACATGGGTCAAAAATGACCTGCATTCAGTTCCTATTCCTACCTATTTCAAATATGTTATTATTGTAATTTCTGTGTTACCTTAATGTAGTAATACAAAACGGGTTTCATTCACAATGAAAAAAGGAATATTGAAATAATGGTTTATAATGAAAATGTGGAACATTGTTTGTTAAAATAAATCTATTTCAAAAATATAACACAAAAAGTAAGCTATGTATAAGATCATAGGAAATGCATTAGTAAGGGTTTGCATAGCTTGTGAATCATAAGATTTTGATTGTTATTTATTTTCTATTTATTATTCTATATTATCCTTATATGTTAACAGCCTCTTGAGGCAACTTCTTCTACTGCTGTACTTTAGCATTTGAATTAAACCTTGGAAAATTAGTTATCTGATTCTGATCTCTTAATAGTTTTAAAATAGGCCTTCTAGTTTCTTCTTAAAATCTAATAATAGAAACATGGACTTACATGTGCTGGAGAATACCCAGACGAGAGTCAGAGAAATGATGAACTTCATCGTGAACATTAGTACTGTAAAGTAGTGTGTCCTGGATGGTGATACTACACTTTATCATTGCATCTGCACTTTATATACTGTACAGGTGTTGAATTAATATGCAAAATATGCATGGGTGTGATCACATTTAGGCAGCATTGTCATTCAAGGACTCGCCTAGTTTTTCATGAGCACACCTTCACACACATATTTGCTTTAATTAATGTATTTATTTAAAACTTTTCATGTATTGTATTGTGCACCAAAACATAAATAGTAAAATATGATTTCATGTTTGAACTGTGGTTTTACCTATTCTGCTTACTGAAAAGATTGCCTGCTTTTTTTCACTTTTCTTTCTAACACACTGTACAGTATCTTACTGTCAGACAATGAATGCCCCAATGTTTATAAACCCATCAGCATACTTTATATTTAAGTAATCTGATCATCTTAAAGTATCTTAAAAAACTGGAATCGAACACGAGTCTGCTGCTGGCCAAGGCCCATGGGGGGACGCCCTACCAACTGAGCTAAGGGCGTCCCCAAAAATTATGTATTTTTGCTAAAACTTAATTCATGGAGTACTATAATGTAATTTAGATGAATAATGATAGTTAACAAAAAGCTGTGTTTTTTTTAAAATAAAAATTGCATTATTTGTTTCTACATCGGTGAATTGAGTAAACAAAAATGTATTGTGGATCCTGATCAGGTCAGTGTGTTGGACATTGTTTTGTGAAATGTTGAAACACTCTGACATACTGTGCAAAAAAAAGTCATGGCCCTACTCATACCTTTTGTTACACCGCATATCTCGTATATTTCTCTTGAATTGCTTTACCTGGAGTGATGAGAAACCTGTCGGTACACTGACAGTTCTGTTTTCAAGTTCAATTTGGATATTAGGACTACATTGCGCACGCTCAACCTCTAGTTGGTGGAAAGTGAATAGTGACATAGGTATTACATACAGGGGGAGTGGGGAAGGAATTATGCCAGATGTTTTTTGACAAATGCAAAGTTTTAGTGTGTCTTCATCACTTGTGGTGTGCACTTTATGTGGCATGAGGGCACGTTTGGTGGATTGGTAGGTTCAATGAGGGAGTTCTTAAAGATCTCCAGAGCTGCAAGGTTTGTTATGTTTTGGAGTTATTTATTAATTATAAAGGTATGTAAATGTAAAACAGCAATGTTGTCCGTCAGTCCATCTTGGTGGTCTCCCACAAACACTCTCACACTTGTTGCTGGTTTGCCTAGTGAGTGTACAGCCGGCCGTGTCCCAACACACTATGGGTCCAGGAACACACCAACTCTCTTGTTCTCCTGTCCTACCGAAGACACAGGGTCAGGTTCTTACTAATCATAAGAAAGTGCAATGAGAAAATGTGCATATGCAAGATGGATTATATCTCACCTTTACTGATTGTGACAGCAAAGGCCAGGCGAAGGGGGAACTGCCTCTGGACCACAGTGAATTGAAACTCCTGGGCCGATCATGGAGAGGTGTCCCTGGCAAGAAGAATCCCTTGTTAGGGCCGACTGCTACCCCACAGTCCACTGCCCCAGCTACATTAGCCCAACCATGATTCTGGTCCGTTTTTTTATTTATTTTTTAAGATTTTTGGCATTTTTATGCTTTATTGATAGTGTAGAGACAGAGTTGAAATGGGGCAGAGAGGGGAGTGAGATGCAGAGAACGACCACGGGCTGGAATCGAACCAGGGTCCGCTGCTGGCCGAGGCCCATGGGGGGGACGCCCTACCAACTGAGCTAAGGGCTCCCCCCTGGTCCGGTTTCTGAGGCTGCAGCCAGGCCCAGACTGGACGCTCCTCAGCAGCATGGCAGGGCATCCTGCCTTTTTTGTATTGTGTGATCAGTGTTGTGTTGTATAAGATGTGTGGAACCGGCTCCATGGTGAAATTGTCTTCTACTGGCAGCTTGTGTCTATGGAGGCCCTCTGGTGACATCTGGGGAGAAAAAAAAATCTGTTTGCACGACTTAATGCTCTGTTTGCATGACACTTGGCTGTACTAAACAATTTTGTGAATTTTGGAAGAAAAAAATAGAAAACTTTTGTCAACCACTCTTTTGATTATTTATGACACTTATAATGCCTATAGCATATTTGTTTTTCCCATGAGAACTATAATTCACACCATAGTCCCACACAAATTTTTTGGAACTTTCCTTTCATGAGTATACGTTTGTACAACTTAGGCTGAATTGAATAGGTCATTTTGAATGCTTTGGGAGTTTTCCTTCACAGCTCATTCAGGCATATGCTATAGTGGAATCACTCCTAAAACATCTTAAAATACACAGAGGCCTCAGCTGAGAAGCTTGTCATTGCAGTGCCAGTTGGCTGCCTTGTTACCCTATAACGCTAGCATTAGCAGTCAGCGAAGGAGTGTGGGGGAGGGGGCCTACGGGAGTAATGGCGAAGGCTGAAGGACGAGAGTTATTAGCAAAGTGTACATGTTTTCAGAAATAGTCTCTGTAGTTTAGGCGAGTAGCAGCCGGGAGTAGCGGCCACATGGGTGTGTGAGTGTGTGTGTGTGTGTGTGTGCAGCATGCACTCTCACACCCTTGCACATGCACACTGCACAAATTGAATAACTCGAGTAACTGTTGCCAGAAGTGGTCGCCACAGGGCTGCTATTATAGTAGTGAAATAATAATACTATATTCTATTTTCTGTTGTTCTAATGTTGTTTGACATCCCCAACCCTCAATCTGATCGTCCTCTTACACCCACTGTTGAGATAAAGATATCTGCTAGGTGTCATCTTGAAGTGTATTTAAATGTTAACATCGTGTTAAAAAAAGCTGGTGTTAATACAGCCTAGGCTCTGTAAACTAGTATGTAAAAGGGTAGGTAAACAAAGTAGGCCCACTTTAGCCAGCAACGCGCATTAACAGAGCCTAGGCTTTGTAGTAACACCGGGGTTTTCAGCGCACACACAGTACGGACAGGTAGCAGATAGTGAGAAGATATTCATGGACTTTGACAACAAATAATTTTTACAAGCATTCTCCAGAAATGTGACGTGTGAGACATTTCCACTACTACTGTATTGAGATTCATGTATTTTTCTAATATTGTTTTGTGTCCTCTAGAGAGTGCTATAGTGTTGGATCTGTTGATGTCTCTTCCTGAGGAGATTCCCAAGCTGGAATGCAACAAACTGCACACACATCTGACCCAGGTACACTGTCAGGTGATTAAAGCGTAGGGCTCCCTAATAGGTTATGTTGGCTTTCAGTGGAAGTAGGGCAACTTATATTAACCACTACCCTTCCATAATATTTAGTCTTTTTACTTGGGTTTTTTCGTTGAGAACCTTACTGTAAATCCAGCTAAACTGTGTGTATGTTATAGATCCTAGAGCTGGAATCACTTATTACAGACTTTTGTATGGCTTTGAATGTTAACCACTTAACACTTTTATCAGCTACAGAGCAGTTTAAAATCCTGTTTTTTGTTTATCTATGCATAACCAGTGGTAGGATGGGAATTCAGTTCCGTAACTTACGTCAAAGTACCAATAGGGCCAGGTATACTCCGATACACCATAAACAATAGGTAAAAGCACATGAGTAGGTAAAAGAGTTTGTTTTTCCTCCGTGGTTATTTATAGTATTATTAGATTGTGATAATAGTGATGCACCCATGCATAATTAAGCTCATGGAGATGGAACTATTTTGAACTATGTTATAAATACCTATTCTTGTGATGTATATAAATGTTGTTTTTTTCACATGATTTTTGTTTACTTTGAAATATTGGTTCATACAGTATTTACCCCTTACCCCTAACAATTATTTATATAAACTGTTGAAGGGAAAGTCACTTGGTAGAGCTATTACCAGCTCGATCATATGTGAAACATGACAAGTGGCACCACAGAGAGCATTACGTTTTCTTTGTTATTTGTTATGCGCACAGCAAATAGAGGAGCAGTTGTTGGCAATTAAACTCTTAAATCTGTGGCTATATGTGTATATATTATTATGAACAAATGTAACTAAATATTTAAACTAACAGGTGGTTTAACTATATAATTGGGTGTAGCCTATTGTGTAGATACAGTATCTGAACAGATGCAATAAAAAGAAACATAATGGACAAGCGCCGTAACTGTCCATGAGTCTAGTGTATCATGACCGGATAACTGCTTTTTTTGTGAGTTTAGAAGCCCATGAAGTTAGGGGTTTAATCTTTAACCAAGTGTTTTATAAGATAAGCGTACCATATTCTTTGTGTAAAATCTGAAACTGTAAAAGAAGCAGGACCTGCTGGTAAAAATGTTTTTTTCCCTTGAGATGTTACAATTAAATATAGTAATGTACTTATGCCTTCCACCATTGTGTTTATTAACTTGCCACACTGCTGCTGTGATTTAAGAGTGTGCGTCAAGTATATGGTGTGAAGCCAAAACATTTCTGAGCACAAGTGCAGCAAAGCACACTACTCATTATAGCCGACCACACCCGGCGAAAACAGCCTCAAGTCAGTCTTCAAGACAGTCAGTAAATCACATTCCAAATTGATATGTAGTTGCTCTTATATGGAGGATATAATAGCAATCATAAATTGTATTTGCCTTTCAAGTGACATAAAATAAGCACTTGCAAAAGTTAAATATTACTATATATACACACACTGTAGAGTCTATTAACCGACTCTACATTAGGCCTGTGTGGGTGTGGGAGAACTTGGTCGTACGCGTGTTTGTGTATCCAATAACCAATGTCCAATGTAGGAGCAGTAATAATTAAATATGAAGGGGGCCAATAAGTTACAGTATGTGTATGTTGTTTGAAAATGGGGATAACATTTTCCTGGAGGAGAAGATGATCATGGTAGCATCTGATATTCCTCTTTAATATAACAAGTTTGGAAGAAGGGAAAAAAGAGAGGTGGAAATGTTTTGGATGTGAGAACATAGGCCAAACATTGTTTTTTTTATGTTTAATTTTACTCCAAATGTTATTTACACAGGTCGTCTATTGAGACACAGGGAGACCTGTTTTGGACAATCCAACAACAATCAGTTACAGACAGACATATTTAACAATAGTACATACATATGATATTTAAATGCAAGTGTGAAGGTCAGGAAAACTAAAAATAAGAACACATTTTCAATTATGCGTTTTCCATCTCCCTTACAATGAGTTTAAAATCCCTTTGTGGAATAAAGCTGGACAGCTTCTGCTCATGCATCAGTGTGTTTCAGGTTGAAGGGGCTTTAACTTTCTTTGTTATTTTATTTCCTTCCCTGCAGAATCTTCAGGAAAGGAGCCTCACTGGAATTTCTTGAAGTATCTAATTGATGTAAACCTCAAAGGGGTGGATGAATGGGGACCAAAAGTTTCTGTCAGTGAAATCCGACCCCAAAATAGCTGAAATGGTACAAAACATAATCTTAAAGAAGAAAGAAGAGCTTTGACCTCCTGTCAGTGTTGTGCAGTATGAGATTAAAATGTACAGGTACATGACCCAAAGGGATGAAGTGAACACATGTTTGTTGCTTGTACGATCTGACTTTGTTAGAATAACCATTGCTTTGTGAAAGCACTGATGAAACACCACTTTGTTTTTAAATTAGACGTTAAGTTAATATCAGTTGTGTGTCATTTGAAACTGCAGCTTTAAGCTAAAGAGCTTCTGTTTCCCGATTTGTTTGTCACATGGATCATGTTTATTTTATATTTGATTTTGTGGAATAAACTTTTACTGTGATAAGAGCTGTACTTCTTTCTTTGTTGACTCAATACCCTTGAAAGGTCCTACATCTACCGCTGCAGTCAAACTCTTGTCCTTTTTCTTTTTACTATATTAAAAACTGCAGCTGTCCATACCAGTATGTACTTTACATGCTCAGTATGCTATGATTGGGAGATACTAATAAGTCATAACATTGAGTTGATTTGATTTGGTAATCATTATTGTCCTCCAGGGGCAGTAAAGAGGCATACATAAACAAGAATAAAGCCTACAGGAGATGTAATGGTAATAAAATTGGACGGACTAAGACATTAGGTATGTTTGATCTAGACCTCTTTGAAAATGTGTATGAGTCAAAACTGCATGGACAGGATTTCGAGGGTCAAACAGGATGGCCTTTGCCTTCTGAGTGGCTCTAACTTAGAGTAAATGTGTCCGAGGTCATCCAGGTCAAAGCCAATGGTCTTCTGGCAAAGCAAGACAATTTTCCAGACGCTAAAAAAACCAACGCTGAGGTTGCCGAACCAACAGATCATTCTAAGTGTTAAAATTGACAAAATTAAAGATCTGTCCATTACTATCTTAGTTCTCAGAGAGGTCATCCTGTACGTACATAGGACACACTCTCTTGGCTCTAAGTTACCCAAGATATTAGTAATATCCCTCTGTAAGATGACAAACACTACATTTATTTGTTTGTAAATAACTTTTTTGGCCCAACAAATAATTGTTTATACATAGCCTATAGTATAAAAAAATATATACATATTTCTTGTTTGATTTAATCACAACATTTTATTTCGATTTCCATTTAGTACGTCACAACTGTGGTGGAATCTAACTAATTATATTTAAGTACTTTTTAGAAAAACTGCTCTTTTTGCTGCACTTAATTTCCCTGACACCAACTAGTTACTTTGCAGATTATGTTGATCAAATATTTCCTAACTACCCAATAAAGAACTTCAAATGAAATACACCTTAACCATTTTAGCTGGAACATGCAACATTAACAGTAATGCAGTATATAGAAGTGTTTATATAAAAATACAACAGTGACAAACTGGCTGACTATTTTTATTCAAAGTTTGTACTTTTACTTTTAGAACTGTAACTACATTTTGCTGCCAATACTACATAGATGCTTTTATTCAAGTAATGTTTTGAAATAAAAAGGTTCAACACCTTCATTGAATTGCTTTCTAGTTCAGACTCACTGTACTCTCTATTGTTAAGCCAGGAATGTTCCTCAGTCAAAATCAAACCACACTAGTCAAGTTACGTCAGGTATAACAAAGACAAATTCATCAAAGGAAAAGGTCATACAAAACATATTGAAACAAACAATACAAATGTGCTATTCCAAGCAGGCAGACATAATTACGGTAATCAATTTATTTTTAGATATACAGCAATGCACTGCTTCCCACGTACATTTTCTCATGTGAGAATGTGCCAACAAACATACCTATTAAAGATACCTTTCTGTGGTTGATTGTAAACCAGTCCCTCTTGTCATGCTACGTTCCTGATCTTTACAATTAATTTAGTTAACTCCTCTTAAACGAACCACACCTTGATACTAGAAAACAAACAACTTGGGAATTTCTAATTGGATAATACATTTTTCAAGATTGCGGCCATGACTGGAATGAAAATTGTTATTGCAAAAGAGTTACGTAGACTAGTGTGATTTGGATTATCTGTGTCAAATCATAGATTTCTTATTTTTCTTAATCCAGATTACAAACTTTAAATATTGCTTGGAAGCTAAAATTCAAGACTCAAAATAAGTAATACCAAAAACTAACCCCACCACCTCAGGGTCTAGTGCATGTGCTGGTTTGGTCATAGTGCAGGATAACAAACCTCTCCGATCGTAACCTTCACCTCATGTGTGCGCGCACACGAGTGTGCACAACATTATCAACAAACCATATCAAACACACAAGCACCCGTTCTAGGCAGAGCATAAACAATAGGCTACAGTGGGTAAGAGGTAGGGGAAGGGGAGGAGTTTGGTGAAATTATCGGTCGCGATCCCCGTTGTCTATATCCGGTTAGCCAAACAAGTTGGCCTGTAAAGGTCGATAACGTGTCAACGCCGTCAATACATGGAACACTGGAAGTTCTCTTGGCTTCTCAGATGTGATTTTATGGGCTGCTAAAGCCCAGTTCAGACCAAAGATTCGCCTTACAACTGCTTGCGACGAGACGGTTATAGAACGTCGCGGGGGAGAAATCGCAGCGGTGTGAACTGCTCGTTGCAAGGCGTCGCAGAAGATTCAACATGTCAAATCGCAAGGTCCAGTTTTAGAACGTCTCAACCTTCTCGTCGCAAGGAGTTGCGAGTTGCAAGCAGTTGCAAGACGAATCGTTGGTCTGAACTGGGCTTAAGTATCGAAAACTCTTTCCAGTTCCAAATGCCAACCAAATCTAATCTTTTGGCTGTAGACCCCAAACCACTTCCATAGCCCACATTTGTATCAACAGTTTGTATCATGATTTTCTGATGGCCACTTTTTTGCTGGATGGGCCCTATAGGGCTTGATCTGTTGTGGGACTGTATTTTGTCTGAGTCTTTGAAAGCTGCTACAAGAGCAAAGCATGGGAAAAGGGAAATCACAGCTGAAAGCAAAACTGTTGCTGCAAATAAGGCAAGGGTTTAATGCTGTCAGACTGGTTCTCTTAGTGTGTCACTCCACATTTTAACACAATTAAACTTTAAACTTGACTCAGCAGATTTAAACATACTATAAAAACACTATTGTGCTACTCAAAATTGTCATTTAGGTCTGACACTCCCAAAATGAAGGTTACGTAGGAACCATTTTAGTTTTGGGCCCCATCATAGTGAAACTGATTCTGATACCAATCAACTTTATTAATTACAAAGCATGTGCTGTCTGAACATATTTCTCACATATTTGAAGTGTACTGTGTAGCAGCTATTTTGAACCAGGAGCAATGTCCTTATGTGATACCTCATCAGACTAGCCTGGAAATCCTGACCCTGATATCTTGAACGATAGAGGGTCTGGCGACGATCAATAGTAATTTCCAACTCAAGGGGCGGCTCCTACTCGTGCATTTCAAATGCCACTGCACGCAGTTGGATAGCACTACTACCAATCAGAGCGAAGGTGACGTAAGCCCCGTTCGTTTAGCGAACAGCTGTTAAACTGTTAAATTAAACGTTTGCCGTTGTCGGTCGGCAAAACAGAACATTCCACTTACTTGCTAATGAAAGTCGATTTGAGTGCCGTCTTCCAAATCGTTAAGGGTCGAGGCCAAAGCAGTCTCAAACTCACACAACATATCCACAGCCATCTTTGATGTTTACTATCACGGCTTCGACGTCGCATGCACGTCACTGTCGTCATCCGGTTACGTCCTCCCCAGAGTACCATATAAAGGGCTCTGGCGCGCCCATATTAGATAGAACCAATTGAAACGTTATCCCAGATTTCTGGTATTCTGATAAAGCTTCAACGGAGCGTGTCCAGACCAACACGCGCAGCAAATTTAATTTGCCAGCGCCTAGTGGCAGGTCTGGGAATGCCAGGCTATCATCAGACAGGAATGAGTCCTGAATTAACCTTAGCATTAATACAATCTCTGCCTTAGATAATAGTAAACACTGTGCTGCCCTCTTTATTGATCTCAGTAAAGCCTTTGATACAGTAGACCATTCTTTACTATTAGATAAATTGGCTAACATTGGTCTTAGTGAAAATGCGTGTAGCTGGTTCAGTAATTACCTTTCTGACCGATCTCAATGTGTGAAGCTAGGTAATATCCAATCTGGTTTCTTACCCATAACCAAAGGTGTTCCACAAGGTTCAATTTTAGGTCCGGTGCTATTCACCATCTACATCAATGATATTGTGTCTCTTGTCAGTGGTTGTCAAATCCATTTATATGCTGATGACACCATTTTGTACTGTGTTGCTGACTCTGCAAAGTCAGCTATTGAGAATCTGCAACTGTCCTTTAATGCTCTTCAGAATGCTCTTATTTCACTTAAACTTGTCCTTAACCAGACTAAAACTAAATTCATGTTGTTCTCTAGGGCTAGAGAATTGGACAACAGTGCATGCATCTATGCTGTAAACGGTTCTTTGATCGAAAAAGTCTCTGCATATAAGTACCTTGGTATCTGGCTAGATGAGAAGCTCACTTTTAAACCCCATATTGACAAACTTGTTCTCAAATCTCGTCAAAAAATTGTTTTTTTATATCGGAACAGATCAAGTTTCCCAAAAATTTGTAGGAAAAGGGTAATCGAAGCAGTGTTTTTATCAGTGTTGGATTATGGAGATATAGTTTATAGACATGCCTCTGCTACTGCCCTAAAACCCCTTGACTCGGTGTACCATTCAGCCCTTAGATTCATTACAGGTGATTCCTTTAAAACTCATCACTGTTCCCTGTATGAAAAAGTCGGCTGGACATCCCTGTCATTGAGACGTGAGTTACATTGGTTTTTATTTATTTTTAAATCCTTAATTGGTAAACAGCCACCCTATTTATCAGCTATGCTCGACTGGAACTCTCAGTCTTTTAATACCCGATCCAGTGAGCTGCTGCTTTTAAAGGTTCCGAGAGCTCATTCAAAGCTGGGAACAACTGCTTTTAGCTATAGTGCCCCCACCTCTTGGAATGCCCTTCAGAGCAACACCAATATCTCCCCACTTTTTCTTCTTTTAAATCTATGATTTCTGATTTTCACCATCACCACTGCATTTGTTTTAACTGAATTAATTTTTTAAGCTCTTTTATTGTAATTCTTTATTTCTTTTGATCTTTTTTATCTTGCTAGGATTTTGTGTTTCTCTGTTTTATTCTGTCACTCTGTTGTTATTGTTGTTGTTGTGTTTGTTGTGCGCTCGTCGGCGTTGTAAATGAGGGGAACCTCAATGCCTTTCGAGTTTGTATAAATAAAGGTTTTCAATTCAATTCAATTCAATTCAATCTCATCTCAAGTTCCCATGAGACACCTGTGAGCTACTGCACCTTTAACACTAGAACCGCCACGGGGTCAATTTGACCCATGGCCGTTTTTCAACTGCCCATAACTATACTTTTACGAAATATTGAAGCCCCCAACTCTTTGACTTTTCCTAAAATTGTGTTGTGATGCTCTCCATATAGTTAAATAAAGTCACAATTAAACTGGATTAAAAAAACAGGCATTTATACCTAGAACCGCCACGCTGGGTCAATTTGACCCGCACAGGAAAATGATATTTTCGAGCAGGTTGCTAGGCAACGGCATTGTTTGGGGTCCGCGATCTGACTGTAGCCTACGTGCAGTCATTCATAAACACTTTGAATAAATTAGAGATGAAGATAAATACCTAACAACATTAGAGTTACTAAGTGAAATGAGTGATACGAGTCTGATAGTGGAGAGATCAGAACTGAGCGCTGTCTTCCACACACCGCGGCTCGCAGCTCAACTGACAGACAGCTGAGTGCTGTCTGTGAGCCGGACAGAGAGCGACGGAGGGATCCTCCGCCTCAAAACATGTCAACGTGGGGAAAAATTAATGAATAATCAATTAGAGCTTACCTAAAAATAAGTTTGCCATGTTACTGTTTAGTGTATTTAGGATTTTAGCTCATTTGGACGCTGTTTTGACCTTCTGTTTTCATTACTATACTTGCGATATTATATCTACTTTCAGTTTCATTACTGAGTCGCCACGAAACGTGATTAGTGTTCTTAAAGATACTTAGATTATAAAACAAGAGGTCCAAAACACAGATGATTATTAAACAAACTAATTTATGACTTTATACCACACTAGAAATGCACGGGTCAATTTGACCCGCCTTGGCGGTTCTAGGTATAAATAGAATGCTGGCGGTTCTAGTGTTAAAGAGAATCTGAAGGATTTGTACCTCACCGCATTTAATATCTGTAGCCTTAACGTCATACACAGTCTATTATTAACTGCCCATAGCGAACTAATATTGCAACCTGTGATTTTATAAAGGGCTTCTGTATAAGTCAGTGTGTGTTTATGGCCAGGTAAGATACAAAACCGTGCAATAATTCAGTTAAAGCAAGATCAACTTCATGAATAGCACTACAGTATTTAAAGGGTAACTGCACCCCCTGTTTGAGCGTACTGCACAATTTTGAAAAATGCGCTCAGACCTTAATTCTTAATTCTGTTTGAGAACCAGTGTTTTTAAAACATTCCGATAGGGATGGGGGCGCGCGGCGTCGGTGAAGGAGGTGGTTAGCTGCTAGCTGTCACTCAGGAGGATCTGAATGACATGACTTCCTTGAAAAATAACACAAAATCTATACAAGAAAAACAAAGGGACACAAAGTCTACACAAACTATAACCAAAGATGCCACTGAGCAGTAAATCCCAGACTAGGTTTGAAAAAGCCCATACAGAGTTATTCTTGTTGCTTCAAAGGAAACTAGTATGTTTTTCTTCTGTGATCTAAATTAGGGTAAAGATAAGGAGTCCCAAAAGCAGATGGATCAGACCCAGTCTGATACAGCAGGCATCACTGGCGGTAGTTGGAGCTACAGTTGGTGTAGTGGTTGGGGCGGCAGTTGTTGTAGTTGGGGCAGCAGTTGTTGTAGTTGGAGCTGCAGTTGTTATTGTGGTGGCTGCAGTTGTTGTTGTTGGGGCAGCGCTTGTATAAATTGGAGCAGAAATTGTTGTAGTTGGAGCAGTAGTTGTTGTATTTGGAGCAGTAGTTGTTGGGCAGCAGTTGTCGTAGTTGGAACTGCAGTTTTTGTAGTAGGAGCTGCAGTTGTCGTAGTTGTTGTTGTTGTTGTTGTTGTTGGGGCAGCTGTTGTTGTTGTTGGGGCAGCAGTTGATGTCGTTGGTGCAGCGGTTCTTGTTGTTGGGGCAGCGGTTGTTGTAGTTGGGGCAGCAGTGGTTGTTGGGGCAGCAGTTGTTGTAGTTGGGGCAGCAGTTGTTGTGGTTGGGGCAGCAGTTGTTGTAGTTGGAGCAGCAGTTGTTATTGTGGTGGCTGCAGTTGTTGTTGTTGGGGCAGCGCTTGTATAAATTGGAGCAGAAATTGTTGTAGTTGGAGCAGTAGTTGTTGTATTTGGAGCAGTAGTCGTTGGGCAGCAGTTGTCGTAGTTGGAACTGCAGTTGTTGTAGTAGGAGCTGCAGTTGTCGTAGTTGTTGTTGGGGCAGCTGTTATTGTTGTTGGGGCAGCAGTTGATGTCGTTGGGGCAGCGGTTGTTGTTGTTGGGGCAGCGGTTGTTGTAGTCGGGGCAGCAGGTGTTGTTGTTGGTGCAGCAGTTGTTGTAGTTGGGGCAGCAGTTGTTGTTGTTGTTGTTGGTGCAGCAGTTGTTGTAGTTGGGGTAGCGGTTGTTGTAGTTGGGGCAGCAGTTGTTGTTGTCGGGGCAGCAGTTGTTGTTGTGGTTGTTGTTGTTGGTGCAGCAGTTGTTGTAGTTGGGGTAGCGGTTGTTGTTGTTGGGGCAACAGTTGTTGTCGTTGGAGCAGCGGTTGTTGTTGTTGTTGGGGCAGCAGTTGTTGTCGTTGGGGCAGCGGTTGTTGTTGTTGTTGGGGCACCGGTTGTTGTCGTTGGGGCAGCGGTTGTTGTTGGGGCAGCAGTTGTTGTCATTTGGGCAGCATTTGTTGTTGTTGTTGGGGCAGCAGTTGATGTGTTTGGGGCAGCGGTTGTTGTTGTTGTTGGGGCAGCGGTTGTTGTAGTTGGGGCAGCAGTTGTTGTTGGGGCAGCAGTTGTTGTCGTCGGGGCAGCAGTTGTTGTTGTTGTTGTTGGGGCAGCAGTTGTTGTAGTCGGGGCAGCAGATGTTGTTGTTGGGGCAGCAGTTGTTGTAGTTGGAGCAGCGGTTGTTGTAGTCGGGGCAGCGGTTGTTGTCGTCGGGGCAGCAGTTGTTGTTGTTGGGCAGCAGTTGTTGTAGTTGGGCAGCGGCTTTTTGTTGTTGTTGTTGGGGCAGCGGTTGTTGTAGTTGGGCAGCGGCTTTTTGTTGTTGTTGTTGGGGCAGCAGTTGTTGTAGTTGGGCAGCGGCTTTTTGTTGTTGTTGTTGTTGTTGGGGCAGCGGTTGTTGTTGGGACAGCGGTTGTTGTTGTTGTTGGGGCAGCAGTTGTTGTAGTTGTTGTTGGGGCAGCGGTTGTTGTCGTTGTTGGGGCAGCGGTTGTTGTCGTCGGGGCAGCGGTTGTTGTTGTAGTTGGGGCAGCGGTTGTTGTAGTTGGGGCAGCAGTTGTTGTTGTTGGGGCAGCAGTTGTTGTAGTTGGAGCAGCGGTTGTTGTTGTTGGGGCAGCAGTTGTTGTAGTTTGGGCAGCAGTTGTTGTTGTTGTTGGGGCAGCAGTTGTTGTAGTTGGAGCAGCGGTTGTTGTTGTTGGGGCAGCGGTTGTTGTTGTTGGGGCAACGGTTGTTGTTGTTGGGGCAGCAGTTGTTGTTGGGGCAGCAGTTGTTGTCGTTGGGGCAGCGTTGTTGTCGTTGGGGCAGCGCTTGTTGTTGTTGGGGCAGCGGTTGTTGTTGTCGGGGCAGCAGTTGTTGTCGTTGGGGCAGCGGTTGTTGTTGTCGGGGCAGCGGTTGTTGTTGTCGGGGCAGCAGTTGTTGTCGTTGGGGCAGCAGTTGTTGTAGTTGGGGCAGCAGTTGTTGTTGTTGTTGGTGCAGCAGTTGTTGTAGTTGGGGCAGCAGTTGTTGTTGTTGTTGTTGTCGGGGCAACAGTTGTTGTCGTTGGAGCAGCGGTTGTTGTTGTTGGGGCAACGGTTGTTGTTGTGGGTGCAGCAGTTGTTGTAGTTGGAGCTGCAGTTGTTGTTGTCGGGGCAGCAGTTGTTGTTGTGGGTGCAGCAGTTGTTGCTGTGTAGTAACAGCAGTTGCAGGATTCTTTAAAGATGAAACCTTGTGGGCAGTATCGCAAGAAAGCTATCTGAGCAATACACCCGTAGTAAGAATTTGGGTTATCAGGGTTGGCATAGAACCCATTGCTCTTTCCATCACAGGGCATTTTACTAGATCCTTGAGTGGAAGCTGCAGTGGTTGTTGTGGGGGTTGTGTGGGTAGTGGGTGTCTGAATTGTTTTTGTAGGGGCAGCAGTTGTTGTAGTTGGGGCTGCAGTTGTTGTAGTTGGGGCTTCAGTTGTTGTTGTTGGGGCAGCAGTTGTTGTAGTTGGAGCTGCAGTTGTTGTTGTGAGGGCGGCAGTCGTTGTTGTTGGGGCAGCGGTTGTTGTAGTTGGGGCAGCAGTTGTTGTCGTCGGGGCAGCGGTTGTTGTTGTTGTTGTTGGGGAAGCAGTTGGAGTTGTGGGGGAGGTGGTTGTTGGAACAGCATTACAAAAGCTTCCTTCACAACAGTGTGGTCCACTAATGATGGTACTAACATCCTGTGTGATATTTAGTGTACTTAGAAGGTGAGTAACTTTGCACAGGCTTTTAGATGTGCAGCCAAAGGCCAGAGATGTGTTTGTCCCAATCATCACTGTCAGTAGTCAATAGAATAAAACAAAAAATGTTAATCTGACAGTTCACTCATCATATGGCAGGAACAATACTGACCTAATACAAGTATTCAGGTAAAATAAACTCAAAGTGGTATATCGTACTTAGCTAAATGTATTTTATTTGGCTCAACCATTTCATTTTCTACTTCCCACACATATGGCGCTTTTCCACCGCACATGTAGCTCGGCTCGGCTCGACTCGACTCAACTTGGTTTGGTAGCAGCACGGGTCGTTTTCCACCGCAAATAGTACCTGCTGAACGTGGGCGGGGTCGTCGTAAGGGGCTGAAAGCCTACTCCGGAGCAAAGTAGCAAAGCAGAAATTACGAGCAGTTGTTGCACTATTAACTGAACCAACCGCCAAAAACACGGATGAAAAATGTTTAAGAAATACCCCCCTTGTATCTGTTTGCTAAAAGAAGTAGAAGAATATTGCTACGGGCCATTAAAAGGGATGGTTGTTGTCCCGATGTGTGACTCTGCCACACAGTCAGCTGTAGGGATGCGTCACGTACATCCCTATGCACGTAAACACGGGCATGATAAAGTTGACTGTTTAGTGCTTGTTTCAGGATACGTGTTTTCAAATGCAAGCCGTGTCTCAGCCTGAATATTTTATTGAGGTAATCAGTTCAGTCCGAGGCTTGTAATGTAATCGCTCGCTGTCTGTCCCAGCTGGCTACTATTTAGCCTAGCTGCTAGCTGCCCTACATGTCTCCTCTCGTATGTTAAAAGTAACTTCCCCAACAACCAACACTGGGTGAGCTTAGCGAATATATGGAAAAGAAATTCGGATCTGTGATGCAAATCAAATGAAAGAGAGCCAGAGAAGGCTGCACGCGGCGTAAATACACTCAAAAGTCCCGGAGAGTTGGGGAGAATAAACAACATAATGAAGCCGGTAGTCTCTGGCCACTGATTGGCCAGACAATAGTCTCTGGCCAATCAGTGGCCGGCCGTCTGCCAACGTCACTTTTTAGCATCGGCTCAGCTCGCTTGGAAACTAGAGCGAGGCGATACCAAAAAAGCAGCCGCTACCAGGTACCAGGCAGGGTTCGACATAACGTATAGCCCGATGGCCCGGGGCCAGTAAAATCATATGCAGGGCAAGTTGATTGGCCAGTCACTGTCCCGCCCGGGCCAGTGACTGGCCAATCACAGTTCAGTATCTTTTTGTAGACTATAACATGGTTCATTGAAATGCGCGTTGAGAGTTGGAATGAAAGCTGTGTTAAGACTCAATATAATAAACCTAATATAAAATATATTTTTTAATGAAAGGCCAGTGGACAACCGATGCGTGGGCGTTTTGACAGGCGAACAAGCGGGTGGTGCACTCTCGCTCCGTTGGCAGAGCTACCTACCGTCCGCCTGGGAGTCGACAAATCAATCGACTTGCTTTGCCCCCTTTCTTTCTTCCCACAGCAGAGGTTGGAGGTTGAGGTGCAGAAAATTATAGCTGCGCTTTTCCTTTATCTACCGCCGTAATGTTAAAGTATTTGCATCCAAGGCCCAACGGTAATACAAATTAGAGGCGTTATTTAAACGCTGTGAATGCGCCTCCGGTGATTGTGTCGGTTGTAGACAGAAACGAACGGAGGGACTCCGCTCACTGTACAGTTCCTATAGTCGCGCAGTTTGGCACTGTGTTTTCAGGCTCGAGACATTCAATCAGATCGCGGAAGTCTTTCCCATTGAAATCGCTAACGGGGAGAATATCCCCGGTTATTATTTTAGCCACAAACCACAGTTCTTCTGCGCGGCGGCTCACTCGCTGGCGAGATCACACGGTGAA
Source organism: Ammodytes dubius (assembly GCA_026122265.1). Lineage (NCBI taxonomy): Eukaryota > Metazoa > Chordata > Actinopteri > Uranoscopiformes > Ammodytidae > Ammodytes > Ammodytes dubius. Next base: position 6,948,441 of record CM047527.1, read on the forward strand.
ACGCTGCTGTGATCGGACGAAGGCATTGTGTGTTTCTAAGGTGATTTAACGTCATAGTCTTAGACGAGCGTTTAACTTATGCTGCATATTTTGCACTGCATTGTTTTTTATCAATAGTTTGAAAAAATGGTCCCACACACCGGACTCTTATGTGAAGCTGACACTTCATGGAGAAGTGACACTCCTGCAGCGCGCTCACGACTCCCATTAAAAAAAAACGGCATAACCCACTGATTTTCGGATTTCTATTCTATTTTTAAAGTCAACTTGAGCGCAAGTGGAAAACCGGTCATTCGGTCGACACATTCACATCCCTAATGCATATAGAGAAAGTAATAAAAACAGCCTACCACACCACAAAGAATGATCAGACCTTCATCTCTTATTTTTTTTAAATGTTTGAACATGACTTCTGCAGGTGAACTATTCATTAAACTGCCCAAATTCAAGAATAAAAACAACCATCAAACTACTGAACTTTAAAATACTGGCCCACTCTTTCAACATACTTTCAATTGTAGGCTTCTAATTCAATATGTTTTCCTGGTTTTATATTATGTGTATGAGCAATATCAACATTTCATATAATAAACTAAAAGACAAATAACCAAATCTAAAGGGAACATCTATACTGTTACAGTATAGATATTCCCTTTAGATCTGGTTATTTTTCTTTATATTTCTAATACAGGTATTATAATTATTGACACTAAATTATGAAGAAAAAAAGGTGTGTGCAGGGCCAGTGAAAATATACAAGGGGCCAGTAAAACTCGGATCCACTGGCCCGGCGGGCCAGTAGGAAAAAAAAGTTATGTTGAACCCTGCCAGGTACCATGAAATTGCGGTGGAAACGCCAAAAATGCGAGCTGAGTAGAGTCGAGCTGATACCATGCGGTGGAAAAGCGCCAATAGTCATTTATTTGAAATACTTTGGAGACATATATGGAGACATTTTTCTTCAAGTAGGTAGCACAAAAGACTCACCACTTGCACGTACACATCTGTCCTCCTCTCCTTTACATTTTACCGTAGAGGTGCATTGAGAGGTGGAACAAGTGAAACACTCTAAGTCATTTTCTGGCTGAGTCTCAGGAACTGAAAACATAGAGAACATTTTAGTTGACCAAAAGAGAACATTTAAGTACCTAAACACAGAAGTAGAACAGTATTACCTAAGTTATCATTTCTTATCTTAAATAAAGTAGATATCCATCTGTACTCACAAGGTAGATTTTCTAAGTTGCAGTCATCTGTGTTGCAGCACTTAGTAGTTGAAACAGCACTTAAAGCACCCAAGTTGACTGAATTATTCTGTGTGCCAGTGGCTGGACACAGGGAAGGCGATGCACATGACTTCAAGATTTGCGTTGATTTAATTGGCCCGTTACAACCTACACAATCAATGGAGTTTTTTAATGTCAGAATTTTTTTAGCTTTGCAGTAAATGCATTTCACTGAACATTTGAGGATTAAATAAAGCATATACCTCGGATGGAAGCTGTTATACACATCATGTCTGAGGGACATGGGACTAGTGCTGTTTTTTTACATTTCCTGTCCTGTGGATCGATGCAAGTTTGACATTGTAGTGCTCCAGCAGTTGTCATTTGAGCAGCGGTTGATGTTGTTGTTGGGGGAGGGTTGTTGTTGTGGGGGCAGGGTTGTTGTTGTTGTTGGGGAGGGTTGTTGTTGTTGGGGGAGGGGTTGTTGTTGTCGTTGGGGCAGCGGTTGATGTTGTTGTTGGGCACAGTTGTTGTCGTTGTCGTTGGGCAGCGGTTGATGTTGTTGTTGGGGCAGCAGTTGTTGTCGTCAGGGCAGCGGTTGTTGTTGTAGTCGGGGCAGCGGTTGTTGTTGGGGCAGCGGTTGTTGTTGGGGCAGCAGTTGTTGTTGTTGGGGCAGCAGTTGTTGTCGTCGGGCAGTGGTTGTTGTTGGGGCAGCAGTTGTTGTAGTTGGGGCAGCGGTTGTTGTAGTTGGGGCAGTTGTTGTTGTTGTTGGGGCAGCAGTTGTTGTCGTCGGAGCAGTGGTTGTTGTTGTTGTTGAGGCAGCGGTTGTTGTTGTTGTTGTTGGGGCAGCGGTTGTTGTAGTTGGGGCAGCAGTTGTTGTTGTTGGGCCAGCGGTTGTTGTAGTTGGCTGCAGTTGTTGTCGTCGAGCAGTGTTGTTGTTGTTGTTGAGGCAGCGGTGTTGTTGTTGTTGTTGGGGCAGCGTTGTTGTAGTTGGGCAGCAGTTGTTGTTGTTGTAGTTGGGGCTGCTGTTGTTGTAGTTGGGCTGCTGTTGTTGTTTTTGGGAAGCAGTTGGAGTTGTGGGGGAGGTGGTTCTTGGAACAGCATTACAAAAGCTTCCTTCACAACAGTGTGGTCCACTAATGATGGTACTAACATCCTGTGTGCTATTTAGTGTACTTAGAAGGGGAGTAACTTCGCACAGGCTTTTAGATGTGCAGCCAAAGGCCGGAGATGTGTTCGTCCCAATCATCACTGTCAGCAGAGGTGGAAAGAGTACAAAACTATTTTACTTAAGTAAAAGTAAAAGTACTGGTCTAAAAATCTACTGAAGTAAAAGTGAAAAAGTAGCTGATTTAAAATGTACTTAAAGTACAAGTTACTAGTTACTTTTTAACAGCGGGAGGGGGCGGGGGTCTCTTCAGTGTAGGGCATTCTATATATAGACAAGGGGATATAAATCTCAAACTAGTTTTGTTTAATTAATACAACACTTACAAATGAAAGTGCACAAATTAAATAAATCATGTCACCACACATGTATGGATGTATACTGTGTCATTATACTTTAGATAAGCAAATATGGAGCAAATAGTCTGTTAATGGGGGAATGGGAATGTAACCAGTCTACAGACCTAAACAGACTGCAGCTGCAGTTCTAATGTAATTGTGTACAATTGATCTAAACCATGGAAATTGCAAGGTTAGGCTGCTCGATTTTGACAAAAATCATAATCATGATTATTTTGATTGACATTGTGTAATCACAATTATTAGACAATTATTCATTGATTTAAGAGCTGCAACATGCACTTATTTAACATTTGAAACCATGACTTTTGACTTTAAACATATCCTATTTGAACTGAAAACAAGGAAAATGCAAATAGCCTAAGTAAAACATATTTTTTATAATTAAATAAAATAAGTGTCAAAATCAAAATAAACCGTTGCAAATGTTGTCGATAGGGCACGTCTTTTGCTAGCAGGAATGTGAGGGCATATTTTAATGTATATCTCATGGAGCTGGCTGGATAAGCAAGTTGCATTGTAGGCTACAGTGTTCTTAATTGATGACTGTTGTGGTGGCAAGAGTCAAGGAGCTTTAAACTTCCAGTGTTTTTTATTCCTTTATTGCTTGGTCATAGACCACTTGGATTCAACTTAAAGTGAGTAAACTAATTGGTCGTGATGTTTTGAGGTGCAGCTGGGTCGCATATGGCTTTTTATCTCTTTTTCTCACGGTCGCGCATGTCATCTGACTCGCGTGTCCGCGCATAACATATCTTGCACATTGTTTTAGTCTATTACTTTTACCTGTTCTCGAGCAAAGGCTGACTTTCTGCCGTCTTCTGGAAGTTTTTCAAAGCTCCCGGCAACATGCACTGTCTCCATCCTACTCTGCACTGTTAAACTGAAAGCTAGGTGAGGGAGGGGCCGATCGCACGGCTGGATGAAAGGTTTGCTGCATTTAAAAGCCTTCACGTCTTCACGTGCGGTACAATGACAGTTTAACTAGGATTATTTTGTTTTAATGATAGAGGGAAGCAATGTTTGTTGTTATCATTTCGTCGCAATGATCCTGTCGATCATTCTCTGTGTTAGTTTCCGGTATTGTGCCGTAAAAATAGCAAGAGTACCTATTTGCATATTTCTTTTATTTTCTCTCGTTTCCCTATCTATTTTTTTTACTCAGTAACGCAGGTGATATAAAATGTAGCGAAGTACAATACTTCAAAATAAACATACTCAAAGTAAAAGTAAAAGTATAGGTTTTAAAAATCACTTAAAAAATTACAAGTACACGAAAAAAACTACTCAATTACAGGAACGCGAGTAAATGTAATTCGCTACTTTACACCCCTGACTGTCAGTAGTCAATAGAATAAAACATCAATGTTAATCTGACAGTTCACTCATCATATGGCAGGAAAAATACTGTATTTACAATTGAGATTCAGTGGATACAAAATGTAAAGCCTAATACAAGTATTCAGGTAAAATAAACTCAAAGCGGTATATCGTACTTAGCTAAATGTATTTTATTTGGCTCAACCATTTCATTCTCTACTTCCCACACATAGTCATTTATTTGAAATACTTTGGAGACATATATGGAGACATTTTTCTTCAAGTAGGTAGCACAAAAGACTCACCACTTGCGCGTACACATCTGTCCTCCTCTCCTTTACATTTTACTGTAGAGGTGCATTGAGAGGTGGAACAAGTGAAACACTCTAAGTCATTTTCTGGCTGAGCCTCAGGAACTGAAACAATAGAGAACATTTTAGGTGACCAAAAGAGAACATTTAAGTACCTAAACACAGAAGTAGAACAATATTACCTAAGTTATCATTTCTTATCTTAAATAAAGTAGATATCCATCTGTACTCACAAGGTAGATTTTCTAAGTTGCAGTCATCTGTGTTGCAGCACTTAGTAGTTGAAACAGCACTTAAAGCACCCAAGTTGACTGAATTATGCTGTGTGCCAGTGGCTGGACACAGGGAAGGCGATGCACATGACTTCAAGATTTGCGGTGATTGAGTTAGGCCGTTAAAACCTTCAAAATCGGTGGAGTTTTTTAATGTCAGAACAATTTTAGCTTTGGCAGAAAACGTAAGGTTTAAATAAAGAAAAGATTACCTCGAATGGAGGCTGTTAGACACATCGTGTCTGAGGGACATGGAACTAGTGCTTTTCCTTTACATTTCCTGTCCTGTGGATTGATGCAAGTTTGACATTCAAGTGCTCCAGCTGTAGGGGGAGAAACATGATTAATGAATGATTAGACTGTAATGGTTTCCAATGTACTATTCTAGTTACTTCTGCTCTAACATTATATACTTACATAGGCTTCACCTTCCATCATGTATATACATTTAAAATGTCATTCACATGGGAGATAAGTGACCCAGCTGACTTGATATCTTCAATATCTTTGCAAATTAATCTTTTATCATTCAGTTTTCCACGCATTATTCAATTTACTAGTTTTTGGTCATTACAATATTATTTTTTTCCTTTTTCTTATTTTCTTTAGAATAAAATTAATATTTGTTCTACTCTAACATTCTAATGAACAACATGAGTCAAAAATGACCTGCATTCAGTTCCTATTCCTACCTATTTCAAATATGTTATTATTGTAATTTCTGTGTAACCTTAATGTAGTAATACAAAACGGGTTTCATTCACAATGAAAAAGGGAATATTGAAATAATGGTTTAATGAAAATGTGGAACATTATTTGTTAAAATAAATCTATTTAAAAAATATAACACACAAAAAGTAAGCTATGTATATAAGATCATAGGAAATGCATTAGTAAGGGTTTGCATAGCTTGTGAATCATACGATTGTGATGTTATTTATTTTCTATTTATTATTCTATATTTTCCTTATATGTAAACAACCTCTTGAGGCAACTTCTTTTACTGCTGTACTTTAGCATTTGAATTAAACCTTGGAAAATTAGTTATCTGATTCTGATCTCTTAATAGTTTTAGAATACACCTTCTAGTTTCTTCTTAAAATCTAATAATAGAAACATGGACTTACATGTGCTGCAGAATACCCAGACGAGAGTCAGAGAAATGATGAACTTCATCGTGAACATTAGTACTGTAAAGTAGTGTGTCCTGGATGGTGATACTACACTTTATCATTGCATCTGCACTTTATATACTGTACAGGTGTTGAATTAATATGCAAAATATGCATGGGTGTGATCACATTTAGGCAGCATTGTCATTCAAGGACTCGCCTAGTTTTTCATGAGCACACCTTCACACACATATTTGCTTTAATTAATGTATTTATTTAAAACTTTTCATGTATTGTATTGTGCACCAAAACATAAATAGTAAAATATGATTTCATGTTTGAACTGTGGTTTTACCTATTCTGCTTACTGAAAAGATTGCACTGTCTTTTTTTTCACTTTTCTTTCTAACACACTGTACAGTATCTTACTGTCAGACAATGAATGCCCCAATGTTTATAAACCCATCAGCATACTTTATATTTAAGTAATCTGATCTCAAAGTCTTAAAAACTGGAATCGAACCCGAGTCTGCTGCTGGCCAAGGCCCATGGGGGGGACGCCCTACCAACTGAGCTAAGGGCGTCCCCAAAAATTATGTATTTTTGCTAAAACTTAATTCATGGAGTACTATAATGTAATTTAGATGAATAATGATAGTTAAACAAAAAGCTGTGTTTTTTTTTAAAATTCAAATTTGATTATTTGTTTCATACATCGGTGAATTGAGTAAACAAAAATGTATTGTGGATCCTGATCAGGTCAGTGTGTTGGACATTGTTTTGTGAAATGTTGAAACACTCTGACATACTGTGCAAAAAAAAGTCATGGCCCTACTCATACCTTTTGTTACACCGCATATCTCGTATATTTCTCTTGAATTGCTTTACCTGGAGTGATGAGAAACCTGTCGGTACACTGACAGTTCTGTTTTCAAGTTCAATTTGGATATTAGGACTACATTGCGCACGCTCAACCTCTAGTTGGTGGAAAGTGAATAGTGACATAGGTATTACATACAGGGGAGTGGGGAAGGAATTATGCCAGATGTTTTTTGACAAATGCAAAGTTTTAGTGTGTCTTCATCACTTGTGGTGTGCACTTTATGTGGCATGAGGGCACGTTTGGTGGATTGGTAGGTTCAATGAGGGAGTTCTTAAGGATCTCCAGAGCTGCAAGGTTTGTTATGTTTTGGAGTTATTTATTAATTATAAAGGTATGTAAATGTAAAACAGCAATGTTGTGCGTCAGTCCATCTTGGTGGTCTCCCACAAACACTCTCACACTTGTTGCTGGTTTGCCTAGTGAGTGTACAGCCGGCCGTGTCCCAACACACTATGGGTCCAGGAACACACCAAGGGCCTATCCGAAAAGTCCAATCTCCTAACCTATAAGCCTCCTTTCCTATACCTTAACCCCTAAACGTCATCGGGGTTAAGGAGAGATGAAAGGTGCTTCCTATCGAACATAGGAAAGGACAGCGCTGTTTCAAATGAATTAGACTCCACTTTTCCTAACCGACGTCATTGCGCGACGGCGAGTATTGCTGACGTGAAACTACACTATTCTCCGAAAATTGACTACAACAAGCGCTCGTTTGATCCATGCGTTCTTTTCATATTGATTTTAATCAGGTTGTCGCCAACAGAGTGAGAATCACTCCCATATATCCCAATTCACATGTGGAATAAAAAGAGGCTACACTTATGTTGATGTTGAAATGAACTGCCCCAGTAACTTCATTAAATGTGAAGTTGGTAGCCTATTTTATTTTCTTATGGTGTAAATTATGTGCTACGAAAATAACTATTATGATGTTGGTCTTTTATGAGTTCTTTATTATCTTTAGTCTGTGTGTGTGTGTGTGGGGGGGGGGGGTATTTTGTTTTAGCCGAGTTAAATCTTCCTCTCTTCTCTTCTCCTCTCCTCTCTTCTGTTTTACCTCTCGTTCGTGTTCGTGTAGAGTCGGTAAACTCCGTCGGTGGCTTGTTGCTTTAAATATTGCCGCCGTAAAGGATTATGGGATACCACTATCTCCTTTCCTTTCGCATAGGTTGGTCAGGAGTAACCTATGTTAAAGGAGGGTTAAAGGATGAATCGAGGCTCCTTTCCTATGCCTTTCCTAAGCATTTTGAGAATTCGGATCACCTATCCGCCGAGTACTTCCGGTTCATCTCGATAGGAAAGGAAATTTCCTATGCAAAAAATACTTTTCGGATAGGCCCCCTCTCTCTTGTTCTCCTGTCCTACCGAAGACACAGGGTCAGGTTTTTACCAATCAAAAGAAAGTGCAATGAGAAAATGTGCATATGCAAGATGGATTATATCTCACCTTTACTGATTGTGACAGCAAAGGCCAGGCGAAGGGGGAACTGCCTCTGGACCACAGTGAATTGAAACTCCTGGGCCCGATCATGGAGAGGTGTCCCTGGCAAGAAGAATCCCTTGTTAGGGCCGACTGCTACCCCACAGTCCACTGCCCCAGCTACATTAGCCCAACCATGATTCTGGTCCGTTTTTTTATTTATTTTTTAAGATTTTTGGCATTTTTATGCTTTATTGATAGTGTAGAGACAGAGTTGAAATGGGGCAGAGAGGGGAGTGAGATGCAGAGAACGACCACGGGCTGGAATCGAACCAGGGTCCGCTGCTGGCCGAGGCCCATGGGGGGGACGCCCTACCAACTGAGCTAAGGGCCCCCCCCTGGTCCGGTTTCTGAGGCTGCAGCCAGGTCCAGACTGGACGCTCCTCAGCAGCATGGCAGGGCATCCTGCCTTTTTTGTATTGTGTGATCAGTGTTGTGTTGTATAAGATGTGTGGAACCGGCTCCATGGTGAAATTGTCTCCTACTGGCAGCTTGTGTCTATGGAGGCCCTCTGGTGACATCTGGGGGAGAAAAAAAAATCTGTTTGCACGACTTAATGCTCTGTTTGCATGACACTTGGCTGGACTAAACAATTTTGTGAATTTTGGAAGAAAAAAATAGAAAACTTTTGTCAACCACTCTTTTGATTATTTATGACACTTATAATGCCTATAGCATATTTGTTTTTCCCATGAGAACTATAATTCACACCATAGTCCTACACAATTGTTTCGGAACTTTCCTTTCATGAATATACGTTTGTACAACTTAGGCTGAATTGAATAGGTCATTTTGAATGCTTTGGGAGTTTTCCTTCACAGCTCATTCAGGCATATGCTATAGTGGAATCACTCCTAAAACATCTTAAAATACACAGAGGCCTCAGCTGAGAAGCTTGTCATTGCAGTGCCAGTTGGCTGCTTGTTACCCTATAACGCTAGCATTAGCAGTCAGCGAAGGAGTGTGGGGGAGGGGGCCTACGGGAGTAATGGCGAAGGCTGAAGGACGAGAGTTATTAGCAAAGTGTACATGTTTTCAGAAATAGTCTCTGTAGTTTAGGCGAGTAGCAGCCGGGAGTAGCGGCCACATGGGTGGGGAGTTGTGTGTGTGTGTGTGTGTGTGTGTGTGTGTGTGTGTGTGTGTGTGTGTGTGTGTGTGTGTGCAGCATGCACTCTCACACCCTTGCACATGCACACTGCACAAATTGAATAACTCGAGTAACTGTTGCCAGAAGTGGTCGCCCACAGGGCTGCTATTATAGTAGTGAAATAATAATACTATATTCTATTTTCTGTTGTTCTAATGTTGTTTGACATCCCCAACCCTCAATCTGATCGTCCTCTTACACCCACTGTTGAGATAAAGATTATCTGCTAGGTGTCATCTTGAAGTGTATTTAAATGTTAACATCGTGTTAAAAAAAAGCTGGTGTTAATACAGCCTAGGCTCTGTAAACTAGTATGTAAAAGGGTAGGTAAACAAAGTAGGCCCACTTTAGCCAGCAACGCGCATTAACAGAGCCTAGGCTTTGTAGTAACACCGGGGTTTTCAGCGCACACACAGTACGGACAGGTAGCAGATAGTGAGAAGATATTCATGGACTTTGACAACAAATAATTTTTACAAGCATTCTCCAGAAATGCTGACGTGTGAGACATTTCCACTACTACTGTATTGAGATTCATGTATTTTTCTAATATTGTTTTGTGTCCTCCAGAGAGTACTATAGTGTTGGATCTGTTGATGTCTCTTCCTGAGGAGATTCCCAAGCTGGACTGCAACAAACTGCACACACATCTGACCCAGGTACACTGTCAGGTGATTAAAGCGTAGGGCTCCCTAATAGGTTATGTTGGCTTTCAGTGGAAGTAGGGCAACTTATTAACCACTACCCTTCCATAATATTTAGTCTTTTTACTTGGGTTTTTTCGTCGAGAACCTTACTGTAAATCCAGCATAAACTGTGTGTATGTTATAGATCCTAGAGCTGGAATCACTTATTACAGACTTTTGTATGGCTTTGAATGTTAACCACTTAACACTTTATCAGCTACAGAGCAGTTTAAAATCCTGTTTTTGTTTATCTATGCATAACCAGTGGTAGGATGGGAATTCAGTTCCGTAACTTACGTCAAAGTACCAATAGGGCCAGGTATACTCCGATACACCATAAACAATAGGTAAAAGCACATGAGTAGGTAAAAGAGTTTGTTTTTCCTCTGTGGTTATTTATTGTATTATTAGATTGTGATAATAGTGATGCACCCATGCATAATTAAGCTCATGGAGATGGAACTATTTTGAACTATGTTATAAATACCTATTCTTGTGATGTATATAAATGTTGTTTTTTTCACATGATTTTTGTTTACTTTGTGAAATATTGGTTCATACAGTATTTACCCCTTACCCCTAACAATTATTTATATAAACTGTTTAAGGGAAAGTCACTTGGTAGAGCTATTACCAGCTCGATCATATGTGAAACATGACAAGTGGCACCACAGAGAGCATTACGTTTTCTTTGTTATTTGTTATGCGCACAGCAAATAGAGGAGCAGTTGTTGGCAATTAAACTCTTAAATCTGTGGCTATATGTGTATATATTATTATGAACAAATGTAACTAAATATTTAAACTAACAGGTGGTTTAACTATATAATTGGGTGTAGCCTATTGTGTAGATACAGTATCTGAACAGATGCAATAAAAAGAAACATAATGGACAAGCACCGTAACTGTCCATGAGTCTAGTGTATCATGACCGGATAACTGCTTTTTTTGTGAGTTTAGAAGCCCATGAAGTTAGGGGTTTAATCTTTAACCAAGTGTTTTATAAGATAAGCGTACCATATTCTTTGTGTAAAATCTGAAACTGTAAAAGAAGCAGGACCTGCTGGTAAAACATTTTTTTTTCCCTTGAGATGTTACAATTAAATAATAGTAAATGTACTTATGCCTTCCACCATTGTGTTTTATTAACTTGCCACACTGCTGCTGTGATTTAAGAGTGTGCGTCAAGTATATGGTGTGAAGCCAAAACATTTCTGAGCACAAGTGCAGCAAAGCACACTACTCATTATAGCCGACCACACCCGGCGAAAACAGCCTCAAGTCAGTCTTCAAGACAGTCAGTAAATCACATTCCAAATTGATATGTAGTTGCTCTTATATGGAGGATATAATAGCAATCATAAATTGTATTTGCCTTTCAAGTGACATAAAATAAGCATTGCAAAAGTTAAATATTACTATATATACACACACTGTAGAGTCTATTAATCGACTCTACATTAGGCCTGTTTGGTGTGGTGTGGGAGAACTTGGTCGTACGCGTGTTTGTGTATCCAATAACCAATGTCCAACGTAGGAGCAGTAATAATTAAATATGAAGGGGGCCAATAAGTTACAGTATGTGTATGTTGTTTGAAAATGGGGATAACATTTTCCTCTAAGCTGTGTGGAGGTTTGTTAAAGGAAAATGTTTGTATTGTGTGAATTCAAGTCTTTGGAGGAGAAGATGATCATGGTAGCGTCTGATATTCCTCTTTAATATAACAAGTTTGGAAGAAGGGAAAAAAGAGAGGTGGAAATGTGTTGGATGTGAGAACATAGGCCAAACATTGTTTTTTTTTATGTTTAATTTTACTCCAAATGTTATTTACACAGGTCGTCTATTGAGACACAGGGAGACCTGTTTTGGACAATCCAACAACAATCAGTTACAGACAGACACATTTAACAATAGTACATACATATGATATTTAAATGCAAGTGTGAAGTACAGGAAAACTAAAAATAAGAACACATTTTCAATTATGCGTTTTCCATCTCCCTTACAATGAGTTTAAAATCCCTTTGTGGAATAAAGCTGGACAGCTTCTGCTCATGCATCAGTGTGTTTCAGGTTGAAGGGGCTTTAACTTTCTTTGTTATTTTATTTCCTTCCCTGCAGAATCTTCAGGAAAGGAGCCTCACTGGAATTTCTTGAAGTATCTAATTGATGTAAACCTCAAAGTGGTGGATGAATGGGGACCAAAAGTTTCTGTCAGTGAAATCCGACCCCAAAATAGTTGAAATGGTACAAAACATAATCTTAAAGAAGAAAGAAGAGCTTTGACCTCCTGTCAGTGTTGTGCAGTATGAGATTAAAATGTACAGGTACATGACCCAAAGGGATGAAGTGAACACATGTTTGTTGCTTGTACAGATCTGACTTTGTTAGAATAACCATTGCTTTGTGAAAGCACTGATGAAACACCACTTGTTTTTAAATTAGACGTTAAGTTAATATCAGTTGTTGTCATTTGAAACTGCAGCTTTAAGCTAAAGAGCTTCTGTTTCCCGATTTGTTTGTCACATGGATCATGTTTATTTTATATTTGATTTTGTGGAATAAACTTTTACTGTGATAAGAGCTGTACTTTTTTCTTTGTTGACTCAATACCCTTGAAAGGTCCTACATCTACCGCTGCAGTCAAACTCTTGTCCTTTTTCTTTTTACTATATTAAAAACTGCAGCTGTCCATACCAGTATGTACTTTACATGCTCAGTATGCTATGATTGGGAGATACTAATAAGTCATAACATTGAGTTGATTTGATTTGGTAATCATTATTGTCCTCCAGGGGCAGTAAAGAGGTATACATAAACAAGAATACAAAGCCTACAGGAGATGTAATGGTAATAAAATTGGACGGACTAAGACATTAGTATGTACTATGTTTGATCTAGACCTCTTTGAAAATGTGTATGAGTCAAAACTGCATGGACAGGATTTCGAGGGTCAAACAGGATGGCCTTTGCCTTCTGAGTGGCTCTAACTTAGAGTAAATGTGTCCGAGGTCATCCAGGTCAAAGCCAATGGTCTTCTGGCAAAGCAAGACAATTTTCCAGACGCTAAAAAAACCAACGCTGAGGTTGCCGAACCAACAGATCATTCTAAGTGTTAAAATTGACAAAATTAAAGATCTGTCCATTACTATCTTAGTTCTCAGAGAGGTCATCCTGTACGTACATAGGACACACTCTCTTGGCTCTAAGTTACCCAAGATATTAGTAATATCCCTCTGTAAGATGACAAACACTACATTTATTTGTTTGTAAATAACTTTTTTGGCCCAACAAATAATTGTTTATACATAGCCTATAGTATAAAAAAAATATATACATATTTCTTGTTTGATTTAATCACAACATTTTATTTCGATTTCCATTTAGTACGTCACAACTGTGGTGGAATCTAACTAATTATATTTAAGTACTTTTTAGAAAAACTGCTCTTTTTGCTGCACTTAATTTGCCTGACACCAACTAGTTACTTTGCAGATTATGTTGATCAAATATTTCCTAACTACCCAATAAAGAACTTCAAATGAAATACACCTTAACCATCTTAGCTGGAACATGCAACATTAACAGTAATGCAGTATATAGAAGTGTTATATAAAAATACAACAGTGACAAACTGGCTGACTATTTTTATTCAAAGTTTGTACTTTTACTTTTAGAACTGTAACTACATTTTGCTGCCAATACTACATAGATCTTTTATTCAAGTAATGTTTTGAAATAAAAAGGTTCAACAGCCTTCATTGAATTGCTTTCTATTTCAGACTCTCTGTACTCTCTATTGTTAAGCCAGGAATGTTCCTCAGTCAAAATCAAACCACACTAGTCAAGTTACGTCAGGTATAACAAAGACAAATTCATCAAAGGAAAAGGTTAAACAAAACATATTGAAACAAACAATACAAATGTGCTATTCCAAGCAGGCAGAAATAATTAATCAATTTATTTTTAGATATACAGCAATGCACTGCTTCCCACGTACAGTTTTTCATGTGAGAATGTGCCAACAAACAACCTATTAAAGATACCTTTCTGTGGTTGATTGTAAACCAGTCCCTCTTGTCATGCTACGTTCCTGATCTTTACAATTAATTTAGTTAACTCCTCTTAAACGAACCACACCTTGATACTAGAAAACAAACAACTTGGGAATTTCTAATTGGATAATACATTTTTCAAGATTGCGGCCATGACTGCAATGAAAATTGTTATTGCAAAAGAGTTACGTAGACTAATGTGATTTGGATTATCTGTGCCAAATCATAGATTTCTTATTTTTCTTAATCCAGATTACAAACTTTAAATATTGCTTGGAAGCTAAAATTCAAGACTCAAAATAAGCGATACCAAAAACTAACCCCACCACCTCAGGGTCTAGTGCATGTGCTGGTTTGGTCATAGGGCAGGATAACAAACCTCTCCGATCGTAACCTTCACCTCATGCGTGCGCGCACACGAGTGTGCACAACATTATCAACAAACCGTATCAAACACACAAGCACCTGTTCTAGGCAGAGCATAAACAATAGGCTACAGTGGGTAAGAGGTAGGGAAGGGGAGGAGTTTGGTGAAATTATCGGTCGCGATCCCCGTTGTCTATATCCGGTTAGCCAAACAAGGTGGCCTGTAAAGGTCGATAAAGTGTCAACGTCGTCAATACATGGAACACTGGAAGTTCTCTTGGCTTCTCAGACCCTAACCCTGATGTGATTTTATGGGCTGCTAAAGCCCAGTTCAGACCAAAGATTCGCCTTACAACTGCTTGCGACGAGACGGTTATAGAACGTCGCGGGGGAGAAATCGCAGCGGTGTGAACTGCTCGTTGCAAGCCGTTGCAAGGCGTCGCAGAAGATTCAACATGTCAAATCGCAAGGTCCAGTTTTAGAACGTCTCAACCGTCTCGTCGCAAGGAGTTGCGAGTTGCAAGCAGTTGCAAGGCGAATCGTTGGTCTGAACTGGGCTTAAGTATCGAAAACTCTTTCCAGTTCCAAATGCCAACCAAATCTAATCTTTTGGCTGTAGACCCCAAACCACTTCCATAGCCAACATTTGTATCAACAGTTTGTATCATGATTTTCTGATGGCCACTTTTTTGCTGGATGGGCCCTATAGGGCTTGATCTGTTGTGGGACTAATATTTGTCTGAGTCTTTCAAAGCTGCTACAAGAGCAAAGCGTGGGAAAAGGGAAATCACAGCTGAAAGCAAAACTGTTGCTGCAAATAAGGCAAGGGTTTAATGCTGTCAGACTGGTTCTCTTAGTGTGTCACTCGACATTTTAACACAATTAAACTTTAAACTTGACTCAGCAGATTTAAACATACTATAAAAAACACTATTGTGCTACTCAAAATTGTCATTTAGGTCTGACACTCCCAAAATGAAGGTTACCATTCTAAACCATTTTAGTTTTGGGCCCCATCATAGTGAAACTGATTCTGATACCAATCAACTTTATTAATTACAAAGCATGTGCTGTCTGAACATATTTCTCACAAATTTGAAGTGTACAGTGTAGCAGCTGTTTTGAACCAGGAGCAATGTCCTTATGTGATACCTCATCAGACAGGAATGAGTCCTGAATTAACCTTAACATTAATACAATCTCATCTCAAGTTCCCATGAGACACCTGTGAGCTACTGCACCTTTAAAGAGAATCTGAAGGATTTGTACCTCACCGCATTTAATATCTGTAGCCTTAACGTCATACACAGTCTATTATTAACTGCCCATAGCGAACTAATATTGCAACCTGTGATTTTATAAAGGGCTTCTGTATAAGTCAGTGTGTGTTTATGGCCAGGTAAGATACACAACCGTGCAGTAATTCAGTTAAAGCAAGATCAACTTCATGAATAGCACTACAGTATTTAAAGGGTAACTGCACCCCCTGTTTGAGCGTACTGCACAATTTTGAAAAATGCGCTCAGACCTTAATTCTTAATTCTGTTTGAGAACCAATGTTTTTAAAACATTCCGATATCAGTATGCCGACATTCGGGAGGGATGGGGGCGCGCGGCGTCGGTGAAGGAGGTGGGCTAGCTGCTAGCTGTCACTCAGGAGGATCTGAATGACATGACTTCCTTGAAAAATAACACAAAGTCTACACAAGAAAAAAAAAGTGACACAAAGTCTACACAAACTATAACCAAAGATGCCACTGAGCAGTAAATCCCAGACTAGGTTTGAAAAAGCCCATACAGAGTTATTCTTGTTGCTTCAAAGGAAACTAGTACTTTTTTCTTCTGTGATCTAAATTAGGGTACAGATAAGGAGTCCCAAAAGCAGATGGATCAGACCCAGTCTGATAAAGCAGGCACCACTGCCTGTAGTTGGAGCTGCAGCTGTAGTAGTTAGGGCTGCAGTTGATGTTGTTGTTGTTTGGGCAGCAGTTGTTGTGGGGGCTGCAGTTGTTCTAGTTGGAGCTGCAGTTATTGTAGTAGGAACTGCAGTTGTCGCTGGAAGTTTTTGTTCAATGTCGAAACCCATCACTTCTGAAGATGCTTTCACCAGAGTCTCCCTAATATCATCGACAGTAGGAACAGATGTGTTGTCGAACCCAACTACCAAATCATTGATAACTGACCCTTTTCTGCAGAATGAGAAAGAAAAAATAGTGTGTGAAATAATATATTTAGGCCAATATTCTTAAATTGCGACCCGATAAGCCTTACAATATTACCTGAATAGCACGATTTGCAAGAACCTGAATGAACTGTAAGTCCTTTCGAAGATAGGTCCAAGCTGCAAAAACAGAAAACATGTTGTATTTTACAGGAGAAAACTAACTGATGGGAACCAGTACTGGTCAATGAACAGTCCATCAACAAACATGACCATCACACCAAACAACTGTAGTGTAAGAATTTTCCGTGCTACAACTCTCAATTCAAAAAAAGTTTAGAAACTTTGTAAAATATCAATCAAACAATGT
Source organism: Ammodytes dubius (assembly GCA_026122265.1). Taxonomy (NCBI): domain Eukaryota; kingdom Metazoa; phylum Chordata; class Actinopteri; order Uranoscopiformes; family Ammodytidae; genus Ammodytes; species Ammodytes dubius. The sequence continues at coordinate 6,965,358 of CM047527.1, forward strand.
GATAATTTGCTAACTCCTCATGGCACATATTCTTAAATAAGGGGTACAAAAACAAGATCACACTCAAACTAAAAAATTTAATTGTTTTTTGTAAGTTTATCAAAATATTAGCTAATTTAAAAAAATAATGTTAGCAATTTTTTGGCATGTGCAATGTTTATTTATAGTGTAGAGGGACAGAGGTGAAATTTGGCATACAGGGGAATGCCATGTAGAGAACTGTCAGATTCAAACCAGGTCTGCTGCAAGGGCTGAGCCCCCATGAGCTTATTTTGACTTTGATACCTATAACACTTTCCCCGAAAAGTTAGGACATGGGCCACTGTATGACCCTTTCTTTTAAAAACACTAAGTGTTTGAGACCACATTGCCGACCTTTCGAAAGCAGAAAATTAGAAAATTCTTCCTATTCTTGCTTGAATGACTTTAGTTGCTGAACATTTCGGGTCTCCGTTGTATCTTTAGATTCATAATGCGTCACTCACACAATTACAGTGGGAGACAGATGTGGGCTGCACCCAGGACAATACACTCACTCATTTTCTAAGAAGCCACATGTTTTAAGACTTTGTTGTTTGCATGGATTTACTTTAAGGATTGAAGGTCACTGGCATGCAATTTTACTTTGTTCTGGCATTACATTTAGAATATACACATATTTACAAAAATCTGAAAATTTGATAGGTAAAACACTAAATACTGTGTTTGTAGTGTTTTCAATTCAATATACAGTACATCAAGCTTAAATAATAAAAAAAATTAAATGATTTAGTAGCTTTACCAGCAGAATTTCTTTAGTTGAGGCATACCTGTGTTTCTATCATTGTTGCTCGATCTTTATAAGCTCCGGATGACGAACTGCGATAGTCATTTATAAATGTGGATTGAAAAGAAGTGAAGGACACAAATTGTACAATTAATGCAGCCACAGTTTTTGTTGGCTCTGCAGTTGTTGTAGTCGGTGCAGCAGTTGGTGTGGGGGAACCAGTTGTTGGGGCAGCGGTTGTTGTTGAGGCAGCAGTTGTTGTTGGCGCCATGGTTGTTGTTGAGGCAGCAGCAGTTGTAGTTGGAGCTGCAGTGGTTGTTGGCACTGTGGTTGTTGTAGTTGGTGCAGTGGTTGTTGTGGGGGGACCAGTGGTTGTTGTAGTTGGAGCTGCAGTTGTTGTAGTTGGGGCAGTGCTTGTTGTTGTGGGGGGACCAGTTGGTGTTGTTGTTGTGGGGGACCAGGTGTTGTTGTTGTTGTTGGGGCAGTGCTTGTTGTAGTTGGAGCTGCAGTTGTTGTAGTTGGGGCAGTGCTTGTTGTTGTTGGTGCAGTTGTTGTAGGGCGACCACTTGTTGTTGTTGTTGGGGCAGTGCTTGTTGTAGTTGGAGCTGCAGTAGTTGTTGGCGACATGGTTGTTGTAGTTGGTGCAGTGGTTGTTGTTGTGGGGGGACCAGTTGTTGTTGTTGTTGGGGCAGCAGTTGTTGTTGTTGGGGCAACGGTTGTTGTTGTTGGAGCTGCAGTAGTTGTTGGAGCTGCAGTTGTTGTAGTTGGGGCAGTGCTTGTTGTTGGTGCAGTGGTTGTTGTTGTGGGGGGACCAGTTGTTGTTGTTGGGGCAGCACTTGTTGTTGTTGGAGCTGCAGTAGTTGTTGGCGCTGTGGTTGTTGTTGTTGGGGCGGCAGTAGTTGTTGGAACAGCATTACAAAAACTTCCCTCACAACAGAGTGGTCCACTTATGATGGCACTAACATCCTGTGTGATATTTAGTGTACTTAGAAGGGGAGCAACTTCGCACAGGCTTTCAGATGTGCAGCCAAAGGCTGGAGATGTGTTCGTCCCAATCATCACTGTTTATGAAAAACAGTTTTACTGCATTATATTGATATCAATAAGCACATTTCCTGGAAAAAGTATGTTAATGTTAATCTCAATCAGAATATAGAGCTCTGAGAAATTTTTTATAGACAACTCCAAATTTGTTTGTATTTTCAACTTCAAATCAAATAATGGAAATGCTATTAAAAGCAATATATTTATTCAGAATTAAAAAAAAAAAAAATCTGTCAGTTCACTCATCATATGGAAGGAGAAATACCACTAAGATGCAGTGGATAAGAAATGTAAAGCCTAGTACAAGTATTCAGGTAAAATAAACTCAAAATGGCATACAGCCACTCCAAAAGTTCAGTGTCTCTCTTGTCATTAAGAGCATTTTTTAATATGTTATGTAGATATGAAGATTGAAGAAAAATCCAGACTGGTCTATTAATTTTTTCCGGAGCTGTATATCGTACTTGACTAAATGATAATTATTTGGCTCAACCATTTCATTTTCTTCTTCCTACACAGTAATGTATTTGAAATACTTTGGAGACATATATGGAGACATGCTTTTTTCAACTAGTTAGCACAAAAGACTCACCACTTGCTTGTACACATCTGTCCTCCTCTCCCCTACATTTAACCGTAGAGGTGCATTGAGAGGTGGAACAAGTAGAACACTCTATGCCATTTTCTGGCTGAGCCTCAGGAACTGAAAAAGTAGAGAACATTTTAGGTGACCAAAAGAGAACATTTAAGTATCTAAAAAGAGAAGTAGAACAATATTACGTAAGTTATATTTTTTATCTTAAATAAAGTAGATCTCCATCTGTACTCACAACGTAGAGTTTCTAAGTTGCAGTCATCTGTGTTGCAGCACTTAGTAGTTGAAACAGTATTTAAAGCACCCAAGTTGACTGAATTAATCTGAGTGCCTGTGGCTGGACACAGGGAAGGCGATGCACATGACTTCAAGATTTGCGTTGATTCAATTAGCCCGTTAACACCTACAAAATCAGTTTTTTTAATGTCAGAACAGTTTTAGCTTTGCAGTGAATGCATTTCACTGAAAATGTGAGGATTAAATAAAGAAAATATTACCTCGGATGGAAGCTGTTATACACATTGTGTCTGAGGGACATGGAATTAGTTCTGTCTTTTTACATTTCTTGTCCTGTGGATTGAGGCAATTTTGACATTGAAGTGCTCCAGCTGTAGGGGGAGAAACATGATTAATGAATGGGTAACACTTTACAATAAGGTACACCAGTGTTTCCCCTAGAATTTTTTTTAGGCCCGGTGGTAAGAGCTGATAAAGAGTATGCGCGCCGCGTGCGTACCAAATTTCTAGAAGAAATTGACCAAAACGAACCCCATTTGGGATGAGCCTCTTTTGACAGCCCGTTAAAAATGAGGGCATAGGGTTATGCTTTCACATTCAGTACATTAGTACATGTGGTGTTTCTCACAGGATTTTTAGATCCTGCTGGGTGAGAATGGACCTTCTGGGGTCTGGGGGCATCCCCCTGCAGAAGAAAACCTTATCATTTTTAAAGTTAAATGCATCAATCTGGTGCACTTTGAGAGATGAACTCTGATTAATTATGTGCTCTGTAAACAGCTGTCATATGTCCTGCCTATAACTATTTTCTGTAACAATTTGGAGACACAAGCCATGTAAACTATTCAAGAAAAACACGTGGATTTCAATAAAAAACAATAAACACTAAGATCTAATATAGACAGCTCCTGTCTAGTAGCCTACTCATTTCTGGAATAATCTGAATCACCTCACCCTGAAGCTAGCCTATTTAATTTTTTTTTTTTAATGCAAATAGCCTTGTTGAAAATAAATGAATTAACATAGGCTACACATCATGATTAGCCTATCAACATGTGTGCTACATAAGGCAAATTCCCTATTCCGACCATTATATTTCATCTAGCCTATTTCTCAATTTAAAACATAAAAATAAAGTAGCATTGAAAATACAAATAGGGCTACAATAGCCAGCTGTTTTCAAGATAACTTAACAGTTAAAACAATAAGTAAATTAATATGTCCCTTGAACATCAATGAATGCTTTTCTGAGAATGTCAAAGGCAGTAGCAGTGTGGCACTTCTGTAAACTTACTGAAACGAGTGCATGCCGTTTTTTTCAGCGCTGTCTCTGCTGTTGATACAGATTGGGTGTGTTGCCACGGCGACGTAGCGATTTTAACTTTCTAAGTTTTGCTCAGCACTTTTTCCTGTTCAACGTCCCTGTTACTGAGTCCTTAATATCTCCATAGAGCAGGCGCTGGTTTTATTTTTGCCACTAGTTCAGCGTTTGCTTGCTAGTCATGCTCCTGCTCATTGGCTTCCGTGTTTAACAAGTGCGCACCGAATGCACACGCGCATCGCGCCCGCCGTGAGCACACACACACACAAGCAGACACACAGATCAGCTGATGGGATGATCAAACGAGAGGTTGTAAAGACAGGCCGACAGTGCCGCGCAGACGCTCGCAAATGATTATTACGAAATCAATGAAAAATGTATTTAAAAAAAAAAAAAAAAAAAAAAACATTTTTTTTTTTTTTTTTTTTTTTTTTTTAAAGTCAGGCTGCTGTTGGCCTGGCGGGGGGTCCCGTTGGCCTGGCGGGGCCGCCAGGCCTGTATAATGGTAGGGGAAACACTGTACACAAAATTGTAGTACCTACTACATAGATATGTGTTACCTACTACATAGGTTTTTTTGTGCTACCTAATACATAGGTTTTTTTTTGTGCTACCAAACACATAGGGTTTTTTTTTTGGTGTGTTACCTACTACATACGTTTTTTTGGTGTGTTACCTAAAAAAAACCCTATGTGTTAGGTAGCACAAAAAAAAACCTATGTAGTAGGTAACACAAAAAGAAAACCTATGTGTTTGGTAGCACAAAAACAAAAAACCTATGTGTTAGGTAGCACAAAAAAAAACCCTATGTAGTAGGTAACACAAAAAAAACCTATGTAGTAGGTAACACATATCTATGTAGTAGGTACTACAATTGTGTGTACCTTATTGTAAAGTGTTACCAATGAATGATTAGACTGTAATGGTTTCCAATGTATTACTCTACTTACTTCTGCTCTAACATTATATACTTACATAGGCTTGTCTTTCAATCATGTATATACATTTAAAATGTATTTTACTTAATCCTTTGATCCCGAGAATGGGAGAATAGTGACCCAGCTGACTTGATATCTTTAATATCATTGCTAATCCATCTTTTCTCATTCAGTTTTCCACGCATTATTCAATTTACTGGTTTTTGGTCATTACAATTTTTTTTCTTGTTCCTTATTTTCTTTAGAATAAAATAAAATGCACAACATGGGTCAAAAATGACCTGGATTCATTTCCTATTCCTACCTATTTCAAATATGTTATTATTGTAATTTCTGTGTAGCCTTAATTTGGTAATTCAAAACCCTTGCCTTTTCATTCGTAATGTATACTGTAAAGGAATATTGAAATAATGATTTTTAATGAAAATGTGGAACGTTATTGGTCAAAATAAATCTATTTCAAAGATGTCACAAACAAAAACTAAGCTATGTATAAAATATCATAGGAAATGAATTAGTAAGGGTTTGCAAAGCTAATGAATCAAACTATTTTGTGTTATTTATTTTCTATTTAGTATTCTTTTTTTTTCTTTTTTTTTTAACCTTTAATTATACAGGTATATCCCATTGAGTCCGAAGACTCTTTTGCAAGGGAGACCTGTTCCCATTTACACACACATTCATACACCGATAGCAGGCTAACTATCGACATTCACACGAGGCAAGGTGGGTGAAGTGTCTTGCCCAAGGACACAACAACTATGACACAGGTGGCAGGGCGGGGATCGAACCTCCAACCCTTTGATCATCGGCCGACCCGCTCTACCAACTGAGCCACAGCGCCCCACAATCTTCTTTATAGTCCTTATCTGTAAACAGCCTCAGGCAACTTCTTTTACTGCTGTAATTTAGCATTTGAATTAAACCTCTGAGAATGAGTCATGTCTTATCTGATATCTGATCTTAATAGTTTTAGAATACACCTTCTAGTGTCATCTTAAAATCTAATAATAGAAACATGGACTTACATGTGCTGGAGAATACCCAGACGAGAGTCAGAGAAATGATGAACTTCATAGTGAACATTAGTACTGTAAAGTAGTTTGCCCTGGATGGTGATACTACACGTTATCATTGCTTATGCACTTTATATACTGTACAGGTGTTGAATTAATATGCAAAATATGCATGGGTGTGATCACATTTAGGCAGCATTGTCATTCAAGGACTCGCCTAGTTTTTCATGAGCACACCTTCACACACGTATTTGCTTTGATTTATTTATTTAAAACTTTTCATGTATTGTATTGTGCACCAAAACATAAATAGTAAAATATGATTTCATGTTTGAACTGTGGTTTTACCTATTCTGCTTACTGAAAAGATTTCACTGTTTTTGTGTTCATTAAATTTTTTTCTTATTTTTTTTCTAACACACTGTACAGTATCTTACTGTCAGACAATGAATGCCCCAATGTTTATAAACCCATCAGCATACTTTTTATTTAAATAATCTGATCTCAATGTCTTAAAAATTCCGTATTTTTGCTTAATCTTCATTCATGGAGTACTATAATATAATTTAGATGAATACTGATAGTTGAACAACTTTTTTTTTAATTAAAATTGGATTGTTTGTTTCATACATCAGTGAGTTGGGTAAAAAACATTTACATAAAAATGTATTGTGGATCCTGATCAGGCCAGTGTGTTGGAAATTGTTTTGTGAAATGTTGAAACACTCTGACATACTGTAAAAAAAAGTCATGGACCTACTCATACCTCTTGTTACACCACATATCTCGTATTTCTCTTTAATTGCTTTACCTGGAATGATGAGAAACCTGTCGGTACACTGTCGCGCGGAAACTTTAGTCGGTGGAAAGCGAATAATGACATGAATCAGTAGAGTTTATTAAAGGTTATAAACTGTTCATACCAAGTGTGAATGTTATCTTAGTCAGTATGGGGTTAAGCCTGCTTTTCCTTCTTTTAGAGTCATGACAATAACCAATGGAGTAAAACAATAACCTGTATTTTATAGGCTACTCCTGCATCACTCGCTCCAACTGCTGTTTAGAGACACTTGGCTGGACTAAAGTATTCTGTGAATCTTGATATTTTCATACCAACAGTTGAAACCTCAATAATGTGGTTCTTGTTTGTTGAAGATGACATTGAGAAGTTTAGCTCATTTTGTTAAATGAAAGAAAAATGTTTTTGTAATGGGCTGCACCGTGATATTGTTTTCATTATTTATTCATTTTTGATTATAAGTCAAAAATTGAAATTTGATTATAAGATTATAAGTGAAAAATGCTCACCAGGATTTTTCAGCACAAGTTGTACATGTTCAAATGTCTTGTGTCTTTTGTGTGTCTAACCAGCAGTCTGAAGAGCATTGATTTGCTGTCACTGAGAAGCTGCCTAAAAAGGTTCTGGAGAGATGAGCAGTTAGTTCAGTGGCTTTGTTAGACCTCAGCCTTTAAAATTGACTTGATTACTAGCTAGCTTTTGGCATGGTCACTTGTGAGTATAGCAAAACACATATTTCAACCGTCAACTTTGAATAGTGGGCACCAGATGGCAGCAGAAGCCTTTCAAGGCTTTTCTTCTAAGACAGGGCACAATTTCACTTCCTTGTGGGCACTATCAAAGAATAAGTCAACTAGATAAACCCGATGTGTTAGGTCAGCCTAAGTGTTTTCTGTGCTATTGACACACTTCAGTGGAAACTATCCATCAGTGACCAAGTGAAGGTCAACACACACACACACACACACACACACACACACACACACACACACACACACACACACACACACACACACACAAATTTTTTTATGTTTTTTAACCAAATAGCCACAATGCATAAGGGTCTAAAGGTGCAGTCCATAAAGAACATTTTGTTAACAGTAGAATAATTAATTAACAAAATGGCACTGGAGACGTTTCACTGTCATGTTTGCAACAGCTTTTCATTCTTAATACCCAACTTGCTGTTTTATATATACTAGTCCTTACCCGTGGATATGTGCAGTGCAACTACATGTCAATGTTGGGATGTAGGTGTGGTTAGAATTTTTGTGAAAAATCTTATAAGCAATATTGTCCATGTGCAACATATTAGTAATGGCATGTGGCTAGCAAAGGTAAATCAAGAGTGAAAAGGGTACACATAGTGCAAGATAAATAGTATAAATAATGTAATGAAAAAAGTGGGAGGTAGAAATAGTCATATCTAACAGCACACAACAAAGATGTCACATTGTGTCAAATCAGTACATTGCAATATTGTGAGTACCTTATTGTAAAGTGTTACTAAATGAAGAGTCAGTAAGTATTTAAAGTACATTATCATTAGTATTCCTTTTTTCAAACTGTCTTTTCTACAGAACACAGTCCCAACCCTCTGTTTGGAGCCCCACATCCTCCTCACAGCAGAAGTGCGGGGGGAAAGTATTTCCTGACACCTCGTTTGTCTTGCGAGGGGGGAAAGCGTGACACACAGTAGAAAAGCATGCATGATTGCTTTATCAATATAAAGTGAACGTGATGAAACCTGTGTTGATGGTTTATCAATTGAGGCACACTAGGAGAGGACCGGGGACGCATGTCGGTGATAAATGTGTTGTTTGGACACCACTGTACACAGCAACAAATCCCAGCCTTCCACAGCAGCACCTTGCCTTATAGGTGCAGTCTCTGCCATGGCCACATGGGGGCAGCAGAGCACCAGAGGAAACCAACCATACCAGCCACTCCCTATCAGAGAAACCCACTGCGTGTCAGTGGATGTTTAGTGAAGAATGTTACAGACCAGAATCTCTCTCGTTCAAGTCCAGTAGGCTTTATTCAAGTGTGTTGGAGTCATTTAGAGGTTTGTTGTTCAGTATATTTTTTTAAGTAAATATATTTTTGAGTTAGGAAATAATGAATCATGAAATGAAGTGTGATGAGTTAGGATTTAATTTACTTTTTGGATGGATATTTCAGTGTGTTGGAAGCCCTCGTATAGCAGAGGAAAATGTCTTTGATTGCTGGTTAGAAGGTGAAAGAGCCAAACACCTTCTGACCACATTTATTCATTTTGGTACTACATTAGATCGCTAATGGCCGCATAAATAGCATCATGGTTTGGATTTTATTTTGTTTGGTTTTCCTGGAAAGTCAACCGGAGTTTATTGTTTAATAAAAAAAATTAATTCCAAGTAACTGAAATGTATTAGTCGGGCAATCTCAGCCTCTAACTTCTGATGGAACACGAAAGGTGACCGAAGGATTTGCCACTATCCATCAGAATGTCCAGGTTTATCTCACTTCACTGCTCAGGTTCACACAAAGTGCTTTCTTTGACATAGCACAAGCCTAAACGATGTCCTCTGAAAATGGACTACCTTGAGGCTCACATGGTTTAATAGTAAAACTTTATATCCAAATGACAGTTTTACAACTCAATAATGAACTAATTATCCAATCCTGGACAACATATATTAAAGGAGCTGTAAGCGGAATGGTTCTTTTAGCTAACTTCCTGTCAGTTACTGCAGTTAGCAGTCCCCTCGCTCGTCCCTATGTCACCACATTAATGCACTGCGGTCTTCGAGCAGCAAGTTATCTAGCATCATCTCAGATCCTTAAACCTGCAGTGTGTAGAATTTTGGGTTTTATTTCCTAGCAGATTTTGTAGAAAGTAATTATAATATCCATAAGTACATTTAATTTAGTGCACAATAGCTGAACACATTTTTTTAAATAATTTTTTTCCCCCTTAGAAAGGGTCTCATATATGTCCATATTTCTGCATATTTTGGACCAAGACCTAGTGCCGCCATCTTGAAAGTGTCATAGTTGGAATGTCATCAGGTGCATTGTTTAAAATTTAGAATTGTTCTTGTCCTTGAAGGCCACTGTAGCTTCTGTTATTATTCTAAAGGGTTGGGGTTACCCAGGGAGCGTTGCATTCTAGAACTTTGTAGAACTTTCTTGATGATGTCATATTACACACTGCACCTTTAAGTGTGATAAAACATGATAAAAACCATCAAAACAGAGATTGGGAAGGATTTTTACCTGCTCCGCCATTGTAGGCGCATAAACATTCACCCATGTGTCGCTCTGGCGTGCACCGGCAGTGAGACCATGAGTGAGACGGGTGCGGACGGGTGTCGGTTTGTAGCGTTCTCTCTTGTGATTGGATAAAATGTCGGGATACTACATAAAGTGTAATTGCTTGTAACATGCAGAGCAGCTGCATGTTATAAGCAATTAAAGAGATTAGCTTTATGAAACGCGCACATCGTGCAAATGATTACTGTATGAATAAAAAGCGATTTAACACTTATATTAATATAAGTAAACCGCTTACTTCACCTTTAAATTAGTTAAAAGTAAGACGCCATTCAAAAAGTATATTTACCTCAGAAAGTGCAATGTGTACATTTTGAATTTCTTGGATGCCGTTTTTAACAATGGTGTACAACTTCCTGAGCACCAAGTAAGAACCAAATAAAGAAATACTTGCTGATTAATACAACATATATTTTCATGGGTGTTACACGATGAATGGAGTGACCACATATGTTTTGCCATTGCTGACGCTATTGGTTTATCTCTAAAGGTAAAGGTATGTGGACAACCCTGTCAACATACTTCATTGGTTGTTCATTATAGGTTACTTGCTGATGGCATTTTGTATATTTAAACTGCAACAGTATATGGTTTGCAATATTTTCAACAATCACCATACCTTTGGCCATGTAGATTTGATAGATAATAATACCTATATTCTTAATTGATAAAGCGCCTTTCAAGGGACCCAGGGCTGCTTTTAAAAATCAGACATAAATAATACATGGGAGTAGTGGGGATGTGATTGATAGATAGTATGATGTGGATATATGTGAACAGACCTTAATGGAATGATAAGTTCCCCCGACACTCTCTCTAAATCTATTAATAAATACATCTTTCTCTTTTCAAGAGATGCATCACTATTGAATGTTTTACACGTTTCTTAACTGGTGTTACAAAGGATACGTAAACAAAGGGGGCCCACCGTAGCTAGCAACATGTCCGTTTACAGAGCCTTTGCTATGCATTTACACTGGATTTTTTTCAGGGCACACACAGTACGGACAAGTCAGTCCTAGTTTTTAGGAGATATTGATTTTGACAAAAAGTCATTTTGACAACAGGCATTGTCCTGAATGGCTGACTCCACCTTAAATGAATTCTTGTAGAAAAGGTAAAGGAATAGACAGAGGTGCATGAAGTGAGTATGCATCAGTGAGGCTTTTAGCCTGCAGGTCTGCCAAACTCTGCCTCTCTCCTTCCCTTCTCCCCATCACTCAACACCCTCCCTCTCTCTCTCTCTCTCTGGTTTGGATCCCATTCCCTGGCAGTGTAATGGCTTTATTAGTCTGCTTAATGCACTGTGACCCACTGGGGCTCGCTGTCTACCTTTTTCATGGGCCAAGAAAAAAAAGGAAAAGGAAAGGTGAAATGTTAAAAAAAAAAGGGAAGCGGTACGGGAATAAGGAAAGACCCTTTAGACACAACATTATCACTAAATGATTTAAGATCAAGAAGAGATATTCACTGATTTTGATAGAATCACTTACTGATTGAAGAAATAATAACAGAAGCTGAATAGGAACAGGGGAAATGGATGCTCTAAAGGCCAGGACACACCAGTCCGACTTGTTTCTACTTGTTCCGACTACGCAAAAAATGGAGTCGGCTGTTTCAGGAAGCTCCAGGCTTCCCGTCGCGGCCAGAGAACACACCAAACTGACTGCTGACTTTCCGTACGCTCTGTTGCTTGCGCGGGACGTAATGTCTCCATAACAGCAGGCGGCGCTAATCTGTATTGTGGCCCGAAAAAATACGAAAGCCGGAAATGATGGGACAACTCTCTAGAGCATAAACATAGATAGAAATACGTATTTATATTTATGGACCATAAGAGCACAATTTTTAGCAGAGAGTGTCGAGCATGGTGTCGAGCAGTCAACAAGGGTTGATGCATGTGAGTACTCTCAAAACGAAACGAACAAACACATTAAAACGATGGTTAGCTGTTGTTAGCTGTTTGTGCTACCCGCCTCACTTCCGGGCTTCACTGATTCGCTAGCCCTCCACCAATCAAATTGCTCCAAATGAAAGACGGTCGGCCAGCCTGTCGCCGCCGATTGAACATGTTCAATCGGCGGCGACAGGCTCAAAACAAGCCCGACGACCTCTACGTCGGCCGACGTTACGGCACACACCAAACAGATTCGTCTCCCGACCCCCTATCGACTCTACGACGGCGATTTTCGGGCTGGTGTGTCCTGGCCTTAAGGGCTGGAATTCGCACTGCAGATGTGTGTATCTAGGACCAACAGACAAAGAGTTGGGTTCCTAAATAGTTATCAACATGCAATGCTGATAGCTGCCATGTTTACCCAGACTGGGACAGACAAAGTCAGCTTTGGCAGTGGACACGCTTGGTGCAAATGAATGTTTCTGTTCCAGAACTCTGCCAAGGGGAGACTTACAGTCAGTTTGTGGCACAGTATAATGAAGCCATTTCAGTGGGGAGCTTGGTGCTAGAATTGAGCCAACCAGGAAATAGCTTTATAGAGTGGAGGCTTTACCTGAGAGAGAGAGAGAGAGTTTAGCCTTTGAACAGGGAGAAAAGCTTGACCCAAGAGGTTTATCCAGAGCAAAGCAGGACTTAAAGCTTCACCAGTAAATGTATTTCTATCAACAATGTCCTCCTGACTTGAAAGATGTTTGAAGTGATTAAATATCAAACGTACAGTGGTCCTACATCCTTTGAGCCTGTGCCGGACTGTTTTCAAACAGATATTGAGGCGAGAACATAGTAATCTGTGTTTGTTCAAATGGCCATTACTCAATAGCCGTCGCATTTACATTGATTCGGGCTGATCAGGCAAACATTTCAAAAGAGGCCATGCTTGTGCTCTAAATGGTTCAATTACAGCTTACAATTTACTTTAGGTATGCTTTTCTTAGGTGTTTTAGTTTAAAATGTACAGAATGTTAAGGGGCTAGACTGAACCTCTACTCTATTACAAATCATCAGACAAACGTACAGTGAAGGAATGCCTAATACAGCGAAATGATAGAAGATCAAACATTTACTTTGACTTGTGCTTGTGAGCGAAGAGAGCAATATCTGTTTGAAAAGCTCATAACAAAGAGAGAGAATATTTCAGGCTAACAGTGCTGGCTTCAACAAAAGTATCACAATGTTGTGACTTTACAAGTTGCTAATGTAGCCTATACAAATCTGTGTTAAAAATGTAAGGCTTCTCCAGGGCAACACACGCACCATTCAATAGCACATAGCTCATTTCGTACACACATAGACACACACGAAAAACAATATATTCAGCCAGGGTTTTATCCTCAATTTTTAGCAGCTTGATTTAAACTGCTGCTAAAAATAATATCACTACACTTAAGCTGCTGCCCTCGTCTTTTTATTACACAATTATGAGTTTAATTTGTCTGCCCCTAAAGCAGCTGAGATTAGATCAAAGGCCTCATTAATGAATAATGAAGTCAAATCATAAAAAAATGTTTGCATGGGCAGCAGTCGTTTGCACGTCTTTGGACTTGAATGACAAAGATCAAACAAGAGCAATCAGGTTTAGATATGGGCGGGCCCCGTCACTGGAACATAAGTCCTGTCTCTTTGTAGCTGCCACAAGTAAGCAGAAGACTTCATCACACTGGATAACCTGATGCTCCCTCCCCTGTTACTTCTACACCACATGCCTGACTTGTAGTTTAATGCCCGGTGCACCGCCCCGTCAAGCGATACACATGACTGACACCCACTGTGAGATTTCCAACTTTCCATTCAAGACTTTTGCTGACCAGAGACAACTCTAGGGGCCACAGTCCTACTATTACTGTAGTAGTTAGAAATTGATAACTGGTCCTATATCAGTGGATTAGCTGGCATGTGTGAGATTAACGTGGCCAGAATAAAAGTAAGAAAATAAAATCAAAATACATACGATCTCTGAACTATCAGGTAAAAAAAAAAATATATATATATATAAATACATCAGATCTGGCCAGTAAGATTTCAGGGGGGGACCATGACCCCCTCCCCTAAAATCCCCTAAAAAGATAAAAATTACAACAAAATAAAGTTTTGAAAAAGGTTCATTTTTTTTCAGAAGAGAAGATAATTTTCCAAACGCCTGATTGAAATGACCTTCAAACCATTTGAAATTCCTGCGGATCCTGCAGTCTGTGTTTACCTTGCACTTATTGAGTGATGAGACCTTTGTGGCAATTACCCCACTGTCCATTCCAAGAGGGAAACAAAATCATACAATTTTTTTTTGGCAAGGTACCTCCGACCTCGGTACGCGCTACTCACAAATAAAAGAAAAAGTATTTGAATTTTCTTTGACAGCAGGAGATCAGAGCAGCACAGTGGAGGGACGGCAGAATCTTAAAAGCAGAGAGGCATGAGAGAGAAACACACAGGATGAAAGAGTCCCAAACAAAACAAGTGAGTCAGCAGGGGGGCCAAGGTCACCCCAATGTGAGCACATCGTTCTATCCACACACAATGCTGGAGCGGATAGTGCGAGGGAGTGGGAAACTGAGAGGGAAGGAGCAGAGAAGAACAAAATGCTGAGATTTTCTGTTAAACCCATTTTCTGATGCAAATCACACCATCTGTCAAACAGCAAATAAACACATGGAGCTCTCAAAGATGGAGGCAGTGATTCTGGAGAACGTTTGTTGTCAAAATCACTTTCCGTCAAAAATCACTGAATATCTCCTCACAACCCACTACCTGTCCATGTCTGTGCGCCGAAAAGAAAATTGGTGTCTATAGGCTCTAGGCTCTGTAAACTGGTATGTGAACAAAGAGGGCCCACCGTAGCTATCAATATGCCCGTTTACAGAGCCTAGTCTGTGTATTAGCATTTTTTCCTCAGCACACACATGTTACATACTGGCAGTGATCGTGAAGAGATTTTCACTCATTTTGACAAAAAGTGATTTTGACAACAATCATTCTCTAGAATCACGACTCCACCTTCGACCAGTTCTTTCATTATTTAAAAATGTATCCATCCTCATCAATCGCCCCCCCCCCCCCCTTAAAAAGAAACACCACTCTTATCCCTCCTAAAGGCATACATTTCTATCTCTCCTATGTCTAAGAAATCCAATCATTTTCTATATGTGCCAAACCTGGAGCTTGATCTCTCAAACAAAGGCGGGCAAGTTTGATTTGAGGGGAATTCAGTAGCTTTGTGCGATGAATAAAACATGGCTTCTCCTTGATGTAACCCGGACTTATCGAGGCACAGACTCCCTTCTTAGAGCTGGGTGTGACACAGTGCAGGAGACAGAGAAGATGAGGATTTTCTACTGTATATCTTCAGCTTTGGCTGTGAGGGAAGATAACCACACAGAACCCCCAGACCTACAGGTGCTCCCGACCCACGCACATGTCATGATGGAGGGTGACTTTTCATCAGGTTTGGATGAATAATGCTCCTCAATGCAAGAAAGAAAGACATAGAAAGAACATTGATCTTCCATTTCATTACATCTGTCATGTACAACTAGTGAAAATAAATCCCCTTCAGTTGTGCAAACATTGGATATGTAAGGATGAAGAAGACTGCGTGTTTACATTCTTCCTTAATCCACAGTTTCACTCACAGACGCACCGTGATTTGTGTTACTGTATGTGTGTAACATTCATACATATTAAGTTTGCCCGCAAGCTGCTGCAGGTCAAATTAGTAATTGGAATAGAATTTACTTTTTCTTAAAGTAATCAATCAGACGTGGAATGAACAGCTTCTGAGCCCCCCCCCCCCAAGAAATAAAAAATAAAGACACCCACACAATATCACTCAAACTGATTTTTTTTATGTTCTGCCCTGCCTATGTGTCAGTGCTGTGCTGCTGGGCACGTAGGTGGTTCACTTGCTGAACAGCAATTGAACAACATAGGAGTGGAATAATATTCCCTACTGGTCCTATGCCTATTTCACCTTCAGCTTTCTAAAAACTGACAGATAACTGCCATGATTTCTAAACCTTATAGGCTTCATTGGATAATACTTGCATGCTTAAGTGTGTAGTATAGTAAAATAAAAAAGTATGTGACACCATCGCCACCTACGGGCCTGGCATCATTATGTCAGCATTTTCAATTATTTATTTTAGTTGCGGTGTGTACTCTGAAACACTTTTTGAAGGAGGGAACCAAACTTCTGTGCTTTTACTGTAGTTTTGAAGAACCAGGATACTAAGTTAACTGTAACTTACATGAATTGAGATGCAGCAAGCTTCACATCACACCAATGGAAGATAAAGATGAATCTTCACATCAGAATACATTGCATATATATAAATATACGTATATACAGTTTATATTTACATATGATGCTGACATTCCCCACACTCTTTCCCAGTAGATGGCAGACTTTCCCTGTGCCGGCTTTCAGTCTCAACCGCAAGCAAACTGTTCATAGCCCAAATTGTTCCCAATCAATTGTTACAAATGAAATTTAATCCACTTTAAGTGTCAAAGTCCAACTTCAAATGTGTCCACCTATCATTAACAGCTGGGGTTTTTCTACTTTTGGACGTAAACTTTGCTATTTTCTTGAATATTTCTGATAATATAATAAAGGAGCATCTACGTCCTATACATAGCCTTTGAAACTGTTATCCAGCATAATTGTGTGAGTGATTTTGCTGCTCAGTCTCCCTGATTAAGACAACGTCGTCGAGATAGACATTTGGTACCAATCAAATCACCTCAGTGATTAGCTGCCAGAGGTGCAACGGGGAGTAAACAAACAATCCTTTTCTGATTATCTTCGAAACATTCACATAGGGACAATTAAAATGGAGCTCAGCCGCTCATCAAACCAGCCAGAGAACCAAAGAAATGCAGAGATCTGTCTTGAAATAACACAAACTGTGCTGCAACTTTGGCTGAATATTGTGTGGTCACGTAGAATCCCTTTATTCATCCTCGTTATTCAGGCGCCATTTTTCAAACGCCACTAGTTTCAAGCTCAAGCAAAACCTATCCTGACTTACTGTAACTTTAAAACGTTAGTAATGCTCGGCTGTGAGATTAGATGACAGCTGCACATTATAATTCTAGTTCTGTGAACACAGATGGCCCTCCGGTTTTTCAGAAGCCTACGTTTACTATCCAGGGTTATGTTTTTGGCGTTTTACATCTTTGAAGTCAGTGTGTATGTGTGTCCTCACTGCTCACACAAACCAGAAATCCTAACTGTGGCATGTGAAGTGAGAAAATGTCCCACTGAAGACGCCATGACTCTAGAGCATCCTCTTCTTTAACATTTCCTTTGACCAGTGATGGGCCACGGGTTGTACCAAAAAAAAAGACTGCACTGCACATGAAAGTTTTTGTCAAAATTGGGCAAAAGTGCTCCACTCTCCATGAACCAGTAAGGCAGTCAAGGAATTTGTGTTCGCATATATGCGAGTACAAGCTTTCAGTAGGCTATGGCTTGGCTGATAAAGCGTGACAGTTACACGGACATGGCTAGTGGTTGGATTCCCTCTATGGCCTAGCGTGATACAAATGTTAACATGTAACCAAGAGGTGATCAAAGCAGCACCACCAAAAGGAATGTGTAGTGAATGCTAATCTTCAGTAAAACAGCAGCCACACATGGAAGACTTTCACACAAAACAACTGTAGATCAATGTAGGTATAATGCGGCGGCGGCCATTTTCCGAGGTGAAATATCAGCCGTATTAGTCCTGTCACGAAATACAGCTGGTCTGCGGTCCATTCATTCACCCTTCAATGGACACAGAGAAAGAGGATAAAAGACACCTAAGTGGAGAAATGTGGTGTGAGAGACTAAAGGGAAAAGTCAGGTGTAAAAAAGTTGGTGATGTGGTTGAGTAGCACTGCTTTTGTAACGGTAGCATAAAAAGAAAAAAAAAACCTGACTATAAGTTTTGCGGTATAAGACGGGACGAAAATATGAATGTATGGTGAGAAAGATGATGATGAATGGTCTTTTGAAAGAGAGAGACATTAATGAAAACCATTGTAAATGTCAAATGACTTTTTTTTCTTGAATTAAGAACCTATTTCAAGATGTAAGCTGAAAGAGAGGGAATTAAAGAAGGTGAATAGAAGGAGAAAATGGAACAGGAAAAGCCACAAGAATAAAGAGGTCAAGAGAGCAGAGCTGGGCCTCATTGGTCCTTCAAGTAATTCCCCATGTATGCATCCATAAACATAGACTGTTCTGTCCGTTTGAGTGAAGGCGACCATGTTTGTACCATGACCTATGCGATTGTGTCTCCAGGAGCATAGGAGAAACACTCCCTCACTAGCACAGTTCAGGGCGTCATTCACAAAAAGAAATGCATTGCATTGCCGTTCAAAAATTGTTTGACATAAAGAGCCATCAGTCTTTGAAACGCGAACGTTAGCGAGTGTTGATCACTCGTGCACGCGCACCCCGAGACGGTCAGGCTCGTTCTCGTCACATCATAGCCCGGTGAGAAATGCTCCTCGCTGTGTCCACAGAACAGCATCGCGAGCAGAGAAGCTTCATCCAGTCATGACACAAAGAGCGATCACTCTATCAAACTACAAACGTGTGCAAGTGTTACACGCACCTAGAGAGGGCCAGGCTCACGCTCGTCACTCACAGCCCGGTGAGAAATGCTGTGGACATTGCGAGGAGCATTTAGCACTCAGTCAGTGATCAGTCTGTCAAACTATACGTGACGTACTACACCAGGGGGCACCACCATCTTCGTTCTTATTCGGTCTGGTTACTACAGTTCACGTCGGAACAGGTGCCATACTCAAATCTGGTTTCGGTACCCAACCCTAGTCAGGAGTAGCCAAGGAATGAAGCTTTCCACCGACTAGAGTTGAGCGTGCTGAAACTCTAGTTGAATGAAACATTTCAGAAGAACAATTTGACATTTTATAAGGGTGTCCAGTAGCCTGGTGCTACCAGACCATCGTACTTCATTTCATTTGTACAGAAGGTCTGGAAGTGCTGTAATTGGCAAACGTTCACTCACTTGGAGGCGGGTGTCTGTTGAAGTTTTAAAATGATTGGATCTGCCCACTCGCTCTGTTCGCTGATTGGACGGCTGTAGATTCTCCGAGAATCTGGGAAATGCGCTGTACACCAGACTGACTACTGAAGGAAAATGAAATTTGGCCGGAAGTAGGCGGGCGGGCGGAGCCAGGCTAGGTGTCCAGATGGAACAACTGAAGTTTTATTTGAAACACACGCTGGACTCAAACAATTCATTCAGCCATTTCTACACCATGTTATTAAGATCCTGTGTCTAAGGAGAAGGGAAGGTTCAAGCGCACAAGCTTTCATTTATGGGATGGCCTCTGGTGGTTGGACACGGATCTTATTAAAACATGAGTGGGAAATGCTGAGTTCGGGTATTTCTATCCTCCTCCTGTCGGCTGCTCTCATTGCCTTACTACATTCCAAACACTTGGGATCTAATTTAGCGATCGCCAGCGTTTCCTCAGACTTAAAACTATCGTTCTCTAGATGGTAATGGTCATAAATGAAATAAATGCATGGGCTTGTCTTCATGAGCTAATACCCATGGGTCATGATGACTCACAGCTATATTAGCTTGGTGTCTATGTACTGTTACGATTTTACAAGTATGAACACAATGTGTGATTTCCACTGGGGATCGTTTCCCCCTCACTTTTTAAGAGCCTGTTTACATTGGAAACTCAAAAGTGTGCTCTGCCGGTTTTTCTTGCAAAATAAACTCGTGTCATCACCGGTAATGCCAGGGACAGGACTTACTACATTAAAAAACACTATATATAGATGAGCGGGCATCAGTTAAGTTACTGTTAAAACAAACAGAGCATTACGGCCTCCACACACATTCTACCTCTACTGCGCGTCTACTACGCGTCTGCGTCTGACTTTTTTTCACCGACAGTGTAATCAACCTAGAGCGGCCACACATCCAACCTGTGCCGCGCTGCAGACGCCCGTCGGAGGCACGTCTGCATCCACTTGACCTCAGGAGGCTCGCCTATTTTTTTCTGAGAGCCGGGCGTCTCTCTCGGGTCTCTCCGCTTTAACTGATAGAGAAATACTCTGCTGAGAGTCATATTGACTTCATACTGGCAACTTTTGCTGCAGTTTCACTATTTCCTGGTGTGTCCCTTTCAAAATAAAACTTCCAATAAGCGAAAATGTGGCAAAAAAAATATAAAAAAAGGCAATGGGGCGCACGGATTACTGTCCAGACTCAATATTAGACTGAATATAAATCATATGGTCATAAATGACATGAAAGAACTTCATTTTTAACGGGAATTATCTATGAAAACTCTATGTAGAAAGATAGGGCTTTTAGAAGCAGCGCTGCAGCAGCTGCTGAGACGTTCCATGTGTGGCCAAAAAGATTGCGAGAGAGGCAGCAGTAACGGAAGGCGACGCACTCCAGAGGTAGACGCAGGATGTGTGTGGAAGCCGTTGAGGCTATTTAACTGGACAAACGTGAGTTGACTTTTATTTTGAAGTAGGCCTAACAAGAAAGTAGCCACTGACACAAAGCTTGTCATTTGCAATACTTGTAACCCTAAGCCTACACCAACCACGTTACTGGCATTAATATTTGGTTACAGTAAGGTTTTATGCACCAAATTGCACCGGAAGAGCTATTTACTAGGCTAAGTGTCACCGCCAACTACTGCCTTGGCATGCGCATTCTACAGCGATTTCGTCCCGTTTTTCTGAAACTATGTGCACGAGTACATTTTTCAAAACAATTGCGTCTGAACATGGGAACTTTTGTAAACGTAAAAGGAAAACCTTTTTTTCAGTGAGACTGTTACCAGTTAAACGTGGCCTAAAATACTTTTTTTTTGTCCCCCTGGCTTTTCAGTTTCAGGTTTATTTACACACTAAAATCTCTACAAAGTGTGTCCTTTGACTACTCAGCTCCCAGAATTAAGACAAGACAAATGGCCTTCAACTATTACCATGCATTAACAATGGACCATTTTTCACTCATAACAGTAAGCCTGTATAAATCAACTTAGACTGCTAATAATAGTATAATTGAGCAGTAGCAAGTGCCTTACATTGTTTGTCCTGGGTTTCAGCACTCTGGCTCTATAAATGAAGCCTTAACTTATTTAGTTAGTTTTGCTGCAGCCTGTACCTGCAGAGACTATTCAGGGCCTTCCACCTGCTCTGCGTAGTTTTCAAATAAAATATTTCCTGATTTACGGTTAGTTTTCATAGACAACATAATTGAGCATCAAACAAATATATGGTAAGGTATCAAGTACAATCGATCACTAGGTAGTTCTGAATGATTTCCCCCAACAACATCACATATCCCTTTCTGTAAATGTGTGTTTATACCGTTCCTGGAATGTGTCCGCTTCACTGAATGCACAAATAATCCATGCTTATTGGTAATGAGGGCTGTATATTTCAGACATTTCAAGGGTATCATCAAAGGCTAATGCACATTTCATATACTGATTACCTCATAGAATCCAGTGACCTTTGTTGTGCATCTTCCTCCCCCTCCCCCTCACCTCTTTGTTCATCATCTTAACCCATTGATGCCTGATACTGCGCAACGCAAACACTGATCTCCTGTCTGTCGCGCAGCATCAGGCATCAATGGGTTAAAGCAGAAAGAATCTTGGTTCAAATACAGCTCAGTTAGTCTAACCAGGACCAATCAGGATACTTGTGGATGTGATTGACAGGATGGTGAAGGGATAGGGATGGGAATCGAGACCCGGTTCCTCTTCAGAACCGGTGCCGAGTCAACCGATTCCTTGAAATCGTTAACATCCTGCTAACGATTCGCTTATCGGTTCCGCTCGTTGCAAATGCGTCATGACTTGACACTCACGCTGCGTTTTTGGTTCAGAACGCAGCAAACATGGCGTTGAGACAGAATCTCTCTAATCGTTGGTTGTATTTCACTTGAAAAGACGACAATACGGTCCACTTGCGACAATTGTAAAGTTTCCATTTCGTCAAATGACACGCGCACGAGCGCAAGCGAGCAGACGGCGATCCTGACGGTTAACCGTTTAAATGTCCGCTGCCTGTCTAGTCGACACCAGAATTGCCCATTGGACTTGAACATCAAATGTGTGAGAATTAACGTGTGTTGGCATATGTGTGGGCTAATAAAAGAGGGAGAGAGATAAAAAGGTGAGAGCAGAATAAAGGAAAGCAAAAAGGTTTTTTGACCGCTGCCTTAAGCCCCGCAGTGTTTACTCACGTTTGTCAGCTGGTTTGCTTCTTTTTCCTCCTGTCAGCTGTTCGGCTGTTTTTACGCACCGGGGTGGAGACGAACCCAAAACAACATACAGCGGAACTCGGCGGTCCGGTGATAAGGAAACAATAGTCTACACTTAAGTTTAACAATAAACTTCATAAAGACACACTTAAAATAACGATCTCTGCCCATACAAAAAGCACTGACTTGGATAACTTGATGGAGCGATCGATGTGCAAAAACCATCCAGAACATGTGTCTGATGATGGGCCATTATATTAATAATAAACAGCAGGCGGGCTTATAAAAAAGGAAGAGAGATAAAAAGGCAGCTGTTCTAATGCACCCTTTATATTAATAATAAACAGCGCAATGCACATTAGAACAGCATGTAAAAGATCTCGTATCCTTCCTGAGACTCATGATATTTTTCTGCAAACAAATGGTTAATTTGCCAAAGTTGATAGTTGGTCTTATCTTTACAAAAGACTATTTGTATTTGTTTTATGTCAGTTGAATTTTGTTTCAAGTTGCAAATGAGCACAGTTAATATTCCAAAAGGCACAAGCTCTTCCTTGACTGTTTTCAGTCTGTGTTTTTAGGGAACATAATGGCATTTGGGCTTAAAAAGGCAAAACATGTTTTGTCCGGACCAATTCATGTGAAAATTGACAATTTCCTAATCCTAAAGTACTCTTGATAATCTTTGCACACACTAGACACACTTCTGATCAGATATTCAAGCAGGTTAATACAAATAAACAAATGTGTACTTATTTTCTCACACAATGAGAATCGATAAGAGAATCGATAAGGAATCGGATCGATAAGCAGAATCGGAATCAGAACGTTAAATTCTTATCAATTCCCATCCCTATGAAGGGAGTTGTCCACTCACAAAAGTCCTCTCTATTACTTGTGGTAAAAAGCATAGGTTTCTTCAAGGGTAATTACAGGGCAACTGGGCTGTGACATATCTGATTATCTCTGAATTATCTTAACACCAGCTAACTCCAAATACTGACAATTTATCAAACTGTGCTATTCACTGGCCTGCTTCCAAATACAAATAAAAAGTGTAATTTTGACTGATTCAAGGATCCTCCATAGAGACTTTGATTAAATTCTTACAAATTATGTCGTCAGAAGTTCAAATAATAATTGCTGGGTTCGACTTTTTCATCCTATTTTTTTTTCTATCAAACAACATGCTAATGTAATTTCAGTCGACCTTGTAATACTAAGAATTGCAGCTGTGTTGGATACAAAGTATCTCACTGACTGTAGTGCAATTTAAGTTTCCTCATCACTAATTGGCATTACATTAGTATTCTGTGTATTCATTAAAATGCAAGCACTCAGAAGTCTTTTGAAAGTTTCCAATTAGCCTATATAATTCTGCATTAATAAAGGGATTTCAGATTCAGATTGCCTTCATTTGGCTCTCTTGCAATGCTTCTGACCTATTTTTTAGGAAAAGGTGGAAACTCTGTAAATTGGTTTGGCATCTTATTCTGTGATCTTTGAACCTGGGGAAATTGAAAATCGTTTGGCAAACGGAAACATACGCACAGTGTACACAACATACCATCACCTTTCTAATATTGACTTGCAGACTTTTTTGCACCCTCATCGGCTCAAGGCTCAAACACCCCACATGTTTTAATAAATTCATTTCTGAACTGTCCTTTAATAGACTTTCCTTAATCTGCATCACTTATTAAAGAGATTAATGGATTCGATAGATTAAATAAATGAAGAATCGCAGCATTACTTGAAATGCACCGGGTCCTCTGAAACTCATTTCCCAGCCTTGTTTTTCATTTGACTCTCTAGCTGAACTAAACAACATAACAATCTAATAGAAGCTCCACACAGTTCAAGGTAGTGAACCTAATATACTGCTGGATTACAGTTTACACTGAAAGCACATAAAGTGAATGTTCTCAGCGATAAGTAGACCACCATAAGCCAACATGTGGAGCCAGCATTCCTGAGCTGTAATGAGTTGAAGTCCCTCATTGTTTGATAGCAGTGTAATCCACACTCACTTACCCTTTCTCTATAGGCACTGCAGGGCCTCGGGGACTGGGCTCGGTTTGTGTGTTTACCAATTCCCTTAACCTAGCCAGGGCTCTCGGGGCGTCTCTTGGAAATTACATTTGGTAAGGTCCTCTATACCATTTAGCTGGCTGGGTGGTAATAATTGGAGGCAGGACAAATCTGAAGAAGTGAAACCTTTCACACAGTTATGTGCAATGCATATTAATATTTGCTATGAAACAGAAACGTCAAGGGGTACATGTATTCCTGTGTTGAGAGTATGGGCCACTTTATGGATAGAGTTGAATGAATCTGATTCACAAGGGTAAAACTGAACAAAAGAGAGGGTGTTTGAGTTTGAAACGGCTTTGCACTAAACGATTTGGAAGATGGCACTCAAATCTTTCATGATCAAGAAAGATTAATGTTCTGTTTTGTTCAATAATGATTCTATAAGAGCGGTGAGAAGGAATCCCACAGTAGATTTGAGCAGGAAAACCAAAAAGATGTTCTCCACTTTGAGTTGGGGTGGGCAGTGGAGCAGAGTGCTCATTCTATGTGGGTCTGTCACTATAGAAAGCAACTCCTTTCACAAATAGTCATCCAATCCATTTTTTAAATGATTTTTAAATTATAAATCAAAGCAGTGACATTTTTGAGTTCATAAAAATCCTACATTACTGTACTGTTGTTAAAACAAAACGACTTATAGGAAGCGCTGATCTGATATCCTGCCATTGTACGGTTGAATACTTTTCTCCACCCAAAGGTAGACTTAATCTGTGGACTCCACCATTTCTTCACATGAAATACCAAACGTCTGTCTATTTAACCTATCTCCCGGCTCTGCACAACACAATGACTGACTGACTGACAGCAGGAGCCTAAAGTAAAGAGAGAGAGTGTCAGGAAGGGGAGGGGGAAGGCTGAACCAAAGGCCATTAAGACTCATTCTGCATGCTTGGTGGGGAGAGACTCTGGATATTGGAATAGCGTCGTGACCTGCCACGGACCGATAGGAGCCCCATTCAGTGAATTAAATAAACCAAAAGAATTAATAAAATAGATAACTCGGGTTACATTTTTAAATGAAAACAATCAATCAAAGGGAGGGGGTAAGAAAGCAGCCAGAGTATGCTGAGGCTTCCCGTAAGGGCAATGCCGGGGTTGTTATTTCCACACATGTGGAAGGGCAGTGCTCAAGCCAAATCTGAATGCAGTCAAACATACTGGACACAGGGTCATCCCTATGTTGCCACATTTCCAAAAATGTCTTTTATATTTTTCAAAATAAGGCCCAATGGTCCCACAGCCCGATGGTCCCACAACTCCATGTTCCTGAAATTGGCGTTCAGGTTCAGGCATGGGTGGTTAGAGTAAGGAGACCTGGGGCCTCATTTATAAAGCTTGCGGCGCACGAAAACCTTGCGTAGACGGGAAGAAATTTGCGGGAAAATGTGCGGTGGCAAACGTTGGTATTTATAAAGACATTATTTGCGGAGAAGTGTGCGTATTCCTACGCCAACCTTCGACCATGCGTAGAGCTACCGCAAGGTTTTCCTGACTCGGGGAATCAGCGACACTCAATGGCAACACCACGAAATAAAGCTCTGTCATCAGAAAAACACAGACAAATGATGTTTGGCACCCAATATATTTAGTCAATAAAATGTATAAGCTTACCTATAGTTGCAAATATATGGCTACTGTAGTCTATGGCATGCAGTTGTGATGTAGGTTGAATTAGTTATCAAGTAGCCTAGGTCTACATGTTTTGGTTATATTTTATACGTTGAATATTATAGCGCTACTTTATAATAATATCCTATACGTCGGGAGGTGTTTCCGTGAGTGGCCAGCGGAGAGAGAAAATTTTAAGAGGTGTGTAAAAAGTAGTTTTGTACAAAGTTAAGCCCATTAATTAAAACTGTATATTTCGTTAGATAAAATCATGTTATGAATTTAGCAAATCATTACACGCATCTCTTTCCCATAACATTTCACCCTGGAAGATTAAACTATAATCTGACTTTGTTGGAAATGTGTGGATCTCACGGGAGATAAACAATTCTCTCGAATAGACTAGGCCTATAGGCATTATTTCACTTGTCACAACATATTTTATATAAGCTACATATACTACAGGTACGCTAATACGTGATATTGCATACAGCACAAAGTTGGGCGAAACTGCTTTACAAAGACTATAACGACTGTGCCAATCATGATATGTGATAAGCGCGCGCGCGTGTGTGTGTGTGTGTGCCAGTTTCTGCAGCACATGCACAACGTCACAGGCTTTCTTCCTTCCCAGTCGCTTTCTTTGCAGCCGGTTACCTCCCGTCTTTCCTCATGTCAGTCAAAATTCCATGCTTATTAAGAGCGTCATCATATTCAGGAGCTATTTAGCATTCGCCATGTATGGTAGAATGTAGGATGAAATTGGGAGGTGAAGTGGGAGGACACGGGGTGGAGATCGTCTGCGCACAATTCACCGCAGGTGGGTATTTATAAAGGGAAGATTGCGTGCAACTGTGCGCCGCACAGTTTTATAAATCTGAATTTTTTTTTGCGCAGCACATTTCTGGCTTTGTGCGGACGCAATGTTTTAGGTTGGTTTCTACGCACACCGTTATAAATGAGGCCCCAGGAGAGGTTAGAATAGGAGTGACTGACACACACACACACACACACACACACACACACACACACACACACACACACACACACACACTCTATTCTCTATTACACACAGAGGGCTCTAGTTGCTGGGGGAGCTCTTAAAATCTGACTTCTACCATTTCACAACTTGAGACATACACTATAAAATATGCACTATAGCTCAACTATGTACTGTGTACTGTGTTTCATTTTGCTCTCTTATCCATCTTAGCTTGTGCCAGCTCTCCTCATATTTACTAACTTATGCAAAACCTTTTCTGCCAATATGCGACGCATCATTGATGCAGGAATCGACGTTGGCTTTTCGAAGATACAGTTTATCGGATCACCTCTAAGCTTTCCCTCTGTAGGAAAATGTGTTATATAGCGGCTGAAGGGCGGTGGGATGAAATTTAGCAGATAAAGCCCACATCTCCTTTCCCATAGTGGAGTCCCATGTGTGACCTTATCACCCTGTCACACATTCACCACAACAAGGCGCTTGATGTTATTGTTATTAGCTGATATTGTTAGTCCGCTCAGCCTGCTGTCTTCTCCTCTCAGAGTAGGGCCTAATTAAAGCTGGATTTAGATGGTGGCATTTGGGTGTGTGGGCTGAGCCATGCTTTCTGCTAAATGACCACATTAACGTGATGATTCCACTCTCCATCCCCCTCCTCTTCTTTCCCATCCTTCCTTCTCTGCTCCCTTCTTTCTTTCTATTTTCCACCATGGCTGTGAATCAGCTAGTGATCCATGCAGATGTGAGGGGGGCCTGTCTAATTGTTATCATATTTTTGTCATCAGCCAGCCTGTTCTTTTAGCCAGCGGTTGGGGGACGCATATAAATACTCACTGACGTTTATTGAATGTCAAAGGCCAGTGGGCGGCTGATTGATTTTGACCCCTTTTCAGTGATGTCAGAATGTGATTTGTTGCCACATCACGGCAATCTTAAAAAGCTATTTTCCCCCGCCAATGGAAATAAGAACTATCACTCTGAGGGAAAAGCGAGACTCGGATAACTACGGAATTAAGATTAATGGGCATTTTAGGAAGCCTGCCAGAAACTATGAAGATATTTTTTTTATTGGATACATTTAAAATAGAAAAAGGAGAATAGCACAGTCATTCGTCTAGCTTGCAGCTCCAATTTCCTCAAATAGCTCATTAGTTAATCATCCGATATATATTCTTTTGTAGTAGTAGGGGAGAACGGGGTAATTTGTCAACGGGTTGGTTGTCACAATCGTTATATCTCGGAACCAGAAGGCGCTGTCTGTGAAATTTTGATATGTAAATATCCATAACTGGGATCAGAGGTCACCTACATAGTCTTCCTTGGAGTTAGACTGCTGCATTTGAGGTGAGAGGACTGTTTGTGTTTTTCATGTCAAATTGAAAATATTTAGCTCCTCAGTATTTTTCTTCTAGGCTTTTACACAATGGGTTTATAACAAAACACTTGTTACCCATACAAAGTGTGAAGGGTAAACTATAGTTTAGATTGTGGTTAGCAAGCTAATTAGTTGTCAGATGGTTGTTGGCCTTGATGCTAGCAAGAAATTCAAGTTGGGGTTGGTCGTCAAATTTTTTTGGGGGTTGGTTGTCACATGTTATCTCAAGGCTGCAGCCAGAAAATGAACCCAATAACGAAATAAATTGTCAAGCTGCATCCTCACTGACACCCCAGAGAAGGAAAGAATAGAACAGGAAAAGGCAGCTAGCAAGCAAAAGAAAAAAGTGCAACAAAATCAAAACAACCCAGTGCATCCCAAACTAGACCAGCTGCCAAGGCTACATTAAGTTATGTAGGCCTATTTGTCAACTTGACAATGCAATGAAACTTTCAAATTTAGTTCTACTTTCTTGCCTTCTTTTTAAGATTATTCCCATTAAGATTACATTGTGACAAACAACCCCATAGTGTTTGACAACCGACCCCTTGATGGGGTTGGTTGTCACAATGTGTAAGGGTGTCTTTGATGATTAATTTCTTCTTTATTACAATACGATAGAAAAAGTTAGGGGTACACATTTCAAGCCAACACCTTAAGCTTCAATTTAATATAGGAATGACTATTGAAAGATGTTTAGGTGATAAGCAATTCTCACTAGAGTAAAAAGTGTGCCTACTTACCCCGTTCTCCCCTACTCAACATATTTTGGCAAACCTTTCTTTGGTCAACAATTTAGTTTGAATCAAGTGTTGTTTCAGGCCGAAGCATCTAAGCCTTTACGTTGTCATGACCGATGCCATTCAGGCGGTTGGCAACATGTAGCGTGACAAACATGACATGCAAAGATTTAGTTCATTTTAACAGCGTAACAATTTGAAACTTTCCCATCCGCTACATTGTCATGAGTATCTTTGAAAAAGGACAAAATATGTCTAGATATATATAATTAGTCTTGCAATTCCAGCAAAGGTAATTCTTTGCAAATGTTAGATGTGACAGGTGCTAGTGGCAAGGTTTTCTATTCGAGTGCCTGCACAATGACTAGTCTGGCAATTAAATGGTAAATCAACAGAGGATCACAGAGGGCAGCTGGTTTCTTTTTACAGCTGATGGGGGGGAAAAAAAACCCCACATGCTTCAGAATTACTGATAGATACAACAGCTGAAAGGTCCACCAGGACTTTGGACGGCTTTTGTTTCCTCAACTTTGTTTCCTTTCAGTTCCTTGCTCTCTGAAAAATATAATTAAGGCCAATCAATGGTGCTGCACAGTGGCCAAACACAAGACAGCACACACTCTGGCATGCCATTACCTGCTCATCCACCCACGTCGCCTGTCCTACCGCTGCTTTTGGCGCTCGGCGATAGAAGGCGAAGACCAAATGACATTTTGGGATTTTCAGATTAATGAGCACAGGAGTGTCTGAAGACATGACGACGCCCGACAGAGGTCAAGCACGTAATGGCTGACCTTAAATCCACAGTGCCGTTTCGAAAAGGTAAATCAGTGTGGTGTGTGGGCGTTCCAAGTAGCACGATACTACTTTAAAAAAAGCCTTCAAACTTTATTTACCATCTGCCATGGTTTTCACTAGGCACTGGCTTATGATTTAATGTCAGCTGTTAGTGTTTGGTGCAGTGTTTATTATAGCTGTGATTTTAATACGTGATGTTTAAAATGTACAATGCATTTTTAGGAATAGAATTGTCTCTGACTTTTATAGAAATAAAGGATCTTTACAGCGCTATCACTGGCACATTTTTTTATTTCTTTGAAGTTTCACTGAAGACGAGCTAATCGGTGAAACCAGCCAGTGTGAGTGCCTGCTGTTATGTGGTAAGAGCTCTTTTTTCTCTGTTAAATGACTTTCAAGTGTAAATAATGAAGTGTGCATGTCATTATAGAGCCAATGCACAATGCCTGACAATCCCCAGATTTGGCTTACCGTTCAAACTCAGAGGGTTCCACAAAATCAGACCATTTATTTTGAAGTAGGTCTTCTTTACGTGTTTGGAAATTGTCCATGCAGTGGCCTCAGCAGTGGAGCCAGACTTATTTACTCAACATTTTCCAAACTGGTTTCTGAATCATTCGTTTCCCCGGATAGTCGGTTATTTCAAAACTCCAGAAAAAGCTAGGATCTGCCTCCACCTGTACCCCGTGCGAGTAGGATACATAGAGCCCTCTCCTGGGCACACAGCAAGGCGACAGGCAGCCCAATGTGCTCTCCCGTCTAACTGAAACTCTGATACTTTGAAGAGAGCGCAATGAAAATAGACACACAGGAGAGACAGGAAGCCTTTAATCTTGTTCCTCCTCCCTCACTCCTTCAGTCACACAGCTCAACACTGTCTTGGGGTACGGGAGTGTGGGATTTGAAAACCTATATCTGAGACGGAGCTATATCCCTCTCTTCTTTTGTGTTTTGGCTGCAGTCATACATTTTACATGTGGTTTCGGCGGGGAGCGCCTCTTTGCGCTGTGCGGGCTGCGTGCTGTGCCAGGAGAGGAGGACCATGGGCTGAAGAAGCACCATGGAGGGTTGTCAGGGGGGGAGAGGGGAGGAGAGGAGAGTGACCACGTGCAATCTGTTGAGCACAGCAGCACTGGAGGTGCAAGCCAAAGCCTGGTTTGGTATTCAAAGCGACAGGCTTTAATGCATTGATCCATGAAGGGACGGCCTGCACAGACAGAGTAGCACAGGACTATAAATCCACAAGCCAGCAAGCTATTAGGGGGGTGGGGGGGTAATACGAGTGAAGAGGTGCATATGCCTACATAAAAAGCACATCCTGCACATGATGTGTGTGTTTGTATTCTCAGGGTTTAACACAGGTACAAACCCAAGTGCACCCTGCATGCACAAACATGTGCTACACTAGCATGTTTGACGGCTTCTTGCAGACACATTCAAGAGCCAGGGGACTGAGGCTGCCTCTTGCTTTGGTGGAGGGGGGAGATGGGGAGGGTGGGCTCTCATTTTTGCTGCTGTAAAATTAAATACTTAGTTGTGTGTGTGTGTATGTTGTGGTGTGTGTGTGTGTGTGTGTGTGTGTGTGTGTGTGTGTGTGTGTGTGTGTGTGTGTGTGTGTGTGTGTTGTGAACATGTTAAAGATTCATGAGAAAAACTGCCTTCCACTGCTTTCCCCGCCAGTTCCAACTGACATCCTTCCCAGACAATCTCCCTCTTTGCTACTATCTCTATGCACTCTCAGACACACACACACACACTGAAAAAAGTGTTCCCCGTTCACCTTTCAGAAACAGAAGAGAGGCGAGGGAGGTAACAGGTGAGTGAAGAAGTATCATAATATTTTGTGATACGGCCTTCACATCTTTGCCATCCCTTCCTTGAGCCTCCCGCGGGATCATGGGGAATCAGCTTCCCTTTGCCATGGTTTGCACATGATGGAAGGCGATGTCAGCCCTTTGGGCCGGCGAGGGGTGGGTTCGCTGGTCCGTAGATTAGTATTATACTTTATGAGAGGCTAGAAGAAAAAAAAAAAAAAAAGAATAGCCCCATTTCTTTTGGGCTACAAATTACCTCCAGGCTGCCATCTCCTCCCACCATGCTGACCTGACTGGATTTATTTCACCCAGCTATACCCGGCACTGAGGATTTACTCAGGAGGGCTCAGATCCTCTCTCTGGCTTAGTTTTTAGAAAAGAAAGACGCGCAGCAGACAGAGGACACGTGCTTACACATGTGGTCAAATTACACAGGGATCCTATCCACTGCCGCATTTATATAACCACATATAATGTCAGGATACCAACAAACCAATCAGGCTCTCTGTAATTACATGCAGGACTTATGGTGTCCTTGTATTGTGCTTTCAAACACACTTTTGGCAAAGCAATGGAGGTGGATAGAATACAAAAGGAACATGGCAGGGTGATTTGTCATAAAGACATGCTTTATGCAAAAAAAAAATTCTTGTCATACTAATTGCTGTAGGTCTGTGTGACTGTTGTGTTTGGAGCTGACAGGACTATGCATACTGCATGTTTAAATCAGTTCAGTAACATGCACCACATTAATGACACAGCAGAAAAAAGCCGGATAGAACAAACTGCACAGAGTCAATGTATAGTTCCTACAGTTCTTGAGCTGGGGAAGCTGGTGATGCTTGTTGCTATGGACACCAATCGACATATTACAAACCTCATTTAAGAGAACTATTTTAGTGGTTTTAGTGATTGTCTCTTGTTCAGCTCATCTGGCTTCATTACTTTCTTGTCTGGTTTGACTCAGAAGCACAGTAATGAGGTGCTGAATCTTAAATCTTAAAACAGATTTTAAATGCAGAAAAGTTAGACGCAATGTATTTTTGTTACTTTTTAATCATGAACAAAGAACAGATAAAGCTAATGAGACTGTGAAATGCACATGTATGTCTACCTTCCTGCACCTGATCTTGTTCAACATAAACCCAAATGATTGTGTTTGTTCATGTAGACACTTGTATCTTGGATTGGTGTAAAATATTGTCTGCTGCTGTTCGGCCTGTGTTTTCCTGCTGCTTTGAGGACTTTCTCTTTTATGATTTCTCTGTAAGTGAGAAAATAGACAGTCATTATGGGAACGTGATGATAAAGTTAAGTTTAGCTGAATTACATTTCAATCCCACGTGTGGCAACTCTCCCAAATGTGTACAAACTGTTACACTAACCTCGACCACTGACCGAAAAAATCACCATCTTACCTACTGGGTACACAGCTTTTGTCCCCATGTTGCACACGCTGTCCCCAATCAACCTGAACCTGTGTTAAGTCTAATGTGTTTCCCCGAAAGCACACACACACACAGCATGAATAAAGGTGCAGATCCTGCAGGTGCCTGTGTGAGAGTTGCACCTTCTTGACTTCTCCCAGTATGTTTATTAAAAGTCTTCTTTGGCTCTGCCAATGCCCTGGGAGTAGAGCGTCTGTGTGTCACAGTGGCAGCACTCTCTTTCTTTCAGCCCCTGAAACTATGCTACCTTCAATCACATGCACAAAGGCACACAGTAAAAAGGATAAAGTCAGAGATGGAAATCCATTCTCCATTCCCTACACACAGCCCGTAGACAAGGGAGGTGCTTCACGTCACTTCAAGGATTCTCTGCAGACGTATTGTGAGTAGTTGCTCCATTTTCCATCCATAATCCTCATCTTTCTATCAGGGAGAACAATTCATTAAGATTAGATGAAACTTTAATGATTCCTGTCGGGAAAATGGGTCGACACACTACCAAAAAAAAAACTAGAGGGATAGAACATGTTGGATATTGTATAGAGAAATAGAGCATATTAAAATGAAGGGTTAAGTATTAAGTTATTCTTAAAATCAGTTTCTATATATACTAGCGCAACTCAGGACACACAAATATTGACACACTAATATATATATATTTTTTTAAGGATAAGTTGTTGAGAATAAAGTGATCAATCTCCTCACATGTTCCACAACAGTAATCATACTCCAGCACATTTAAGACGATATGTTCATGAATGACACAGGCATGACAAAAAATACATCTTAAAAATCATTTTGAAATATTTGTTTTTATTGGTTTGGTAATGTATTTGCAGCACAACTTGACAACCTACCATAGCTAGCCAGGGTTAGCAGGGCTACTAGCTAGCCAGTGAGAAAGTAGTCGGTCACAAGAAGCTGAGCTTCTATTAACTGTGTTTGGCAGTTTTTCTCTCCAAAACATTTTGTTCGCAAAATGTAATTATTTAATTCGAAAAACAGTTTTATCAAAGAGGAGTACAAAAAACAAAACTCTCCAAGCTATAAGGAGCTTGCTGACTGTGAGTTAGCAACACAGTGCTCAGTCGCTAATGGACAATAAGTACTCTGAGTTTATTCAAAAGATGTTTTTGTTCCATAGTTTCCTGTCTCATTACTGTCTGCAAATCCATTCCTCTCTTAACGATGAGCTTATACTTAAAGGACACAACAGAGCCTGGTTATACAAGGATGTTGCAACACACCTAATGAGCGAAAACTCAGGTACCCAGATGAAGAAAAACAATGGATGCAAAGGGATCTATTTAGCAAATACCCCAAAGTACACGGAAAGATGTGAGAAAGTCTTCATCAATGGTCTCTATCAATCTGACCCATCTGTCCCCCCTCCCCCTTCCACACCTGTTGAGTGCCAGCTCATCCCTGTCACTCGGCCCCATCACGTCTCCCTCCGCTCCAGAGAGAAGCCATCCAAGTGAACACAATCAATTCCTCCTTCAATGGAGCACAATGCGCCCGTTCCAGCCCCTCGCCCCCCTGCCATCCATCCAGCCGGCTGTGCCACACAGATGGGCCTCTGCTCTGCCATGAAATGAGACTGGGCTGTGTGTGGTGCGCGCACACCTGTTTGCCCTACGTATCGGGCATGTATGTCTTTTTTTTTCGAATGGCAGTGGCAGGTGAAGGTGATGACTGACTGTGTGATGTATTCCTGTGGGCTACATTTGAGAGTCACAGGGAGACAAACTAGTGCACTTCTGCATTTCCAGTCAGTCAAACTGAAGGGCACTCCGCTGTCTGCTCGTGTCAATCACAATGGCAATGTCACTATAGGACAACAAGGATAATATTGATGCTTTTGCCAGTTGTTGTGCTTTCGGGTGATTCCTCCATGCCGTCAGCATAGTTGGAGAGATCAGAGCTCGTTTTGCTCTTTCAGAAGAAATGTCTTAATGCTATCTCATGCTGCCACCACCTCCGCTTTTACATTTCCCCAGCTGGATAATATATCAAAGTAAATATGCTTTTTGTTCAAACTTCCCCTTTATTTTTATTTCATTGTAGCCGAATTGATTGTTTTTTTTCGTATTCGAGACTGCACATGGGACCAGCTGTTTTTATTTTAGGCTCACTGACCGAAGAGAAGAAAGGTGGAAGAGTGTTCCTGAGAAAGACAATTACAGACATTTCTTGTGCTGATCTTATCTTCTGGTTGCTTTCCATTGTCTAAACCAATAATATGAACGTATGTAGTATGTGTCTTTTATGCCAATGTTAGCATAAGATGTGATACAGATGTTTCTCTTGTCAGATAGAGATGCGACATGAGAAAGGTGAACAGCTTGTGATATGCATCGCCGGAAGACTCTTGTTTAAAAGTCCTGTAATTAGCATGCAGCCAACGAGTTTTCACGGTGAAGTTGTGTAAAAGTCTGCAATAAAACCGTCAAAGGAAACCACTGGTGTCTGCCGAATGCTTTTAGAGGGATTTATAAGCCTTTACAAACATTTAACCAATATTTGCTTTCCTTAAAAAAAAAAAAACTATCAAAATTCACACATCAGAATCATTCTAAGAGCAAGGGCGTTTCCATTTATAGTGCCCTGAACGAATGGTTTTCATGAACATGAAGTTATGAAGTGGATCATTTGTTTCGGCCACCATGATATCGACCAAATCTTGCTATCTGTGGGAGATTTTGAAGCTGCAACCTTCATTGTCAAAACACAGAATGGTGTTTGGATTGCAACAGAACAACCAGCGAGGGTGTGTGTGTTACTTGTGTGGAGACCTAAGAAAAGAAAAAATAATAGAAGGTGTAGTGATGAAATACTCATTTGAAGTTACAAGGGAGAACTAGTATTGGCAAGCAGAAAGGATTGAAATTGGGACCAAGCCACAGGGACCAGTATTTTCTTTCCTGACCCATGCCAGACATATAACATCCATATGGATAGATTTTCACACATTGCGTCACACACATCAGACACACACACTCCTGTGCGCTGGTGGCACTGCTGACACATCTGAAAGCTGTCACTTACGCAGCAGATATACTCCGTCCATACATAAATCAGCAGTGTGGCGTACGTTAACTTCCACAAGCCCAGCAGACTCTGTCCTCTTCCAGAGAAGAGAGGGAGCACTGTCACAATCTCCTGAGGCGTGGGGAGTGCTGTGTAGTTATTTCTCTGCCCACAAAACTGATACATATAATTAGGGCGGAGAGACGTAGGGTGAAATAGAGGGGTAGTTGACATGTCCATGTTGACTCTGAACAGCTGCTGTCAGAGAGCAGGGAAACAAGGCGTGGTGTAAATAAGCAAGGTGAAAATGAGTCGCCAGGGTGCACTTTCCTTATCTAACAAAAGAAGAGAGAGCAAGAATAAGGGGAACTGAACAAAATGACAGGGGCAGATGGACCCAGAAAATACATTTTCTGATTTAAAAGTATTTTTTTTTATATTTTTTTACTCAGCTCAAAATTGAGGAGAGGCTTCAATATAATGTATATATATATATATATATATATATATATACACACTACCCCCCATCGTGCGTAAAAAGCGCACAGTGCTGCCTGAAACAGTCCCGCCTGGGAAGAGACCTGTTACTGCCCGCTGCGTGTCTTCATTGTGCCTGGGAAAACATTATCTCATCGATATCGTATCGTGCAATTAATACCAAAGCACATCAAGTTGATGAGGTGGATCCCCAGACCCTTTCTCCCTTGCAGCTCAGCGTGGATACAATACTCAAAATGTTGCATCACATGCTCCAGCACAGAAGGGGATGACCATGTCCTTGTTGAAGTTTACTACAACTTAAACCAAAAGTAAACAGTAAAATTAGCTGACTGCATATGAGTCTATTTGCGGGACAACTTGTCGTGAAAGTAACCAACAGCTGCTTTGCTTTTTCTGTGTGCTAGTCGATAGTTGAATTAGCTGGAAGTTGCTCCCCACTAACAAACCTAGCTGGTTAGCACACACAGAAGGTCCATCCCTCTGCAGTTGGCAATTTGCATTTGGAAAGGTTTCTCTAGATGAAGTTGGAGTTAGCGTGACTAAGTCAGAATAGCAATAGTTGGAAAATAACTGAATTTCTTCAAATGTCCATTTCCCCCCAACATTTCTGCTGTGAGAATAGCAGTATTCATATGCTAGCAGTATTCAAGCAGTATTTATACCTGCATAACAAAGAAAAGAAAACTAGGCTAGGTGTTGGCCCCAAGACACACACGTGTCACAGGTTTTTAAATGAGATACTTATGTTGGCTTTATGCTCTCATTTCACTGCTGCATTAGAAATGTACACTGTTGCACTGTTCAACCTCTGTTAAATATAGCAGAGGCCCAAGCTCCCAATTCAAGTGACATATGACTTTAAAGTGTTTATGTGAACACAGAAGAACTCATTACAGGGGCTAACAACAACATATAATCTGACCTTGTAGCTCCCCATGTGCCCCTCACATTGCAGTGTGCCGGTTACCTGACTGACACAATAGGAAATCAGCAGGTGGCAGAGTGTTGTTCTGTGCTGTATCGACTCAGCCTCCTGTGATCAGGAAAAAAAGCTAATTCTGTGGAAGCCTTAAAAAGACATCCAAACTCACAATTCATCTTGTTCTACTTCCTCACAGGGGAGTTTTACAGTTTATTGTTCAGCGTTAATGTAGAAAACCTTCTGTTGGGAGCCCAGTGAGGGCTGCTGCATGCTTTGCAGCATTTTCACTCTCCACTCTGTCTGCTGTCTGTGTGTGTGTGTGCACATGGATATTTGTTCTGAGTATGCTTGTGTGTGTGGTGTGTGCTTATCTTTGCCTAGCTGACACAATTGTACTGCAGTATATACAGATGCAGCAGGTACTTATCCACACATGCATCCATTTAAGTCATATCTCTTGTTTTTTTTATCAAAGAATATCACCATTATCCCTACCTGCCAGTGTGTGTGCTGAAGCTAGCTAGTGTATATTAATACAGCATAAGCCCTGCAAAGGGCATGTTGCTAGCTACAGTTCAAAAACATTTACAGAGCTATGCAGTGAAAACACCATATGTTGTTTTTTAGTGCATACTAAATATAAAACATTTCACTTGCAAAAGTCAGGGCGCATCTCTTTGTTTTTGTGTTGCAATTCCCTCCTCATTGGGTTAATCAGTAGACTGCACACTGTCCCGCTGCTATGATGTCAACATTGTTGCGTAGATGCTGCGGCCTAAAACCCCGCCTACCTAAAGGTGTTGGCAGGTGAAATGCAGATCTAGTGTAACCGGGCTGACTGGAACGGTGCAGTACCAGCCTGAACCGCACCGCTCAGTGGAAATGAGGCAGAAAACATTGGATTGTGGGACCAAAATGTATACTCTGGGCTGGGGCTTTTACTTATCTCATATTATAAACAATCTTTTAACCTATGCTACTTTTCTAGGTGGTGTTAAACATTTATTTTATCTCCCATTGTGCCTCCAGACTGTTGCCTGTTCCGTCTTCACCAGTGACTTTGCCTTTTTTCCTCATCCCCCTGAAAGAATGTCAACAGAGAGATATATGTGAGATTTTCAATGGTTTTGCTGCATAATTACTTTCAGTTCAGCGCTCAAAGCAGCTGCCGCATCTTTGAGACTGTGCCATTTTATCTCGCTTACATTGCTGAAGCCCGGATGCGGTATCCATATCGCACACGGGCATGTCTAGCTGCACGCGGGCAGATAAAGGCCTCCTCAGCCCAACTGTGATTTGTTTAAGCGTTTTTTTGTCTTTCAGGGGGTCTACTTCTCCCCTTAAACGAGGCAAAATACGCAACAGTGACTCTCGATTTTAAATAAATTCTGTCAAAAGTTCACTATTTCACACAAACCAAAAAAAAAGAGAAGAATCCTAATGTGGGTTGTCTTTTAGCTTGAATCCTTGTGTCGAACAGTGGACTGTGTTGAGGGCCTGATAAGGTATGAGGAAGAAATTATTTAATTTTGAGACCCCTGACTGCCATTCATTTCTTGCAGCCACTGTGTGTTAAAGGTAAGTATTAAAGATAAGTGGCTTAGCCTGATTACCGTTTAATAACTAAGAGGTGTCATAATTAAATTTCCATCAATCACAGTACTCCGCCTCTTACAAATGTCCGACACATCTGAATCATTATGCAAATTAATAAGTAATATTCTCTGAATAAATTGGGCTATTAACCAATGCTACATGCTCTATCTGGTTTCGACTCAGTGCCGCTGGGTTGTGTGTGTGTGTGTGTGTGTGTTTGGGTTTGTGCCGTCTGCATGTGTGTTCAAACCAGCTCATGTGTGTAAATGTGTGCAATTTACATCTTACGTTTAAAAAAAATAATAATCTGCTTCAGACACAGGCCTACGTTTCGACCCTTCTGGCTGGTTGTCACGGCGAGTGTGAATGTCACAGACGAGGAAAAAGAAAACACAAGCTAAATCAGTAACAGTGAGGAACGCCACCCTCCGTAACCCTTTTTCATTATGAAAACGCAACAACAAAAACACCAACAAAAAGAAAAAAAATAATGAAGTGAGCAGATCACCTTCAGTCATAACCCTGGAAAGTTAAAACACTGTTATTGGAGATGAGAAAGTGTTGACGCTGCTGACTGAGGCTTCAAGAGTACAAAGGATGGAAGAGCAGAGAGAAATAAGGCATGAAAAATATCAATATGAGATATGAATGATGGTGCTCCATCCCTTAAAAAAAAATGCTGGTGTCCGGGCCACTCAATATTCATTGATTAGAGATGCTGCGTCTGCGGTAGAGAGACGCACGGTCAGAACGCTCCTCATCGAGTTCCCCTTGTTTTTCTAACCCTGTGAATTAGTTCTTTTGTCTACAAGGCAATTTATTTGGGATATAAAAACAAGCCTGTGGTTAATCCACCTCCCGGCGGTGCCTTTTGCCTTTGTTTTTGGTTTTGATTGGGTCTCTGCTCATGTACCGGTGTAAATGAAGAGAAAGTCTGACCCTGATTGGTTCCACACTCAGCTCAGGTAAAACAAGTGAGTGCTGAAAGACAAATGAGAGTGTTGGATTTCTGAGCTGCTCTTGCTATTGAAGGTTGAAGGCTACTGCAGCATCTCAGGTGAGCAGCTCTTCCGTGCTTGCCCCTCCATTACTGTCCTTATCTGTACACTTCTACATCTAAATCTACACAGCGCATGGCATGTATGTACTCTGCAAGAAAGTTTGGAATTTCAGCTCTCTTCCTTTAGTGATTAGCTCTAAAATGTGGCCAGCAGCGAAAGCTCCTCAGCTGCCTCACTGTTAGCAATCTGCCGCTCTGCTTCATGAAAGGCACACACAAACACATCAAAGACAATCACACATGTACCGTAAGAAGAAGGAAGTGTATGGGGAATATGCATGCACACACAATGCACCAGATCACAGAAACTGCATGTCTATTTGTCTCATCAGCACATCGTGTTTCAAAGTGAATAACCTTCAGCTTTCACATGAAAGGAAGAACTTTTGTCTCCCCTCCACCTGCTCCTTCTTCTCTGCCTCTCACTCACTCACTCACTCAGCATTATTATGTCTGGATGGTGTCTGTGCCATCTGCCAGATTAGTCGATGAAGAAAGACTACGTACTGTTTCATTATATCGCACACATCTTCTGCCACTGTCACCCGCTGTCCTGGCTTTCTTTCCCCTGTATTGTCGCTCTATAGTATACCATATCTTTTTCACACTCACACACTTGATAGTATCCTATAGGCAGAGTATCACACAGGAGGAATAATGACACGTATGAGTTGCCATGCCAACAACAATTCAATTAATAGAAAGAAAAAGGAGCTGAATGGATGGTAGGGAAAGTTGAAGTTCATCATCATCATCATCATCTTCAACCGCTTATCCGAAATCGGGTCGCGGGGGCAGCAGCTTGAGCAGGGAACCCCAAACTTCCCTTTCCCGGGCCACATCAACCAGCTCTGACTGGGGGATCCCGAGGCGTTCCCAGGCCAGTGTGGAGATATAATCTCTCCACCTAGTCCTGGGTCTTCCCCGATCTGATAAATCAAAATGCCAATAAAAGACCCTGAATCAAAGGAGAGCTGGACACCCATGTGCTCTGCGTGTATTGGCGTGTGCATTTAAGCATTCACTATTTTTATTTTATTGTATCTTACAGCATGTCATTGCAAATGG
The DNA here is from genome assembly GCA_026122265.1 of Ammodytes dubius. Lineage (NCBI taxonomy): Eukaryota > Metazoa > Chordata > Actinopteri > Uranoscopiformes > Ammodytidae > Ammodytes > Ammodytes dubius. The sequence continues at coordinate 7,006,665 of CM047527.1, forward strand.
TGCCTGTCAGTGCATGTGTGTGTGTGTGTGACGGTCAAACTTTGTTTAACTAGTGTTTTTTTTCCCCACAGAAACATCCTGCTGTGATTCTCCATGTGGCACAAGGCTCCGATAGCAAACAGCAGCCGTGTGTGTGTGTGTGTGTTTAGAGACTGGGCACCATGCTGGGCTGGCTGAGTGTGAGGGACACACAGTCAAATGTAATCAGATAACACTTTACATCAAGGGTTCAGATGCTAACTAGAGTGGCTGAGAATGATTGACCGTGTGACCAAGACACTCAATAACTCTGACGTCAACATAATCATGTTCACTTGGTCATTGGGCGGCAGTGGCGTAGTGGTAGGGAGATTGCCTCTGGAGTGCAGGGTCACAGGTTTGATTCCCCGCCTACCTGCCACATGTTGAAGTGTCCCTGGCAAGACACTGAACCCCAAATTGCTCCTGATGGTTCAGTGAGCGCCTTGCATGGCAGCTACTGCCATCGGTGTATGAGTGTTTGCATGAATGGGTGAATGTGGTAAGAAATGTAAAGTGCTTTGGGCTGAGAAAATCGGCTAGAAAGCGCTATATAAGTCAAGTCCATTACCATTGAATTTGCAGTCATGAAGTTACGAAGCTTCACTATGATATTTAGAATGTATATGTTCACTCTCTTTTTCAAAATACTGGGCATATGAGTCACTCACATTCTTTTTCATCACTGCCCCACATAGTAATACACAGCATTGTATATACCCATTACACCCAATCTTACTGTTTTTTTTTGTCAACCATAGCTGGCTTTTTTTAACCATAACTGGCTATAAATTATCTCGTTTCACCTCAAGCCCTTGAAGCAATACACTGTTTTAGATTCAGTGATGAAGAAACTTCATGCTATTGGAGTAAAGGTAGAAAAGTCAAATTCTTCAGTTGATATTATTTGAATAGCACTGTCAATATGTCTTAACCGTAAGACTTGCCTTTAAAGAGAACCAGAACAATCCCGCTCATTCATTATCATGAGTGAAATGTGTTTCGACACCCTGTCTCTTTACTTTGCTAACTTTTTCTGTAAAAACTTGCTTGTTCCTTCATATCCACCTGGGGCTGTCTAACGTCATGGGTCTAACGTATGCTAATCTTGATTTGGCTTGTCGTTTCCTTTCAAGTCTTGCCAATACGAGTGCCATGTTCCCTGACAGAACAAAAAGCCAAATATGGGGCGTATCAAAGAAAGAGGGGAAATGTATGCAGACATGGGGCGTCAATTTGCCAGTGACACTCAATGCACGGTCTTCAAAATTCATTTGTAGACACGACAGTGAAGACGTTCTTCCATCAAGCTGCTTTAACATGGCGGCTGTAAACACTCCAACACCATGCTCCACTGTGATCAGGACAAAACACACAGGAGGGTGGGGGAGACGCTGGAGAAAAATAGTCCTGAAATAAGCCTGCAGGTTTGCTGCCCATATTGATATACTGTAGCTACTGTAGAGAGAGAGAGGGAGAAGCAACACACACACACACACACACACACGCACACACACACACACACACACACACACACACACACACATAAGGCTTAGATGGAGAATGAGGGTTGTGCAGACAAGAAGGAAGAGGCGAACTCTCAGAGATCAATAAGAAGCGAGTATTTGTGTGTGTCTCTGTGTGCATGAGAAGACAGAGAGACAGACGGGGAGAAAATGCTATCAGTGTGCGTATGAGGTTCCTCCACAGTGAGGTTTTGGGTCATTTGAAAGAATAGGGCTGAATCAGCAACACTGCCACCACCGCTCAACTTAATCTAGTGAATAGTCCTGCAGGCGCACACCAGAGGAGGGAAGGAGGAGAGAGAGCAGAGGAGAGAGAGAGAGAGAGAGAGGATGTTGAAATGGAAAGAGGAGCAGGAGGGAAGAGAGATGGGAGAAGACTGTCTCCACTGTATGCATGCCCACTTGTGGATTCTTCTCCACATCAGATTAACCAGAATAAAGCATTTGGAAAGCCCCCCCACTAGTACACACATCCTCCAAATCCATACATCCATTAAACTACTGTGATATAATACTGTATGTGTACTATTTTTGTCCCCCCCCCCCCCCCTCATTAACAGATGTTAATGACACACAGTTGTTATTTGCTGATGGCACCAAATCACTAAACACGATCGCAGTATTGAATATTTCCATGATTGGTTACCATTTGGCAGTTACCACTTCGTTCTTCCTGCTCTTCCCTGCTCCAGAATGTCTGTCCAATGAATGAATGACCTCAGCTCACGTGTGGACCACACCACACCAAACCAAAAAAAAAATCCAAATTCTATTTGGTCTGTACCAAAGCAAGTGAACTAGCAGACTTCCCTGGTGTGAATACACCCTTAGACATTAATAACATTAGCACTGTGCCATCTTTATGAGATTTCACATGGCTTGCATTGCCTTTCTCTACTGTCAGAGTGGATCAAGTTGTTGTGTCAACCGGACAGTAAGGCCCCACGAAGACTCCCTTCCCCTCCAGAGGACGGATGGTCAATATGTTCCTTCCAGCAGCAGATGTCACAGTGCCTGAGTGACTGAAATGTTTTGTGTCTGGTTCTCCTCTGAAAGCTATCCAGGGCCGGGACACACAGAGTGACGGCTCATTCATGCTTTTGGCCCACAGCCCGAGGTTTGTCCATTGGCTGTCAGAAGCTAATAACCACTCATTAAGAGAGGGTTAGTTCATTGACTTAAATGTCACAATGCAAACATGACATTACAATGAATTAAATATACAGGTTCAAATTAAAACATCAAACTTCTTTGTACATCCTGATTTCATCAGCAATCATTTGTATTCAACAATACATAACAAGACACAACACAATGATTAACTACATGTTAAGACATTTGAGGCTACACTGGCCTGAAGTTAAGGCAATCATATGGCAGGACTATGCTGATGAATATCAGTTCATAGCAAAGTAACCATTGAATAAATGATATTGATCAGTAACTCTCCAGATATAATATTCTGTTATATTTTTCAGGGAAATTGTACTTTATAAAGTAATAAAGTCCTTATGAAACTTCTGTATTCTATGATAGATTATCTCATGTTGCATCTCATTTCATTAACAGGTGAATAGTGAACCATGTGTCTAATTTTGGAAGAAAACATACACATTTGAAAAATTTTGTCTAGCTCAATTGGATCTGTACTCCAATAAGGACTGTGTTCTTATAATTGGAAATAAATAAAACTGGGAAAACAACTTCACAGATATGTTTTCTATCCTGCTTTTGACTAATCGTATGTATCATTACAATCCAGCCCATGACAACCGATAAACACCCCGTTCTCTGTCTCTCTCTCTCCATCTCTCTCTCACTCAGTTCCCCCTCCTCACCACTGGATGGCAGTCATGCCATGCAGTGCCTGACGCTCCGCTCTCCCCTCGGCTGAGCCTAATGGCATGTGGCGGCTGGTGCCTGTGAGTAATGCTGCAGGAAAATGCATTCCATAACCTATTGTTCTTATTGGAGGAGAGCAGGAAGAGAGGAGAGGGACACGGGCAAAACAAACAAGACAGAGAGAGGGAGAGTGGTGACAGCAGGCCAGAGCTGTGTGGTGTGTGTGTGTGTGTGTGTTGTGGTGTTGTGGTGTGTGTGTGTGTGTGTGTGTGTGTGTGTGTTGTGGTGTGTGTGTGTGTATGAGGCTGCTGTGGTCCAATCTAGTGACAGGAGGATGGGGAGATGGAGACTGGGACATGCTGATGTAGTTGCTGTATTTAACACTTGTGCAGACACAGCCAGACACACATGCCCGGCTGCAGGGATGCACAACTTGAACAAAGAGAGCCTTTTGTTCTGTGCATTAAAAACACAGTCCTTTGTTTAATAAATGTGCTTCTTTAAAGTGCATTTATTTTGCAGGGAAAAACTGATTCTGAACTGAAACCGACCCTGCTCAATGTGGACATTCACTGCTGTGTTCTGTTCCTGCTAATGAAACTGTTAGACTTGGCTCAACACAAATCAATGCGGACATTAAGACCTCTCTCACATCTTTAATGAGCACTCCTGACTCCTGAAAAAAACACACACACACATTATCCCTAGTTTATGTTATGTTAACTTGTTTCATTTTATAAGGGAAGCTTAAGATGCTGAGCAATGCTTTTTCTTTTTTTCATTCCTTTATTTTTGCCAAACTGCTTCTGTAATTTCTCCGTAAAATATAAAAGGGATGTTTCCTATGAACTAATGGGCTACAATCAGCCCGTGTTAATGACAGGGAGCCGCTTACATATTTCACAAATATAGGAGACAAATAATCTTAAAAAAGTATAAATGGACACATGGGGGATTGGCTGAAAAGATCAATCTTAAACCCCTGCCTACGGCGCACACTGAGGGCATTCACTTGTGTTTTTGAAGGTGTCAAAGAACATACTGTATAAGAAGGCTGTTGGTGTCCATACAGCCATGTTTATGTGAATTAAATCCAAAGCAAACCATGATAGAGTTAGCCTTGGAATGACTTTGATTGTTAATTATCACCCCTTTGTTCTTTATCATCTTTAACTGTCTGATAAACCACATCCAAGTCGACTTTGGTGCGTTCAATTTCCATCGCAAAGCGTGCGATACGTTCAAAACACGTCAAATGTAAGATAAAAAAAACCCCTGTGTGTGCTTTTGATCTGCACCGCAAAACTTAAAACACAAATATATGCAGCCTTCAACCTGCTGCCCACCCACACACATACTGTATGCGCCATAGCGTGTCAGCGGCGCACAGAGGAAGAAGAGATTTGACTCATTTGTCACTGCCACACCTAATCATGTAAAATACCCTCCCACCCCCTGAAAGAATCTACCAAGAGCCCCCCTGTGCCTTAACTTACACATCCTTTTCTAATGTTAATTTAATTTTTTTTTTTTAAATTCCCTAATGTCGGATGTGATGAAAAGCGAAACACTTTTGTTTGGCTAAAAATAAATATGGTGAGTGAAGGGGGTGGGGGGAGGAAGAGGGGGGGGGGGTTTGTTTGGGGTTTAGCTGGTGGTATGACTCGTGTGCGAGCCTTGATTTCTACATGCTTCCATCCTCTAGAGAAGAAAAAGCTTCTGTATACAGCTGGTTGGATAGAATGGAGCTAAAGCCTTCACGCTTTGAATGTACTTTCCCTTATCTCCCCCACACCGCCCCAGTAGTGCTGCCCCATTAAAGTGCTACTGACCTGGGGACAGAGGGCCAAGGCTTTGATTTGGCTTCTCTGTCAGATTGGACACACACACAACGAGTCACAGGCACAGTGAGGGCCTGTCTGCTGCACTGTTAGTGTCCTGAGTAGGCAGCTCCAGTAGGCTACTGGGGGATTTAAATATCTACGTGTGATTTGGACCCAAATGATAAATAACACATTACTGTATACAGTTGTAGTTGAAGCCTACGTTTTGTTACTTTGAGGGCATTCAAGACACAGGGTATATGCATACAACTGTATTTAGTTTGAATCATCATGAATTTCAGCTTTAATTGGTGCCAAAAGTTGCTTTTTTAATGCATTTTAAAAATTCCGATAACATTGATATAACATTAATGTGATTATTTGAATTATACGATATGGCAAACATGCTAGCGAAGAGTGCAGCAGAAACACCAGCATTGATTTGGACACGTATTTGTTTGTGTATTCCTTTCAGCTCTTTTTTGGTCTCCACCCACTCCTGAGGTTTAATGCGTTATAGTATCTTTCTTCTCTTTAAAAAAAAGTATGAAATGAGCCCTCTGCTATACCAAACAATATGTTCTATTACTATTAATAGCAAATGTGTGTAGTAGGGGAGAACGGGGTAAGTAGGCACACTTTTTACTCTAGTGAGAATTGCTCATCACCAAAACATCTGTCAATAGCCATTCCTACATTAAATTGAAGCTTAAGGTGTTGGCTTGAAATGTGTGTCTCTCTTTTTTTCCAACTTATTGTAATGAAGAAGTAATTTACCATCAAAGACACTCTGACACATTGTGACAACCAACCCCATCAAGGGGTCGGTTGTCACACACTATGGGGTTGTTTGTCACAATGTTATCTTAATGGGAAAAATCTTAAAAAGAAGGCAATGAGGCAGAACCAAATTTGAAAGTTTAATTGCATTGTCAAGTTGACAAATAGGCCTACATAACTTACTGTAGCCTTGGCAGCTGGTCTAGTTTGGGATGCACTGGGTTGTTTTGATTTTGTTGCCCTTTTTTCTTTTGCTTGCTAGCTGCCTTTTCCTGCTCTATTCTTTCCTTCTCTGGGGTGTCAGTGAGGATACAGCTTGACAATTTCTTTCGTTATTGGGTTCCTTTTCTGGCTGCAGCCTTGAGATAACATGTGACAACCAACCCCCCAAAAAATTTGACGACCAACCCCAACCTGAATTTCTTGCTAGCATCAAGGCCAACAACCATCTGACAACTAATTAGCTTGCTAACAACAATCTAAACTATAGCTTACCCTTCACACTTTCTGAGGGTAACAAGTGTTTTGTTATAAACCCATTGTGTAAAAGCCTAGATGAAAAATACTGAGAAGCAAAATATTTTGAATTTGACATGAAAAACACAAAACATCCTCTCACCTGAAATGCAGCTGTCTTCCTCCAAGAAAGTCTATGTATGTGACCTCTGATCCCAATTCTGGACCTTTTTTATATCAACATTTCAGAGCTAGCGCGCTCTGGTGGCGAGATATAACGAATGTGACATCCAACCCATGTGACAAATTACCCCGTTCTCCCCTACTGTGTGTCATTTGGATTTTTTAGGCACATTTTTTCACCAAAATCAGAAATGTTTAAATTCCAAATGCAGTGGCTTTCATATGACAACATAACCAACTAAATAAAAGCAACCAATGGTCCTTACAGCCAGGATGTCTGTTTATGTCAATTGCCTTGAATGCATTTGACTATCATTGCACTGACATGCCTTTGATATGAAATGCTACAGATAGCACCTTAACTGCACTTTGTCAAACCGCTGGATTCACGGTCTCTCAGTCTCTGTGAGTGCTTTAGATATTTCCAAATGGCTTTCTCCATTTATATGTGCATAATCCTTTTGTCAGAGTCTCTTCTTTTTCACATTCCATCCTTCACTCACAAGACCTGTCATCCTGAAATCCACTTACAGAAGTTTCTTGTCAAAGGAATTCAGACAAAACCGTCATATGGGAAAGTAATCGAGACTGGCCCGCTATGCATCCATCTGCTCTCTCTCTCTCTTTCTTTCTTTTGTACTCCTCTTTTGATCATTTCAATCTTTCTCTCTCTTCTCTCTCTCTCTCTCTCTCTCTCTCTCTCTCTCTCTCTCTCTCTCTCTCTCTCTCTCCTCCTCTTGTTGCTTCACCATGTGGGAGTGTGCATCTCCTGCCACAGAGCCAGATGTGTAATATGTCCCTGTCCTCACATCTGTATATTGAGATGAATGCTGGTACGCTGTTGATCGTCTTGGCTCAAGTACATAATGGATACAGAGCCACACTTTGCTTTTGCACGTTTTCCCATGCAGCTAGCAAAAGAGGGTTATGATTTTGGACTTTGGTCAACATATTTATAGCAAAATGAAATATATTGTGGTGAACATTGCTGGCCTACTACAGAGAGGCTGGGATGAACTAGGGAGCAAAGAAGTCAAAAGGCAAGGAGCGAAAGACCAAAAGAGGGAGGTGTGGCGAAAGAGAGGAGAGCGGAAAGTGCTGTGGTAAGGAAGACTGCTAATAGGCTTGGCAGCCTTATTGCATTTGTGTCCTAAGTTAACCACCTCTCTGTTTTGGGGGGATGCCATCAGCTGCTGTGGGAACCATTGGACATTCTTCCCCTTATGTCAAAGTACTACCTTTGTGCAGACGCCCCTTTAGCACCTCGGGTCAAAACTATGGTAGCTGTCATGGATGTCCTGTTGAATTTATTTTTGTGTTTTCCTTTTAATTGGTGTTTTGCGATTTTATGTTGTGCTTTGTGTTTTGTTGTCGCGTTTTCCTATTCATCGTTGTGATATGCACTTGTTTTCTTGATTTCTGTTATACGTTGATTAGTATGGCGGTACTCATCAATGTATGGACACTGAAATCAATCAATTAAAACAAGTTTGGAGGATTAATTAAATGATGTTGACAAACAATTGTTTTCTGAGTTAAAAGAAAAAATAACAGACTGTCTTATAATTTGTGCGCAACATGCGGTTAACCTTTATTCAGTCCATGTTTTAAATAACCAGACCAGCTTATAGTGTAACTGACTGTGTTTAATAAATTAAGTGTCATGTCTATTGCACACACACGCACACACACGCTACCAAACCGAAGCACCCGTGTTAATCCAAAGCGACACTGACTTTAATAGCCACTTTAAATGTCTTTATTATTTTAAAGCACTTTGAGTTGCCCCTGGCATATGAGGAAGTACAGTAAGACAAATCAACACAAGCTGCTGCAGACTGTGTCCCTCTACTTTCTCCCTATGGGATATTTTCAGGTCGCAGTGTGAGTACGGATGGAAGGTTATTATGACCTACTGTATGTGGCGAGCCAGAAATACATTTAGTAGTCGGTAAGGCGTCCCCCTCCCGGCCGGGCCCAGCAGCAGACCCGGGTTCGATTCCCGCCCGCGGTCGTTCTCTGCATGTCACTCCCCTCTCTGCCCCATTTCACCTCTGTCTCTCTGCACTATCAATAAAGCATAAAAATGCCCAAAAAATATCTTACAAAAAAAATGAAATGTATTTAGTATTGCACTTCCATAAGGTTTGAAAGAAAGAGTGAAAAAGAATGCCACGGTCAAAAATCGCAGTAACAGTGGCTGACTTGGTTCGTATGCAACTCAATAGCGTTTTTCCCCCGGAGCAAGGCAAGGCAAGGCAAGGCAAGTTTATTTATATAGCACAATTCAGACACAAGGCCATTCAAAATGCTTTACAGGGGCAAGAATATACAACACATTAGAAAACATTTAAAAGCGAATGAAAATAAGTAAATAAAATAAAAATTGCAGGTTACAATGGAAACAGAAAAGTATTCAGACTCGATTTAAAAGAACTGAGAGTTGCAGCAGACCTCAAGTTTTCTGGGAGTTTGTTCCAGATATTTGGTGCATAAAATCTAAAAGCTGCTTCTCCTTGTTTAGTCCTATCTCTGGGGACTGTAAGTAGACCTGTCCCAGACGACCTAAGCAACCCTGTCTGTTATTGCTTTTATCCGTCAAACTCTGTAAAACTACTTCAGAAGCACGGAAGACATTATACAACAGTTTTTACAGTCTCAATGGCACTCTCCATAACAAGAAAGCTGACCTTTTATGTATAAAATTGAGGCTAGTCTTTGAGGCATTTCACCATCGTTCCTATTGTTTATACACAGTAAAATTGGCAGTGTTGATCCAACACTTAAAGAGTCAATTTCAACACTCTTCCAGATAACATACGCTCCCGACCTACAGGGAGTCAAAATCACTCTTGCCCTAGAGTTACATTTTTAGAGTTAATTCAACTCTGATAAGAGTTAATATTAGTGCCTATATAACACTGACAAGTGTTACTGAAGTTTAACACTATGACAAAAATAACACTGATAGTGTTATTAACATTTGACACTAGGTTTTTTTAAGTGTTAATCAGAATTAACTCTTTATGAGTGTTAGACCTACTTGACACTAGGAGATTACTCCCTACAGTGTTGATTTTAACTGACTCCTACCAGTGTTAAAACATATACTTGTGTATTTACTCCCAGCTAGTGTTATTCTTATGCAACACTTGTTTTTTTACCTTAACATGTCCAGTTTACACTTAACCTTAAGTAAAAATAAGTGACTGCAGGAGAAAAGCAAAACACAACAATATATACATGTCTTAGTACAAATGTATTGAAAAAATAAAGTTTAACAGAGACTTTCAGGTGAAAAACAAACATTGTTTTTAAGAGACATCCTCCCTCCTACATACTCAACATGTATATAATACAAACTGTATGCGAGGTTCGTCGGACCGTTTACACTGAAGTACACAGAAACAAGAATAAAAAAAGTCATTTAATTTAATAAGGAACACCTGCCTTCAACCAGTTGTCAGTCACTACTCTTGCTTTTGTTAAAATAACTCTGATAGAGTACATGTGCCTTAACACTGTACATTTTACACTGTAAATTTGAACTCTGAAATTTAACATTCACACTGGCTGATATCTTACTCTTGGTTTGTTGAAATTACTCTTACTGTTGTTGTAATAACTCTGAAGGAGTCCATATTTTTTGACAATGCCTTTTTAACTCTTGGGAATTTACTGTGTAGTAACATTGTACTTACAGAGTCAATCGTAAATGTAACAGGGCAAGAAACATGACCAGTCAAGACGATCAGACGGCTTGGGCAAATGTACCGCAATGGGGAAAACAGTACAACAAAAATGAAGCCCCTTTTTTCATATTGTTCCATAAAAAATGGCTTCTGGCGTGGCTATATCGAGAACAGCACTTAACATCCACGCATTGTTATTCAACCAGGATGCCCAAAAGTGCAACTGCCAGTGAACCCACAATAAAGACACTACAAACACATACACTGCATCTCCTGTAGCCTCTGGGGATTTCTTTTTTTTCTCTCTCCACACCGGATGCGTTTTTTTTAAAGACCTCTTAAGGCACCAGTAATGGGGGCGCACCGCCAATCAATGAGAAGTCTATCCACAAAGGAGCTGCTGATGAAACAACGTTACTTGAACTGTGTAACTATGTCAACATAGGGACAAGACACCCCCCGACACCCCCACTGTAAGAAGGGTCAGTCAGGCCGATCAATATTCCTCACAGGTCAGTGGAATCTGAAAGGCACATCCTTATCCCCATGTTTCTGAAGAAGAAGCATTCGTTTCATTAGAACAACTCAGAGATGGCACAATTAATTCACATCTCTAAACTGGAGACAGAGGAAAGATTATCTCCATCGTGCCATGGGCAAGTGGGGGGGAGGAGGAGTGGGGGGGGGGGGGGGGATCTCACAGACACATCCATACACTTATCAGCTTCCAAATGACACAATGCTGGTACCAGGGGGACTTAAATATTAATTCCCAGCCTACTGAATATAAAAATAAATCCCTTCTGCTAATCGTATACCGGGAGATGCTCGGTGGTGGTAAAAAGGTTTTGTTTGAATTACTCAAACAGGTCTAAACCACAGAGGAGCATTCCTCAAGCACTTACATAACTTTCAGGCGGAAATATAAGGTTTCACCGTGTGTGTGTGTGTGTGTGTGTGTGATTGTGTGTGTGTATGTGTGCACTGTAGGGGAGAACGGGGTAAGTAGGCACACTTGTTACTCTACTGAGAATTGCTCATCACCTAAACATCTTTCGATAGTCATTCCTACATTACATTGAAGCTTAAAGTGTTGGCTTGAAATGTGTACCCCTCACTTGTTCTATCTTATTGTAATAAAGAAGAAATTAATCATCAAAGACACTCTTACACATTGTGACAATCAACCCCATCAAGGGGTCGGTTGTCATACACTATGGGGTTGTTTGTCACAATGCTATCTTAATGGGAATAATCTTGAAAAGAAGGAAAGAAAGTAGAACTAAATTTGAAAATGCAATTGCATTGTCAAGTTGACAAATAGGCCTATATAACTTGGCCTTGGCAGCTTGTCTAGTTTGGGATGCACTGGGTTGTTTTGATTTTGTTGCCCTTTTTTCTTTTGCATGCTAGCTGCCTTTTCCTGCTCTATTCTTTCCTTCTGTGGGGTGTCAGTGAGGATACAGCTTGACAATGTATTTCGTTATTGGGTTCCTTTTCTGGCTGTAGCCTTTGGATAACTTGTGACAACCAACCCCCCCAAAAATGTGACGACCAACCCCAACTTGAATTTTTTGCTAGCATCAAGGCCAACAACCATCTGACAACTAATTAGCTTGCTAACCACAATCTAAACTATAGTTTACCCTTCACACTTTTTATGGGTAACAAGTGTTTTGTTATAAACCCATTCTGTAAAAGCCTAGAAGAAAAATACTGAGGAGCTAAATATTTTCAATTTGACATGAAAAACACAAACAGTCTTCAAATTCAGCAGTCTAACTCCAAGGAAGACTCCAATGTAGGTGACCTCTGATCCCAATTCTGGATATTTACATGCCAAAATTTCACAGACAGCGCCTTCTGGTTCCGAGATATAACGATTGTGACAACCAACCCGGGTGACAAATTACCCCGTTCTCCCCTACTATACATCTTCCGGCAGCTCCTGTTTGAAATCAAGTGATTGTCTCTGGTGAAACAAGATAGTGTTGGCGCTTTGAAGGTGCAAAGCTGTGACAGGATGGTATTACCTGAGCGCGATAATGCAACAGGGAGTTTTTTTTCTTCTTTTTGGCCAGCTTGGACGTTTGTCACATTTGACGGGGAGCCGGGTATTTCAACGCTGGATTAGGACGTATTAGGCAGTGTGGGTACCAGTCAACACACACCCAGTTGTATTTGTTTGTAAATCTTTGGCAGGGAATAAACATTTACAGCCCAAATAATTTAAGCCATTCTCACTGTCAAGTAACTCGTCCCCTAAAATGTTTGGTGGGTATTTTGCTCACACACTTGTATCACACACTCAGCAAAAAAAATGGTCAAAGCCCCTCAGCAGATTACCCCCTACTTAACGCCCCCCGGATGTGATTATATGCTAAGGGTCCATTAAACAACGTGATTAATAATGAAACAGCCTATCTTGACTAGAAGAGACAGTAATAATAGGCCAGGACATCCGATCAGCCTCCACTGTTGCACTGTTCTGGGTAAAGGCGATGTGAAAATATCTGTTGTACATAAAAAGTTTATGAATAGCTTTTATATATACGTACATATATAGCTGGGGATGGTGCTCTGTGTAAAAACCTCTGGATTGGCTTCTTTCATGAACCAGCGCTGATCAATTGAAAGCTAATCGATCTGTTATGGAGGTGTGCAGGAGAGATAGCAGCAGGGACGTGGGTATGATTTAGGCCACATAAAAGCCCTTTCCCAATCCCACTTCCTCAACGTTAAATACACACTTTGAATGAACAGAAAAACGTCAGAGAGGAGGCTTTGCTACACTGTGTGTTACCGTGCTGACACTGTAACACACGTGCTAAAGCATATGGTCAAGGTAATGCGGTCAGCAATGATACATGTTGTTATTATAGATTACAGTCGGTCTGTATGCAAGAATTAAAGGGAGGTGCTGTGTGAAATCTGTGTGCTTTTTCTTTTTCTTGAGAATTTACCATGAAAAGTGAGATTTTTCCTCGCACAAGCAGGCCTGCATTTGATAGATCACAGTGATGTGTGCACAGGCATGGACAGTGTGCACCACTTCTTATACAGTAGATGCCTCTTCTTTCCTTTTTTTTCTATAGATACGGATAAAGAGCTTATGCCTACACACCTTTCTTTCAACCTCTTGATATTTATTTCTCCCTTGTCATTTTCTCACCACTCTCGAGCACCAACAGAAATTGATGCAGATGTGTACACACACGGAAAAAAACACATGCACATACACACACACGCACGGAAAAAAGCACATGCACATACACACAACACAAACCATGAGCTTAATTCACAATAGAGGACTGCTTCGTTTGAATGCCTTTGATGTAGCATGGCTTTGCTCAAGTGAAGTATCCGATCCCAATCCCCTGGACAGATCCGTGTGGGCGAATGGGTGTAACCAACCCGCGCTACCATCCCCAGCCTACTATAGCAGCTCCTTTCCCTTTTGTTCCTCACCTACAACTCATACTCAAAGTATTCTCCCTTTACCCATTACCCATCTATCCCTTCACCATTTCATTCATTTACAGTTTTAATGAGCCCGCTTATGTGCCTCGTCATCCGGGTAATTTATGGAGATGGGGGTCTGTGGCTGGGTCCCCTGGCGGCCACACGGCCTTGACATGTTGCCAAACTTGTCTTGGGCCTGCAGAGGCTTAAGGAAGAGGGAATATACAGTGATAGACGGGTGTACATTGTCAAGAGCCTTTCAAGACAACACCAGTGTTTTTGCAAGTTCTCCTTTATTGCAAACCAGTACTCATTTCTCTGGAACTCAGTCTTGCATGCTGTGTCTTATGCAACATGAATTATTTTGCCATGCCAGTCGGACATTTAGATATTATTTAAAAAAAGTATTAAAATGAATTTTTCAATTTATGTCAATATTACATTATAACATCATTGTAAGATGCAGTTTTAGTGCATTACTAACTCTATATTAATTACACTTTGACACACATGTATACAGACCCCTTTGTTTTTAACACATTTCGGAAATGACAGCAATAATTACACTCAACAGCATGGTACGTAAACATTGTGTGAAATAATGCTTAACCACCACATACTGTATTAAATGTCATTGGATTTTTGTTATATGTTGCAATATGTGTGAGGGACGAAGCAGTAAGAGAAAAGTCACAGGTAAGTTTAAAAAAATGAAGATACATTTCTTGGCCCGTTAAATAGGTCAGATAAACAGAAGGTAAATAATTCTCTTAACATACAACTGACCATACAAAATTAGGAACAAAGGGGGGCATACTGTATATTCTGGCTGATCACATCTGGATTTGACACATAGGGTAAACCTACAATACTCAAAACTACGAATAACCATCAGTTTGCGTAGAAAAGTTGCGTGCGCCATCTTCTGTACGTGCGCCACATTTATAAATGAGGTCCCTGGTTTGATCATTGACTCTGCACAATAAGGAAAATAGAAACAATGGCAGCTGAAAATGGGCAGATTAAAGAAAGAAATAGGCTGGTATTTTTCTAGGTGCTTGAGGTGCCTGCATTGCTGGAGTTGCAAGTGGATAGCAAATGTACACATGCTCACACATCCAGTCTGTGCCCCATCCTGCCTTATTGGGGCTAATCCTTAGTACACCCTGACAGGCTTACAGATGCCCCTGTTGACTCCACCGCCAGCGAGCAACACAGAGAGCCTTTTTCTGAAGTGTTCTATTCAGTGCATGAGCATGCAGCAAAATGTGCTAGAATGAAAAACATTGTGCAAACAAGCTGGCAGTCAGTGGCCCCAGAATGACTAATTATGATGAATTAGAGGGCAATAGCTGAGCCATATTAAATGGTATGTTTTGGACAAACAATTTGTATTCTCCCCTTTTAAAGCTATGGTGCGTAACTTTTTCATACATAGGAATGTCGGGTTCCATTTTAAGATCCTATATTATACTATTTCTCGGGTTCAGATTTTTATTTTGTGACTCTTTTTGTAATTTATTTTAAATGAACATTTAGTTTGTATTTTACAATTTTTGTATAACTTATATTAATACATTTATTTGCTGACAATATTTAGCAGTTAAAAAAAAATGTTGGGGGATATTACGAATGCTGAGTTGTGCTTCAAATACTAACTTAATAAAAGAGTGTTCGAATGTATCACAAAAGCAGTATTTACAGACTGTTAACATTAACATGTCTGTGAATGCGGTATCAATATTCTGATGTGACTCCGAGAAAATAATGTTAATTTCTTTAAAACGTAATGAGGATTTCCTTACATGGTCACTGCTTTCGATTACCTTCATAGCCTGAATGAACACCTTGGCGTGAAAGAAAGTCAGTTGAATAGCTGTTGTTGAGATAGTATTAAAAAAAATACTTTTGAACTTGGCACAAAATGGACACTAAAAAGAGAGATATTCCTGTGATACTCTTGAGTCAATCCATCTGGGTCCTTAATCAAAAGGTAGGAATCTCACAGAGAAGCCGCTGTGTGATTTCCACCTCAGCTGTCATCCAGAAATGAGAAAAATTCCGCACTCAAGTTTGCACTTCCTGCCACAACCTCCTTGACCTTCAAGAGTGTACACAAGTCCCCTCTGTGAAGTGTTGATTCAGTGGCTTTGTGTTTGAAGTGTGGAAGGCTAAACTGTAGGGAGAGAGGGTCAGCATGGAGTAAGCCTTGAAGGGATGCAACGCGTTGAAGTGTCTTATCATTATCGCTCCCCCTGTCGCTCCATTAGTCCTCTGTTCCGTTCACATTGGCCCTCATTTATCAACCTTGCGTAGACCAGAAATTTGGGTGTACGTACATTTCCACGCAAACCTCGGCATTTATCAATATGGACGTGAGCGTAGGATACGCTCAAATCCCACGCCAGCTCTCAGCTCGTGTACGCAAGTTTGTAAACAGCATGGACTCGCAGTGCAGGCTGTGCCAGGTAGCCGATTACTTTGTTGGACAATTATTAGAAGATAATACAAATGCAGTGTTTGCTCAGACCGAAATAAAGATATTAATCACTTAAAAATGTGCAGCTTATGGTGTGCAACTGAGTAGGAGCACTGATTCAATAGTGCACACACCGGCCACTTAGGAGCGCTGCATGCGTAACGGCAGTTGTCTCCGTCTGGAGCAGCTGGGGGGACACTGAGGCACGGGGGCTGCATTCATTCAAAATGTTAGCCACAGTATTAAATATGTAGTAGGCCTACACTGCTCTTTATGATACAAAATACACGGCACAACATTCAGCTTAACATTTTATTTATTTGACGCACTTTTTAGATGTTAATTCCTCTTTTAATGTGTCATTGATCGCTTAAGCGAGCGATTTATTTCCACCGTTTTCTGATCTGCTGGTGGAGCAGGAGAGTGGGCGCTCTCACAGCTGATCGTTGCCGGGTCGGCTTGTGCAGCTGACGGCCGGGCTGACCAAGCGCATGCTGTCATGAGTTAAACGCAAAATGTGTTATTTTTAGTTTTTAAACCCCTTTTGAGTAGTGCTATCTAAAAGGGCCAATACATTTTAATCATTCTGCAGACGTGTATTTCTTTTATGGGGACCATTATCGGACAGCTGGTGCGTCTTTTTCTCCTCTACCACTTATATTATGCCCGCACCCCCAGCCCAGTTGGTTGCATTTCAGAACAGCAACACGCTTTTTTTAGTGGCGATTTTTGAGTCAGACCACTTTTTCTTCGTCTATTCAAAGACATGGCGACATATAATTGTATGTGCTGTTTTATAGCATTTGAGCAATAGCCATTATGTAAACCTAAAATGCAAAATCCTCAGCTGGAGATCGTTTGTTGTCAACACCAACGCTGTTGACCGCAGCAGTTATTTTCTTCCTAACTGCTGCCTTCTGTCGTTCTTCGATGCCGCTTGTAATGCTCCGAAATGAAACTCTTTATTTTTCTACTTTCGCTGTTATTCTGTCAATTTCTACTTCAGATAAATTCCTCTTTTGTACCGTAATGCGCTTATCCATGTCGCAAAACCCCTGGGCGAGGCCTCTAAACTGAGAAAATATAGGGGCGTGGTACGATTGTTTTCAGTCGTCGCATTTATCAATAATGGCGTGGCGTACGCCGAGATTGGCGAGATACGACTGTTTGATAAATCCCACGCGATACCTGGCGTAGGGAGGTATTTGCGCCAGAATCTGCACCAGTTTCCACGCAAGTTTGATAAATGAGGGCCATTGAACCTCAGACTGGAAATCAAATCTGGTGTATAGTAGCATTGAATTAGCACATCTCCCTCTCTTTAGATCATATGTGGGAAATATTGAATAATACTGTCCATACTACCATACCAGAGTCATACCAACTACCATAGCAGCCATTTTATGAACTTTAATTTGTGTCTATTGGCACACCTGATAGAGAAAAGCCGCCCTCTGGCTCTACATTGCTTAAAGGCAGGGATTTGTGGAGTTTAGTTTCTGATGTTGTTTGGCCAAGGTCTGTTTGTTTACCTCTGAGGGACAAAGGGGAGGCTGGTAATGTGGCAGCAGAGTCATGGCCACTGGCCCTTTTTGGATGAGGAGAAAGGTCTGTTTGACTAATTACCCCGGTGGTCAGAACACTTGTTTTTCCAATGACACATTTCTCTGCGTTCTCTCTCTCTCTCTCAACCAGCTTATTTTTCTCCTTGGTTCCCAGTGACAGGCACTGAGCCATGACATCTGACACTGATATTTGCATTTGAATTAGCACTCTGAATCACTACTTATTGATCAACTGCAATCACCTTTCCTTTCTCCCTATAGTTTCACTATTTATTTAATGGCTATAAAAAAAACTCTTTTCATGGATTCATTTCTCATTCTGCTGGTTTTCCCCTTTCTCCATTTTCTCTTAGACTTCTTGGCCTCCAGAGTTTGGTATGGGCGGATTAAGTCCAGACTGCAGTTCAACCTTGACCAAAAGTCAGACAGAAGGTGAGTAATGCACAAACCATTGTTTACATGGAATCCAATATGTGCAAAGTGGAGCAAATAACTGGACAATGCATCAATCAGCAGGGAGTTATTGATGGCTATTGCATTGGTCGGTGGTGGACGAGGGGGCGGAACAACATACTATACAGTACAGTATATGTGGGAATAATGCGATCACTCCCAAGCAAATCTACATAAATGGTACACAACAGTGAGAAGACATACAATGTGGAATATACATTTCCACATCACAGGACATCTGAAAATATGATCACAGAAAACATGAAACATTTCAAACTCAAAAATGAATTTGTTTTTTTCGTGAGGATTGGTAACACGAGGCCTGCTTTTATGTGCACACAAAGAAATGGAAAAAGAGACAGAACGTCCTGGGTATTTTTGCATCTTTCAGAGGACGTATACTAAAAATACTTTGAAGACTATATTTCGCATGCACAAAACACAACCGAGATGACATTGAAGCTCCTCTCCACCACAAACGACTGCATTACTTTGCTCCAAATACAGGCAACTGTGGCTATTCTCCTGGCACACTAAGCCATCAAGGGCATGGCATGGCCATTTGAACAGGATTGGGTTCCATCTTGTGTCCTGATGAAGAGCTTTGTGGGGCCCACCTGCGCTCAGGGTCTGGGCAAGCAAAAGGCTGATTGCAAGGTGGATGGAGCACATATGCAGCTGGGGCAGAGGCACCATGCCGGGGCTAAGTGGCCATTCTAACACTTGATGCATCCTGTTTGGCTGTCCACCTAGACTTCAATGCAAGACATTGGCTTGTTGAAGGACACAGAGAAGCCGACAAACAGAGAGAGAATAAAACACCGGAACAAAATAAAATGTGTTTTAATGACGATACAATCCAGACATTTTTTTATTTCTCTTTCGCTAAGCGGTCATCTTAGAAACAGGGTGATTAAGTTTTCCTTTCTGACCTAAGGGTAAAGGGAGTGCTTGTCTTGGGATGACTGTATGTGTGTTGAAACAGATGGTGTGTGTAGGGGTAGTGGGTGATAAAGTGTGTATCAACCCACCAAAGATGGTATTAGCAGGGAGGGCTGCAGGTGGCTCATCATGTTTGCCCGCTAAACTGCTGACTTCTGTCCCTGTGTTAACACACAGACAATAGTTATCTGCTGGTGAGTGGGAGGGACTGTTGTTTCCTCTCTCTCTCTCTTTCTCTCTTCTCTCTCTCTCTCTCTCTCTGACTCCACCCCTTCTTCTTTTGCTGTATTGAAAAGAGAGAACTCTTAGGATCTAAATACATGGTCTGTTCATTTGTTTTTGGAGAAACGCAGCTGCACTGTGTATTGATTTGACATAAAAAAAAAAAAAATGGACTGTTCTGAGTGTGAGTAAATTATGATTTTCTTTTCAAATAGCAGGCTAATAGTATTAAAAGAATCAGCAAAAATATTCCTGCATTGATTAAAACACTGATCATGTTCAAGGCTACCTTGTACACAAAGGTTGCCATCGTGTCTATTGCAAAAATGTGTCTTTTTGAAGGTTGTGTGTGCTGGTCGGGACCCCAACAACCTAAACAGTGTGCACACACACTGGAAGTCTTTTCATAATATGTCCCTTATCACAATATATGTACGGAAAAGGATTAGGGCTACTGTGGAGAATGCATTTGAGTTCTGACTTTAAAGGTTGGCTGCAAGGAAATTATAGTCACAAAAAAGTAATCCAACTCAATGATCACTTCTGCCTCACTAACATGTGTGGTGGTGTGTTTACCTGCACAGCCTAATAACTTATTAGTTCATGATTTTTCCCATTTGCTTGCCATTTATTTTAGACCTTTGCATCCTTCACTCAACCATAAAAAATGTGACATAAATAAAGTTTAGTCCTGTTTTTTGGCTTGAGGAAAAGTCAAAAGTCAGTTCTGCATCGAGCGAAGGTTGCTGGAGAATCCCTCAGAGTTCTAAATGAACTATAAACCCAACATAGTAAACTTGTGTCAGCCTCAAAAAGACTTTCAGAAAGTCGTATCTATTGTTCGGGGCGACTGTGGCTCAGTTGGTAGAGCAGGTCGGCTGATGATCAAAGGGTTGGAGGTTCGATCCCCGCCCTGCCACCTGTGTCATGGTTGTTGTGTCCTTGAGCAAGACACTTCGTGCCTCGTGTGAATGTCGATAGTTAGCGCTGTATATGTGTGTGTGTGAATGGTAACGTGGGAAAGGAAAACAGGTCTCCCTTGCAAAAGAGTCTTCAGTCTCAATGGGATTTACCTGTATAAATAAAAAAATAAAAAACATGCTAGCTTGTGAGCTCCTAAGCATACTGAGAGAGATACAAAGAGAGATAATTACTGTCACTGACCTGAACAATGTTGGCATGCCTGAGGTCTGCCTGGAGTGTGTGTGGGTGTGTGTGTGTATTCCTCATGTTCATGACTGAATGGAAATGAAGTTGCTCTTGTGCCGTCAATTTGCGTTGATGGCTCCAGGTATAATGTAAAAAAAAGATCTGGTTTGTGTAGGCAATTTTCTCTGAGTGCATGAGTGGAGTAGATTTGAGAAATGTCCGACACCAATAATATGCGGGTAAAGATAGACTAGATTAGGCCTATATGCATGAGTACAGATTCCTGTTGGAAGATGCATTTAGGCCAACCTAGGAGGGGAAAAAAGATACAGCAGTGAGGTGGAAGAGGAGAGGGGAGATAAAGTAATTATCCTTTCAAGCCTAATTTGAGGTGCTGTTTGAAATTAACCTATGTAAATGAAGAGGCTAAATCGCACCGAGGTCCACAGTGACTCATACTCTGCAGACAGCAAGATTGGTTTTCACGTCTTATAACAATACTATCAAATGCAAATTCTTAACAGCAGAAAATTTTCAAGCGATTTATTTGAGAGGAACATGAAGACTGGTATCCTGCACCGTGTATTCAGACTCCTCCCTCCAGTTCATTCATTCTTTCCGGCCCATTCAGTGGGCGTCCTCTCTATTAGCCTTAACCTATCACATTCATCCCAGCCTCAGGGAGCCAATTATTTCGCTCTGTCAAGTTTAAGAATCGCCTGTCTTTGCACTCAGTTGTCTTTCCAGCTTCGATGCAACCCTCCTCCACCCCATCCTCCTCCCATCATCATCATCATTTATCATCATCATATCATTATCATTATCATCCAAACCTCAGCTTGCACCACCACAGTGTCCAGGCTCCATCGGGGGGGGGGGGAGCTTCACTACCTCCTGCAGATGATTTCAATTCATGACGGGGTCTATTCGCCAAAGACTTTTCCGATTTTGCACATTCAATAAAAATGTTAATTCTTTAAACCTCTGGGTCATTAAGTCTCTCCAGATTGAAGTATTTTTCCATACCATGTAAAGTACATTGCATGTTGGTATGTCATTTCCCCCTAAAAGCTAAATTATTTACACATAATATGTAATTTATATATATGTATAGGCTACATACAGTATATATCTGCTTCTCTTTGCAGTGGAGGTAAAAAGGCCCACAGAGCATTTACTTTAAAGAACCGAGGGTAATGTTCCACATAGACGGCTGATAAATCAGCTTATCAGATTGACTAATCGTTTTTTCTAAAATGAACCCCAGACAGCAAGCCATACAATACTCATTTAAAACTACAGAAACCCATCACAATCCAGTAATATTATGCATGTTCAAATAACAGCAGTGTTTGAGAGTATTTTCACATAACAGCTCTGCATGCACAATGCTTTAAAAACTGGCACGGGCCATGACTGTGACCTTCTATAACGACCTACAACAGTGTGGGATCCCCAGTGTGTGCGCCTATGAGGGGAAAAGAAAGAGGCAGCGAGGCGCATGTGTTTAACTGGTGGAGAGGAAATTAAAAGTGGTGATTTCCCTGTTGACTGCTCCCTCTAAGCAGCTGCTTGCTTCTCTTTATGGTGAATATGTCGTGATATAATTCATAAGAAGCACATTTTCTTGTGGCTGCTCTCTCACCCCTCTGTGCACAGCATGGCCGGTTCTAGCCAGCTTAGACAAGGGTGGGCTGAGATGAATAATAGGTGGGGCAACTTGGACAGTATATATCACAATTATGTTAAATAAACTTTTTTTGTAATATGCAATCATACTTTGTTTGTTACAAAAACATCCCTCAATTTATTTTACAAATCGCACCCTGCAACATCCTGAGAACCATATTTATAGGCAGCAAAGAGAGGTCTGCATTGGGAGAGTGCTTGTTGAGGGTGCAGAGCTTTTGGACCATAACTGAACAGTATCAGTGGCTGGAGAGAGTAGAGTCGCTACAGCAGCTTTGTGACAGGGAGAAGCAGCACTAAGGTTGTTCACAGGATTAAATAAGAGATACATTACACCAAATGGTTTGTATAGTCAGTTTTGATTAAGTAAATGAATGAGCTTTTGCACACAGCATTTACGAACTGAAAGAACAGGTTAACTTGAAAAAAAAGAAAAGTTGCTGAGTAAATGTCCTTGAAACGGAGTGACTGCGCTCTGTGGGCTGAAACAGTGATGAATCCAATCAGAAGCTAGGCATGGTACTGGTATATATTCTATACACATTTTATAATTGGCTGAACAAATAAGATCATTTTTTTCACTTTTGATTGGGTTGGCAAGATGCACATTTGATGCAGCATGCCGGCGGGAGCCATAGGCCGGACTGGGCTTACCAACCCTTCCTGTTTACTGAAGCTTGCCTTCATCCAGATTTACTCTGGTTGGTTTCTTTGCCTCAGTAAACACTTTCAATTGGTCAAAATCAGATTGAATTTATTCAATGAGGACAATGAAATTGTCTTTGGTGACATTTTCACAGGCATAGCGAGGTAAAGTGCGCATCATTGGACAATAGTACCCCTTATTCTGCACAAAATGAAACAAGCAGCAGACGGTACAAATCAATCAACATTCATATACTGACTGTTGAATCCCTCTATGCATCCACACAGCTACTACGGCATGCTGCTTGGCTGCAGCTTCAGAAAAGGATGAATGGACACCATGAAGAGTTTGCTTGAGATCATCTTGCGATCTAAATGCAAATTGAGGAAGGGTGTGAGAGCACTGAGGAAGTTATTACTTACATGGCTGGCTTTGATGAACAGCTCACAAGAGTTTAAAGGCATGCGCAGTCACATTAATCCAGAGCACTTTTTGTCAAAAGCAGCTCATACTCCCCATCTACTACCTGTCCATCGTGTGTACGCGCTGAAAAGAAGTCAGGTGTTTACACATGCTGATCTAAAAAGCCTGGCTCAGAGCCAGCAGCTGACCAGTATGTTGGAGAGTTATGTTTTAGGGAAAGGCCTCGCCATTCGCCGAAACATCGACCCCTGACGTTGTGGCCGCAATTAGTATAAGTATATGATTAAGGTGAATAATTACTCTATTAATGAATTACTGTTATTGTGAATGTAGTGTTGGAAGTGTGTGAATGTTGAATAGGCTCTGAATCAAGCAAACTCTGGCCCATTAAAAACAAGAGAGTAAGGCCAAAAATGCCTCACTTTGCCTCACTTTTAATCTCTCCCATAAAAATAAATATGTGTTCGAACCAATACTCACTTCATGTAGAAAGCCACACATTTGTGTCCCTGCTTTGCTTTGATTCCCAAGGACATTCCCAGAAGACAGTCCAAAACATATTCTGATGTGACATCACTCCCCGACAAACCCGCTTAAAGATAAACTCTTAAAAACACACTTTCAGAAATAAAAGTCACCTTTAGAGGGAAGTGGGGGTGAGAGGAAATACTGAGTGAGTGAAATGAAAGCAATTTTTTCTCCTTTTGAAATGTAAATGTGCAGCGATTTGCTGAATACCTTTGAAGAAATCGTGTTATTAAGAATCCGGTGTCGCTATGCAGCCACCATTGATATGGAGTTCATCATTTTTAAATGAAATATATTTCTTCCCCCTTGCAGTTTCTTCTCCCCTTTTTTCACTTGCTCCTAAGTGGAGAGCAGGGGCTTTGTGTGTAAAGGTCATATGACTTTCATGGAGCTCACACAGGCCGTCACAATGTCATCACTTTCCTTTAAACTTAGTAATGATTCTTTTTACACGCCTGCACACTGTGGCACATCTCAGTGTGGCGCCTTTGGAAAGTATTGAGCCTCCCACCGAATGCAAACTGAATGCTGCATGCAATGCAACACATAGTTAATAGTAATATTGGTAACACTTTACAATAAGGTACACAAAATTGTAGTACCTACTACATAGATATGTGTTACCTACTACATAGGTTTTTTTTTTGGTGTGTTACCTACTACTTAGGGTTTTTTTTTGTGCTACCTAACACATAGGTTCATTCTCTAAATTGCAGCCTAAGATAGGTCAGGATGGTGAATCTTATGTTAGGTAGCACACAAAAAAAACTATGTGTTAGGTAGCACAAAAAAAAACCTATGTAGTAGGTAACACACCAAAAAAAAACCTATGTATTAGGTAGCACAAAAAAAAACCCTATGTAGTAGTTAACACAAATCTATGTAGTAGGTACTACAATTGTGTGTACCTTATTGTAAAGTGTTATCGTAATATTTTTTTAAGATAATTTTTTGGCATTTTCAAGCTTTATTTGACAGTATGGAGAGAAACAGAGTTGAAATGGGGAGACAGAGAGAGGGGGGATGACATGCAGTAAAGGTCAATGGGTCAGATTTGAACCTACAACCAGTGCAACAAGGACTGAGTCCACATGGTAAGGCTAAGCGCTGTCCCCACTACACCACCGGTGCGCCCCGAGTTCATAGTTATTTTGAAGAGCTCAATCGGTGATGGAGAAAATGTACTCTTTATGCTGGTGCTCATCAGCTGATAGGCAATATCATGAGATAACATTGATTACCCAGAGCACTTTTTCAGCAGCCTATTCAAAATGGCCATCGGGCAGGATTGACAAGGATACAAGCAATACAACAACATGATTTTCTATGAAATAATGTAATACTTCCAGCCATGTATAAACATATCTGAGTGAGATGAAGCACTGTATATCATTAATGTTGGGATCACAACATTGATTCCAGACTGAGATTATAGTGATCACTTTTTCTTATCTTGTTAGTCTTTTTTAATTACCAATGTCATGAGCAATTTAAATCAGATCAACATTGGGCAATATGAATACATGTGAGTATAATTCTACAGTCCAGTAAAACTTTAAAAGAATAAATGATCAAACAAAGCACTCCGAAAAAATATATCCTGGTTACAGATCAGTTTGTTTAGAGTAGGGCTCACCAACCTTTTTAACCCTCATCTTACCAACCTATTTTACACCCATGGACTACTGACCGGTTCCCTGGTGACCCCAGATATATAAAGTGAAATAAACAACCATCATCGCAACATTTTTACTTTGTTCTTCTCAAAACCTTATTAGCCATGTAATGAATGTCATCTGAGTAAAAAAATATATATATTATTTTTATTGTTGGTAACATTTAAGTTGCATATTGTATTCGATATATACTTTAATGCAAATCGCAGCTTTTACCCCTAGTGCAATCTACTTTAGAACTGTTTGACCTTTGTTATAGTCTGGTTTCATTTAGTTAAGTTATTTCAGTAAACGTTATTTTAATCATATGTATACGTTGAGCTCATGCAGTCATTTTGACCCTAATATTGAATAATAATGAACCCGCCATCGATCATACTCCCAAAATGTCTAAATCGTATTTAAAAAAAAATGCAAAAACAGAGAACGACCCTAGTCTCAGTATGAGCCCCTGAATCAGAAAACAATTATACGAAGTCATTGGGGACAAATAGATTGAGAAAGACAAGAACTATTGGAAAGATAGAGTAAAGCACCTGTGCAATATGACACCACATGTTCCCACTGTGGAGATGCATTTGTCATATAAAAAAAGTCTAGGACTCTTTGGAGATGGAGCTGGAGCATATTGGATGACTCATTCTGTTTCTAAATTCACTTAACTGAGACTCAGGGGTGTCTCAAGTGTTGTGTGTCTCTGATGAATGAGGATATCATCGCGGTGGTTTGTTCTACAGTGTCTGAAAAAAAAAGTAGCTAT
This sequence comes from Ammodytes dubius, assembly GCA_026122265.1. Taxonomy (NCBI): domain Eukaryota; kingdom Metazoa; phylum Chordata; class Actinopteri; order Uranoscopiformes; family Ammodytidae; genus Ammodytes; species Ammodytes dubius. The sequence goes on from CM047527.1 coordinate 7,032,979, forward strand.
ATGAGCTTGCTTCATCAAACACAGTTGTACAGGAGTCCTTGTGGTTTATTGGCCTTTGGATTCACTTTCTGCCCAGGAACACATTGTTTTAAGGGCTCGTATCAGTTGTTGAAATGCACCTTAGGTGGGATGTGAATTAGTACATTGTGCTTTATTTCTGACATATGCTCTGTAATGAAAAATAAGGGACACACACACACACACACACACACACACACACATCATTTAGAAGGTTACAGGTCTTGAACAGGTACTAACTATAGTTAGAATTAAAGTACCAATAAGCGTCTTAGCAGTCACTTCTGCTTTCAGTATTGGAATGTTTTGTTTATTTATCTGCATTTATCTTTAGGTTGGCAATTTAATTGTCTAAAATAAACAAATCCTATTATGGGACATGTCTAATCATTCACTGATGGCTACTCATTTGAAGTTGCCGCACAAGCATACTTTTGTTTCCCTTCCTAAATTGTTATTATGATGGAAAAGTTACATCGAATGCTGAGGATTTACCAAGCACCAACATATAATTTGTGTTGCTTATTCGCACCACACTGTTTAAAAAAACATAATAAAATATATTCCTTATGTGTGTTCAAATTGTAAAGTTAGCATGTACAGTTGTATCTGGCTTAGTATATACTATAGCTAACAAGCTTGCGGAACTTCTGCTAAAGACCTAATAGCCCTATGGAAATTGGGAGCTTCAAAATGTTGCAATGCTATACGCACACTCAAATATTTCAAATGATACAGAAAACAACTCTTGCGATTCGAAACACAGACATATGGAAGCAACATTGTGACCTATTTTCTTTGGCGTAAGATGTGCAAGAATACAGGTTAACGCATGCACTTCTAGGAGAGATCGTTAAAGCATTGACGCCTACTATTTTTAAAACATAATACTGCTCCACCCACCCACTTGTATCCACAAACCTGCCAATCCTAGTGTATAAGGCTTGTTAAACCCAAGCTGTGTAGGGTATACATTCCTGAAAGCTTCACAAGTATCTTAACTAGAAGTCAGTGTTTCAATTCGCTTTACAAACTTGCCTACGCCGAGACTCACTGCTACAATCCGTTTTTCTGCCTGCTCTGTGTTGTTTCAGCCCTTTAAAGTTTCTCGTCAGCTGAGGAGGTGTGTGGTGTTTTTTTCAGGGAAAGCAGTGTGAGCTGTTGTAACCTGCTGAGCCCAGGCGGTTGGTTGAACACATGGAGGCTATATAGCACTCATCACTACCAACGACCCATTTGCTCAAGTAGGTCTTTGTAACTTCTTTACCTCACTGTCACTTCTCTGTCTTTGCACGCACATGAAACCACGCACATCACACACCACTACTCAAACTACTTGAAGTTAACCGTATTTTTTTTATGTTTTAATTATTTTATGTTTTATTTCTATTCATGTTTTTCAATCGCTTTTTTTAATGTGTGCTCTATACTTGATGTATTTTGTTCTTGCTTCTGTAAAGCACCTTGAATGGTCTTGTGTCCGAAATGTGCTTTAGAAATAAACTTGCCTTGTCCTTGCCTTGAAAGTCATTAGGCGATAGAAAGACTAAATCTCAATGTGCACTGAATCAATTGTTGCTCTGTATTTTTTTCTCAGCAGAAACATCAAATGTAATACTATAACAAACTTCCCGCAGGGGCTCAAAGTAACCGCACCATCTTGTCTTTAATCTTGAAAACATTCATGAAGTTTGTTCCCTGGTTGCCCCGGTGCTAAGCAATGAAATAAAAGCAATTCCCTCAACCTCAAATTCAAACATGTGTGCTTTATACCTGCATTCGAACATCAAGCTGAAAGGTATATAAGGCAGCGTCTGCCTGGCTTTATCACTAATGGGCCCCAAACTGCAGCGCTTAGACTGAATATGAATGTAGCCCCGGTGAATTATTAATGTTGTGCAACACTTGGTATTCTGCCTGGCACTTCCAGAGGTGATCCACCTCCCACGCGGATTGGAAGCTGTCACCTGTAATTGGAGAAATCACGACAGCACGGAGTTAAGTGCTCCACTGTCCCCGGGTGAGGATCCGACGGTGCACACTGCAGCACCGAGAGGCGGGAAACCTTTTTCCAATATGGGGATTTTTTTGTTTTGTGTGGCTTTTCCTTTCTGTTCCCCAACATTTAGCTTTTTCTCTTTCCACCTTTGCATTGCTTGTTTCACTCCTTAGGTATATAGTTTAGAAATTCAGCTGACGAGGAAAATCTGAGTAATCTCTCAGGCGGCAATGATAAAAGTAATAGAGTTGCTGTACAAGGAATATGACTATGTTCACTCGGATCAAAATAAGCTGCAGTGACTTGCATGACCTTTGGCCCTGACCAGATTTCCCCTGAACATATTTCATAAACCGCGTGAGGTGAGCCGTGTCTGATGAAAAACACGCTCGTGTCGCAGAAGGCACCGATGGCGAAGACTTGCGGTCCATTTTTCTGACAAGAGTGAGGGACTCTGTGTACAGGTGTGGTTCCCCCGGTCCGGCCCAGTGCCCTGGGGCAGCGTCAAACAGACAGCTCATAGCAAAACATGGACGCCCGTGTGCCGAAGGACAGAGGCACAGTTGGCCCGCGACGAGTTGTTGGGTGGTCCCATCCAAGATATCTGTCACTTCTTATGACAGGAGCCAGATTGCAGGGGTTCATTGTGGAGCATCAGTGGTCAAACACGGGGCCGAGTCATGGCAGCCTGGTCTGTCTGTCAGAGGAGACTGTGTTGATTGGAAGAGACAGAGCTGCATGTTGACAAGAGTTCAGGCCGTGCAGGTCATGTGTGAACTGAAGATGAAATCCATCCGGGGTCTGGAGCACACGCTTTCTCCAAGTAATGACTGACGCTGGATGGTAGACAGTGGTTGTCTATATTTGATATGAAGCCCGAACTAGGGCACATTTTCTACAATGATAAGCCTAGTAGTGGGACCACGTGCCTAAGGTTGCCGACCCCGGGTCTAAGGTATGTTAATGGGCAAACACTGCCACAAACATTGATGTTTGAGCAGCCACAGATTCTTGAGTGCATCTTCTGACCCTTTAGTTACACAAAATGTTATATATACTAAATACTTACATTTATCCAAAAAGATACACCATTGGTACTTTAAGAGGCAGTAGCCATACAACCCCGAGGTCTCTTTTTTTTCTCTCTATTTTTACATTGACAACTTAAATAACTTCTTCATATCCCACCTGCTCAGGGCTTTGTCATTCCCAGTTCAATTTAAACTTACCTTTGGTGTACTTTACTCATCATCATTTTGAAATATCTGCGGAGCTGGCAGTTTAAGGCATGTCATGTTTGCTAAAATTTTGAAGTGTCAATCCATTTGTGAAATATCCGGAAGGATTTTCACTTTGTCCTAATTTGCCACTGGTGCACAGGAGTGGATCTCATCCTGTGACCATAACTGTAAACACTCTTATGGGAAACTAATGGGAACCTTTAATATGCTTAAGGGCCCCAAGATGCCAAGATGCATTTTAATTTAAGTCGACTCATGGCAGCTGTTGCACTACATCCTTTATAACCGAACACTCTTTTCCCTGTTCTTCCTGCCTTTCCCCAATTTTGCAGCGTCTAACAAATTGGCAGTATGGTTTTTAAAATAACCGTCACATTAATACAATTATAAATCAGTTGATTTGACACTTATCCAGCTCAGCTTTCAAATATACTCAACATAAATTTAGGAATTATATCAGTACCGAACTGGGGACCAAAAGTGCACCAACTCAGGAAAACAAAGCAATAGATAAAACAGGCAATCTTTTATCACATTTCGTTTGAAGATACTTTATAGTTTGAAGTTGTGTTAGCCTGAGCCAAAGTAAATGTAGGTTGAGAATCAAAGTTATTAGCTTCAGATGTGACGTACTATATGTATACTTAAAGTAAAATGCACATTATGGTCTTGTTGTTACAAAGGAGAAACTGTCCTAAATCAGCTGCTGATAGCATGAACTCTGCGTAAAAACACAGGATGTGTGATATTGCTAAGCTAAAGCAAGTGGTTGTGTAATCATCCACATAGGAGGATAACTGGTTATTTTCTACCGTTATTCCAGGACAGCTACAGTGCTTTTGCTCCTACTGCATCTTTTGAATCTGTACTATTCATGATAATATCATATTTTATGCTGGCACATGTAGATGTAAAATTGCTGGCTCAAAGTAGTTTGTACTTCAGTAAAGTTTTTAATAACCTGAACTTGTGTAAAAAAAGCATTAATCTCTCCAATTAGGAAGCATACGTGATTAATGTATAATTCCCCATTGGTGAATTGAAAACTTCAAACCCCTTAGCCAAAATATGTGTATTGCTGCATTTGTAACATTTTCTACACAGTGTGACAAACATAAACGTACTCTGACCGAGTATAGTAGGCTAACTGGCAACCGAAGCAGTATTTTACCAGAGGTTAAATACAGTTCTAGCCAATGCAGACTTGGGCCAAAGTTAAGGATGTTACATGTCATCTCAGTGTTAAAGCGTTACTTCACTGCTTGAGGATTTTCTATACAGGCATGTGTGGAAAGAAAATCCCAGAAATCTGAGCATTTAAGTACATATGAGAGATTGGTGGACTGGCCATTCATTGGATCCACTCTACAAATATCCACACAAGCCTCATATAAATGGTAGAACATAAATAATGGTAAGGAAAACACTACAGTAACCCTTCACGCTAGAATTGATAGTTTGTTACTTTGAGAACAAATAGCATGGAATGTAATGCTCACGTTCCCCCTCCTTATATGAAGAAATAAACCTATTTAAAAGGTGCTGTAAGCGTAATGGTTCTTTTAGCTAACTGCAGTTACTGCAGTTAGCAGTCCCCTCGCTCGTCCCTACGTCACCACATTAATGCACTGCGGTCTTCAAGCAGCAAGTTATCTAGCATCATCTCAGATCCATAAGTGTGATAAAACATGATAAAAATCATCAAAACAAACATTGGGAAGGATTTTTACCTGCTCCTCCATTGTAGGCGCATACACATTCACCCATCTGTTGCTCTGGCGTGCACCGGCAGTGAGACCATACTATATATGAGTGAGACAAGTGTCGGTTTGTAGCGTTCTCTCTTCTGATTGGATAAACATTTTGGGATACTCCAATAAGTTTATTTGCCGATTACATGCAAAGCAGCTGACTGAGAGATCGGCTTTATGAAACGCGCACATTATGTAAGTGATCACTGCATGATTAAAGAGCGATTTTACACTTATATTAACATAAAGAAACCGCTTACTTGACCTTTAATATGGTGACCCTGTATTTCTATTCTCTGGTGCCACCATTACATCTAACTTGAACTATTTCTACGTCAAAAAAAGCAATGGGCAGGTTGGCGTGGCATTTGTTGTGCTCCCAAGGAAGAGACAAAAACATATTGATATTGGTTAGCGTCACCGTCATGCCATTCTTGTATCTCCCAATCAATATCTCATAAAACAAGATCTTTTTAGCATTATTTTGTCAATGAGAGTACAGAATGGGAAGGTATAAGCCTTTGCTGGAGGTCCTAACCTTGTTCAGGGCATTCTTGTTGGCCATTAGTTGCAGGGACTTTTGAAAGTGGTTTTACTATTGAAGAACAGTTCAAGAGAGCAGTGCTGTCCCACTTCTTTTGATTCAGAAACATCAATTTTATGGATTTACAGGAGGTGGTTTGGAATGTTACAAACATCTTAATTCCCCCCTGACTCCCATTCACACATCTGTGTTCGACATTTGTCTTACAGGATGCTTACATTAGAAGTTCTACATTGTGGTTTAAGAGTTGTTCATTTTCAGTGGCTTATACTTTAAAGAGGACAGTGTTACCAATGTAGACATTCAGTATGTGTATGTGGGAAGGCCATGGTCCAGACTTAACTCTCCAAACAACTATCTGATGGATTACACTTACCAGACTTGTTCTGAATCGGAGCCGGCCCGAGGCATAAGCGAACTAAGCGGCCGCTTAGGGCCCCCGACTGCCTGGGGGGCCCCCTAAAAAAAGGGGTGTGTTTGATATTAACATCATACTATGCAAATGTGAGTTATCATACAAAAAAAGGAATAACATGTTTTGGTCTAGATAATGAATAGCCTAAAAATGTAATCAGTTCATCTGGGAGGAAATTCGAAATTATCTGATCATGTCACATTCACATCCATGCACAGTGTGTATTGAGTTTATTTAAAAACAATTGGAAATGGGGCTGCCCTCAGTTGCCCATGCACTGTGTATAGTCTATATACTAGTTCAGCCTTGTCTGTGGAAAAAAAGATACAGTAGCTGGACAACAGAGTTCTTCTGCTTCGTTCCTCACATTGCATTTAAATGCATTCACTATATTACAGAGAAATATGTCCCGTAAAAGAAAAAGAGCTCCAAGCCCAACCCAGAGGACCCTCCATAATATTTTATTTTATATTAATATTTTTATGGAAAATCCATGTGTCCTTCTTCAATCGCTTCTAATTCATCTGACCCAGTGTCTCCAAATTATTTGTTCACACAAAATTTCTCAGATTTAGCCTCTTAATTTTCCTCTCAAAGTGCACCAGATTCATGCATTTCACTTTAAAAAGGTTAAAAAAAATCTCCCGTGGGGGCATACCCCCGGACCCCCCTAGGAGGGTCTGAATCTCGGCTGTCTAATATTTTCGCACAGCCGCACAGTGGAGGCACTAGCGGAAAACAATGGGTGTGTGAATGATATTTAACAAAGATCTATAGTTTCAGCAGCGCTAACATTGGAGAGGGGCCCCCTAATCATATTTCGCTTAGGGCCCCCTGAAGGCTTGGGCCGGCTCTGTCGGTTAGCCACCCCTTTACTTAGCGTCTCTCGTTACATTGAACCTATGTATTGCCCTTATAATGTACACTTTAAATTTCTTCAGGCTACTACATATTGCACATTCAACGTTTTGTTTTGCCTTACCTTTTGCACTATTTAGAATGTATTTATTGTAAATATTAAGATTCCTCTGGATGTCTGGCACATATTTGGAAATTGACAATAAAGCTGACTTTGACTTTACGTGATGCATCAGACTTGAAACATGGACCTGAGCTTCCCTGGGTGAGTGTGATCTTACCTATCTAGGGGGTGAGGTGTAAGGTAAACTCACAGGTGGAGCACAGCCATTGCATGTGAACAGCTCTCTATTCTACATACTACATCTGACCATAAAAGGAATGGATGCAGTAGGCATACAATTGGGACTTTTACTTATTTATTTCACCATAACATTGCGCCTTGATCTCGCCTCTTGCTTTTTATATCCATCGCATCCCTGTTTGTTTTCATATGGAGGCTTCTTCGATGTGACCCCCCCTCATCCTCATGGGGGATTTTGCTCAAATCACACAGATGTGCTAGCATGGCAGTATACCTTTTACTCATCATTTTGTAACATGCTTTAAATGCACCACCATTTCCCAGTCAAACAGCAAATCAGATCACTGTCAGGCCAACTTGACAGGAATATTTACTCCAAAGTACTTTCAACCTTTCCCTATAATCTGTCTAAACTGATGGTAGGAAATGTAAAAATCAATCATCATCATCCTGGACATCAATGTAAAATAAATCAGTAAATCCGGTCCATGCCATAACCGACCCGGCTGACATTTAAATGAAAAAGAAATGGAGTTGCCTACAGTGCCCATACTGTATGTCTTGATTGAAAATGAAGCTTATGATTAACTCTCACTCTTGGGAAAGTGAGGAGGAATAGATTTATGAATTTGTTATTAGCTCCCAAGGAACAGATATATCAGCACAGGATAATGTGGCTGAGATCAGGGAAAGACAACTGCATTGTGGTTAAAATACAATATATGGCATATAACGTGTTGAACCACATATCCTCTTAGCCAAGTAAAAGACGCAGGTGGAAATTTGCAGTGTATTTAATATCACACTTTCCCCCCTCAAGCAATTTAAAATAGGCCCGCAGTTAATGGGAAACTGCATCACCTTTTATTAGCTTTTAGTCTGCAGCATTTTTCAAACATGAAACAATGAAGTGTACCTTGTTTAGAAAATGGACATTGTAGTAAACAGAGTTCCTGACGCTATAGCCCCATGAGAACAGGTTTAATTAAAAAAAGCATGCAAACATCCACCACGTCTTAATATCACAGGCCTGTATAAGGGCGAAAAGGGATTGCGTAATTTAATTCCCGGATCAATAAGTCATTGAGAATGTTCTGAAACAGATATTTCCCCTCGGAGGTGTACATTAAGTCTGTAAGATGTGATTTAGTGGTCGGGGTCCTGTTGTTTGTTGCACCCAGAGTTGCTCTCTCCTTTCCACATTGATTTTTACATCCCACCACTTTGGGTTTTTTTTTTTCTTCAAATAACTAAATCCATCTGTGCTTCCAGGGAAATTCAAAAGAGTGACTGTTAATGTGTGCATTATGTGAATGTGTGTGAAAACGCTACCATGTGCATATTGGTTGTAAACAGCGGGGGCTATAGTCTTATGAATAGCACGCCATGTTAACTTCAACCTCAGCCGAACCAATTTCTCAATCCAAGTCTTTAATCGTTGCAAAAAAAACGTGTCTCGTACATCACACGCTGGGATGCATCTGTGAGATTCCACTTGAATGTATTTGTGGGTAAAAAGAGAGCACCGAAGAAAATAAACAGTATTTCCTTTTAACCGCTGGTGTAGATTAATCTCCATCCTCGCTAGACTGGGTAAAAAAGGCGTTAAGTTTCAAAATCAAAGTCGTCTTGCAGGTGCAAAATTGAATCTCAAATGTAAATTGATTTGGAGATCAAACATGCTCCAGCCCCTCTATCATTTTAATCAGGCAAAGTCGAGACACAGGTGGAGTAGAGAGGTGCTTGAAATTCGGAATTTCACCAAATGCATCTTCCAACCTTGATTAAGGGTGTGTGTGTGTGTGTGTGTGTGTGTGTGTGTGTGTGTGTGTGTGTGTGTGTGTGTGTGTGTGTGTGCCTCTGTCTGTGTGTGTGTGTGTGTGTTAGGATAAGGGTGGGGGCTCAGCTGCCGGTGACACACTTTTGGAACAGGTTTGAAGAGCGTGATAGCTGTAGATTTCCTCATGTTTAGTGGTAGTTTGAGTCATCTGACGCCTCCGCGAGGTCAGCAAAGTTAGCTGTTGTGTATTGTTGTGGGTAATATTCATAATCAGTGGACCAGGTAGAATTGATTGACGACAGACGCTGGACTTTTTTAATGAAGAAAAGGCAGTGCAGATTTATGGAAGCAAAAAAGGGCCATAAAGATGAATCTAATAACCAACTGAATAGCTTGTTGGGAATTAAAAGTCACTACTGATTAAATGTATTTAACAATTTTTCATTTAAGCTGATTATAGTTCTGAGGTTTGAAATGTTTAGATACAAAATTCAACTGCTCAATATTTAAAAGGGGCTACGAGGAACTTTTAATATTTCTGAAATGCTCTAATTTTCCTCCGATGATCCTAAATCACATAAATAATTCTATTTTTATGTAGTTTTTCTTAATGCCTTTGTCATGGGTACACTCACCCAGGAGCAACAGCTGGCCTGGCATAGTAGAAACACTACTGCTTTTGTCCAAAGGGGGTGCAAGAATTTAAACAAACTGAAAGTTCCTCGAGCACCTTTTAAACACTGTATTCAAATAGCTTAAATTTAACTACATTATTTATATATTTAAAAAATCCATAGGCATTTGGATTTGACTAAGACAATTGGAAACAACTACATGTTTGAATAGTGTGCACTTTCTCTAAAAATCTGTGAACCCAAATATGTATTTCCTATTTGAAATGAATGATTTCAAAGAGTACAGTTCAAGGTGCATAATACAACTTTTTTGTTTTATAAAGTCTGTGATTTTTAAAATCAACATGAAATATTCAGTGGTCATTACAATACACTATTAAGTGTTCAGTTCCTTCTAATGTTCAAATCTTTATGGCCATTATTTACTCTATGTAAAAGCAGGGCCTGATGCAAATCTATTTAATTTCATGTTGAGCCCCCTTAGTGGTGAAATATTACATATTGTGCGTTTTAATCACACAGTCCCAACTTTTGATTTGGGTATTTGCCTACCAAGAGCTTCTTTTAACCATTTGCACCACTCTCATCTCAAATGTGTCTGTTTCCGGTGTGAATTTCGACTTAATTCATGCTGTAGGAGCACACATACATGCTGAGAACTGAGTATTATGCAATTTAGCATTCAGACCAATAACAGACTTGTCAAAGGCTAATGAAAATGAGATTGTAATTTGAATGGAGGAAAGAAATCTATCCAAGAGACTGTCATTTAACGCCATTGTCATCTTTCATTCGACAAAACAACAAGGAATGAATTAATCATATGTTTTACAATCTCTCATGATTCTCTCTGATTTGGCTAATCGTTTCACAAATATGACTTTTAAAGAGACTGTTGACAAAATGAATAGATGAACAATTACGGGTTTCATGGGACTGGCAGATGGCGGCAGAATCAAAGTGACTGTAAACTGCAAAGGCTCGACAGAATTTAGAGAGAGGGGGAGGGGACAATGCAGATATGCCAGAATTTAGGAGAGTTTCTCAAGTCATCAAGTCTTCTTTTGTACATAAAGCACAAATGATTTGTTCATGGACTTTTATTTATTTATTGTATAAGCACATGTTTTTTAAGAATAATGCTAGCCTGGACATGCAGACCCACATCTAGAACGATGTAGGATCTGGCCACGAGTAATAGAACTTCCCAACTCAAGGGGCGGCGCCAACACATGCATTTCAAATATCCACTGCACGCGATTGGATAGCACTACGAACAATCAGAGCAATGAACAAGGTGACGTATTAAGCCCCATTTGCTTATCGAAAAAACGGGGCTAACTGGTAAATTCAACTTTTGCCGTGGTCGTTCGGCAACACAGAAATTTCATCTTTCTTGATAAGGAAATATTTGAGTGCTGTCTTCCAAATCATTAAGTGTCATGGCCAGAGCCCTTTCAAACTCAAACTACTTATTCGCAGCCATCTTTGTTGTTTACTATCATGACTTCGACGGCGCATGCACAGCACTGTCGTCATCCGGTTACGCTCGCCCCAGAGTCGCACACGAATTTCCAGGTTAGTAGAATTAATCAAGAATACATTTCTTATAACTCGATGTTGAGATACTATGCAAGGCCTGTGTGTGAGTCACTGGCTGAGACGGCTCACAGTCACCAGATACAAATCTATTTCCGCCCTGCATGGGGTGTATTGTTGGAGCTATTGTATCAATAGCAAAAGCAAAGGCCTCACTTCACAGAGCACCACGTCACCCTTCTGAAGTATCAACATTATGACCTCTTTGGGTCAAAATTCAATACTGATAGTCAAAAGGCCTTGCCATTCACCATGGCCTTTAAGTGGCCTTTTGCTCCTTTTCTTCTTCCCTTTAGAGGACGCTCACCAATGAGCTGGACCAAGAGGGCAACGAGTTTGTCTTTTAAAGGGAGATATTTCCACTCTGAGAGTTTGTGTGTTTCCTACTATACTTCCACAATTTGGTAGCATTAAGGGGGAGTCATCCCTATGTTCCCACAGCCCTATGTTCTTGAAATTGGTGATTAGGCATCACAGCTGGGTGGTTAGGGTTAGGGGACAGGGAGAGGTTAGAATAGGAGGGGTAGGGTTAGACACACACACACACACACACACACACACACCACACACACCTCACCACGCACGCACTCACACACATACAATTCTCTATTATATAGTTAGATTACTTAGAATTGTGGAACATATAGGATGTGGGAATATAGACTGCTCCCCATTGAGGGATGAGGTTCAACGCTCCAAATGAAGTGAGAGAAAGACAAGGCAGAGATAAGATCCCCCCGCCAATGAACCTGACATATCTCCTGTCTGCACTCCATATATCTCACCAATAACAATTAGCCTGGAAATGGTTTAGCTAATTCTGATTCAACAGCTGATGTGGGGCCAGCAAACACTCTCTGCTGCAGCCTGAGCATCCTTCACATCTAACAGGGCAAATGTCAAGAAGAGTCAGGCTGTTGCGATAAGGCAGTGCACGGGAGTGAAGGCATGGACGTTTGTTGTGGCAGATGAACTCGCAAAAAAGGTGCAGCCACAAACAAAATCATCCAAACAGGCTCAAATGCTCTCTGTATACTCTCTACTGACCTCAATTTATAGCCACGGCTCTGGTGTTTATTGGCCTGCAGACCCGTGCAAATCAAACTCTACCTGAACCGAAGGGCTGATAACCTGAGTGGATATAGACCGGGGTAAGAAGTGTGCTTTTGAGAAGCACAGATGCAAATTCCATCCACAGTGGAAGAGGAAAACCAGAAACACCCCTCTCAAGCCTATCTAAGAAACCTTTGAAAAAGACATCTGGTTTAAGAAATACCTGAGCTAGTAGTTAAAACATTGACGACTTTGTTTAACAAAAATGGACATGCCCCAATCTTATCCGATCCATCAATTAATCATCATAATCATTGGTACATTTATCATAAAACTGATCAATAGTTTTAGTGCTGGAACAATCAGTTGATTGATCAACTCTAAACAATTTGATAACCAAGCAATTATCAAGCAATGTTTGCAGATTTCAGCATTTAAAATGGGCTGAATATGCACTCCTTTTTCATCGTAAATTCAATATATTTGACTGTTTATTCAATCTGTTAGTTGGACTCACCAAGAAATTTTAATAACATAGTTTTTAATATTTTATGTTGGGGGATATACGCTTGATTGACAAATGTTGGTTGTGAATATTGCTACCATTCTTGTTCTCTATTAATTGTAGCTGGTTAGCCTTGCTCTAGTTGCACTACTCCCTCCACCTCTCTTCCTCTTTCCCTCCCTCCCTCTTCCCATTCCCTCCCTCCCTCCCTTCTTCCCCTTTCCCTCTCTCTTCTTCCTTCCTTCCTTCCTTCTCCTTCCTCTTCCTCCTTCCTTCCTTCCTTCCTTCCTTCCTTCCTTCCTCTAGTCTCTCCTCTCTTTTCTCTGTGGGCCGCTCTTTACTGCGCTCCTGTGGCGTAACCGTCAGGTCCTTGTTGCTCAGCAACCGCTGTCTTAAGATTTTCCCAGTGGAGTGTTGAACGTAATAAAACAATGCCCCGAGACAAACAGCTACTGGAACCAGAAAGGCCTTGGGGAGAGAGGAGGGGGGGGGGGGAGGGAAGTGAGATCTAAAAGTCTCCTTTGGTTTTTCAAATGAAAAGTTAACACTATTAGTAACACCAAACTCAGATTTGGTTGAGATAAGCAATGAGGCAATGTGAGAAGATACCGACGCACATATTAAAATTCATTCTACAGTTACACCTCCTGTTACTTTAAATTGGAATCTTATCTCATCATGACTGGGTATCCAAGCTGAGAAACAGCTGTCTTTTTCAAGGTTACTGAGCCCCAAGGTTATGCAAACATATGGTAATGTTTTACTCCAATCTCCGTCTATTGATACGTAACCGTACTCAGCGCGATTACCGCTTGCATGGGAGTTTTGATTGGCATCTGTCAGTCTGATGTTCTATTTCTATTCCCAGGCGACCTTGCAGAGGATGGCCAGCCCCTCCCCTTCCAAACACACACACGCCTAATGGGATGGCTCCATTCCCCCAACTGTTGGCTGGGAACAGCAAATGCCAGCAAAAGCCTGCATGTGCACTCGCCGCCAAAACCGATTTGTCAGGAGGATTTGATCGGATGGAAATGTTTCACTCTGTTTTCTCTGCTCTCCCTGTGAAATGAATGCAACACAAACAAAAAAGTTGCAGACAGCGCACGGATCATCTGGCACACTAAATCATGGCGAGGCATTGGGGAGATGGAAACTTTGGATTCATTTCATTCCTTTATCCCTGCCCAAAACCCCATGTATGGAGATGGAACATCAAAGGTGAACTCTTTTTATTACAAGCAATAAACTTCTCCCACTACGTTTGGTTTTGGAGAACTATAGCGCTCTCCAAATGAGTGACACATGACAGCTCAAGCAGCCACAGCTCTCCTTTCCTCTACTGTAAAAGGTGAACGATAAAATAATACATAAATAAATAATAAGGGTGAAACAAAAAGCATAAGAGATTCGGACTCGCACTCTTGACAGCCACATACAGTGAAACTCTACTCTAAAGTAATCATCAACGATAGCATTCAAATAGGTCTACAGGCCCCCCCTCAATCCAACATTCGATTCATTATTTAATTGTATAGTTTCAATCCGTGCGGTTAGACTGTCATCTGCGTTGCCAGGCGGAATTGGTGGCGAGAGAGACGTGAGGCATTGGCCCCCGCTAATCAAAATGCAAATATCTGTCTCCCTACTGGGGTATTAGTGCATCTTGGAGGGTGGATCTCAAGGCGCTAAATTGAAAGATGATGAATGTGCTGGATTGTTTATTTTCGATGACCACAATGTGAAGCAGCTCTGAAATTAATTGAAAAACAAATAGATTCAAATGTTAAAATTAATAAATACAATGCAAATAGAAAAGAATGGTGGTGGTGGTGTGGTGGGGTGGTGGGGGGGGGGGGGGGGGGGGGGCAGGAGATGACAGGGTACAGGAGTGAATTCCCCCCCCAAAAAATTATAATGGCACGCTGCCAATAAGCAAGGCATCAGCTCCAAGATAGCAAAGCCTTGATCACATGGTACAATGACAAACGGATCCACTGCCCACTTGGTATCCAGCTGTCAATCGTGGGACGCACTCGACGAGCTCCCATGGAAACACTGTCTGCAGCGCTCTTGCCCACAAAACAATTGATCACACTTCTTGTCCATGTCTATTTGTATACTCGCATAATATGTATATGTGTATGTATTGGTCAGTATAATTATCCTTCATGTCCATAAACGCTGTCATTTCATAGCAGTGGATAAGATAAAGGTGCAAAAAAATTTAACATGAGTTCTTAGTACAATTCTATTTTTGTGGTTCCCAGATTAGTGTTTCTTTAACTAGAATGCAGCAGAGGAAAACTGCCTGGTAGTCACAACTAGAGTCAAAACACCAGTAGCCTTACAGGACAAATACATACATACTTAAGTCAAACAAACACTGTTGAAGCCTCGTATTAGCTTCGGCTGAAATTACAGCGCATTACGCTTCTTATTTCATGTTGACAGTGTCGATTTATATTGAAAGGGTTATGATTATCACGCACAAGCTGTTTTGATTGCCATTTATTTTCCACTAGAGGTTAGGTTGCATCGGTGGCGGTCTGTTCTCGAGACAATGTTTGAATGTACCAAACACGGTGTATTTTGCTGCAGGTAAATGCTGTTTGTATAGTGGGTTCATGAAAGGTAAAGAAACGCATCAGAGATTGGGCATCGGATCTGTCTGGCTTCTTCTCTTCTCTCATCAGGTTCTCCTCTCCCTTGCCACATCTGCTCATGTAATCTGAGTCGTCTGATTGAGTGTGTGTGTGTGTGTGTGTGTGTGGCGGGGGGGGACATACAGCCCCATGAACGGCAAAGAAAAACACCCCCCGGAAACAAAGAGAAAACAGCACGAAATGCCAACACATCACCAGTGTCTGTCGAAGCAACTGACGAAATGCGAGATACGTCCTCGTGTAAGATTACATGTGATGCATGAGCTGTTTGTAGGAACACGCTGCTCTGCTTGCTGATACAGATAGGAAGTGATGAAAGAAGCATTCAGATCTATGACTTTAATTAAAGTCCTACATTCAAAATTATCATCAGCAAGATTTAAATAAGAAGTATCAAAGGTAAAAGTATTCATTATGAAGTACAATGGTTCCTGTTAGTTTGTTGTTTAATTATCATCCATGATTCACTTTTTTTTAAATCTGAGGCCATGGCTCTCAGCAGGAAACCGATGGATTGTCTACTGCGGGTAGGGAATGAGTCCCTTAAAGACATTGCTGATAAACTTTCTATCGCAAATCTGCACAAATAGGACCCGCAGTTTATTAACCTGACAATATAAAAACCACCCACTGATTTATATTGAATACACGTAGAAAAGGATTTGGAAATGATCACATTCTGTTTTATTCACATTGTACATAGCGTCCCAACTTTTCCGGAATTAGGGTTGAAAATGACAATTTGTAACAGTGTATTTGCATAGCCAGTGTACAAATCACTCAGCCTACATAATATGTTATAGAGTCTATGCTACACATATAAAAAGACCCAATCTCAAAAAGAAGACCTGCACCTAATGATGGTAACCTTAATATCACTCCTTCAACAAAGCTAGTCTTCTGAAGTGTCTTAATGTAGAAAGCTTCAAGAATCTGGAGCACCAATTAACGAAACTGGACGTTCTTATCCTTGAGCGAGCCTGAAAAGGCTGAAAGACGGAGCGTATTCAGATCCCCAAGATCTTAATTCTTTAGTCATTTTTTTCTTTGGGCGCTGTTCTGCTGTGGGCGCTCTCTTGACCTTCAGTAATGTATCCGCACTTAACATTTAAATCCCACCTGGAGAAATACAACCCTCGCAAAGAATATCTTCTTAATGTAGGGCCCAATCCATGACCGAGGACATGGTAGAATACTTTTGGTCAAGTACCATTGATTATGCCCTGCTAAACAGCACGGTGTAATGCATCTCTATTGTACAAGGGATCCACACTACATCTTTTTTTTTTATTTATACAGGTAAATCCCATTGAGACCGAAGACTCTTTTTCAAGGGAGACCTGTTTTCACACACATTCATACGCCGATAGCAGGCTAACTATATCGACATTCACACGAGGCAAGGTGGGTGAAGTGCCTTGCCCAAGGACACAACACAGGTGGCAGGGTGGGGATCGAACCTCCAACCCTTTGATCATCGGCCGACCCGCTCTACCAACTGAGCCACAGTCGCCCCATTCTCATTGTACATTTCCCATATACTGTGCTCTCAGCTCCATCATGCAGTGGTGTTGGACTACAAAATGCTGGATCAAAGAGCTGCAGAAGAGGAGGGGATTCTGGCACATTTCCATGTCAGATGGCGGTGCCCCTTCCCCTCATGTCCTGACACTGAGCCGCTACACCATGGGTCATTACAGGCACAAACATATGCCGTTCAGCATGCATGGTCTGCTGTCCAATTAGTGGCCTTTGAGCACTGTCTGAAGCCGAGCATAGAAAGTGGCAAACTGCATGCAGACAGGAGCCGGCCCTCATCATCATTGTGAACATGCATGTTAGAGCAGCCTAGGATGGAAGTTTCCAGACTTGCAGGGTATAGTGTGAAACAGAGGGAGGAGGAAGAAGAGAGGAGTGTACACATGCATGAACACAGCTACTGACTGTGTGTGTGTGTGTGTGTGTGTGTGTGGTGTGTGTGTGTGTGTGTGTGTGTGTGTGTGTGTGTGTGTTGTGTGTTTCATAAATCTTTTAAACTCCTGTCAAGTCACACCGATGCTCCCCTCACAAAGAAAGTGTGTCGCCGCTGCGAGACGGAGAAATACTTCGAAGGAAAAACCCGATTGGAGCTATTTGTTTACTTCTCGCTCCCCACTCGCCCCACACAATCCTGGCACTTTTCATCTGCCTCATAGGTGCTGATATCCAGGATTCTAGGATGTCTTTTTGATTTGCTGTCAAGGCAAGTACGAGGCTCAGCTAGTCCCCAGCAATATCCAGCGATCTGTTCTACTGTATATCATTCACAAACACCTTTCTGACACTACTAAGATAGTGATAAATAATAAATCCTGCCCAATCGGTGTTTCACTGTTCAGTAACTGGAAGCAACTGTACAAGACCATGGCAAGGGCACCGGGCAAAGGCAAATAAGTAGTTTGAAAATACCTGAAGCCTCTTATTTTCTTTTTTATATAATTAAGCAAGGGAAATTATGGAGGGAATTAACCAGCATGGGTTGTAACAAGCCTGTGATCCATGCTGAGGTATGAACACTTGTTCTGTTCCAATGGCACAGTAGGTACCTGCCAAGGTACACTCTCAGGGTAAGGAAAAAAGAAATCTATCATTTTCATAATGACTCCAGGTCTGCCTATAGTGCAGTGCTGAGGTGCCTTATAGGTGTTACCAAAGTGGCAATGTCAATATGAGACAAAAGGACTTTTCCTTTCCTCCATCTACTTTGTAGAGGCTATGAAGTAGAAAAACACATATTCTCAAACAAAACACTACCATGGGTACATGCACATTTCAACCTCAGATGGCACAAACATAACAGTATAAGTCAGGTGTATTTATATATACCCCTGATTACACCTGCACTGACAGTTTGAGATTATCACAGTTGATAGAACATGATATATTACAGATTGGACTGGATGTCACTATATTGATCCTTTAATTCGTGCTAATCCAAGAGGTCGGTATTAACTAATACATAGATATGGTACAATTAAAACAAAAGTATACTGTATGTCTAAGACACTGATTTAGGGACAATACATAGATTTACATTCAAAGGACAATTATCTGATGGTGACATTTTACAGAAGTACAACATATGTTCATTTCCATATCAATGGTCAACGTTGTTTATTTTTTTATTTTGTAGTTTATGCTGCAAGCCTATAGTTTGGAAGCTAGAAACATAGGCAATAGGCTCCACTTCAATGTAGTTCACTGGATATGCATCTATCCTTTAAAATAATGTAATAATGTGGTCTACAAATGAGTTCCAGAGTACAGTAATGGCCAAAGGTTTCGTTGTGTGTAGTGTTATCTTTACTTTGCAAAGAAGATGTGCTTTTGCAAAAGCTGAAGAGGCACTCATGTTTCCTTCATGCCCTGCTATTTAATTACAGCCTTTCATTGCAATCTACAGCCTTGTGTCCTTGTTTTAGGAACCCTCAACGTTTGGTTAAAAACATAGGAGAAATAAAAACAGTATTAAAAAAAAAAGAAGTAGTTTGGGCAGTGATAACCTCAGAGGAGCCAAGGACTAGTGGTCCAACACCCCGGAGAAAGATGGATTCCTCTGCTCGGAATGGGCCCAGGATTATCTCCCTGGCACAGGAGCCGCAAGAAAAGGAAGGAGAACAACCCAACATCTGCGGGCTGGTGAAAAATGAGGGAGCTAGATAGTATTTCTCCTTTAATTCACAAGGGGTGGCCTGGCTGTGCTCGCGATAAGACACAAGTCATCAACTCTCTTTGAGTTGGCGGTCCGTTCGCTTCCCCCCCCCCCCTTTTTTTTCCCCCCACGCTGATATGTAGGACGCATTTGGCTTCCGCCAACAGGTACAGTGGAGGTAAAAAACTGAAAATGGAAAGGGAGGAGGAGGGAGACAAAGAGGAATCGTCTGAAAGGTGTAGGCTCGAGCTACCATATACTGCAGTAAGCCCAGACCTGGATTTATGATCATGGGCAGTGGAGAGCGCTCAATTGGGCCTGCGGGGGACGGGGGAGGGGGGGACAACAACTGAGATACTTTCTGGCACTTTTTCTTATTTCTTGTCTTGCTTTAACATTCCTTGTATTATACAGTGCATTTCCTCCAAGGACACAGTACCTCTCAGAACATAACTCTGTCTCAATCCTTTGACTTTCTTCCCATTCAAGCGCTGTATAAATAAATGATTACATATACAAACCTGGTCGATTATGTTGTTGGTATGAGAGCATTCTGTCAGCCATTTCTATGCATTCAAGACATATTCAAATACTGTATAAGCAGTGAAAACAAATCCGAGAAATCGAAATTTAAAGCATTGTTAACAGCAAGCACATACACTTCAAGTCGTTAAAGAAAAGTACAGTAAGATGCAATAGATGCAATTTAGTGGCATTTGATGGAACAATATCCTTAATTTTGAGTGTTGTATTCAATTCTACATTTTGTTAGATTTAGTTTCACGCAGGGATAAAGAGCTACAGTACATAGCTCCAAAGCAGCTAAATAATGACACACTTTCTTTCTTTAAAAAGAAAAAAGTATCAGAATAAATAGTTTGAAAGCTATCTTATTCAAACCGTTAGAATGAAACGTTTGACCAAATGAAAGCATCAGCTTGTTTGTTTCACGACACTGAAATCAGCTCCTTTCACATTAAAGAGTCGTGTTTTGGAAGAATGTCGGAAACGCGAACAAAGGGATTCATCCTTCACAGAGGGAAACATCCACTTTAAAAGGAAAATTAATGAAGAGAAGCCAGTTTGTTTAATGATTGTCGTTTTCTAGTTTTTTTTGTTTGTTGCATGTGTTCTTAAAAGGAGGAGGCTTTGCTCGGCTTGGTTGGGAAGCATTACAGGTGCAAACTTCCAGAGAGACTTGTGTGAGTAGAAAGAAAGTTGATTAAAAAAATTAAAATTAAAATTTGGGCAAAAGCCATTGTCAAATGCCAATATGAAAGTACAAGGAAAAAGAAAACAAATCAAGACAGAAAATGTGTCTCACGTATCTGAATGCTCCATCTCACAGACGACACACGTTTTAATGGAAGCTACCCTTGTGTGTTACATTCTCCCCAGAGCCGCTTTATCTGTACCGTGCTCTGGACCAAATGTGAGTGATTGCTGCCTGGTGCTATTTTCAGGAGCCTGCAGGTTGACAGCACAGGGCTCCATCTATTCCACAGCTTCCGTTATCATCGCCTATAGCTTCAACCGTAAGCTCGGCCCCTCCCACGCCCGCCAGGGGGTGTCACAACCAATGAGAGCGATGGTCTCTCCAACCACCTGAGCTCCTGATTAAATCTCCACCTTCTAAAATACCAGAGTTTGGGGGCTGGCATCTACTCAATATGGGCTATTAATTACATTTCCCCCTAATTTATTTATCTCAAAATGATAATTGTTCACCTTGGCATAATTCAACTATGTGTGATCCATCGCACGTTTTTCTCTGGAGACTGGGTTGGTGTCAGACTAATTGCTTTCACCAAGTGGGACGGAAGAAAAAAAAGGTAATTTCCTTAAAAAAAGATGACAACAACAAGGAGTTAGGAGTTTTCCAAACAACTTGACCAAATAGCACCAATTTAATAGAGGCATCCAAAGTGCTAGATAATTCATTCTGATTCTGATTCTGACCTGTTTCTATTTTAAAAACACAATTTCACACAGAGAACCATATGCTCAATGTGGCCCAATCAAAGATTAAGAAGCTTCTTATTATTGGCTGTTATCAATATGGTTTCATAAGAACCCAAGTTGGACTCTTTACTGCCAATTAAAACTGTCCATTCTTACTTTCAAACTTTTTTTCCTCCAAACAATAACTTAAACGTCCTTGATCGTCAACCCTGCGAAAAAAAAAAACTTATCTTATACAATTGTGACACTTTAAATGTCAATAAAGCATTTCATCATACGGTGTCGTCTTTTCTGAAATGTGCCCATGCATCTGGTGTGATTGCTTGTTAATGAAGCTCACTTGCCCCATTCCACAGATTCCCATTCTTTGGCATTAAGGCGGATCTGCTATGATGCCTTTTTCTAATGACATCCCATCTCACACAACAGAGCTGACATTTTGATTGCCCATACTTGTTTTTGCACTCCTGGCCTTTCCCTCTGAAGGTCACACCACAATTACTTTTAAAGCATGCAAATCACTTTGTCCACGGTCCACCTTTAGCACTGGATGGAAGAGCAGCCAAGCGTGAACAAATTGCAACTGGAGTGAATATATAAAAGTAAGATCTTTTTTCTTAAAGGTTTGTATTTAGCAGTAAAGAAGCAGCAGACTCTACAAGGACGTGAGCGTGATCTGCCGTATGCTTTCATAGGCACTGGTGTTGATGTCTTGTACAATGACACTTCAATGACTCTAATGCAGAGACTCCAAACTCTTTTGTAAAGGGGTGTCCTTCAATCTGCCCGGCCAAAGTCCTAGGCCTTTTATAACTCTGGGTCCTACGGTGACTTGTAATAACTGCAAAGGTTGTCTATGTTCTTAATCCTCCCATAAAAAATGTCCCACCACAAATTAAACACCATATTTTGGCAATCAGAGGCCATATGATGACATCCCCACTCGAATGAATCAGCGCTTTAGTAGTTTAATGGAGTTTGGTTGCCTTGTTCATGCCTCCTCCATTTTAAGAATGATGAAGGCTTCAATGGAAATCATTAATGAGAGCTTAAACAGATTCCTCAGCTGCAAATGCAGGGGGCTCATCTAGCTACTCAGCATTTACTCGGCATTTGAAAAGAGAGCTCGAATCATTAAGTCGGTAAATTTCCAGGGAAGTACCGACGGCACCCATGCTGTGGGGATGTGCTTCAAGAAAAAAACAGGTAGGTGTGTAAATTATGTCTGCTTGTAATTGCGGGACTAAACTATAACTTTTAAGTTATGTTGCTGCAGTAGAAGTAGTGTCCATATTCAGAGCGCAGCCCTCCTTGGAGTGGTGTCTTTTTGTCTGGATTTCCAATTTTTATTTGCTTACTAGTCTGCTATGTCGGAAAATTCGGAGCTACCAATCAAATCGTACCATCTGATATGGGCGGCCGTAACCAGATGACGACAGTGCTGAACACATGTGCAGTCAAAGTGGTGATAGTAAACAACAAAGATGGATGCGGGTACTGTATATTTCGTGAGATAAAAATCATGTTGTGAATTTAGCAAAGTATTACATGCAACATGTCACCCTTTAGTTGAACTGATCTGCCGTTGTTGGAAATGTGTAGATCTCACCGTAGGGGAAACAATGCAATGGAATAGATCATAAGGGATTATTTCACTTCTCACAACATATCTCATATAGGCCTCCTCATTGTTTTAAGGGTATTTAGGCTATTTAGAAAAGTAACTAATGTGTTAGATTTGCCTCTGAGATGTAGTGTAGTGGTGGTAATAACAAGCACGAAACATGATACAAGTAACTTAAAAATGTAACTAAAGTACTTGAGTAAATGTTCTTGACAGTGGGTTTGGAGATGGAGGTGGAGAATGGGCATCTAGTGAGTTGGACCTTAGGAGATTTTCCATGATCAAAACCTCCCCTAGCCTGAGGTTTCCACTGTTTACCGACTTTTTCCAGAGTTGTTCAAATCCTTCCTCGCAGTATTATTAATAGGCGTCTGTAGGCCCTTGTTACCACCAGATACAAATGACAAGACCCATTCTGAGGGATCCATACACAATCGCATACACTCTTTACAAATGCAACAGTGGCACACACACACACACATGCCTTTCGGAGCATATGAGCTCTCCCACGCCACGCTAAATAACAGTCTGGGTGAGCGCTGACCCTTCTGGATGGAGATAGCCTGTCATTCTTTTTCACATATTCACCACATCCATCCTTTCAGTAATATGCCTCCTCGTGCCAGCGTACATTTGAATATTTCATTGGAGACAGATGGAATCCTAATCTTAGCTCCAAGCTGTGGCGTTTTTGTCACCCATCCATTTTCCAATCAGCCAGTCTCCATCTCTACTCCTCCATTTCTCCTCCTCTCACTCTCTCTCACCGCTCCGTTTTGTCCTCCCTCTAGCTCTGCCACCCATCGCTTTACTCACTCAACTTTCTTTTTCCTCTGTTTCTCCGTTGTTCACCTACTATGCTGAGGTGTTTGAGATACTGATTATTTTGTTTTCATCCAACATATACAGTGGGAAGAGCTGGGCAAAGTGGGACTTATGTTGTCGAGAAAAAAGATTGCTTTGCTTTGCCCGTCCACCCCAGTGCAACTTAAGTATCTCCACATGTTTTTAACTTTGAATTGCAAAAAAAGATTAAAGAAAATTAAAAAAGGTGGCAGGAATTTCCCCCATCTGTGATAATTGCTCATCATGGCTGGGCTGCAGAGCAGAATGATTGGATTTCTTACTACACGGGTTTCACATTTGCACGTGTTAAGCAATAGTCTCACACCCCCAAAATTCAAAGCCACATTATGTGTAGTCCTTAATGAATAATGGATATTATGAGGAGCCAGACAGTAAGCAGTGACCCTGTGACAATCATGATAGTGAACTGCAGGTAGAACCGGTAACAGTAATTGGTAGATAGATTATAAGGCATTAATCACAGTATCCTGGAATCAATCAATGTTACTTTATTTCAGTCCAGATTGATTTGGGCGCCATCTGTGGTTACTGGTTGACATCAATTGCAGTGTAATGCCACAGCAAACACTGAGCTAATGCTACAGAGGAGCAACTGGTGTATCTGGCTTAGCCCAATCAACTGAAGACATCAGTCAATAATAAGTGCAAGCGCCGTGCTGACTGTTTCAGGGTCAGAGTAGTGTCACATGCTGCAAAGTTCTACTGCTGAGGAGTGAGATTTTGTGAGCTCTTAACATAACAGTTGACTGTGGCTGCTCCTTTTGGTTTTATTGCTCCCCACCGTTTTTAAAAAATGAACCGCTGACAAGGAAACAATGGAGAAAGATTATTGTTGTTTTGTGGACTCATTTTGGATGAAAAAACGCAGTCGGCACTATATCCTCTGTGACAAATACATTGTGTTTTCTGTCACCGCTTTACTAAAAAAAACAGAACCTCATGTTTTGCCGTTGAATGTTTTAATGTGAATAAGCACAGCATAAGAATATAGCAGTGCCTAAAAACAGTGCTGATATGGGGGAAAGTGAACAGAAGTAAACAAGGAGCGTGTTTATAATGAGAGAAAAAAGGTCATGAAAAAATAATGCTTGATTATTCCTTTACAATTTCCCATATACTTGAATGGCAGACCCCACCACTTACAATGACATCTACTGAAGGAAAAGTAATTCATTCCATATTACTGAAAAGATTCCTGCCAGAACTAGCATTATAAACAAATGTTGATGCCATTAAAATGTTAAGTATTGGGCAGATGAATCTCTTTACACGTGAGAAAGGTTTTACCAATTGAATTTTTTTCCGTCTGCTTACCTATGGTCATCACCACTATGAATTGTCACTAATAGATTTAGCGGCTTCCAACAATTATAACTTTCATTTGCTAATTAATGAATGCACACCTCTACAAAGGGAATCAGGAGCCAAATACGCATTTAATTTATTATGCTTTAACAGACTCTCACCAGACCAGTTCAAAAGCATATTAACTGGCACATATCCACATTTGGAACCAGAGTGAGCTGCGACCAGTAAATCATTGGGCCTGCTCCGGTTGAAGTAGGTCTTAAAAGATTGATTGATTTGTCAACCAAAGCTGCTGCTGATTAGTTTTGTGTTTATTGTCTAATCAATGAATCCAATACTCATTACTGCTTTGGGGGCGCTGGGCGAGTCACAAACGTCTTGATGTAGATAACGTACATATTGGAATGTTCACAGTATATATTAACGGCCAGCACGTTAAAAAATTGAATGGCCCTGTGAATGACGGATCCCCTGAGCTCGTGAAAAAAAATGAGGAGAGGGGATTTGGATTAAATGGCAATGCAGAACTCGGCAGGACTGATCTCTCTTTCAGTGGAGGCGACTCCAACAGAAGTACCTGCTAAGCAAATTTATTTCACTCAACTTTAATGCTCCCGGGCCTGCTCTCTCTCTCTCTCTCCTCTCTCTCTCTCTCCTTCCTCTCTCTCTCTCTCTCTCGTCTTCCTTGGCACCGTTTTCACAATTCCTCCAAGACGAGCACCTTCCCCCCCCCGTCTTTAAATCGCATCCCCTTTATTTGCAAGCCCAACACTTTTTTAAAGGCCTGGCCTTTAGGAAATTAATCTGGACGGTGAAAAACACTATTGCTAATACCGCAACAGACACCGCGAAAGCAATCCTGGCTATTGAGTGGGTGGTAAATTGCCAATTAGAGGGTAACATGCTACTGCGAGGCCCATATACATTCAAGAGCTGCTTTCCTATGTTCTAAGACTATACCTGTCAGTCAGAAGGCACCTGTGGCAATTTTGCATTTCATTAAGTCATAATTAATGAATATAGGTAGTATTCTATAGGTAGTAACTATATTTGCGAATCAATGCCTGGGCAGGTTTTTAGAAAGCAGCCTACTATTATGAATTCTTTGTGCATGGCCATGAGCTGGTGGCAATCCATAGGAAATGTAGTATACAGTACTAAGGGGATTGCTCTGCTTTGCTTCGATAATGTTCATACTGGCAACAGGCAACCTAACCAACCAAACAAATCAATAACTTCTAAAGTAATAAAATACATTGATTTGGACACGTACACCAGGGCAAAGTAGAAAAACATAGTGTTAAATGTGCTAGATGGTGTCAATGTCCATGCATATGCACATGTACAGTCTAGTGGCGGGTGTAGACATGGATACTGCATGCCACAATCTTACCCTGTCAAATTCACAACCTTTAAATGACATGCTTCCCGTCATTTTTTTTTATCAGAATGGCATGAATGGATGAAAAAAAATGTAATGAATCAATGTGTTTTGCTTCTAAAATCCTGCCTTTTTAATACCCTGTTCAACCTTTTTTTTAATCTGCCTGAATGTAAATAAGGAATGCACATATAGCATTGCATTCATAACCGTGACACCATTGGCAGATACAGCCAGACATAATGCCTCCTTATCTGGACAGCTTAGACGCTCTGTGGACATTGTGTTCCCTCTTCAGCTTCATTTCATGCTCCCCCGTCGCCCGGGCCAAAGATATTGGATGTCGTATATTCTCCCCAATAACATTCCATCACAGTGACTGTGAATGACTGTGGTACACCGGAGTGCATTTGAAACATCCCTTTTTGAAATCACATTCCATTATCTACCTAACAGTATATTAGAAACACGTAAACTTTGGGCCAGATAAGATTCCAATCACGCTTATACTCAATAATGTTGTCATGTTTAAACTCAGCTACACACCCCCCCCCCCCCAGTTGCTTTTGCAAAATTGTTTTCTCGCACACATTTCTGTTGCAGCCATCCTTAGAATACACAAAACTATTCAACGATATAGATATAAATGAGCCAGCACAGTCACAGCTTTCCAAGGGAGAAGAAAAAAAGAAAGGCACTACACATACAGTAGCTAATCAAGGTTTGCATGTCTACCCTGCGGCTCACACACAAAAGCCTAATATTTACAGGGGGGCTAAATGTTTAGAGCTTCTGTCAAGGTTGGGAGCATTTTCTCTGCATTTAAAAGGTGAGTCCTGAGGCCATATTTTTCTATTTTATCACAACTGCAGTAGAGGAAGACAACAACAGAACTGCAAGCATGTGGGAGGGGTTAACAAGAAAAAAGCAAAAGATATAAGTGCATTGTCGTCGCTTGCCGGCAAGAAAAAATTAAAGAGTATGAAAAATTCAGTGGTGCAATGGAGTCTAGTCTGACAGGCCAGCTGTCAGTGGCGGCCCCGCAAATCTCAGTCCCTGTGTTTTCAAAGAACTGTCATGATTTATTGTGTGGGGGGAAAAAAGGCAAATTAAATGTCAAGGTTTTCTCACGGTCGGCAAATGGTGTTTATCCAAGAAATAGTGTGCGGAGGCGGCACTATTTGAAATTTAACTCTTCTTGTTGATTGCTTGAAAAAATATGGGTGAAGCTGTCTTGACCCACATTTGCCAGGCAACATTAGCGGTTTTGACCATAAACAACGTGGGAGAGGAAGTGAAGATTAGCTAGAAAAGCACAAGTCCAATAACAGGAGAATTCGGATTTGATATGACAGCAGAAAAGCACCAGCCATAGTGTTAACATCTGATATTAAAGCTGCCTGATGGAGATTTTGGACCAATATATGTTGTGCAAAATATTCATTCTTTATAATTCTGATTCATTGAAGCCTGTTCAAGTCATATTCAGAATGAGACATTAATATGCTGTGCATGTTAACATAGTCAATGTGTGAGGGCTGTGAGTGGGAAATAAAAGAAGCTCATTGTTGAAGGAGGTGTTCACATGTCTTCTGTTTGTCAGTGAAGTCTATCCAGAGGGCTGGAAGTTTGTCAAAATCTGTTAAAAAGATTGAAAAATAAACCAGACTTGACGCTTCATGCTAAACATCTTGCCCCAGATCCACGGTGATGACTTGTGTGTGTGTGTGTGTTTTGTGGTGTGTGGTGTGTGTTTCTGTACAATGAGTGGAATAGAAAGACCAACTGTGATCTGTTTGACTGCGTATTACACCTGGGGACATTATAGAAACACGGCGTCAGGCTTTTTTAAAGCAAAAATAGGCGCTAGCTCAGGATACTGATTAAATAGTTATGACAACTCAGGTTTGGTGTGTGTGTGTGTGTGTGTGTGTGTGTGTGTGTGTGCCATACCCAGGTGAAAAGAAACAGGAGTTATCTTATCTAATTGTACTTTTTGCATGGAATCCAATTAAAGTTAAACCCCATAAGGGCCCACTATTCTTCTAATGTCAAATGAAATCAGAAAGCGGAGACAGGTCAGGAATACAGTAGTACACGATGCATTTCCACTCAACATGTTGAAAGTATATTGAAAATGTTGACAGTCCTTTAACATTGCTCAGGCCCACCCCTCCTTCACACTACCCCCCTCCCCGTTCATTCCCTCTCCTGTTGGACACGGTTTGGCCTGACAACACTCATTACCCTTTGATGGGAGATCTAACCTAAACTAGACTATTACCGTATGAAAGGTGCCATTTGTCTGCCGTGAACATCGGAGCACCAGTCAGTGGGACATCGATGAACACAGGATGAAAGGGAGTCATTAGAGCAAGGAATATATTGTTTATGAACAAGATAGTACTGTAAAGTGCTAATATAAGTGCATGTAAAGACTGCACCTAAACATGTGGATCTCCCCGTTAACAAATCTGCTGCAATGCTATCTCGTAGGCTCTGTATTTCCTGACAGTCAGACCCAGAACGGAGAATTTGCCACAAACAGCAGCTGCCGTTTTGTCAAGATCAACCCCAAGTTGTGATATGGATTTGAGGGGCAAACACATGGATACCTTAGGGCTCCTTAATGAAACAACAACATGGAAGCTCCCTGTTGCCAGAGCTAACAATCTGATGGGCTAATCCAATTAAGTTGAGGGACAGAAGAAAGGGATCGCTGCATGGGAAATCACAACATTTTCTCATTTCCTCTGTGTGTGTGTGTGTGTGTCCCGAAAAAAGAACGTGTCACTGGGAATCAATTCTGTCACCACTGTCCTCGATATGCAACAAATAAAAAGTGACTGACATCAAATTATTTCCAAGATGATAGATGTTACAGCAGCTTTGTCAGTGTTGTCACCTCTTTGGAGAGATCTTTTTTTCTACTTTGGAATAATTGAAAGAGTAACGGAGCTTCAGGACGAGTCGAGGATCGCTGGATAAAAGTTGGCACGGGTGGGATTTCTTTTCTTCCTTCTTCTATCGGCAACCATTTCCTACTTTTTCATTCAGGTGGAAAAATGAATGATATTGAACTGCCACGGGCAAATAAATAAATACATTTAAAGAGAGGGAGAGAGAGATAGATGGAGAGGGAGAGAGAGAGAGAGAGAAATGAGCATTGTGCAAGGTAAAATATGACTTCAAAGTCATGACACTGACAAGAGAACAAAGATTCCGCGGATGGAGGTACTACACACCTGAGGTTTGAGTGTCCGTCATTAAAGAAGAAAAATGAAAAACAAACAACCAAATAAACAATAAAAACATTGCAGAAGGACAGCTACAGTATGAGATGTTGACTATTGTCTCTCATATTGCCCTGGATTCCCCTGAGTCAGCCGCCAAAAGATTTGTTTTGATGAAGAATATGAGTGATGCTGTTTCAAGGGTGGCCCCTCTGTGTCCATCTAGATTGCATTCAAACAGAGAGGACAAAGTGCACACTTTAAAACATATAGACTGTAAATATAGAATGCTACAAAACACAACGGTTTAGTTCCGACCGCCTATTATATTAGGAACATTATGCATGTTGGTCAACGTTACATGTTAAAAATAACTAAATGATAACAGCCTGCTATGACACACTACGTTTTTTTAGAGTAGTAAAGGACCTCACGTTAGACATTTTAAACAAAAAATGTGACAGAACTAGCCTTGATGAACCTAGAAATGCATATGAAGACTACCTACACATAGACAGTACAACCATGGGTTCTGTTGTGATGGAAAAAGACCTCCAGAAAAGTACCCCATACCAAAGGGGAGTAGGTCCAGTTGCATGTATACAAAAAGCGCCACTATTTTGTCATTCTTTTTTTGTACATTTCTCCATAAAGTTATATTGACATTGACAATCTTTTTTTTGTATTTTTGCATTACTTATGGTATATAATATGTTTATCTATCTCTTAAAAAATACAAATGGACACCAAGATCATTCAAATCGGCCAACTACACCCATTTTATCCGCTCCACTATTTCAAATAAACCCATGGCCATCAGGCTCCAAATGTGTTCCTTCCAATTTATTTTTTAAATTGTTTTATTTAACACATTTTCATATAAAAATTGGGTTTTTGTACTAATGATATTACAAAAACCCACAATAATGTTTTCATACGTTTGGAGTCTTCAATTGTTAAGTCGACATAGATGTTTTTCGTGCATTTAGGTCAATAACTAAATGGAATAAATAACTATTTGTTATTGTGCATTCATCACTACAGTCATTTCAACCATTTGGCTTTTGTTTCAAGCTCAATCAACTGTTTAACCAACGCTTTTGACCAATATTACAAAGGTTTATTTATTTGTTCAAACGTATATCTCAACCTTTTATCCAGTACTTATTTCATCCAGTAGTTCCATTTCAACTGTATAACATCCATTTATATATATTTCAACCATGTATTGATAACCTTTAGCTAACTATTTCAACTGATCTTCCCTTTGTAATCTAGTGCAGCCTGTTTTTTATTGTGTTTAGCTATTTCAACCTTTTCTCCAATACTTTTAGCTAATCATTTCAACTTTGTTAAATTACCTTCATTATTACTATAATAATAATAATAATGGATAGGATTTATATAGCGCTTTATTCCCTTAGGACCCAAAGCGCTTACAGGGTTCCAGGTTCCATTCATTCACACACAGTCATACCGGTGGTGGTAAACTACGATAGTAGCCACAGCTGCCCTGGGGCAGACTGATGGAAGCGTGGCTGCCATTCCGCGCCAACGGCCCCTCCGACCACCACCTCAAACATACAGCAGTCATACACATTCACGCCAGGCAAGGTGGGTGAAGTGTCTTGCCCAAGGACACAACAACCATGACACAGGTGGCCATGCGGGGATCGAACCGCCAACCCTTGGATCATCGGCCAACCCGCTCTACCAACTGAGCCACGGTCACCCCAATCTTAGCTAAGATTTGCACTATTTCAGCATTGTTTTCCATTATGTTTGTATTGTATTCTTTTATACATTAACTTCTTTCATAGGTTGGTAGCTAGTTTTCCCACCCTCTCTCATTGTGTTACAGCCCACTCAAGTTGTGGAGATATATTTATTCTATTAAAAAGTAATTTCTATTTGCTTTAATATGTTCTACACTGCAGTCCTACCATGTAACCCCCTGGAAAGTGCAATTGGTTGGAAATCACTAGCACAAATTACAGTCAACACTAGACAGAGTTGCAAATAGAACCGCTTCCTCTCTCAAGGCGCCTCGCAAATACCACTACACAAACATTTACGTGACACACAGATGTGTTCACACTCTAAACCCCCCACATAGATGCCCCCAGAGTGTTCTGTGACACTGTGTATGTGTGTGTGAGTGGTTGTGTGTGGTTGTGTGTGTGCGTGTGTGTCGCTTCATTAAGCATGTATCCAATCAGTCACACTGGCACAGCAGCTCGGCACGTCGCACCGCAGTTTACTCCCGGCCTATAACCCGTCTGTCAGTCAAACGGCTGGAGTTCATTAGAGACACTGAGAGCCGCTGACAACTCCCCGCAGAGCTGACCTGTGTGTGTGTACAAACGCAGGTGATCTGACCCCTCCAGCAAGATATCAGCACGAAAACAAAGATACTGCTTGAGATGAGGTTGTTTTGGTGGTGGTGGTAGTGTGTGTGTGTGTGTGTGTGTGTGGGGGGGTGGGGTGGAATTGATAACTGACAACCAGTTAGCTGGGCATATGTGGCTAAACGAAACATTAAGATTAAAATAGATCCCATTCAGTGTTATTGAAGCCAATTCACCCTCTTAACTACAATTGCATCATCGGTACACACACGTATGCTACATTGAAGTTAGAGGATGGGATTTATTCATACCAATCTTTACATTTTTCTCCAAATTGAATTAGGCTTTGGAGACTGCACCCCAGTACAACACAAGTTAAGGTAAATCTGTTGGTGTGGCAAAGAGAGCTTAACACTTTACCCTGTTAATAAGATTAGAGTGTGAATTATTCATTGGAAAAGGCTTAATAATAAATGCTGGGTATTAAGAATGGAATGAGTTCACATTTCCAGCCATGACATTTTTTAATGGACATTATTAAGAGTGCACCAACAAGCATTTCAGGGATGTAAGTGTTGTAACGGCGAGTCCCACACACCTAGGGCTGGTCCTTTTTGTTTCCCCCCTGCTCAACAAAAAGTACTTTAGTAAAAGAAGAATGGGCCGCTTTGACAGCAACAGTGAAGCTAAGCGCCCACAACTCCTCCCTACCTCCATTTAGTGCTTACACCTCCCTGTAAACTGATGGCTGACAGGGGAGCGGAAAAAAAATGGCGGCCCCGGGTCAATAATTTAAGGAAGTTGAGGCTAATTTTAATCTATTACCCTGATATGTGCATACAGTGTGTCAAAGGTAAGGCCGGTGGAGGGATCCCTCATGTGATTCATTACTGCGAGGAGAGGATTAATTTGGTGACACGTCATCATTTAATACATTTTAAAGGAACTCAGCATGACTTTACCCGGGCCTGACGGAGGAGGGGGGAGGTAGGAAAGTGGGAGGGGGGATAGAGATGAAGAACGAGAAGGATATTAAATTATGGAGCACCGTAACAGAGCCATCCGTCTTAGAGAGCCCTGATTGCCTTAGTGCGCTGGATTGATGATCATCTATTTGTAAGGGGGCCTTGTAAAAAGCTACAAGGGCTGTAATGTGTTGCAGCTCCCCAGCTCTGGCCTGGACCAGAACACACAACAGTGGATAGATCACCTCTGAGGTACATTTAAAATAAACTTGAAAATTCAGCACTATTATGGTGTAAGGTGTACTTCATCAGAGGCTTATAAAGTAATGGTAGCCTATGTTTTAATAAGTAATGGTATTGCTAAGGGTTAATTAATCAGTAAATTATGCTATCAAAGGTCAAAGACAGTATATAGCAACTTTATTGGTTGCAAGGTTATAATACATTCTAGAAATTCATTAAATATATAAGTTAACCTAATGGTAATACATCAGTAATAACATGTTGCCATTAAGACAAATTGGTGTGGTTAAAGGTATAAATAATTGTTTCAACATAACGACCAAATGTTGGCTTATTACTGATGACTAAGTCACTAATAAATTATTCATTAACAAATAAACAGTAGTCACATATTATAAACCATTCATAGAGTGCTATCTTAAAGTAGCTACGAAAATATTTCATTTTTTTTGTTAATTCTATCTGCACCATTGGACAAAAGCGACAGTATTTTATGACACCAGCGGCAATCGCGTGCCGGCTGTGCGTGCATTTGTTCAGGAAGCAAGTGAATACGTCTGTGAAGAGAGGGCCGTAGATGCGCTTAAATGAGCTGTAAGCGGAATGGTTCTTGTAGCTAACTTCCTGTCAGTTACTGCAGTTAGCAGTCCCCTCGCTCGTCCCTACGTCACCACATTAATGCACTGCGGTCTTCGAGCAGCAAGTTATCTAGCATCATCTCAGATCCATAAGTGTGATAAAAACCATCAAAACAGAATTGGGAAGGATTTTTACATTGTATGGCTCCGCCATTTAGGCGCATAAACATTCACCCATCTGTCGCTCTGGCGTGCACCGGCAGTGAGACCAATGAGACGGTGGGACGGGTGTGGTTTGTAACGTTCTCTCTTGTGATTAGATACAATTTCGGGATACTACATAAAGTTTAATTGCTTATTACATGCAGAGCTGCTGACTAAGAGATTGGCTTTATGAAACGTTCACATCGTGTAAGTGATTACCGTATGAATAAAGAGCGATTTAACACTTATACTAATACAAATAAACCGCTTACTTCACCTTTAAATGAGGTTATGTATTTATAGTGACTGTGTAAGATTAATAATAATGGTTATGTGAAGATGGTTTGAAGCAGATTAAACTTTGATTTAGTACCGTTCATAACCAGATCCGTTGCGTTTTCCATTGCAGATAATTCATCAGAGGAGAACGAGACTGTTTTCATAAACATTTAAAAGTTCCCCCTGTAGGAGGTTGAAATATTTGGGACGATTTAATAAAAGTTAGTTGGTCACAGTTTCTCTTGCCCTTCTTTAATCCCAGCATGAGAGCTTCTCCTCCCCTAAAGGATCCTCTAAAGTTACACTCTGACAGGTAAGGTCAAGCACCCTTCTCCCTTCCTCTCTTTTCCCCCTCCATCTTTCCTTTTGACAGTCACCCAGGCTGGGCCGTGCCTCACACTCTGAACTGGAGAGGGGAATAGTCAACTAGCCCAGTGCTGCCAGGGCTTACTTCAGAGAGCAGGAAAGGCTTTGGCTGTCATAGCTTCTCAATATCAGAGCTGGGAGAGCAGGGACACTTCATCTGTGTGTGGTGTGTGTGTGTGTGTGTGTGTGTGTGTGTGTGTGTGTGTGTGTGTGTGTGTGTGTGTGTGTGTGTGTGTGTGTGTGTTGTGTGTGTGAGGTGTATGTGCCAGGGTTCAAGTGCTGTGGAGAAAGCCAGGCATTTATCCAATAGAGCTTTTGCACTCCTCTCCTCTCTGTGTTAGTGTCTCATGCAGCCCCCCCCCCCCCCCCCCCCCCCCACACCCCCACCCACCCTCTGTCCCCATGGCTTTCTCAGCTTTGCCCCCTTGTGTTGTGTGCGAGGGGGGGCATCCTGGATCAGCAATTTGAATAAGCATGCACATCAGACATTCACAAGTGTAAACAGGCCCAAATCTGAGGGGCAAAGAGCCCGGATCACATGACTTTCTTTTAGGAATGAACAGAGATCCCCATCTTGGAAAATGGAAATATGGAGTGGTGTTGGGTGCATGTTAAAAAAACAACAATTAAAAAAAAACATTCAGAGTCCAACAATTGCAAAGGCTTTAAATAGGGAATATTGTCTCTCTTGATTGCTTGCCCCTTTCTCCCTTTCTCCCACGCTTCCTCATTTCAAAAGCAGAAGGGAAGGTGCTATAATATGGTGCTGAACAGATGCTACAAACACAGAAACGTTTCACACTCTCACATAATGTGTCGGAGAGCTGAGGAATTGCACACTCGCCGTTGTGAGGTATGAAAATAACATGTCCTTCGGAATTGTGGTGAAGATGGGGGTGGGGTGGGGAGAGGAAGAGCTACCTTCCTTTGTTTGAATCCCCTGAATAAATGTTAAGTGGATTAACACACACTCTCTCTGTATATGTACAGTATATTCATCCACACACACAAAACACACACACACAATATTGCAGCCCCTAGTGGGAGGGATGGACATTGCAGAATAGTCTTTGTGAACCAAAAGAGGAGCTAATCCCCTAGCCCTCCCCAGCCAGAAATGCACACATGCTATCTGTTTGATCCCACTTTCCATACTGACAGGCTTGACCCGGCACACACACACACACACAGATATGGGCCCTGGAAGTAAGGAGGGATAACCCTTACGCCACACTGAGCCATACACAGCAGAGGATCCAACCCCTACAAGCCTATAGTCTGGCATTCCCAACATCAGCTGCCACAACCCGATAACATTTGTCTTTGGTGGATAAGGGGCATCAAAGTCACCCGTCTACTTCGCTGTGTCGAAACTCCCCCTCTCATACTCAATGTACTACATAGTGTCTACTTAACGGTCGATTGTGATGCGAGTTTCATCGACGTTACACTGAATATACAAAGCATGTACAGATGTGACACGTCACAGCGAAAGCTACTGACCGCTCGTAAAAAAACATTGTTTATAAACATTTTTTTTTACGTTTGTCTTCATTCTCATTGCTAGGACTGTTAATGCAAAAAAAAAAAATATTAACAAATGTTTTTTTTTTTACAAATGTTTGTGATTTCCCCGTGGTTCCTCCTTGTTTTGCTTGAATAAAGAATAAAAAATTCCGTTTCGTTTGAGAAGACGCAATGCATTGTGGGGCGGTTGATAAGAGTAGGAACCTATCGATCCATACACAAGATCTTCCCGGAAGTAAGTTCTCGTACGGGCATTTCTCGCCTCACACAAACTCGCATACACAACCACAACATACTCAAATTGACTTCAAAATAGTATGTGTAGGACGTTAGTAGGCCGTTTCGAACACAGCCATCTTTACCTTTCTGAGGTGTTAACATTCCACTGACTTAGCCCACCTATACTTGGGAGTTCAGCTTGTTGTTAGTCCCCACTGGCTGCTATAACAACCTACCTAACCTGACTATGAATCAGTCACATGAAAGGGGGAACAAATGGCTCTGAATCTTTCATTATGGTAGTTTGCATTAGATGCATTAGCATTTAAACGTCAAACGCTCAGCTGCCTTGATGGCCATTAAGCAAATGCTAGTTGAGACATTATTCCCATGGGGTGACAGACTTAATAATTTATTACAGACTTGAGCCACTGCATAGCCAAGTTAAAAATGAAAGTCTAAACCTCTAAACCTGCTCTTGTCATTACCCTTAATGGAAAACACAGTAGGCTACATGCTCTTGTACAATAATGGCCTTTTAACGTTGAATATTTGACATTAATGAGGGAAATAATTGCCTAACAGTGCCAACGAGGGTAGCAATGTATTTCCAGCTCATCAGAGGTCACTTACATATCTCCTGGTCATCTCCAATCAAAGGCCTTTACACAGAGAGGAGAGGGCATTCACAGCCAGGTGATTAAACTCATTAAAGGAACAGTTAGGCAGTTTGGGAAATACACTCATTCACTTTCTTGACAACATTGTGTTGAAGTGATCATTGAGAGGGATTATTTTTGTGTGACTATCATTTATTTATTAATTGAAATGTTGCATAGTCTGCCTTTAGTAAAATGATATGTTAATTAAAAGGCTGCCAGTTCACATTGAGTGAGGCTACTGACATGCAGACCTGGTCATCAGCATTTTAATGGCATGTAATTGTTTCAGTATGTTGGTGAAAATAAACACTCGGTTGGTTTGCAATAGGGCCATCCTACCAGTCCACTGCCTGATTAATACTTTGAATTATGACCAAATAACTGCAAAACTAAAGATGGTCCCATTAACTTGAGCTGCAAGCTGTGTCAATTGCTATTTACAAAGGTTTTCATGCTGTCACGCTGATCCAAAATGGTTATGTGGTACATCATTATTAGAATCTGTTAGTATTGACATCGTGAGTATATTAGCATTTAGCTCAAAGCACCTAAAATACAGTCTCAGGGCTGCCAGCATGGCTGTAAATTGAAATCCTCGTTTCTTTGTTGAGGAAAATTGAGGATAGAATATGACACATATCTGTGGAGAAGCAGCCACACGCTGTTCTCTTGTTTTCTTTCTTTATGGGAGAAAAAAAGTCTAACAGCGCTCATTACTTTAGAAGGTTAGCATATTTGCCGCTAACCGAGGACACGTTGAATCATCATTTTCTGGCAGTAAGTTTGACATCATATTCCCTCCCAAACACAGGCGCACAAGAATTTGGCGAGAAAAAGCAGCTAGGCCCCCAGAGCAAACAGGAGGTTGGCTCACGGTGTAGTCTGCACCACCTTCCAGCATTTCTTATTGTTCCTTATTACTGCCCATATTTTTCAGCTCTCTTCAAGCTGTCTGTATTCTATTTCACACACAAAAACACATACGCACACACAAACACAAACACAATACCATAGTAGTCATTGTTATGTGACTGTCTGGATCAAGCCATTTCTTCAAATTAATCATTGCAGGGTTAAATTATGCATGGATTAAATATATTTTTTAACATTCATGAAAGTGAGTGTGACAATTAAGTTGGTTGGTTTGTCTTTGCTTTGTTTGCAATAAACCATATTGCCATACTCTAGGGACCAGTGAATCATTGGTAAAATGCATTTTTCACAACAAGCGATCCATTTCACAATGTTTTAAATTTAAAAAAGAAATGGCATTATGAAACATATTAAAACAGCCCCTTTAAACAAATGGTTGCCAAAATATTTAGTTTCAAAGCCAACAAACTACCCCGAATAAGTACAGAACAACCCCTTCCTGTATGGTCTCTGACTATGACTTCAAACAACAACAGGACAGTGCTTACATCAACTAAAGTTGAAACAGGACAGCTTTGCTCCAATGCCATTTTTAATTGCCAGAAAAGTCTTGGAGAGAGCATGTAATTGGCATTTAACGCCATTGATAGCAGCATGTGTTGGTATTTAGCTGTCGGGCCATAGAAGGGCCATGTGGAGGCAAAGACTGTGGTGGTGACATGGAGCCAAGTCCTGCAGGAGCCCAGGCATGGCTCAGTGTGATTAGACAGAGTTCTCCTCTGGGTGCCAAGCCAGAGAAGAGTCCAAGGTCACAGTGTCACACAGTATGAACAGGCATGGCGCACCAATGGATGTGTACACGTGCACATGCTAATGCTAACACACTCACAGACAGAGGCTCAGTGCTAAGACTGCCAAAGGGCTTCTCTGGTGATCTGACCTGTGTGTATATGGTTGATTTATTTTCTACATGATTGGTCCATGATTTATTTCTTGACAGCGAGAAGAGGTTTTTAGCCGTACATCAAGCACAGGTGCAATTCAGAGGGAGAATTTGTAGGGCCGTGTCCAGTGCATTAAAAAAAAAAAAAAAAAAAAAAAAAAAGTGGTTGCATGAATAATGCATTAAGTGCTAATGTAAGCACCTATTAGCCCCGGACACATTAACTGTCAGGAAGGAGTGAGAGATGGGCGGAAAGAGGGAGGATTGGAAGATGATTTACCAGAATGACTTCTGAACATTGAAATGTCTTCTCCCAAGTGGATGAATTCACGAGAAACTAAGAAAAGGAGTGAAAAAATAGAGCATTACTTTTTTTTTCTACACTGAAGACTCGAGAGCAGCGGGAGATGATTTGCTACCAGCGTTTATTTTTTTTGTTCTGTGGAAATCGATACAGAATATATAAACGACGCATTTCCTTTTCCCCCCGAAAGCTGCCACTGATATTAATGCATAATTACCTTAGATGTCAGATATATTGTATTGGTAAGTAGTGGTTGCGTCACCGCATGGGGAACCGAGCGAAATTACAAGTTAGTTGCATTTTTATGTGTCTCGCCAAGTGCTGCATTAAAGTAAGCAAGCCTTAAAATGAAAAGTCAGTCGCCAATGCTGTTATTTAGAAACGATGAAGGCTGGAGATATATAGTGAGGGCAGCCCATGCAGAGGCCTTGGGAAATTAAATACACAAACCACATTTTCATAAATGTTTCTTCTCTTTGCATAGTGCTAGTGAAGCAGTTGACATGCCTTTGCCACACTTTTGCATTTACTTAATCCCATTTTTTATTCATTTTTATTTATTATTATTTTATTGTTTAAACGGTAAATTGACTTATATAGCGCTTTATCTCCGTTATTCACAGACCCAAGCGCTTTACATTGTTTTGTACACATTCACCAGTCACACACACATTCATACACCGATAGCAGCAGCTACCACGCAGGGTAGGCTTAGCACTAGGGTGCTAAGTTAACTAAGCTAACTATCGGAGCAATTCGGGGTTCAGTGTCTTGCCAGGACACTTCGACATGTGGCGGGGAGATGGGGATCGAACCTCCGACCTGCACACCAGAGGCGAACTCCCTACCACTTCGCCACTGCCGCCCTTAGTTTATTGTTGTTTATCTCTAGATGCCTGTTTGTGTGTCACTTTTCAAGTGCTTCAGAGATGGATTTTTGGATTTTTAGGAATATGCCACACTGGGAACACCCCAAAAATACACAGCAGGTGGCTACTGGCTTGAATAAGCTGGAGCAATCGGTCCCTTATTACTCAAATTACTCATGCCAATTTTAAACTGCCAATGTCACTATTACAACGGTTAAGGTACCTGTTATTAGTAAGTAAGTAAGTAAGCTTTATTTATATATTAGTGGCTCCATAGCTAACACAAGAGGGATACTGTTTTCCATATAAAGAGCTGCAAATGAAGTTCTTTTCAGAGTTATTAAAACCTTCCTTTTTTACGCTTTTATTCGAGCAAGCAGTTATAGTGTAAGTGTTACAAGGCACAATTGTATTACTCTGGCCCTGTCCAACAAGGCTATATGGCATCTGCAGCGCTTGAGCATGTGAGAGGCTATATAAGAAGAATCTCAAATCAAAGTAGAGAGAAAAGCCAGTGAGAGATGAAAGAGGAGAGCCTGATGAGTGTGCACCCGGATACTCTTCTTGTCTTTTTATTCCCCTCACAGCTATTTATGCCTGAGAAGAGGAGGAAAGAAAATTGTCATGATGTGATTTTTTTTTTTATTGCCACCCATGGAAGTATAAAGTCGCAGCGTTCCCCCATGTCTTCCCAGTAAGTAAATGTGGCAGTGCTCACGCAGAGGCCTGATCAAGGACTGGGGAGATGGTGGGCGCTTCACAAACCCGCGGCATTCAACCTGAGTGCAGCATGGAAAGAGTCAGCGCCGGTTGGAAATTTGAGGCAAAAAGAACTCTACAGAGCTAAATCAAGTACAGTATATTGAAAAAAAGATCCACAACTTGGTAGTTCCAATCACATGTGGTCTCGCGCTTTTACCCTTTAAAAACTCCAGTTTACTACCAAGTCCTCTATCTACACCTCCAGATCATCTTCTCAGTGTGGAGCTCGCTGTGGGAGAATGAGCTCCGATATCCCCGCAAAATGTTAACCATTTATTTCCATTTTAAAGGCTGTGGTTGTAGTTGAGGTCACATCCTTTTGATCTTAAAGTTATAGCCACGTAACTTTAATTTCAGCTGAAAAAAAAACATGTAAATCATTGCATTAGTTCAAGTACTTAAACGTGAAGATGGCACACCAGATAGGAATAATTTCTTCTTTCCTTTTTGGGTGTGACACAGTTTACTTCAGGCTTATGTCAAATCATATCAAATCAGATTTATTTGTGTTGCCCAATATCACAAATATGCATTTGCTTCAGTGGACTTCACATTCCGTACAGTATGACAGGGAAAGAGTGAGGAAGGGATCCTCTCCCAGGACAGACATCATGCAACAGATTTCACGTTTACAGAAAATAATAGAAAATCACAAAGAAATACAATCATTGACAAAATGTTCACATGGTAATACTAAAGTAAGATATGAATAGTGAATAGTGTGGATGCAGGAGGACTTCAGATGCTGCAGGAGGGAAGACATGATCCACACCGTCCAGGGAAACCTGGAAGAGGACAAATGTGTGCATTTCATTGTGCCTTAGTTTCACTCCTGCATTTCCCATCAGTTTCTCTGAGACCTACAGTATATGTTACGAACAGTGTGTTCCCCAGACTAGTCGTGGTTTGAGGTGTAAAGCAGAGAGACGGCTTGTCACAGATGGCACATTTGTTGCCGATAGCGTCAACCCCTGTGGTCCGCAGTCATGGTTTAGCGGTATGTGGCGGGGGAAGCGATTGTGTGGCGTATGAATAAAAAGCACCTCCTAATCTTCCATCCAATCTGCAGAAAATCAAGATCAGAGCCACTGAACCAAATCTTTGTTTTCTCTGCTCCCCTCAGTGATCCAGAGGAGCGGAGCTGTCAACGACCAAGACACAGAGAGGGGAAGGGGGGAAGGGGGAGGGGGGTGGAACTGACTACCCAGGTCCCAGAAAAACTAGAAAAAATTGGTAACACTTTACAATAAGGTTCACAAAATTGTAGGTTACTGAGTATAAATGAATAATACTATATAATATTGTTCTCATTAATTTTCTTATTTTTTTAAAGTGTTCATCATAAAATAATGGTGAATGTATTATTAATTTTAAATGAATACGTGTCAACTATATTTCAATAAGAGAACAAATCAGTTTGGTGCTTTAAAAAAACACATATGTATATAAATAGTGGAGCCTTCATGAGTCCACTCTCACCCCTTTAAAATGTACAAAATGGTTTAATCCAGCTGGAGAGATGCTAAAGTGCTCGGTTAATTGTCATGGCTCCCTCTAGAGAAGGAAAACCAGCTACCAAACAAAGAAAGAAAGAAAGAAGATAGGAAAAAAGAAAGAAAGGCTATTAAGAACGTTCGGAGATGTGAAGCAAGGACAGGCGGATGGGAGGGGATCCGCTACAGCCAGGTGGTGCCACTGGGCAGGAAACACTGTCATCTGGCCTTTTGCTGTGATTAAAAAAAAGGGGGGGGAAAAAATAAACAGTGAAAGATGCATAGGCAAGCATGATAGACAATGTGCGTTAAACAGCAGAATTCCTCTGCTGAGGCGGGTGGCCCAAAATGAGCTG
Organism: Ammodytes dubius; assembly: GCA_026122265.1. Taxonomy (NCBI): domain Eukaryota; kingdom Metazoa; phylum Chordata; class Actinopteri; order Uranoscopiformes; family Ammodytidae; genus Ammodytes; species Ammodytes dubius. The sequence goes on from CM047527.1 coordinate 7,075,404, forward strand.
ACAAACATGAAATGGAACAAATGAGCCAGAAAAGCAAATTAAATGCTCATCCTGGACTCCAAACAGTCCAGCTGTGAGGGAAAGGAAACTTTTTGTTGTTGTTTTTTGCTCACTGGGAACAGTACGCTGTGCAATTATCGTTCAATAAAAAAGTTCCCTTGGCTTTTAGATTGTAAATAGAAATGGAAGCTGTCATTGTATCTTGAGCTGGTGACCTTGACTTTGTCCCCTCAACACAATTAGACAGGTGGTGCCAGGACCATTTTGGCTGGGATTTGATTGATCCCATTTGGTATAACCTGTTTAACCATTGGAAGAAACTTCTCTGCCCGGAGGTCGATTGCTGGTTTTTGGTACAACCACTATTGCCTTGGTTTGGCCAAAGTTCAGCCCAAACAGTGTGAGTTTTCAGCTCTACGGGCAGAAGTAACTGGTAACTGGAAGCAGATAGTTAAGGGTGCGGAAAAATATACAGTATTTATTAGGGGTGTGCGATATTGACCAAAAATAATATCTTGATATTTCAATCTATCAAATTTTTCCGGCAAACTTGGATATAAAGAGATACAGGCGCAATAACATCCTTTATTGATTCATCCAATATGATATAATAGACTTATATCATTTAGACAAAGCCTCCACCATCCAGCCGAATGCTTAGTAAAGCATGATCTAGCTCTAGCCACAATAGCTGGCATGTCTTGTGTCTGGTTGCAAACAGATGTCCTGCTTTGGTATTGCAGGCCTGGATATTTTCAACCTGTAGCATCTTATCTGTAACATAGACGAGGCTGGCCATCACTCATGGACAGGGACACATTATGTAAGAAAGAGCAACATGCTCGGATTTACCAACTGCATGTTCTTCTCTTCTCTGTGTGTGTGTGTGTGTAGGTGTGTGTGTGAGTGAGTGTTTTTGGTGTGTGCTTGCGTGTGTGCTGGACAGGAGGTAAATGGGTTGTAGAGTGCCAACAATCTCTGCAATGTGTGTCCTACAGGGAGGTTAAATGGTTCGTGGAGCAACACCACTGACTGTGTGTGTGTGTGTGTGTGCGTGCGCGTGTATGATGTGTACCCAAGCAGGGCGCGCGCGTCACTGTTGACAGATGCGTTTTTCTGCTGACAGCCGTGATCAACGGTGAGCACCCCTGGCTTGCCACCAAGCTATTACTTAATTCATTGACATTTTGTGTAATTGCCTCAGGGCAGTTTGCAGAGGAGGTATGGGGTTCTAATGGGATTAGATTAGAGAAATACAATTACCATTTCACATATAAAAAGGGAATAATCTTTGAGCTGCTCTCCAAGTCCGGGGGAGGCGGAAGGGGATTAGAGCTATGTGTGCGTATACATCTATGTGTGTGATTATGTTTAAAAATTAAGGAGAAAATGAATGATCTTCTTTTGTTTATGCACCTGAATGCATCCTAACTGTTAGTGGAAGAGTGTGAAAAGGTATGATTTCACTGTGGCTTTGAGTGTTCCTCAGTCCCCCCACTCTCACCCCTCTTTTCTCTTCCCTGGGTTTATCACGGTGGCTTGCCATGGCAGCCTCAGAAATGGCCTGTCAGGGCTCTTGGAAATGTCGATGTGCAGATAATGACACGTTGAAAGCCCTGCACCACCAGCTTGTCACCTGCTGGTAATTGGTTCTTCTACCAGTTTATTGTCTCCAGCTGCACCGCTCATCACTGATATTCCCATTTTAGAAACAAGAGGAAGAGGGGGGGGGAGAGAGAAAGAGACAGAGATAAATATGAACATTTTCACGGGCCCGCAATGCATGCATATGGTTTGGGGAGGCTGCAGGTGCACATTAGCATTAGCATACGTGTTGGTAGCTTAAGAGTACCTTGAAACAATACCTGGAGAAAAGAGTAGTTTGTTGTTTGGGAAACACGTGGGGCGCTTTATTTATATTATCTTGCAAGTTATAACTGCAGAGGGAGATAACCTAAGGAGTCCTCAAGCTGTTTCAATATGTTAAATGGTAATCAAAGGTCCCATGGCATGGAGAAGATTGCATTGAGTGCGGGTTTAGCATCAACACTACTGAAGTACTGTGTATAATCTGCAGTGAGGGCAGGGCATAGAAGAATCGCATGTTGCACAGCAGATACTGAGCTCTGGAGCTGGACAGTGTCCACTGGCTGCTGTAGCATGGAGCACGATTTGTCTTTTGACACAAAGGAAGCATTCTCACACCAGATTTGAGTACAGACTGACACATTTTTGTCATTTTAGAACCTGCTTCAGATTTCCCATTGCTGTCAGGGTCTGTTGCACACCCCTTAAAGTCTGCTGTTTGCTTCTGGGGGCTTAACATATGGAAGGTTTATCTGAACTTTTTTTGATGAAAAAAGCATCTTCCATGGTCACTTTGAACTCCACCAATACCAACACTATTGGAAATATAAAACTGTAAAACTAGTTCTAGCATGATACTAACAATCCCATATATTAGATATTGGCCAATATCCAGTTCCAACAGATAATACATCAGACGCCAAGTGCACTCTAGTTTTTTTTTTTTTTTTTTTTTTTTTTTTAACCTTTATTTATACAGGTAGGGGAAGGTGGGGTGATTTGTGCATTTTGGAAGTTGCAAAACCCCTTGTTTCTAGAAAACCGTGGAAGAAATTGGAAATGTGACCACATATTTAAGAAGAGCCATCCATTTGACTCATCCTGTAAAGAAGGGAGACACAAGGAATAAGATATAAGCACATTTAAGCTCAAAAAACTGTGTTTTGCCTTTCAAAGTAAAATTTCCATGATCAAGGTTTTTTGATTATTGTGTCTGAACAATTATAGACACGTTTGAAAACATTTGACACATGTTTTAGTGCTTTGGTATGCTACACTTTGAGTCTATATAGTTAGCACAATGTCAACCCTAAATTGCTGCATCATGCCTATTATCCAAAATTCTGGGGATGGGGTGATTTGTGCGCAAGGGCCTGGGTGAGTTATAAGTAAGTAAGTAAGTAAAATGTATTTATAAAAGCACATTTATGACAGTTTGCACTGTCCAAAGTGCTGTACATAGTGCATTCAGTAGGTAAACAATGAAGGTAAAATAACAATAACCAAAATAAAAGACGTAAAGCCCATACATCCACATAAACACAGATAGTAGTGCAGAGGTAAGTAAGTAGTGCAGAGGTTAATGGGGAGGAAACACCAGGGTGTACATATGGGTTTTGAGCCCTGATTTAAAGGCAGAAATGTAGGGGGAATCACATTTGTCAGGTGGCAGTTGGTTCCACAAGCACGGAGCAACTAGTGCAAAGTACATTTCTGAGAGTTGTGCCAGTGGCATGGCTGTATACGCTGGTCACCAAAAGAAAGTGATTGTCTACAGTAGCTCAGAAGAGAGTGACATCTCAATTCCACTGAACGACACCACTGATGAGAGTTCAGATGGCCAGAAAGATGATGATGGTGACTTTGTCATTGTGACACAATGACGCACAAATCACCCCACGTAGTGGGGTGATTTGTGCGACAAGACAACTTTTTTTCCGAAAGCTATATTTCTTAAACAGTTTATTCCAGATCCAAAGTTTTTATTGCCAGGGATGCACAACATCCTGAAATATATGTACATATTTCAGTTGGAGACATAACTGTCAAGGCCTCACTTTAAAATCACTTTGAGTAAAAAGTTGCACAAATCACCCCACCTTCCCCTATATCCCATTGAGACCGAAGACTAGTTGCTGCTTCTTTTGCCACTTAAAGTCTCAAGTACAGAGCTTATATATCAGGTCAATGTTCTCTTCTTTCTTATGGGTTGAGTATGTATTATCATTAGTTATTTTTCTCCAAGGTCCAGCTCAAGAGAGACCAATTCAGATCAGCAACACGTAGTCAATACTAAATGATTCCTACACCGTCTCGTCAGTGTGCTTAAAGTTTCTCTCACTCATCTCGACCTTGCGTGTGCAGTTCAGCGGTTGATGTCAAAGGATGGTCGCGGTGATGATTTATCAGTCACCTTCTATTCATTCTTCAAAAACAAATGATGGTCATGAATCATGCTATGCGCTGACCGCCCCTTTCTTGACCAACGTTGTTGACCTTTTGCATAATTTGATAGCGCTTCAAAGTTGCCAACATGCTTCACCTTGGTTAGCATGGCCACTTTGGTGAGTTTGAACAGTTTTTTTTTTGGGGGGGGGTAATGTAAGTTTATTCAGAAGAAAAAAATTAACAACATGCCCATCGACATCGGTAGGGTGGATAGACATTTGGTCTGGCCCCTCTTTCATGGCTGTAATATCTCCCATATGACACTGATGATTGGATCTCAAAGCTGTCCTTGACCTCTTGGAGCAAGACCATGTCGTTCTTCTTTAACAAGCATCATGGCACCTGGGCTTTGAGAGAAAAAAATGTATGAAGAAATCTGGAGGACTTTACTGCAGGTCAAGAGATTCTCATAACAGTTGTATGTGCCAGACTAACCCGTGATAGAATGTGCTAACAGGGTGATGACAGCAGGTAGCGGGCGGTATTTCACACCGTTTCGTCTGTCATGTAATAATATCAGAAGTTTAATGGCAACTGCTCTACAGCCAGTGACGTCCAACCAGCTTCCATTATTAGAACTGTTTCGCTCTCTGATTTATCTCTTCATTTTGACCGTTTGGATTCCCGCCCCCCCCCCCCCCCCTTCTCTCACATCACCAATTTCTCCTGCGAGTGATGGAAAGTGGTGAATCTCCAGTCAGGTATTGTGAAAGTCCACTCGGCCCAGGAATTCATCAGTATCCACATTCAGCGCACATATCCCTTCATCTGTCTCTCCGGTACCATAAAAATCAATTGATTTGGCCTGCAAATGGCCTGGCTTCTTTTCATTTTTTTTTTTTTTTTTTAAATAATGGTTTCTTATGATTTTCATTGAACAGGCTCCTGGAAGAGGCTAAACTCTGATACAATACTTGCTGCTGCAGGTGTCAACATGGCCATGATACCTTTTGCGGAATGGTTGTCATAGATCCTAGATTGCTCTTTAAAAAAGCAATGCCCCCAGAGCCTTGTATTTTCTTTGGGACTATCTCTGATAACAAAAAAAAAACTCCCCTTAATGTGTCTATGTAAAGGGAAAATAACCAAAAACTGAAAAAAACTAAGCGACCTGATTAGCAAACTGTTGCCTATTTACACATTCAGCAGATACAGAGTAAGTTGTACATGTGGAGTCATATTTAAATGAAAGTCCAATATTTCCATTTTTAGTTCGGTTTTTGTCCACAAATTATCTCAAGGGAGATATATATCACAACGTTTAGATGAGACTGCTGAGACTCAACCAAACCACCACGCAGAGAAGATGATTTTCCAAGTATAAATAATCAATTGATTCATATTACACAATATAACAAATAACCAACTTAAACTTCAGATGGAACTAATGCCAAAAATCCTAACTCAAACAAAAAGCGCTGACTACCTAACGTCAGGATAAACCTAACAAACAAAAGAACAATAACTAACCTACTCTACAATAAGCCAGAAAACCGGAGACAAAGTCAACAAAAGGAAATGGCAGCTCACCCCTACCGAACACAATATAACACAAAATTATGGATACACAATAATTACAAAGGGCTTTTTGCGATAAGGCAACACAGGTCAGGATTTGGGAGAGGACCAACCAGCACTTGTATTGAAAATATCCTCACCCCAGCAGAGGGCTCACTTAAACGAAACATACCCACAGAAAACAGAGGAAAAACAGCCAGGAACAAACACAAACCTAACACAATACAGCCAGGGCTGTAAACACTTTCATTTGATTATGTTGTGTTCAAAGGAATATTTCAGAATACTAAACTAAAGTTAGAGTAATTACACCATTCTTTGGACATGTTTACTCTGATTTAACTAGCACACAGTTACAACAGCAACAAAAAGAAGTGAAAAATAATAAACATTTGCCTGAAGGTTATTTTCTTTGTATTATAATTATCCGGTGGAAAAGGCATGAAAGTATGTTTACGGCAGCAGAACAGCTCATTAAAAAGCTGCACAGAGTTAGCCATCATTTGAGTCCGGTATCATTGTCTCGTTCCCTCAAATAGAATGGTCACCTTGCAATTAGGGTTTGGTGACACCGTGGTCTCAATGCCTCCTAAAGAGAGTCTCACTGTCTCAGACTTACTCTGTCAATGTTTATTCTTAGCTGGAGACAATTACTGAAATACTGACTCATTAGTTTCCTTTGCGCCCTTTTCAACAAGGCGTAATCCATCTCCCTTGTAACCACATCCTCTCTGGGATGTTTTCAATCACTCACTGTGTCCATTTTCTGCTTTCTTTACCATGTCAGCGAGATCCTCCTCCTCCCTTTTAACTGTCCTCTAACAGCCTACAGTGGCTGCCTGTCTGCATACATTATGCCTTTAAGGCCATTTCTCAATGTGCAGAGAGACTCTCATTGTCCCGCTAGAACAACATTTGTTATTTATGTTGGTTGATGTAAGCGTCCTTGCTGAACTGTGTCAATACAACAGAGATAAATAGCGTTCCTTGCCTGGCCAGTCATACCATAATATATTACAAATCATGTGGAATATTTGAAGACCCTTGGCCTGCCAGGAAGAGGAGCTATATGTGTGTGTTTTCGGAATTTACAATTTTTCTTGGTTATTTTTCGCTCCACTTCGGTTCATGCATTTCTCACAGGATTGGCAGTGTCATTATCTGCCCAATGGCAAAGTCCCTTGTATTTCTGACTAAAATGTATGTATTTGTGATTGTGGCACTGCAGGATGCATTGATATCTGCCACTCTCAGCAGCGCTTGGGGCTTTTTTTGTGTATGGCGCATGAGAAAAGGTGTTATGTCCTCCAGACTCTACATTTTACCAAGCAAGACGGATTCACAGCCAAGCTTGCCTCCTGATAAGCCTCTGTGAAATCCCAGAGAGAAGGGTGCGGATTCCATTACAATAATCAACAAGGAAGTGAGAATATTCCCATATTTCTGGTATGGTTCTAGATATTTTGATAGAGCAAGGCCGTTCACATACAGAAAAGTGTGTTTTGTTGAGCTAAAGTATAGTTTTTGCACCTGTTTTTTTTATTACATTGTTTTTTTTGCGTTCGAACATACTAAAACAGCATTTTAACTTATCCCTGTTGCCCTTTTTAACTTTGTAACGTCTTGGTGCCTGTGTATGTGTGACACACCATAATAGATCACTTGTTTGGAGGAGTCAGAGGAAGCGCCAACACCTCTCATTATCACCTTCTGTGTCGATGTTGACATCTTCCAATCCCCAAGAGGTCTCCCACTTCAAACTGCCACTTTAAAGCGCAGCGTCATACACATTTGTCCAACACTTTGAACAGATTTGAAACTTATTCTCTGCATAATAAACCCCACCGCTGCTGCGAACCAACCTGCTGCACAGCTCCAAATTATACTGAAATAAATCTCACCCCCTTTCCCAGTCTCATTTAAATGTTCCAGTATATGCTTAAAGAGGAGCTGAAAACCACTGTAAATGCATGGATTAAAGTGGAATAACAAGAAAAATCATTGAATTATGCACATTATACTCTACTTTAAAGATCATCTATTCTAATCAGGAAAAGAGGATTTCTAAAATAGATGAACACCTGCAACATTTGAATTAAGGTAGAATTCCATCACTGCAGGGAGATGGAAGACATCCATACAGGTGCTACATGTTGAGTGTCGCTGCCATTATATACTAAATATAATTATTCAGGTGCAAATTAGTGTGAAACATCTGAGTGTCATAACCGTGCATGCACTGCTGGGTGCCGAGTTTTAACAATGCAAACTGAAAGAACGGGTTTGGCAGTTGGCTAGGTGCTGTGACAGAAGACAATAGGTGATGTTTTGATGTGTGTTTTGTGTTTGTATGATAGGGCGTAGGTTAGTTTTAACATGCAGGTATTCAGTCATGTTGGAAATGTTTTAATTTAAGTACTTAATACTTGAGGACCTGCACTTAATTAATACATAATAAATAGGTTAACTTGAATAAAGAGTTCGACAAATGAAAAGAAAGAAAAAATAAGGAATTTGCTCACTACAAATTTAGAAAGTCAAGAAACTCCCAAACCAGAATATGATCAAATGTCATCAAAACACAAAATTAGTCATCCTAAAAGCGCTATGCAAAAAAAAATCATGACCGTTACAGAAATGTTAACTCTAAAATATGATAATTGTGACTTTACACATACACATTGCCCTCATTAGGCCAATCAGTGTAATTTGGAAATAATAATGGGATGATTGCAATGTTGTGAAAACGCTGATATCCACTGTTGGAAATATATAATTTTATCGAAATGTTATGTCTTCTGGGTTGTGTATTTTAAAATCTTCCAAAGCTGCAGTCTTGACAGGTAGAACGGTTCCACAATCACATACTGCAGTCCAAACACTTTCCCTGTTCCTCTGAACATGGTCTGCCCTAACTAGCTTCATCATATTGTTTTGTGATAGTTTTCACAACCAATCACAATCAGCGTTACTCCTCCTTTTAGTGACCAGCAACCAAACAATATGCCAACGAGCGATGCTCCAATTTTTTCCCAATTCACACAATACCAAAAGCATGTCTTCTCTTCAGACATATCTTCTCCATGTTCTTGGTCAGTGTGGATGAGACCAGATTGATTGAAAGACGTGATGTGATAGTGTGTGGACTGACTCTATCCCCTCTCATGACAGGCCATGCACCACAGTAAGCATATAGGATCAGGGCGGTGGAGGCAACAGCAGTGAAGCTGAAGGAAGATGAAGGGAGACAGGGAAGCAGACGGAAAGAAAGATGGATGACAACAAAGAAAGGGATCTTTTTTTTCTCTCTCTCTCCCAGATGTTTCCACAGAAGCGCTGTGCGGATGATCAGTCTGTCCCAGTGATCTCCCCAGACACAAAGAGGTCAACTGCAGCCTGCGGCACTGCTCTTTTTGTTTGACGTTAACTGCTTGAAAGTTGTTGATAGCCCCTGTTCTCCAGCTAAAGCCATTCATTTATAAGGGACACATACAATAAAATAGAATGAAGGGGGAGGGGGGGACACATATACAAACACACATATAAGGAAGTTAGTGTATCTGATGGCCTGCTTTTCTTTCTATGAGGGGGACGATATTTCCAACACCAGATAATATGAGGGCCATAAATAAAACAGTATTAATCAATGTAAGGCCTTTTCTTACATTTATCAGGCTTTTAATATTAACATAGATTAGGGGCATGTCTCCCACCCTCAGTCACAGTCACACTGCATGTAATCTTGCTCCAGATAGGAGCTCCGTTCGGGGCCTCTGTTGCACCTGGGATGTGCAACGTAATGGCAAGACTGCACCAAATGTAATCCTATGAGAGAGACCTATGCATGTAGGTGTGGAAAAATTGTGTCAAAGCTAAGGAATTCATTCTGTAGGAATCCTATTCATGTTTTACCCAAAGCACATATTTATCTATCACCACATCCCTGCTAGAATCAAAGCAAGTGCGCACTCCTCTACTGTGCAACCTTAACAATTTCCTACAATCTTGGATTAATTTCACGTTTTTGGATTAAGAAAGTATCCTTCTTTTACTCCTGATTGCATTTCTCCCTTTAATACAACTTTTCTTCTTTATCTCCCTCTTTTCCGGATTGGAAGAAGTTGTCCAATCATACTCCTATTCCATCACTGCTCCAGGCAGGTACCTCTTAGAAAGCGAGGGAGGGCAGCGCCTTAGCACCGGTGCTTAACTTCACTGTGCTAAAGCGCTTCCATTTGAGATGAAGTCTACATGAAAATGAGCAGGTGTGAGGATGTGTTTATGTGTGAATGTCTGACAGCCATTGTGCATCTGACAATAGTCCCCGATTAAGGTGATTCAGGCACAATGGGAGAAGTTTAAGCCAGGGAAAAAAAAAGAAAGATGAAAATGGACTTATATAGCGCTTTATCTCCGTTGTTCACAGACCCAAAGCGCTTTACATTGTTTTGTACACATTCACCCAGTCACACACACATTCATACACTGATAGCAGCAGCTACCACGCAGGGTAGACTTAGCACTAGGGTGCTAAGTTAACTAAGCTATCTATCGGGAGCAATTCGGGGTTCAGTGTCTTGCCCAGGGACACTTCGACATGTGGCGGGGAGACGGGGGATCGAACCTCCGACCCTGCACACCAGCGGCGAACTCCCTACCACTTCGCCACTGTATCGCGCACTGTACGGTACAGTGTGTGTTATATATGTGCACACACATACTGTGATCATGTGCAGTCTGAAACTCTCCTAAAGTACAAGCCTGTATTTTGTATGGTATGTTACTGTATGTTTAAAAGCAATAATCCCACAACTAAAACACAGAACAGTGTTGCTTTAGCTAAATGCTAACATTAGCTTGTTCAATATGACACTACTGAAACAAACACGACTGTTGTGAATGATTGACCTCAAGCCAAGAGCCAATCAGAATCAGAATCAGCTTCATTGGCCATGTTTGTGTGAACAAACAAGGAATTTGACTACAAAAAATGTATAAAAAATACTGTTCAGTAATGCAACAATGAATGTTAGCATATGTACAGCAGAGGTGCCTAAGAGCAGCCAATAAATGTTGGATGGAAATACTGTAAGGTAGTCAAAGAGCAGTATTAGCGTGTATCACAGCAAAGTTGCCTCGAGAGCAGCCATTTGAGATTTGAAATATAGGGAGAGATGTATTGTTAATCGAGCTAGAGTGCAAAAATATTGAGATATTATTTTGAAGCCCATATCTAACAAAAGACCTTTCTGGTTGTGAAAAATCGAGCTCCCTTTAGACAGGGGAACTTGATGCAGTGAGATGCACTGAGCGGCCCAGGTCCCAAAGGCTCACTGTTAAGTCTTTATTCCCACAGTAGTTATGGCTCCATGCCTGAAGATTATGTGAATTGTCAGAAGAGACCTATTAGCTTATGATAATGGCTGCCTCTATACAGTATGTCACTTTAAAGTTCATACCCATATTCATGCACTGGGTGCTAATGAGACAACTTCAGAAAGAAGCACCTCTTGATCTTCAGGTGAGAAAATCACACAATGATGGTGTTAATTCATTGCACAAAGCCACAAAGTTTTCAAAAGTTACATTATTGTTAAAATTAACTGACATAAGCATATGACACTTGTGAAGTGCAGACACCCGTCATTTGTCGGGAGAATATTTATTTCGGGCCCGGCATGGCTAGTGATGTCATAAAATATACTGTAGATTCTAGCGATATCCTCCGCCAGCCAAAGATGAAGATTAAACCCAGGGTGTAATTTCTCACTGTCGTTCAGTCGTATTGTTTCATTTTCGCTGAGAGGCCACGGACAGTAAAAAGTGTGGTGAGTTCACAGCCGTGGCTCTCATAATTGTTGGCAAGAGTGACGGAGTGATTTCTGTTTCCACTAAACCCTCCTGTGAGATTCACAGCTTGGGCCTTGGGACCAGCGCCAGACTAGTTTAAGGTCACCTTGCTGAACAAGCTGGCAGGAAGCTGAAAGCTCCCGTACAGCTGCTCATCCGACATGCTCCTCTCAGCGACATGCAGCCTGAAAGCAGGGGGGGGGGGCTTTGCTGGCAATCATCTGTCGCACAACGCTACCTGCTCGCCGGCTGGATCAAGCGCACTCCCACGCCTGAAGCTAGGGCACTTTAATTTTTCACCTTCCCAGAGTGCATCTGTGGCCTACTCACTCTGACCCTTCTCTGAACCTTACAAACCGTTTCCCCCATTGCTATTATGTCACTCCCTTACTCCACCTAACAACGTCCTGCTGACCTCAAGCTTGTGTCCTCTTCAGTCCTGGCCTTGGAAGCCCCTTCCCCGCCGCAGGGTTCTCAGGTTTAATTAACCCCCCCAAACCAGGACTGTGTCTGAAATCGCGCACTTCTGTACTTACACTTACTTTTTTGAGTGCACTTTGCGCAAAACCGGAGAGTGTGCCAAAATGCAGTGCACTGTAAGTTCCTCGGTCGTGCACTCAAAACGGTCTAAAACTTGAGTGTGGAGCGATGGACACTTTCCACACTCAACGGCCGCCATCTTGCCTACGTAGCGGAGAGGACGGGACATTAAAATCAAAATAGAGGAGCTTGAAGCAACTGTGGAGTCGGACGCGCTCTACAAAAGTTAAATTACACATTTGTTTTGTTTTTCCGCGACTTATGTGTCTGTTTTGGCTATCGGTAACGCAAGCAGAAAAAAATACCACCGAAGAAGAACCGTCAAAATGCAAAGTCATTTCCGGTAGGTGCGCGACGGCAGTTTGGACAGTGCGCTGTAGAAATGAGAGCACTGCGTCTATAAGTAAGTGTACTGTTGGGATAATAAAGTGCACTCAATGTAAGTGCACTTACGTAAGTGCGCGATTTCAGACACAGCCCAGGATCAAGCCACTTTGTGACAGCTTTCAGGCATCTGGATGGACTGCGGTTGTCGGTGGTGCAATAGCACACCATTTGTAGCTGTACACCTGTCTGTCTTGACTCAGCAGCATAAATAGGACAAGGTAAAGGGTTTGAGCTCATCACCAAACGTCCCTCTGTCAGATTATTATTGGAAATTAGAGGGGTACTCCACTGAGTGAGTTTTATCACACCATCAATTGAACCTTTAATACAGTATAATGACTGTACACATGTTTACAAGTCAAAAAGGGTGAATGCCCGAGAAGATCAAGAAGGACTTCGGCCGACGAGCAGCAACAAGCCAAGCATCATGATCGCTCAAATCCACAACGACCCAGTCAAGGAAAAGGTAATGCTAATAGCCCGCAACAAGAGCCAATTAAACAACCAGGGGACAGCGTATCAACATCTTCCCGGACCTCACGGCAGACGTGATCAAAGGCCGCAGAGAGTTTGACGGCGCCAGGCAGAGGCTGAGAGAAGCTGGCATCCGCCGCGGCTTTCTGTTTCCTTCCCAGCTGATCTTCACACATAGAGGTGTCACTAAAGGAGGCGTCCAGCTACATCAGCAGGCACATCCGAACCACTGCAGCCGGAACTACGTATGGCTTAATTGACTGGACTGAATAGTGCCCGGGATGCAGTCTCTCATCTCCAACCACACTGTACCGGTGATTGAAGCTAATCACCGGCACACGTACCCAATTCAAAGCTGACTTTTGGAAATTGTATTGTGTGTATTTGAACGCAGCCATAGTTGAATGGCAGAATCTCATTCGTGAGCGATAGCTTACCGAAGAGTGAAATAGGAAAGGGACCAAAGTGAAATTCAACAGCTGGTGTCAGCACTGCTCTGTGAATACCTGGGCAGTGCAGCACCTCCAAGTCATTGTCACTGCCGCTGTCACGCATCAATGTCTCCTGAAATTGGAAACAGAGAGAACTACAAATCTTGACATTGCTGGATATCTGTTTGACATTGGGCATGCTAAACCAACTGTATATGCAAGCACTTACTGGGGGTGCATTCCAAACATGGGCTTTGTTTGTGGAGTTACAGCGCGCACACACACACACACACACACACACACACACACACACACACACCACTATGACTTCCACAAAGAAAGAGCCATATAATTTAGGTTTCTGTCCTTCTTTCAGTAATAATCCAAATCTGCATCTACTCCCGCTCATTTGTGACTGGCGAGAGCATGCTGGGCCTATGCATTAATGATTGCCTCTTTGCCAGGTCAGCGCCAGGGCCAGAGGACATGGGGAATTATTCATTGTCAGTGGAGCTGTTGGACCCCAGTGGCTAGGGCACGCCTGCTGAGGAGGGCACAGGGCCCAACATTCTCCTCCAAAAAACACTCACACTTAGCACTCATATAGCTAGCTCCCTCCTTATGCCCTCCTAGCCCCCTCTATCTCTCTCTCTCTCTCTGGTACTCCCTTCACTCCTGGATGTCAAGGGGTTGTCAGAAGAGCGGAGCATGTCTTTTCTTTTTTCCTCCTTTTCTCAGCAGGAAGCCCTCTTTAAGACACAGCAGCATCTCACCATTATTATTCTGTCCCTACTCCTCCTCCCTAAGGCCCCTTTAGCGGGTAGCTTCTATCCTGACTTTTCTTGGCACCTCATGTCCCTGGTGTGACGGTAGTGATGAAGCCAAATCCAGGGAGGGGGAGGGGGTGTAAATGTAGGAAGGTTTGGAGACATGCCGGATTTCTTCGGAGCGGCTCAGTGTCACGACGCAGCTGTCTCAATGCAATCTGTAAGTGTTAGCGCCGAGGTTCATTTTGACCCTAAGAAGTGCACCCACACACACACCACACATCTCTACATTTGAATTTTTTAAAAAGTGACAATTTCAACCATTTTGAATTGGTCAAACAAATACGTTGCAGAAAACAGGAGCTGTGTTAAATGTATCTTATCCTGTGTGTGCCTACAGCTGAGCAAATTCCGACGCAGAGGCCGGTGGCACGGTGCAATCAGGGAGTTGGGCTAATGACAAGAGTGCCAGGTGTATCGCCAGGTGTGGTTGATTAGAGGCAATGAAACGCACAGCGAAAATGACAACTGGCGCGATGTTCCAACTGAGAAGAGAGGGGAAACTGTCTGATCGAAGTGGAGCAGAGGACAGAAAAGTTGAATGAACCACAAGCCGACATTGAAAACAATTCAAATTCCCTTGAATTGTGAAGGATTTTCACTTGCAGGTCTCGACTAAGATCAACAATAAAATGTAGGGCAACAATGCTACTGTTGAAAGGTAAGCGGTTTAGTTTAACAAATGTAGGTCAATGCTTAAAGGAATACTTCACCCATACGGAACCAGCGTTCTATCATTATAAAATAACTATTATGATATAATGAATGAGGTTTTTCTTCCCTTAGTCTTCCCTTGGCCCAGCTGTCCTGTTAATCCTAACCCTTACTGTGATGTCACAAGAAGGAAACTGTAGGGTTAGACAGTGAGCCCATAAAACACTCTTTCTGCCTTTTCTCAGGCTAAGATGATCCGATTTCATTATTTTTTGCACATTTATACTAAATAGGATCTCCGAGTTCAATACACCTTCATATTCCAACCGGTGAAGTAGGTCTTTAAATCACAAGGCCTGGTCACATAAGTATCTGAAAGGAAAATACTATCTGTGGAATCACTGATAGGAAACTGAGAACGTGGAAAAATGGAGAATGCCAGTGTAGGCAATTAGCTTCTTCGCACCATACACACTTTTATTTAATTTCGCTGTGTAAAACTGCTCCACAAACGAGTAATACAGGCAGTATTGAATCAGGACATTTCTCTGATGTTTTCAAAAGCCCCACTGTACACTACCCAGTGTAGCCAACTCTTCAGTAAGGAAAGTAGCTATAAGGCTTGTTCAAGCACAGTTGCGGCTCACATGTAAAGTAGAACAGAGCTGTAGAAGGGGGAGTGGCGAAAAAGCCTGACTGCAGCCAGGCAGCTCCGAGTTGGCTGGACTTGCATGTGCCGTCGGAAGTAGTGTCTTTATTGCGGATGAAGTTCGTTTTCTAGTATTATTTTCAAGGCCTATTAAAAACATACAGATATTCGTAGAGGGGCTACACATAGGCTACTACAACCAATCAGAAACAGACACAAAAAATAAAGTATTTGATTTTCTGTTTTTCTGCCTTTAAACTGACTTGGATAGATGGATGTTCCAGTGAGAACAGTACAGACCTACTTACTATCTATTTCCATATGGGGCTCTTAATATTTGATCACAGTTGATGGTGAAATCTCCTAAAAAACTGTCGACGAGGACATTCTTATAACTCCAATATCTACGTGGCATTAATACCAATGTCTGCAAGGCTTATCCATCCGTCTGTCTGAATCTTCATTTTTCGTTTGGTCGTCAGGAAATAATCAAAGTGATTTACAGTGATTCAGAAGGCCCAGGGCTTTTATTACATTATTCTTTTTTCATTTCCAGCCAGTTTGCAGCACGTAATGGCCCTCATTCATCAGTATAGTATATGCTCAAATCGGATCTCAAAGTGTTTCTACATTCACTTCACAGTAAAAGTCGATATTTTCTCAATAACTACTTTGCTTTAGCAATTTCGCCCCCAAAAACACATTTCCACTCATTTTAAAGACCTCAATATTTGCACATGAAAACATTTGAAATAGCATAAAAGGGTTCTCTGCATGACACAAAGCATTTTTATAACTATTTGAGTTTTTGATTTTAACAGCATGCTAAGCAGGGAAGTGTGGAAATAGATTAGCACAGCATTCATACGTTATTGTACTAAAAACATATACAACCTGAGTAGAACTCTAAATGGTGAGACAGGCCCACTTTACAGTTGTTTGAAATAGGAAAGATCATTTTTAATTATTGGAGAGCAACGCGATTGAAAAGAAAACCTTGGGGCTGTTATTGTTGTGTGTGTGTGTGTGTGTGTGTGTGTGTGTGTGTGTGTGTGTGTGTGTGTGTGTGTGTGTGTGTGTGTGTGTGTGGTTAGGTTTCGGTATTCTTTAGACAAAATACAATTTTCAGGAAATGTAGCCTTTAGGGACTGAACATATAAAGAGCATATTAGGAAATAAAAACCACAATCACCATTAAGGAAAGCATCAGTTTCATTAAAGTCTCTAAGTGTAGTACGGATAAATGTCCACTCACAAAAAGAACATTTCAACAATGGTGGCCTTCAATAAGCCCAAAGCTACAACAGAACTGTAGATGAGACACAGGGAGAAGTAACAGTTTTCTAGGTCGTATTTACCTCCCAGATAACATTGTGAACTCAGACTAACATGGTTGGATACATTTGTTAGACATTAGCTAATCCTCAGGGTGCAATCTGACTATTAAAACTGAAGTGTATAACCTAGTTAGTTAGATTGAATACAGGACAATACATTTGAGCTACCCCTCCACTAATCACCATTTGCCTCTCAGGCCTTTGGATTCTCTTACAGTTTTGTGTGCATCGTGACAGAAGCCATGGTAAGTCTGCCCATCAATCGAATCTACTAAGCTAATCTGTGTAATACCCCGTGAAGACTCTGAGGTTGCTTTCTATCCTTCTATAAATCTGTATCCCTCTGACATTTGCAATGAAGGCAGTGTCTGGGTGATTGGCTTAGGCATGTGCATTCAGCAGTTAGTGCAACATTCTCCATTATGCTGTTAAAATACAAGGTTGCTACGACGTCATTACTTAAGTTAAAATCAAAAGCCATATAAGCCATTATATAATGCATACAATTATGCAAAAAAAATGTGTTGCTGGCATCAAATTCAGAATAATCATATACAGTTTTTACGAAAAACAATGAAATAGATAGGGTACAACATAAAATATATTGCCTTTGTATTGTTTAACTTGATTGTAGGGGAAGGTGGGGTGAGTTGTGCATTTTGGAAGTTGCAAAACCCCTTGTTTCTAGAAAACCGTGGAAGAAATTGGAAATGTGACCACATATTTAAGAAGAGCCATCCATTTGACTCATCCTGTAAAGAAGGGAGACACAAGGAATAAGATATAAGCACATTTAAGCTCAAAAAACTGTGTTTTGCCTTTCAAAGTAAAATTTCCATGATCAAGGTTTTTTGATTATTGTGTCTGAACAATTATAGACACGTTTGAAAACATTTGACACATGTTTTAGTGCTTTGGTATGCTACACTTTGAGTCTATATAGTTAGCACAATGTCAACCCTAAATTGCTGCATCATGCCTATTATCCAAAATTCTGGGGATGGGGTGATTTGTGCGCAAGGGCCTGGGTGAGTTATAAGTAAGTAAGTAAGTAAAATGTATTTATAAAAGCACATTTATGACAGTTTGCACTGTCCAACGTGCTGTACATAGTGCATTCAGTAGGTAAACAATGAAGGTACAATAACAATAACCAAAATAAAAGACGTAAAGCCCATACATCCACATAAACACAGATAGTAGTGCAGAGGTAAGATAGTTAATGGGGAGGAAACACCAGGGTGTACATATGGGTTTTGAGCCTTGATTTAAAGGCAGAAATGTAGGGGGAATCACATTTGTCAGGTGGCAGTTGGTTCCACAAGCACGGAGCAACTAGTGCAAAGTACATTTCTGAGAGTTGTGCCAGTGGCATGGCTGTATACGCTGGTCACCAAAAGAAAGTGATTGTCTACAGTAGCTCAGAAGAGAGTGACATCTCAATTCCACTTAACGACACCACTGATGAGAGTTCAGATGGCCAGAAAGATGATGATGGTGACTTTGTCACTGTGACACAATGACGCACAAATCACTACGTGGGGTGATTTGTGCGACAAGACAACTTTTTTTCCGAAAGCTATATTTCTTAAACAGTTTATTCCAGATCCAAAGTTTTTATTGCCAGGGATGCACAACATCCTGAAATATATGTACATATTTGAGTTGGAGACGTAACTGTCAAGGCCTCACTTTAAAATCACTTTGAGTAAAAAGTTGCACAACTCACCCCACTTTCCCCTATGTGAAAAAGGATTAACACATTTTCACATTTTGTTTTATATACATTTTACATAACATTACATCCCCACTTTTTCGGAATTGGGGTTGTAATTTATAACAAAGACATCTTCATTGTTTTAGAACAGAATTAATCATTTGCATCCCATTAGTATTTCGACAAGTTATAATCGTGCATGGCCTAACAACAAACATCTTGGTATTTTTATTAAATACATAAATGTGCACAGAGCAGCCCCTAGCCTGGAAGATGGAGAGGGAAACGCTAATATTCACCAGATGGAAATATACCCATTACTTTTAATTTTAGCAAATATACGCTGTGAGAAAGCTGCTGTAGCAATGCACATCAGAGGGACACACACTTACATCGTTGGCAGTGTGGAGATTAATGGATCCATTCATTTTATGAACTTTCTAAC
The DNA here is from genome assembly GCA_026122265.1 of Ammodytes dubius. Classification (NCBI taxonomy): domain Eukaryota; kingdom Metazoa; phylum Chordata; class Actinopteri; order Uranoscopiformes; family Ammodytidae; genus Ammodytes; species Ammodytes dubius. Next base: position 7,094,268 of record CM047527.1, read on the forward strand.
AAAGTGACCAACTCACTAATATAGAACACTGTCCACTGACACAACGGCAGATATTACATCTATTGACCTTTTTGATTATTAACGGTTGAAAAATAAATCATTGTACTTGTAACTCTCTTTTAAACATTGTTCCAGTTGGAATTATTCATCTTGAGTTATGAATTTAACTTGTTGCAGAATGATGACCAAACAATTTAACCTTACCTAATAGTATATTGTTGTTATAGTTGTCAGGACATCTGTGAGACTGTGTTGGTCAGGACAATGTTGAAGGGCTATCTTGATAAGCTTGTTATAATGCAGTTCATTTGTGTATCATTTTGTTGGTCTAGGGCAGGGGTGGCCAACCAGTCAGAGACAAAGAGCCACATTTTTTACTGTGTTACTGCAAAGAGCCACATCGTACACACGGGTACACACAGTGGCGAGGAGGGCCACAGAGTTAGAGTGGGGTGGCCATCGCACCCCTGAATGAATAGCATGTGATATGCTGTACAACCAATTCAAAGATGATTTATAATCCCAAATGCCCAAATCATGTTAGTATCCATTGTAATGTTTGTCAGAAAACTAAACCCCTGAAGGGGGGTCTGGGGGCATCCCCCCCCCAGAAGATTTTTATGTGTTTTTAACATGTAATCTAAGCATTCTGGTGCATTCTCGCGAAGATAATAAAGGAAAAAGTCAATATTTATTTCAGCTCAGATGAATAGTAAAATTAGCAAGACAATATAACTTGCTAGCAGCCAGATGCCTAACAACTGGACAGAGGGACGGATGACCACTAGCTTTTGACCAAATATCTTGCTCAAAAAATAAACCTTTATTTATGAAAGTCTGCCCTTGCTAAGAACATGTTACACTCGCTAACTACAAACTTTAATTTTTTTATTCAGATTTCAAAAATCTGCTGGGACACGTGCTTATACACATGCATGGGTGGCACGCATGTCACAAGCACACTTATGCTGTTTTCAAGACCTTTGCTGACCAGAGACCAGTTCTAGTGGCCACAGTCCTACCATTAATTTAGTAATTGAAAATTGCAAACTGATCTCATATCAGTGGATTGGAGTGTTTGTGTGATGAACTTGGCAACTACCTATCAAAAAAAGTTAAGAAAGAAAAAAAAATACATATCATCTCTGAACTAGGATACATATCAGGAAAAAAATGTAATTAAAAAAATAAAATTAAAATAAAAAATAACATTTGAACTGGGGGGGGGGGGGGCACTGGGGTGGCCAGTAAGATTTCAGGGGGGGGCGTTTTTATTTTCGCGGGGAGCTTACACATGCATGCACAAGCATTATTTATTGAAAAAAAAAAAAAAAAAAAAAAAAAAACAGGGGGCCCCACACTAGGACTTGAAACGGGCCCCCAGATCGTTAAGGCCGCCCCTGTGATAATGACAGGACTGGACTAAAGACGACAGGGCAGTCATTTTCAACAATGAACATTGTGTGCACTTCCTCAAACACAAACTCTCAGTTCAACCAAGTCCACAAACAAAAATATAACAATTTACAATAGCGTTTTTCTCTTACTATGCATGTTGCTTTGTGGGACTTACTTTTAGCATGGAGAGAGCTGAAGTGGCGCTGAAGATTTGAAGCCTTGAAATGCGCAAATGACACCTGGCATATAAGGCAGAATGGCTTGGCATAACGTTCAACAAAAAATATGAACTCTCCCACTCTGTTTCGGAGCGAACTTGACACAAATAGTTTACTCACGGAAAACCTCCCTCCAAGCTGAGCGGCCAGTTTTATGTTGCGTCCGCACCAAACGTTTGCGAACGTTATGTTGCGTCCTCAATTAAACATTTGCGAACAGGCATACACATAGGGCCTACACATTAATAAAATAAAAAATGAAATAATAGACATGTAAAACGAACGTAAGAGCCGCATGAAACGTTTGCGAACATGCACACACATAGGCCCACAAAAAAAAAAAAGTATATAAAAAAAAAAAAAAAAAAAAAAAATTATAATCACATAATTTGATATGAACTGAAGAGCCGCACGAAGCTGGGCAAAGAGCCGCATGCGGCTCGCGAGCCGCGGGTTGGCCACCCCTGGTCTAGGGTTAGAGAATATATGCTGTGCTGGGGTGTTACTTTTGAAATGGAGTGATAACCTAAGTAATAATATAACTTTTTGTTGAGTAACGACACCACCAATGATCCTTCTTTTACTGAGACTCAATGTACATGGATCACTAATCTGCAATCAAATCTGGAGACCTTCTACTTTATATCAAGAGGATTTTTTAACAGCCTGTAATAAGTGGGCCAGTTTCATTTACTATTCTTTTCCATCCTTTTTCGCTGTCTTTCCTGATTATGAATCAAATGAAGCACATACTTCTTGCCCCAGCAAAACACTTAAGAGCTGTACACTGACTTTTAGTTGATGTTTGGCAGTTTGCAGCTCCGAACCATTCTACCCATGGAGTGAATACATAGGAGTGTGCCTGAGGCAATGTGCAGTCAAGTACAAGTGGAGATGTACGTTTCTCCTGCTGTACCCCCGGAGGGATTATATTTGGTCGGAGCCAGGTGCCTTTTCTGCTGACCATCCTTTCTTCTAAATCCAGCAACGGCTCAGTGCAAACCTCAAACCTTCCCTGACAGGCGTCGGGGGGGGGACGCACAGACACAGAAATCTGAAAAAAAAGGGCGGATGAAAAACAAGAGCCATAAATGTCAGTCTCTCAGAGATATCTGATATATCCTGGTGCTGCAATCTGTTTGCAGCGGCCACTATGTCAACCAACAGAAAAGACTGAAATACTGTATGTCGGCTCGGATGAGAACCACTTCGGCTTTGTGTGGGCTCTGAGGTTTGGAGCGGAGACATTAGGGACATGGAGCGCCCTGTGTGTGTGTGTGTGTGTGTGTGTGTGCGTGTGTGTGTGTGTGTGCGTGCTCTCCAAAGAAAATAATTGTATTTTATTTCCTAGCCCTCCTCCTCCCCTTACCCTAAGTGGCTTTTGTAGCTTGTCAGGGACGCCATTGTAAATAAGAACTTGTCCTTTAATGACTTGCCTTTTGAAATGAAGGTGAAATGAAATAAATGAAAGGGAGAAAGCAAAAGTAATCCGACACGCTGTGTTGTCTTCTTCTTGCCGAGAGGAGAGCACATTTATGACGGAGACAGAAAGAAGTGCCTTTTGTACGGCCACGACCAGAGATATTTCAGCAGTGAGGTATCCAAGGCTACAACGCTTTCATTTTGACATCACACAACACAACAGCTTTAGCTCTCCTTTGAACACTGTATTGTTCAGCTCATCAATGCGTGCACAGTATCTGGCACTTCTATTAGCTGCTTAAAGCAACATTCCTCCCCATCAGCGAGTGTGAAATATTAAACAGCAATGGAATTGGACAGGAGCTTTAAACTGCTTTGAGCAGATGCTCAGTGCTTTTAAGTGCTGAATAATACATTTTGGTTCAATGTCTCTGTCTCCATTAATGCCCCAGCTAAACGCTGCCGGGATTTCACCAGTGCATTATTATTTCTCATAAACACTACTCAGACAAATCAGGATACGTTAGCATACGTGCACACACACACACACACACACACACACACACACACACACACACACACACACACACACCTTGACGGTCAAAACCACCTGCAGCCAAAAGGAACATTACACCTAATTTAAAGAGTAATAGATCTCATCAGTCAGTGGACCTTAAGCATTATGCTTGGACTCACATGGGCGCACAGTCATTAATTCCACCGTGGTGATACTCCGTTATAAGCACTGACCGCCTGCAATTACAGGACCTACTATAGAATTTGAAAGATGTCTAAAGTTTTTCAGTTTGGTTTAATCATACTTAAAGGTTTATTTATGTTTTCTATCAGTATGGCTTTGCCTGAGTGGTCCACCTGACACATATAATGGACTATTCATTCATTTCTATTCTTCTTTTTAGGGTTGATACAGGAAGTAATATGCAATTAGAGGGCCCAGCTTTTGCACACTGGGATAGATAATACATATGTACTTAATCGTATTGCCTCCTGTCATTTCACACTAATCCTTATCTTACAAGCTCAGTATCTGTTCTCATTGGTCACGCTGTGCGGCACCTTTTCAGCTCTCGCCCTCGACACCCCTTTTGTGTGTGAAGCATTTATCATCTAAGTGGATTGACAGAGGAGGGAACACATATCTTGAGCCCCGTGCTGATGTAGCCGCCTTACTGTTATTCAATTAGTCTGCGGCTTGCTTCCTGGAGCCCACAGAGGCTAACAAAGGGCGGTTTAGGGAGGAGATGCTGTATCAAGGTTTACGGGGGGACGCCAACACTAAGTTAGTAACCACCAGCCTGGTCCAAACCGTGCCTCGCGGATCCATGGCTATTGACAGTCCTGATTGATTTCTGTGGGAAAAGGGATACAGGCTCATCCCAGCTAAAACCCTCCATGCGTTCCGAATCGCATACTCTTTCTTGTTTCTTAAATTCTACATACTACATCTCTGACGATAAAAATGATCTAGTCAGGATGCAGTAGGAATACAATTGGGACACTTTTACTTTATTTCATCATAACATTGCGCCTTGATCTTGCCTCTTGCTTTTATATCCGTCGCATCCCTGTTTGCTTTCATATGGAGGCTCCATCGATGTGACGTCACTTCAGGTGCGCACTGGATTATGGGTCAGAATCGGCCAAATAGCATGCTGTTTTCAACACTAAAAATCTCATCCGGATGTATGTAGTAACATTCAGGTATTTCTAACCATCCTAAATCTGGCCACAAGAATGGGACATCCTAAATCTTTTTTCTACCAGAACCTACTAAATAGTGGGTATTGGAATGCAGAGCCTGTAACCACCCAAACACACTCACACAGACACTTGCAGATTTGGATTTAGGTGCCTTCAGATCATAAGGGATGCAAACAGAGCCTAGATCAGAAGGCCATGGAGAAACCTAAGTAACTAAATGGCTGATGAAAGTGTGCCAAAGGTTGAAGCCCGCCATTTCCCCACCTTCCAGATGATACGACGTAAATTAAGAACTCTGGATGTAAAAAATATCATCTCCTGAAATGAGAACATGTGATTTATAAATGAAGGATTTTATCAGAATTTTTCAGCATAATTTCAATTACTCCTTCACTAGAAAAAAAGTGATTGTGTGCTAGGAACAATAATGATGGTTAATAAAACAATTTAGATGTACTTTACAGCTTTTCTGCAAGCTTTGATAAAACCCTTTCATTTGAGTCGCTCCAAGTAGCTGTAAAATATTGACTGAGATGACTGCTCGGAGTTTCACTGCATTCTAAACCTCGATGGCTCTCCTCTTCCCACATGTGGAGTGGCGAGAGCCGTTCAGTTTTTACCTTGGGCTCTTTTTCAAACGCGGATAGGCTCCACAAGCACCGATTCAAACAAGTGCATTCCAACACACGACTCATCATTCGACACCAGAGCAATGCAAAAATAGCTGCTGAAATTCGGGGACACTTTTGGAAAAAATATGAAAAAAAAAAAAATGGCACAGTATTAGAAAAACCAACAGACAAATGCCACACACGGTTCCAGGTCTCTCGCAGTAGCTTGGTGTGTATACTTTGCCACTGGACTGTATGATACTCGGTGAGGGGCCAATTTGAGGGAGATGGGTACTGACTATGGCACTCGTAGCCAATGGCACCTGTCAGTGCCTGTGCTGACATGTGGGACTAAGGTGTACCTCCTCCCGTGGCTAGAGAGAAATATGGCAGGGATAGCCTTTAAAAAGTCTGCTACATGGTAACACTGTATCATTAACAGGCCCAACTGAAGGCCTGAGCTTGGCCTTCTTCCAGGGAAAAGGAGAGGGAGAGAAGGTTGAGCGGCTCTCAGCTCCATCTCGTTACCCCCCCCCCCCCACACACACCACACACACACACTCCCTCCCTCGATATATCCTCCTCTATTTTACTCTTTGCGCACCATGCAAAGTCAGCACTCTCCAACCATCTACCTTTAACACATCAAATGTGTGCCCGCCAGCCTCTTTTTCCAACTGAGTTTAGGAGAAAAAAAAAATAGAACAGGAGAAGTGTAGAGAAAGTGTTACCCGTTAGGATATCCACCTGATGGCTGAGGCAGCAGCTCTCATTTGTCTGCACCATTTCAGACAATTCAGAAATAAAGTTTAACTCCCCATCTTCAGTTAAGATCAAGTGTCCTTTCCCTTATAAAATCCAACTTACTGTAAAACACCCATTACTGGTAAAAATAAAGGACCAGTCCAGTTATGGTGAAAGTTGCGTTGCTACGGCAGTAAGTGGTGTATTTATGAGAACTCAAGCTCTGTGGACTTAACAAGCTATAGGCAGCTAAGCGAGTGGGCGCAAATCACTTATGATTGTCATTGCCTCCACCTCACCTTACCCCAGGCCCCGGATCAGTGATCTTAGGACGGGCTTGAATTTCACATTCATGATGTGTGTTTGATGTGTTTTTTGGAGCCAGTCCATAACCATTACAGTAATGTTAATGGTAATCCATGAAGTAGCCACCTCCCCATTAATAGGGACTTTAAGCAGCAACGTTTTAGGGAGGGCTACGGCGTCGGGGAAAGATTCCAACGGTTCCATTTTCACTAAGCAAACACTCCCAGTGGCTACTCGCTGCATAGTTGACGTAGCGCTTACAACGTCAAAAACCCCATTCCGCCATTGTAAACTGAACGGACTATGCTCTGACTCGCTTCTTCCAAACCAATCGCAGCAAATATGAGTGATCTGAAGTGGGGGTGGGGGGGCATGGCATTAAGAACCATCTGTTGGCCAGCAGGGTTACTGACAGTTGCACTGGTCATCTTAAGTATTCATTCTGTTCTTGCTTTTCCTGAAGAGCGCTCGGCCAGCACCTCCCACACACATTAGAGTTTGGAGAGCGTGTGCTGTATCTCAGGGGAAGACTTTACCCTTTAGTTATGATAGAGGCCAACCTCAAAGCAAAAGCTATGCATCCGAGTTATGAGAAGAGAAGGGGACAGCATAATACATAATGGATGTCTGCCATAGAAGACTGGTTCACTGTTGCCTGTGGGAAGATGTCACAGGTTATCCTGGCAAAGAGGACATTCCCAACATTAAATGAGGAGGTACACAGACATAGTTCATTATTTCTTGGAATAATTTAGTTTAAAAGGCTTGGATGACCAGATGTGACATGGTAAGAAACTGTAGCCAGTGCTTAAGTTACAATGAGGTCACTGCCACCTCACAAGCTGTTAATTTGCAGTAACATTCAAACTCCAAAATCCAATCAATTCCCATTGAGTGTAAGTTTGTGCTACATTTGACAAAATCCCTAAATGTGCTAGGTCACTGTGACCTTGACCTTTGACCTCCAATATCTAAAGAGTTCATCTTGGAGATCAAGTGTGAGTTTGAGCCAACTTTAATAAGCCTTATTGCGGCGCGGAAACATAAAATGACAACTACAACTATCTCACCCACTCACTCAAACTGTTCTGAACAGAGATAACTATGTCAAGTCTGAATGTAAATCTCATTTATGATCTTCCAGTGACCTATAGCACCGAACAAGAGATAAAAAAACAGCCCTTATTATATTTCACTGGCTATAGGTTTTGAAGGGATTTTTTTGCCCACCATGTTGTGTGTGAGATCCAACACAGAGAGGTGATGAGAAGCTGAAACAATGTTACAATCACCAATTATTTCATATTGTCGGATTGGGGAAAATGCCCGAAAGTGCAAGCTACCACCCAAAAGTTGAGTGGTTCCCCCTCCTCTGCTCCTCGTCTTGCTGCCATGCTTGGCTTCTCTCTCCCTGACCATCCTGAGGCATTGATCACGGCATAGTGGGGTGTTTGCCAAACGGAGCCTTCGGCCATGCGTTAAGGCTAACAAGGTGAAAAAAAAAACCTGATAATGAGCAAACTCAAGAATAGAACTGACCTTACTGCACTGTTAGTTTTCCTCTCAGTACAAATCATCCCATACATTACTCCTGCTGGCATACAAGGGCACTAAGTGGAAAGTATGAAAGGAGTGTTCATCATCCACGACCGCACACACCCTGACCCAAAGCTGCACAGGGCAGAAATGAGAGGAAAGCTCTGGAAACGCCTTTCAGTCCTTGTTTATGTGCATACTAAATGTTTATCATCACAGAATGAGGGGGAAGAGGCTGCATAAGCCAAACACGAAAATAACAGGCAAACTGCATGGTGGCTGTCGTCTGAACTTCACAAGCTTTTGGTATGTCAGCGAAAGGCTGATGGAAAGGCAAATAGTCATTATCTCCCACCCAGGCATCTTTGAGCAGCTTGTTGCCTAGCATGAGACGTCTGTTGATGATGGAAGCATATGCACTTCACAAGTAGCTTCCAAAACATATTATTACATCTCCCGCCGTGGCGTTTGAAGTCTAACTTTTAAGTCATCTGCATACACAGTAGTCAACTGACCAAAGCATTTCCCTGAACGATGCTAAGAATGAACCACAGCAAAATATTTATATAAACTTTCTTAAGCTGTAAAATATTCTTATTAGGGGGCGCTAGTGAGCAGGCAATGGAGTAGGTTGCATTTTTAGTCTCGTTGCCATTTGACGGTGGCACATGACGCATAAAGCTCTTTAAGAAGGTGAGGACCAAGAAAAAAGCTTCAAAGATGCTGGACAATCTGAAATCTTTGGTAGCAACCACATTGGTGGAGGAAGGATAGCTCCCCTCAGCTGTTCACCATGTTTTCCAGTTTCCCTTAACAGAACCAGCGAAGGAGATCCACTCCAATCTGCTGTAGGAGAGGGAGATTGGGGGATTATGAGTCCACAAAAGGTTGTAAGAGCAGACAATGCTATATCTGGTACTACTCCTCTCACTCCCAGTGCTTTGGTAAAGGTACGTTTGGCTCGCTTTAAACGGGAGACTGAGGATTAACTGCAGGCTCGTCAAGCAGAGTATGAGCGCTGCATTGTGCATGTGGAAATGCTCTTTCTTTTACTATTAAACAGTATAGTTTTACTCACTCTATTTTGATTCATCTAACACTCACCAAATAATTGTATTTCTTTTAAGTGATTAAGTGATCTTTTTTGAGTTCTTTGTTTTATGCAGGCCAATAATTTCACCCCTTTTTGAAATAGAGTTACATCTTTTCCAAAACCAAAGCATATGTTTTCTGACATGTTTGTTAGAAATACAAAGCAATACACTGCATCAGTTAGGGTTAAATAACTTGTTGACCACTAATTAATCACTGTAGTTGTTGACGATTGAGGGCTCTGCACTTTCACATGACATTTCAAGGCATGAAAGTGACAAATATTTACAAGTTTAATTTAAGACGGCATCATGCCCTTTGTGGCAGGGGCAATTTTGAAAAATAGGCCCTACTTGCATTGAAACTGTGGATATAACAATGCATGATTAGAAATAAAAACATTTATTTAGCCCCTGGTTCAATTACAGCGGTTTATGTTTCATGGCACCATAACGGTGCCTATCAGCAAATGCAGCCCGTCACGCAGCCATTTTCTTTTATTTTCAATCAGGTTTGATCAAGCTGTAATTGATTCACTAATTGCCTTTAATTATAAAGTCAAATACTGGGTTATCTGTTTCGGGGGCTATCAGAGAAGAAGTTAATACACTGGATGATAGGGTTAATAATCACAATCAGTGCTGCAGTTCTCATTATATCCCAATATGCATTAACACAATTCAATTACCTGATGGACATATAATTACTTTGTTTAACACCTTCTTCAATCTTTATTACAATGACATAAAATACTTCGCTGAATAAAACCTACATCAATCAGTTATCACCTAAAACATCACTGGGGGACGTTGCTTCTTAAAATAAATATCATTCTGCTTTCCCCTTTCTCTATGTGCGATCTGTGGGGGAGGCTTACATTGGAGCAGCTGCCGCTAAGCTATTTGCAGCTTATTGACGGAAATGAATCACAGTACGCACATTTTCCAGCACTTTATTTCTAGAAACCAAAGTTCCCCACTTGTCAGCGGGAGGGTGGTGCAGAGATTTCTGCTGCTGATGCTGGTTGTCGTTGAGATAAAACACACGCTCGCTTTGCTACCACTCGCTTTTGTCATCACCTGATAAATAAAACATCGATGTACTTCATAGGAAAGGGGGCTGCCTCGGTACCCACAACGCACCACTTTCCCTGAGTGCACTATGGACACAATGCCACTGCCTTGACGACCACACACACACACACACACACACACGCACACACACACACACACACACACACAGCTCTCGTTCTCTACCCCTATCCCTCCTACGCTCATATTCATTCTGAAAATATTCATACGTGTTCCTGAAACAGTTGGCTTGTAATCTGCAGAGCGTTGCAGAACAACCAGCACATGTACTAATAGAGTCAGGATAATGCCCGTGCATTTACATGAACGCCTGCAAAAGCCTTCACACCCACGAGACAAAGCTAGGATTGAAAACAGAGATAATTCGGCTGCATTATTACCTCGCTTTAATATTTGAATAATCCCCTCAAACAATTGTTTTTTCTTGCAGATTATATCGTCAGTAAATGTTTGAGGCGCAGGGGATGAGATAGACTGTAGCTCTTTTGAAATGCAGCAGAGACGGTTGCATCTCCTCACCCCCGTGCACTAAAACGTGACCATTCCTAAACACCTAATACGCTGCTCTGTCAGCAGCAGCATACTCTCAGACGCCAAGCCCTGTTCCATACAAACCCTCACTGAGTGCTTTCTGCACAGTCAAACATCACAGATAAGAACGCCATGCATAATTGAAAGCACACACACTGAATGGTATGACATGAGAGAGAGAGAGGGGGAAGACACATATCAATGTGGCTGCTTCCAGGCACCTCCTTTTTACTGCCTCAAAAATAAACAAGAAAATGTACAAAGTGTGGGCCCAGAAAAGGCCCTATGAAAATGAAATGGGTGGATATTATTTAGCCGCGCCTGGCTGAATGGCTCTTGTAAAGGTTCAAAAGTTTTATTTTTTCCATCCCCAAGTCTTGAGTAGGGACCTCATTGTAGCATGTGAGTGAGCTGAATTGGGCTTGTTTGGTATTCGTTGAAGAGTCAAACACTGTAATGGTGATGAACTACAGATGAAAGGCAGAGTGCATACAGACAGTCAACCGTCCGGTGAGATACAGATGGACCAGTCAATGTGATGGTATAATGTGTAGGGGAAATGGACTGCTGTGAATGTAGTGTTCCAAAGAGCTTTTACAGATGCTTATTTCAACATCAATATGATAAATAATCTCCGTTATTACCATCACCCGGCTGTTTGAACTGTCCTGATGTGATGAATCCACCAAATCATTCCCCATTTGCAAATTGTAGGTAGCGAGACATATGAAAGCTGAGGCGTTATTGTACTATCAATCACAAGCAACCATCAAACCTTACCTTAGCGGTTGCATATATGGATGCTCTTAATGGAATTGTCCATCATTTAGGGTAACGCGCATACTAATTTTTCCTGCTGAGAGTGAGATGATAAGATTGATACTAATCTTTAAGTCTGGTTAGCTTAGCATCAATACTGGAGACGGGTGGGAGGAAGGGGGAGAATCTTCCTACCAACTCTTTATTAAACGATCTCAGTAATGAACATTATTGTTATCTTCAGTGCGATTCTAAAAAATAAATAAAAATTAACGCTTTGTTTACAAACTTTTTTTGGGAGCTGCGACTTCTTGGCTGTCTCGCAATCAACCAAACGAGACATTATGTGTGAATTTCGGAGCATTACAAAAGAAAGACAAAAGCATATTTTCCTTCAAGTTGCAATTGCCAGTAATCAGTGGTAGTCACACAACACTTCAAATGCAATCCACGTAGACAGAACAATTGAAAAATGTATCTTCAAGCCACTACATTCTTTGATAGAATAACTGATTGAGACTGAAGAAAGCTTCAGCAGCACTTAAGGTTCAGTTTGGCCCTGATTTGCCCCGACATCTTCTCTGTTTGTTCCTCTGCAATATTAATGAATATGTGATTGCTGTGGTGCAATCATGGCCACAAACAAACAGTATCCCTCATATTAGCCGCCACTCACCTTGTGCTGTGCCATAGAGCTGTCTCTCCTCATTGGCGGGTTGTTCACACCTTAAAATGGCTGCTATCTGTTCAGTAGCCACCCAGGATATCCTCCTGCTTTACAACATAGTTGACAGGATATGTTGATGGATAGCTTTATTATAGGTTTCAAATGAGAGAGTTTAACTCTCACCCATTTGCTGATTTAAGATTGGGAATTGGAGTTTTTTTTTGGGGGGGGGCAGGGGGTGCCGTGGTTTCAGAGTGAGCACTAAAGGTAAATATTTTAGTGGATTGAAAACAGATTAATGCTTGTATTACAATAAACCCAACTGTGCCCAATGAACGGTCCAGAAATTAAGATTATTTCAAACCTACCCAATTCTCAAATGGCATGACAATGGTATGGACATTTGTATATGTTGAAATGTTACTGTCCATTATCCTGGCCAAAACCATGTTTGAGGTTAGCATATATGTTGATGCAGTTTGAAATATAAGTGAAACTGTAGAATTAATAAAATTATACTCTTTTTATTAAGTGGTTGACTGACTCTTCCCTGCTGCCCCCCAGGCCGCCTGTTAAATGATGTGCAGGGTAAGCATTGCATCCAGTGTAATAGCATCATAAACAGAGAGGATGAAAATGATTATATAGAACAAGAGAGAAAGAGAGCTAATGGTTGAGTTTGCCCGTGTTGGCAAGCACAGGCCCATAATGCAATGCCTGGGAAATACAGATGACGAAGAGAGAGAGAGAGAGAAATAGTGTGGTTTGAAAAGTGAGTCAGCTACCAGGAAAAAAAGCTTCCCCTCTCATTCTATTCCTCAACTTTACCTTGCCCAGAAGGTATTGTGAGGGAGAACTGCTAATCCACTGAGTCTTGCACTATACCAGGGAAGAAAAATAGCTGCCTCAGCAAAAAAGCACAGTACAGGAGCAATGACAAGGTGTGCCCCCCCCCCCCCCGAGCCGCCTCCCACTTCCACCCACTCACTCACATTTTACATACAAATAGCTGTCAAAATAAAATTGCCTACTTTGAATAAGAATTTCCCCGGGACAAAAACACAAATATACAAAGGGACAAAGCAGCCCACTGGAACAGTCAGCGGAGAACATGATATGATATATGAATGTGTCCTAAATTGAAAGACATCAGGTTATGACTTTGCAAATAAAGTAATATGTCACTTTCATCACTTTTTTTAATTTAAATGTTATTAGCTTTGATATTGTGTTCCGGGATGCCTCCCACTGGGGAAAATAATGATTATCTTTCATTAGAACAGTTTCAGTGATGTATAGATAGAAGGCGATAGAGGGTCAGACTTTTGAAAGAAGAAACATTACTATTATTTACAACGTAGACCATGTGAGCCTCAAGTGCTTATGTTAACTGATCACATAATACAACTTTTAAATAAAGGTAACCGCATTTGCATCGTATTTACTAAAGAGCATTGGTTTGCCTTCTTTTGTCCAAAGATCTTGAATGTATCACTATGAATATGTACACAATGCAATCTAATGCAATCCAATGCAACGCCCCTTCCATTTAAAACTTGTACCAATTGAGGACGGTATGTAGTTTTAGGTATGTAATTTTCTTTTCTCAAAATGATCAAAGCTGCATATTAAATGGCTTATACTAGTTTGTTGTTTTTATTTAAGGTTTAATATCCAAAAAGGACAATATTCTTTCTCCCGTTTAAATACAATGCAAACATAATAGACAAAATGAATCGTTTGTATTTGATAGTAATATGTGTAGTTTGGAGTCAGTGTATATACAGCTTTAGATGGGTTACCACAGCCAACACAAGAAGTGGGCATAAAAAGATGGAATTAGAGCTGTATTCACATTGGTGGCCGTAGCTATAAATCTAGCGGCTACACTTGATCCAAGCAAAGCCCAGTGAGGTCAAAGTTCAAATTGCACTAGGAGCTCCATAAGCTGCCACTTAATTTGGCATCTGGAGTGCCATGATCACTGACCATTATTAGCGTTGACCTTACTTAGGAAATATGAGACAAGAATGGCCGAGGCATTGTGTTTGTGCCATTCATTTTGATTTCAAGCAACAGCCGTATAGATAGGCTAATCAAGAAAAATGAGAAGATTATCAATCAAGGGCATTACGCCAGGCAGGAGCCAATTTATCCCTGACGAGAAGCCTCTGAATGGGCCTGATAAATCATCAAGGGAGGGGATATCATTTCCTCACAGCGAAATAAACTGTAGCGCAAGCATATCTCAAGCCATTAAGGGCTAAAGTTAGCTCTCGCGCCCCCCCCCCCCCCCTTCCCGCCAATCCATCAAAGGGGTAGGCAGTCTTCAGTGTGAGACTAACAGCGGGCGCGTCTGTGTGCCTGTGAGGTGCCCTCAAGAACAAATGTTTCATTTTCATTAGTTACCGGGTAGTGCATGCCTCAGGGCCACGACTAGGCTCTCTCAATGCCACCGAGTGTAAATCTCTCACGGGACGATAAGGGATGGGAAAAAAGTTTTCAGACACTTTTCAGTTTTAACAAGGGTGGGAGTGAGAAAATACTGAGTGGTGAGAGGATATTCATCTCACTTTAAGTAGTTTCTTTTCTTGCATTAGAGTCCCGCTGATAAGGCTTGGCCTCCATCTGCAATGATAATCACTCTGCCTGTGAGCTCAGATATAGTGTAATGCAATGGTAAATAGGAACTAATGACCAACCTTTGGTTCAATGGCCTTGTTTTTCTCAGAACATTTGTTTAAACTTGCTTTAGACTATTTGCCCACATTTTAATCCATCATGATCACTTTGATAAAGTTCTATAGCAGATGAGTATTGCAAAAAGCAGACATGGTTGATTTGAATATTTAGTAGTTTAACTGTTTAACTCTGGAAAAGCCCTATAGCCTTTCCAATCAATCATTGTAGCATCAACTAAAAACAATACTTTTGGTCAGGATCAGGGACCGCAGATCCTTGAAGAGTTTTAAAAGTCATTCAATTTAGGCTTTGATATTTAAGGTCTATGTCTGGAGGGGCAGCATGAATTTGAACAGGGGCATGACGATTGAGCATGGCTTTTTTCTTATCTTTCTAGTTTTTCCAATTCATTTCTATACATTTCAATTTTTTTGTATCCAACACTTACTCTAAAGGCAGTATGGCCATTTGTAAATTGCGTATTACTGATGTTTAAACTGGTTAGACCCCTAAATTCTGTTGCATTGTAACCCGTTACTGTGTAATGACTAAAGTGAATCTAATCTAATCTCATTTCATTGTATTAACCACTTTCTCGTGACACACAATTCACCTTTTTCGACTCGGTAATCCCAAATCAATCACCCTTTGTTCTTCTTCTCCTCTCACACTAGTCTTTTATGTAAACCTGTCCGCAGGGCAGACGTCGCCGATGGCTCCTGCTTGAGAGACAAATCCAGATGAAACAAATGGAAAGAATTTAGACAAATGAGACAAACAACTCTCAACTGCTGGAGGGCTCTTTGTTACGCTGGTGTTGTTATTATAATTTATCTTCCAAAAAGTGATAACTTTATGTCAGCGAGACTTAACGGAGAAATAGAACCTCCGCTTGTCAGATCATGCTGACGTGTCTGGTGTAACGGAGCTTTGTGTGTCCCTATTATTTTCACAGCCCTTGTCCTCAAAAGTGCCACGTGGGCGGCACACTCTGGCAGATCACAACCAGAGTGTCAATCTTCCCTTGAGACTTTTTGGAACTTTCTGAGCTATTGTGATTTTAACCCCATTAAGTCAATGTTTAACACAGTTTTTTTTTTTTTAATATATAATATCCCTACCAAAACTTGTTCTGGCCATTATTATTTTTATTTCATCATACATTTAAAAGTGTTATACATTTCCATAAAAACAGAGACATAAACGGATGATAGCATTCACACAATGAAAGCATCACCCTCAGAAAGTTGAACTTTGACATTTTTGCACTTAATTGAAGGTTTTAGTTGAAATGTGAACAATCGGAGCGGCCTCTGGTGTCAAAGCTGGGCCGGTGCTGTTTGCTGACAAATTACAGTATAGTGAAACCGGCCGCTGATTGGCCTTCCTAACAAGCAAGTGAACCTGAAATGACAGGTTTGAGCACACAATTTACCAATCCAAATCAAGTGACAGCTTTGCAATCATTCCGCTCTCTCTCCACTCATTTGCGGTGGCTCCGTGGCTCATGAAAATGAGAGAATCTCAAAGAGCAGAAACAAACAAGTAACTGTTGCACTCTACACATTGATTGATAACTCCGAGAGGATCGCTGTCACTTTCACACACTTTTTTTAAATAGTTATTGATTGCCTGTAATTGGACTGTCAAAATGCTTTCATGTGGTATTGGGAAAGGAAAGAGTCAACACAATGCTAAGAAAACAAGAGGGTTTTAACAAAGGAGGTGAGATCATATGCATTCATTCATAGATTGTTTGGACCATCTGTGAGTTATCAGAGTGTTTTTTTCAAGGTGTTAGAGGTATTCCTTTTAAATATGCACAAATCACATTTGATTAATCACATTTTTACTTTTATTAAAATTACGATTGTGTCTCAAACGATTACAAAAACATCGGAATACATTATGAATCGATTATTTTGCAGCATTCAGTTTTGCAATGCGTATATTGTGTATTGTGCCCGCAGCAACAACCCTGAGCAGTTACCTGCAGTTATTCCCAAGTAAAATCAAGACCCACAAAGATACCACAAGGGTATCAAGGTCACTCACTTTATCTTTGCTTTTAGATCCATTTTGATTCACTATTGAATCAGTGACGTCCCATTTTTTGTCTGAATATGAATTTAGGGGTCAAAGGCTGTGTCTGAGGCTTTCAAAATAAAACAAAAAACCCTGGTTTAATTAGGCTTGATACTATTAGCTGATTTAGATGTTGAATACATCCGCACAATCATTTTAATTTCGGATTTTCTTTAGAAAAACAAATGTTTTTTTCAACTCACAATTGTGATCATGATTTTTAACCGTAATCAAGCAGCCTTTGTGTATGCCTTTTGAATCCAGTGTGCATACTACTCATTGACAATGCAAACTAGAATATAGAGATGTAACTGGCGAGATCAAATACATTTCTTGAGTACAGCAGTATTAAATTGTATGAAAAATGTTGTTTAATTTAATAGAAACTCCTAGTTTGATAACTTCAAAGCATATTTTCAGTCAAAGTGCGTTTATTGCACTTTTTCGTTTAATATGTCCACTGTTTTTCTACTTATAAATATTCCTCTAAAACCATCAGAATTTAATGCTGTAGATGAAAGTGCATATGTCGGCGCTAGAACATGACTTAAACAGTACATACATTTCTATATGTAATATGATCTATAATTTGATGTGCCCGAGGAGCATTGGGCTAGCAGGAATGGACCACATTGATCTCATGCATATGTAATCTAATGCATGTTAATCCTTCCTCGTCTCTTGTCGCGGTTCCACTGCATTCGCTCAAACATTGTCCATTACAAGCAATGTCCCCCCCCCACCCCCCCCCGTTATGCAAATTTACAAATGTTTTGTTTCTCTCTATGATTTGTATAAGATTAGGAGCTTTTAAAAAGGAGACAGAGATCAATCTAGGAATCTCAGCGTGAGATGAAATTACACAAATCCACAGCAATTAAGTCGGTGTAAGCCACGCTCGTCTAGGATCTAATTAGATATGCCGAGTCAATTTTGACCGTCGTTTTTTTTCCCCCCAAGTCTCGAAGAACACTTGTGTAACCGACACATTCCTGTACACACTTCTGCCTGTGATGAGTGGGCAGCCGAGCAAGAAACCTCTGAGTTGTAGTGGTCATTTTCTCCTTGATAGGAGCCGAAGAGAACAGCTGTCAATGAGTGGGAGCCAAATGATAGATGGCCCGGTTTGGGGGTGGGGGGACAGCAAGGCCATTAGAACATGGGGACATTCACTTAGGAGCCCCCCCCCCCCCCAGTTCTCCTGTAGAATGTATATCCTCACCCAGAATCAAAAGGTGCCCGTGTCAGATTCATTTTCACCGCGAGCCCACAGCAGGTGTGAGGCAACTTCTTCTTTGCTCGCGAACAACAAATAAGCAGCACAACACAACAGCAGCAGCAGCTCCCCACGGGGAAGCCTTGAAATGGATTATCTGTCTTTTAAACACCCACACTCCTTTCCTCTGCTTTCTTTCTTCCCCGTCTTGACATCTCCAGCTCTGTGATCCAAATTATAAATCTCAACTGGAGGGCGAGAGATAAAAGTTCCCACAGGAAAAACGGGGCTTTTTATGTAAAGAAGAGGGAGCAGTACGTAGGTTGTAGATGCAAGAGAAGATGATATGGAGCTGACTGAATGAACTAGCAAAGCACACTACAGTCTTCCCCTCACATGTGGAATTACAGTAAATGCTAATGTTTGTCTCTCCCTTAGTGCCATACGGCTGCAGTGTAAAATATTCCTCAACTGCAAATGTATCTTAAATCAACAGCTGGCTGAACTAGCAGCAGGTGATCTGACAGGAAACCCATATAGATGGAGCAGGTTCCAATTGACTGAGGATTGAGGAATGGTTCTGAACAAACTGTGTTGTACACACACACAATGCACAGCAATCTGAGCACACAACATGTGATGGGAGCCCACTACTTTTTATCTGCAGCACTTTCACTCCACCGGTTGTTATTTTTTCCTTTTTCTGCATAAAAGAAAATTTCACAGTGAATACTGACCCACTTTCTGTAAAAAAAAAAATGATCATGCCCCTTTATTCCTGGAAAATACAGGGAAAATGTGAAACCACAGTGAGTCTACCTATTATTGGCTCCTGCTAATGGTTGAATTTAACAGGGGGAGGGGGGGTTCTTCCTAAACAGGCACAGAATGGCTTCCATGGCAACAGGCACATACTTACAAGCGCTGAAGCCTGGCCTTGGTCACCTCAGCACTGCACTTGACAAGGAGACACATTTGTCCAGTCATAACATGATGTCCGCACATATGTTTTGCCAGTGAGGTGATATCTTTTTGCCAAGCGGGGCCTTATTCTATTCTCGTCCAGAACCTAAAGTACAGTGGGCCTGCAGCCGATGTGCATATTTCCAAACAGATACAAAGTAACAGCGAATAACTTCTTCCCACAAACTTCCCCAGGTGGCCGTGGGAATTGAAGTATTTTTAGCGCTCACCCACACAAGATATCGCTCAAATTACCAGTAACCACACATTCACACCCACTTGAGGCTGTTATCAGTACAAAACAAGACATTTCATATCCAATAGTTATTGTGAGAGCCAATTAGGGCTCTAAAATAAATGGGAACTGGTCTATTCCCGAAAGGTGAAGCTGTTTCTGACCACTCACTTACGCCACACAACTTGCCGCTGCAGTATTAATCCTTGTATACCGTGCACTTCGTACATTCACCTGCTTCTTGTGACAGTTCAAGCCCACAGCAACAGTCTAGCTTGGCTCGGTGAAGTGCACTGCTGGGAACTAACATCATGAAACGCACAGTGTACAAGGATTAATACTTTCCTCGTAAAGAAGTTAAGTCAAGTCAAATGGTGAGTGAAAAACAAATCCACAATTTTATATTTAGTAGCTGTATACAGTACGTGTTTACTGTGTAAGCATAAATAGCGTAGCTTGTAATGCTTTAGTCAAACTTACACTGTCTACGTATTGTGTGTGTGCGCTGTCCATGGTGCTGAAACAATGTGTCAAAATGAATTGAAGCGTTGTCACTTTTCAGTCCAATATGCATTGTGAACGTGAGATGTAGTCCTAGTAGGTTGTATTTTGGTGCTGAGAGAGAGCGAGAGCGAGAGAAAAAAACACTCCAGGGATTGTGTATTTTCAACACACAACCCCCCGTTCACTCGCTGCTTTGAATCGCTAAAATGAGATGTTTTTGGGTCCCCACTTGCTCCAGCCCATCATGGCATTAACTTACTCAGCCGTCAGTGAAAGTGAGTGTAAGGTTGCGAAACACTTTATTCACAAAACAAACAGAACAGCAGACCAACAAGAGATGGACAACACAAAAGCCCGAGCGTAGCGACTGCAATGAGACTTGGATGGACAGTGGGTGCGACGACTACTGTGTGAGAACATATTTTAACAAGATTGTTGCTCCCCCCCCATCCAATTCATATGGCCCCCTTAAGACTGAGCCCTGCTGACGGGCCTGGCACCAAGGCCTGCTTTGTTCCCTCTCATACTTCTCACTGCTATTGTTAAACTATTCTTTTTATGCATGTTTGTTCCCCTTCCTGACCTCTATTAACACTTGGCAACGGGCGCACCTTCACTATTCCTAACAGTCTTGATATAGTGACTGGCTACAAGCAAGCTAACTGAAGTATATACATATATACGCCCTGGCTTTCGGCGGCCGCGTCAAACATTTTGCTGACTTCATATCAATCCATATGTGCAGGAAGCGAAAGAGATCCAAGTGTCACAGGAGGACTATCAAACCTCCTCATGGGGCAGGAATGCATCCAAGTGTTTTGAGGCCCATAAAGTCAACTTCTTCCTGGCAGAGAAGCGGTAGCACGCCAGATGACCTCCCGTAATTGGCTTGGTTGGACAGCGGGCCGCAGTTTTGTACACACTTAGACATGAGTGATTGAACATTTCATTTTTGATCCAAGAGAGCTGGAAACACATTTAATTACATTGGGTAGAGCCACAGGAACAACTCCATATTGAAATGTCTATTTGAGTGCCAACCTATAATGCAAATAACAAAAATAAACAACCACATTTATTTTAGAGAACATTTTGGAACAGTTCTGATTGATTGATAATGTAGCAGCCTATATGTTTCAAAAAATGTAAGACATCACATGATTTTTGAGGTATAAAACAAGCTTAAAGACATTTTATGATGTGCATTCTATTCGTTGCATAGCTAGAACATATCCCATCCAGTGCCGTTGCATTATGTTTGCTCTGTGCCAGCGTAAAGTGTTTTTCCTCGTGCTTTCATAACTCTGTGCGAGTTTATTAATTTAGGCAGATTTCCGGCTATCAAGCTGGGTGCAAACGGTTCAATTATGCATCTTGGAATCTCCTTCTATCATGTTTAAAGTAGCTCCGTGGGACCACAGTGCGTGGGCCTATTACCAGACACAAGCCTCTGTAGCATGCAGCTATATTTGGCTGAGTGGTGACCTTTGGCCATGGCGACAGATTAAAGTGGAGTGATTGGTGAGGCTCTGTCGATTGGCTCATTCACACCCCGGGGCCTTTTGCCTGAAGGTTGTCACGGTGAGCCTGGCAGGATTCAATTCACATTCTGAGTTAATGAAAATGCATGAGTGGAGCAGGTGAGGAGGCTGAGTGCCGTATAGACAGTACAAAAAAAAAGGCTGTTTACAACATGACGCAGGCATCTGTCCTCATCAGGCACAGCTGCTCTGAGACTGTCTTATGATTGTTTGGTTGCTTTCGCAGACAGTCGTACCCGCTTTCATATTTAGTACCGGCGTACGCTATTTGTTCTACTGCAGTCTCTTTAGCTGATTTAATTCTTTGTGGTTAGAAAGCTTTGGGTGATGCTTGGAGAAAAAACAAACGTTCACATCTCAGCGGGCGAACGTTGAGATTATAATAGCTCCTGTAAACACGGAGGATCTGAAATTCTTATTCACTACTCCACACTTCCTCCATTGAAACTTCAAACAGAACAACAGTTAGTGACCTCAAGGAACAGTTACGGCTGTGTCAATCAATCCATTGAGCTGTCATGAAGGCATTCGTCTGTTAAAAGAAAAAAAAAGAAAAAGAAGCATAGTACAAAATGTCAAACACATACTGAGTTCTGTAAATACCAAGTTAAAAAAAAGTTTCCCTTAATAAGAACTGAATAGTTGGGGTAGAGCATCTGCATGTTTGGCCCCACAAGTGAGGCTAGGTGCTGAATGGATGACTTTGTAAATAGGATCTGATAGTCATGGTCCACAGAGGATGGATTTCAAATGACTTTGGTGATCCCATGACATTTCATTGTTTTCAAATATTGCTCTGTTTGGTCAGAAAATCACTGACACTAGCATTCAATCTACTGTTAAATTATTGTTTTAAACGCAATCTCACAGCTAATGACAAAACAATTAGTTTGTATAGTATGGGACTTTACACGGTATAATAATAACTCCTGTGAAGTTTACACATGATTGATTTAACCTTCCTCCTGTGTTAACTTTCTGTTACTATCCATGGTGTTAGCGGGTCAGTTTCGACCCGTGTTTGAAATCAGCTGTAAAAAACACTAAAACCTATTATCTATCATCCTTTTTGTTTCTCATCTCTTGGTTACCTTGTTAGGCTTCCTTATCCATGAAAATATTGTTTTTAATATTTTTGGTGTAGGCGGCTGGGCCTTTTTTTTGTCAGTATGCGCCAATTTCAATTAAAAAAATTGTAAAATGAACCTTAAGAGAATCATATAAATAAATATTTGGTTGTTGTGTTACCAGATTATTACTGAGGGGTATAACAACACATTTCTTGACTAAATTTGTTTTATTTATTTTTTCATATTAATATTATTGACTTTTTTAACATCTATTTTTAACAACAACTGGTCAATTACAACCCATAAATATTTATTTCAGAAAAGAGCAAAACAACTTTTATTTCAGCATTATACAAACACACAATGAAAACCAGAACAAGTCACAACACAAAATATAGATTTGTAAGGTCAAATAAACAACCAATCAACAAATCAAACCAATCAAAATCAATTACTAGTTCCAAAACTAGTAAAACAAACTGAGTAAAAGTCTCTGTGTTCATGTGTATTTGTGTGTGTACAGATGTGTGATAAAAAACAACACTTTTAGTGTTCTTTGCAGAAATATTTCTTGCAGGTAAAGCAAAATATGTTTATCTTTCTGTCCTTAGTGCTTCGGCAGACCTGACACCTCTTATTTTTAGAATCAGGTGGCCATTTTCACCAAAAACATGATCCAGAACTTGGCTCACTGTAGATCTCCTCATTTTTGAATGCTGCAAATAGGAGATGTGCACTCTGCAAGTCACCAACTCTATACTGAATTGACCTCACATGTCTGAATATGCCCGTCTGTTTCGCTTTTATGCAGGTATAAGGGCAAAACAAGTCAAAATGTGAACCCCCCAGAGCTCACATGATTGGGAGAGGAGCTGACTGCCATTGTGTTGGCTAACAGTGCACTTATGATTTCAGTTTTGGCTCTAGTTATTGTTTTTTAAATCTTACTTTATAACCGGGTCAAAAACAGCCCAAACACCACCAGTGTTATAATTTCCACCAGAGCATTTTATAATTAAGTGACATTTTTAAATTTTTTTAAATTTTGTTGAAATAGAGGTTCCTGACAAAGTCAAGAAATCTTGATGCAATAAACAAAATGTAAGTGGTTCTTTTATGCATTTGAAAACCAAAACGGGTCGGTGGCGACCCTAACACGAGAGGAAGGTTAAGCAAAGAATGAACTTTGGAATTTGCTTATTAAAAACATTTTTTTTTAGATGTACTTGTAGTTCTGAACAGAAACAAAATCGAAATATTAAAGAAATCAAATACAGAATGTTGCTTTGCTGATAAAAAAATAAAACAAATTATATAAATGCATATACAGTATTATACACATTGACTCAAACAATAAGTGCCAGTTAATGGGGCACACTTAGGTTAAACTAATGCACTCTAATACAAGAGCTCTGCGTTATATATTCAACCTTCATGACGGTTTAAATTGTAGAGGTGTATATTTAACTGCAGAATGTAGTTTGTGGTGCTGTTGCATTGCATTGCAATACACTTATAAAATATCACAGAATAATCTGTCAACTGACTGCAGGCTAAATGACATGTTAAAGTAAAGTCATAAAAATACATTTCTTTGTTGTGCACTTTTCTCTCTGGACATCTGTGTTTGTGGTTGATGATGATTCCCCCGCGAGCAGTGTAACAGGTGGGTGGATGGACAAAACAAAAGATCAAATCGATAGACTCAACCAGCGCTTAATTGCACAGAGGGAGCCTACGTTTCTTTTTTTATTACTGGCTCTGGTCAAACTTTTAATATACCTCCAGCCTCTGGAGTGTGTTGTTCCCACGCAGCTGGCTTTGTCTAAGAAACAAAGGCTTTTTTTTACACAATTTTCAAACACCGCCTTCCAATGTTAGCAACTCACCGTTTTCAGGAGAATAGTTTACAAACAGCAGAGAATGTAATGAAGTCACAGTATCCGGATTAAGCTGCTTATGAGATTAGAGCGTAAACCACCTTCTCTGCTGTGGAAATTATTAGAAAAACAAAAGGGTTTACCAAGCGAAGAGATTTAAACTGAACTGCAGATTTTCCTCCTTGCTTCAAACGTAATGCTATTGAAATGTGTGCGCAGCGAATTAGTAATGCAAAAAACGCACCTATGTACTACTTTGAGGTGGAGTCTTCCTCCCTGTGAGGTTGACATTTTTCTGTTATGGTTATATGCGATTCCGAGCCATAGATAATTTGACAAAAAACAATCCATAATGAGAATATCATGGTAGGGTGTCTAGGCCGCTTAGTGAGGCAGTACCAATTTTCTAAGTGAGGATGCATAATGTGATGTGCTTCAAATGTGACACAAATGATGCTGGAACTGTGATCAAAGAATACACCCACTGAATGCATCATCATACGGCTCATACAACTCACACAGCTATCATGTTTATGGCATTTGAAGCGTGACCCATCAATTTTTCATTAATCAGGATTCCGCTGTCATATTAATAGACTCTCATTAGCTTTACAAATCAGTCAGAGGGCAAGCTATGGAGATGTACCTGTGTTTAATAAAGTACATCTGTCTTTGTGTATACAGCTTTTTCCTTTAGACGGATACAAGTCATAATATTGATCCAAGTCTAAAGAGTTACATGTGAATAATGCATGAGTATGAGCGGTTATAAACCATGCAGCATCTACAAACCTGCGTCTCAGGACACAGGCTTCCGGAAAAAAACATTCAGAGTTTAGCAATAATTGTTCCTAGAATAAAAATTCATCTTGGCAGGTTCAGTCCTCAGGTCTACAGCCATGCCATCTTAGCATGCTAACACTTTTCAATTAGATCAAAGCACAGCTGCCAGAGTGTTAGCCATTTTAAAATGTTGACCTGATGATGGGGCGTTAATGGCAAACTATCCATTTGTTGCTTGACATTTGCCTTACGCCCACACATGTTAACCTCATTGTAGTGTTAAAATAAAAGTAATGGGGTCCCCCTGTCAGCTGTTAATTTATCCTCTTTGTGACTGCCGACCGCCAGACAGGACTTCCCGTTATTGGTCCGAAAGTCCGAACCATCCAAAAACTGCCGTAACACATGGACACTGACGGAACCAGGTTCAGTATAATCTGGATTGAGACCATCTTTTTAGGTCGGACCATGGTCCACCTGTTTAGACCGGACTGCGGTCCATGGGACGTTTCACACCTGTAATTTAAGTTCGGATCAAAACGGAAAAGTCTGAATGTCCGGACCAAACAAGGTAGGTGTGAGAGCCCCCTTAGATATGGCTCAGGGTCACATTACTATTGCAAACACGCACCGCTTTAAAAAAGATGTGGCAAGGTTTCTATGTATCGATGATTCAAAGGAGGAAACCTTAAAAGCAGGTAGAAGGGAGACTTCTTTCTCTAAATCTACAATGGGTAAGAGGCTTTTACATTAATTGGTATGTCATCAAAAGCTGCAAAGTAAGCGGCGTGGCCATGGAGGGGGAAGAGCGATAAAGAAATAATTAGAGAGACCGGACTCTCTCAGAGACCTCTGGAAACTCTGGAGCTATTTGTGTTCAGATGCTCAGTCTGACAACAGAACAAAATGAAAAAAACAACACAAGCAATTTTTTTCTTGTTTTCCTCTACCCTGAAATAGTTGCAAATGGCTTTTTGGAGCCAAGATACATTGTTAGATTGTTGATGGATGCTAACAACTTTTGAAATTGGCGAGGAAATGGCTAAGACAAACATCTGAAGCATCAGGGCTGCTTGTTTATCAAAGATGCACCATCTAAGCATAATGAAAACCAGATAGACATGTAATAAAATGTAATCTCTCAACTTGTGCTAGAAGTTTGTTCTGTTTTTACCTTGGTATCCATTGCTCCGACTCACAAACTAGCAGAGTGTGTAGACACACACACCCACACACACTCTGCCTGCAGGTTTCCTATAAAATCCAATAAATTCCCAGTTTTCAGACATGACATGCTGTCTCATGGTGTGTTCTCCTGCATTCTCATATAACCCCATTGAAATACAAATGTCTTCCAAATCGGACTGCTGCAGCTGAGGCAAAACAATTACTTTTCTATGAATCAGCTTGTGTTACTGTTTGATAGTAACACTGTTAATCAAAACATGCTATGTGTGATTCCTAAAATGTAGCAATCAAAGCTATTCTATTTTCTAAACTTTTTCATTTTCAGTGAAATTCTGTATATATTTCACACATGACCTTGCACTCCTATAGCCTGGTCCAACCAGACCATCGTACTTCATTTCATTTGTACAGAAGGTCTGGAACTGCCCTATTGGCAAACGTTTACTCACTTGGAGACGGGTGTCTGTTGAAGTTCAAAACTATTAGATCTGCCCAGTGCCACTCTGGATCAGCCAACCAATCGCATAACATTTGGTTGTGACATACAATCATATGAAAAAGTTTGGGAACCCCTCTCAGCCAGCATTATAATTGACTCTGCTTTCACAAAAAAAAAGATAAAAGTGGTATGTCTTTAATTTACCAGGAACAGCTAAGTACTGGGATGTTTTCCAAACAAAGATTTTTTGAAAAGCAGTATTTGGTTGTATGAAATAAAATAAAATGTGAAAAACTGGCTGTGCAAAAATATGGGTACCCTTGTGGTTTTTGTTGATTTTAATGCCTGTAACAGCATGTAAAACTGATTACTTTAAACACAAATTTGGGTTGGATTATGTTGTTAAGCCTTGAACCTCATATAATTGTCTGTTTAATCATGAGAAAATGTATTTTAGGTGCCTAAATGCAAGTTGCACTTCTCTTTGACTCTCTGCTGAAGTGAGACAGAATGGGATCATCAAAACAGCTCCCAAAATATCTGAAAAACAAAGATTGTTCATTGTCATGGTTTAGGGGAAGGCTACAAGAAGCTTTCCCAAAGGTTTCAATTGTCAATTTCGACTGTAGGGAACGTTGTCAGGGAATGGAAGGACACAGGCATAGTGGCAGTTAAACTCAGGCATGGCAGACCAAGAAAAAAACAGGAGCGTGCCAAGTGGCGAACATTGAGAAATGCGTACACCTACCACTGACGAACACTCCGTAAATCCGTGAAGACCATTTTGGTCGGATTGTGTCACTCTGTTTAGACGACTCGTCCATGGCATTTGCACCATAAACTTACTATTTTATAAAGACAAAATTAATTCTTTGTCTATCAGTGCCAAAGCAGTTTCCTTCAATATGAAGCTGGCGTCTAAATTGGCTTTTGCAACTTTAAAAAGATTGTGGTTCATGTGCGCAGAAAGGGAATCCTTAAACAGGCATAAGAGTTTTGTCTAAATTGCATGAATTGTGTTACATATGGATATCACAAAGCGCAGCAATGTTCTTGTGGTCTTTGGGAGGTGATCTTTGGGTTATGTGCAAGACCGATTCTCACAGCCGCTATGCTGACTCTTGACTTTTTGGTTGCTAGACCTGTCGTTTAAACGAACAAATGTGGAATAGTCCTTCCATTCCCTTAACTGTTCCTTACCTGAAATGACATTGAAAGCCTTTGGAAAGCTTCTTAGCCTTTCCTAAATCCTTTGAATGATAATCTTGTTTTAAGATCTTTGGGAGCTGTTTTGATGATACCAAATCTGAGCATCTTCGACGCAGTGATCAAAAGAGAAGTCAACTTGCATATAGAACCTAAAACACATTTTCATAGATTAAACACTAACTTTAGAATTTAGGTTTTCAAGCTGTTAACACATAATCCAACCAACTTTAGTTTAAGTGTCATCAGTTTTACCATGCTGTTACACGACATTAACATCAACAAAACCACAAGGTACCCATATTTCACAGCCATTTTCAACACTTTATTATTTCACACAACCAAATACTGCTTTCAAAATCTTTGTTTGGAAAACTCCCAGTATCTATGTTCCATAAATTAAAGACATACCATGTATCTTTCATTTTTTTGAAGCAGAGTAATTATAATGACTGCATGGGTTTCCCAAACTTGTCTGCTACAAAGAATGATTTTCTGAACGCTTTGCTTGTTTGTGTACAGTTTACAGAACTCGGAATTTCAATTCACTACAATTTGTCTATGGATCTATTTCAACTTGGCAACAGAATTGTATATAGCCATAGCATATTATCTAGTGTATCTTTGGCAATGAGAATAGCGATTGTAGGCGCGTTCCATTGAACTTTCATGCGCAAGTTTAGGTGCATCCGGACCAGCAGATGGTTGGAAATCGGAATAGCAATCGAAATTTCCGAGTTCTAGTATAAAGGAACGCAGATTCAAGAAACATGGGCGCGACTTCGACGTCATCGTTCTCAGCCACTGCTCTGTTCGCTGATTGGACGTCCAAAAATCTGGACGAGGATCCCACTAATACCGCCATCCCCAGAATGACTACTGAAGGGAAATGAAAATTGAGCGAAGTAGGTAGAGGGCGGTGCTCATAGGCGCACCCTATGACTGCATTAAAACTACTAAGCTCGTGAATCCATTTAAAAAATATAATGACTTAGATTGAGTTAGGAACAGGTTGGAAATCTAAAGTATTGGACATTTTCAAATGTGTTCATTCATTCCTATGGTTCCTAATCTCAAATGTAATATTTTAGGCACAATGACTTTTGGGCCGTTCACCTAAACTCTGGTAACATATCTCTCATTCTCTTGTGTCTTTGGTTAGGGCAGACCATTTTTCTGCACCCTTGCTAAATTCCGCTAAAATGTACACACTTGTATGCGCTCCCTGATGCCCCCCGGGCCCCGGGAGATTTTTAAAGTTTTTAAAGTGAAATGCATGAATCTGGTGCACTTTGAGAGGGAAATTAAGAGGCTAAATCTGAAGAATTTTGTATGAAAAAAAATGGAGACACTGTGTCAGATGAATTAGAAGCTATTGGAGAAGGACACATAGATTTTCCATAATATTATTAATTTAAAATAAAATATTATGCAGGGTCCTCTGGGATGGGCTTGTTGCTCATTTTCTGCATTTAAATAATTTAAAAATTAAAAGCGCCATATTACATTATATATTTAAAATGTGCCACGGGCCAATCAATCAGTGTTTGACACCCCTGCACTAGTGGGTTAACTAAGAAATGCAAAAAAAAAAAAAAAAAAAATTCAAAGGGCCATATTACATTATATTTTTAAAATATATAACGGGCGGGCCGTAGTTTGGAGACCCCTGGGCTATATGCTGCACAAACACTATCGGGCGGGGGAATAACGGCTTCGGGTTAGTGTTCTAGGGTTAATAGGTAGCAGGACATGTGTTATCCCTGTGTGTTTGGATGACTCAACAGCATTACAATAGGAACAACTTGAAAATTGACACCCACATGCAGCGCTGTATTATTGTGTATTATGCATGCATTTTAATGACTTCTGAGTATGAAGAGAAAATAACAGTCCCCATGTGAATGCTCCACAAATACTACTGATGCATAAATGTATAGGAAGCATTTTATTGACATGATTGCTCAAAGTTGATGCTACTTTGTAACAATTTGATAAACCGTTAACATAATGCATCATAGTTTCTATTCTTATTGTGTGTGATGTAAATGAACTCTTAAATAAAAGGTGTCCAATAAATGTACAAGTACAAACATGTCGCTGAGCCAATATTATACCCAAAACATCAAACGGAGCACAAATCCATATTGAAGACGCCTCACACTCATTACTGGCCCGTTTTAAAATATACATAAAGCTGTCTTCTAATGTAATGCAAGGCTTTAGTAAAGCAGCTCTTATGTGTCTTACAAAAGGGCCTTGTAAGAAACCGCTCTTAAGAACAAGCCTATTCAACATTTAATTGTAGAATAAATGCACAATAAATGTTCTGGGAGATAACAACTTGGCTCTCACTGCAAAATAAATAAATAAAGTGGGACGAATGCCGAAGGACGGGTTATAGTGTCCCTGCTATCTGGTAGATTGATAGCAGTAAAAATGCTGGATGTGTTTACCACACTATCACCACGGGACCTCGTTTACACAAACAGATCTGAAAGCAGCATCTGAGAATGAACTAATGGCTCATGCTAGCGAGGCCCACACGGATCAAATCGATGGGATGCTTTGGCTTTGAACACTGTTCTAATGTATTGCCAAGGGTTTTCCCATGTCACCCAATTTACAAGTTGGGAGATTTGTAAGCACCGATAAGCCAGAGCTCTAACTTTTTATTTCCTCGCTCTTCCCCCTCATTCTAAAAATGATCCTTATCAGAACATTAAGAGCAGATGAAGCCTTAAATACATATGTGTGTTGTGTGTATGGGGAATATGCCAGCTGATTTTACTAAGTTGTATTGATTGGCACTTTTGGCATGTATTTGGCACAACCGGACCTCCCCCTTTTCACTATGAAAAATGGGTTAGCAGACCTGCCAACCTGTACTCATTTTGCGTAGCAGATAGGCATTTTGACATTAAACTACGCCGGTACAATTTCTCATTCAAAACTGCAAAAGCAAAAGACTTGTCAAGCCTGTAATTGCAATTGTGCACGTGTAGTACCCAAGTCTAACAACGGGAGGCCTGCCAAAAACAAAATAAGAAGAGTTTTACCAATCAGGAGGCCAGATTATTCTGCTTCATCCAATGAGCTGAGTCTGTTTGGTTACCATCACAACAACAGTGGTTGCGTTCCGAATCGCATACTCTTTCTTTTTTCTATTCTACATACTACATCTGACGATAAAAAGAATCTAGTTAGGATGCAGTAGGCATACTATTGGGACGTACTTTTCTCTCTTATTTCATCATAACATTGCGCCTTGATCTTGCCTCTTGCTTTTATATCCGTCGCATCCCTGTTTGTTTTCATAACATGGACCTATAGGCTTCGTCGATGTTACGTCACTTCACGTGCGCACTGGATTGTGGGTCAGAATCGCCCAAATAGGATGCACTTTTCAACACTAACAATCTTGGCCGCATGAAGTAGACCATCCGGGTATTCTAACCATCCTAAATCTGGCCACAAGAATCGGGACATCCTAAATCTTTTTTCTACATACTATATAGTAGAAAGTATGCGATTCGGAACGCAACCAGTGTGTTCGTTCGTGAGCAGCAAGCTAGCGTAAGCTAATAAACTGGTTCTAGAATTGCAGTTCTTACACTGCAACCAACTTGCCAACCTTGGGGAAATATTGAACGTCGGTTGGTTATTAGCAAGCTAACTCATTTATCAAAAGGTCGGGAAAGTGTCTGTGAGTGTTAGTTGTGGACAGGTAACAAAACAGTCCCTGTTTAAAACTGTACCTGTTTGTCAATGTGCATTTAAAAACACAAGGTGAAATAAATGTCAGGAAAAACTCACTCTCTCAATAAGTATTGTACCATATTACAATGAATAAGGGCTGAAATCTGGTTAACCGTGTGTGTGTGTTTTCCAGTCAAGAGTTTACTTAATTATGCTGTCTGATGAATATGATTCTGACAAAGAGAGAGAGAGCAGTTTATTAAAGACTTTCTGTTATGGTTACGATGCTGGACCCAAGAGCAGACAGAGACGAAGTAGGTTTTATATAAAAAGGTTTATTTATATATGGTGTGGGGAAGCAGGTAGTGGGTGAGGGAGCCAGGGGGAGACCAAAGCCGGGAAGCTGGAGAGAGTGATCCGGATACTGCAGGCAGAGGAAAAACAAAAGTTAGGTTGTGGTCAACAGCTACAGGCAACAGGAAGCAGGAGGCGAGTAAGCGAGAGCGAGGGAACAGTAAACTGGAGCCAGGTACGTAATAGTTACCACGGTAGCGCAAAGGACGATCTGGCGCCAACAGCAAGGAATCCACGGGTTATGAAGGGGAGTTGATTGGAGGTGAAGACCAGGTGAGCGTGATTGCAGATGAGGATCAGGTGCGAAGTGAGACAGACAGGGGGAGTGGCAGATACAGACGAGGAAAACACAGCGGGCTGCTGTGACCACAACACTTTCCTCTTTAAAAAAGATCAATTGTATTGTGTTCTTCATAGCAGATGTATATGACGATATGGCGGTGAATGGGGAAAGGTCTGGGTTAGTCATCTAGCGATGAGACCACTGCTCAACTGTGCACTGTCAAAGTTGATCATGTGGTGCAGTTCTCAAAGCTCATACAAGTCCAATTGTAAACATTGATGAGGTAATACCAATTAGACAAAGCGACAACGTGCTGCTTTTGTTAATCCATGGAATGGAAAAGTTTTTTTTCCCCTCACACACCAGTGTAAACCTTTTTCCTGCGCCTGACCTAGCAGACATCCCTTGCTGAGCTGTCATACGTGTTCGCGTTGGATTTTCAAACTATAAATAATGACTGTGTGTCTCTGGAAATCTCTTTTTAAATATCTGTCAAAATTGCTTATGCAGTTATCTCGGTGAAGGACAGCTTGTCAGTTCAACACCTACAGTATTTTTCTTTTCTTTTTTTTTCACTGCAGGTTTTCCTGCGGTGATTCTTAAAAGTACGACTTCATAACAAATATATTGCAGCTGCTGTAGGTGAAGTTTGACCACTAGGGAGCAGAAACATTCCAAAACCAACTCACAGCAGGACACCTTGATATAGCATGTATCACGTGTATGGCTCATGTGTTACCAGGCAACTGCATACATTAAGTAGATATTGAACAACATGTCTTTCTTCTTTTAGAAAGAATTGCTGCAACTTTGGAGAAAAACTACAGGTTTTTCCTTGCTAAATTGTTATATTCTTCATTAGCAGTTAGTTTTTTATGAATGCTGCACTTAAATACGGTAAGGTTGTAAGGTGTTTTGAGAGCAGTATTAGAATGTATGCAGCAAAGTTGCCCAAAGAGCAGCCAATTAATGTCGTTGCATGTGACTATGACAATCTCCTGAGAGCAGACAGTAAACTGCTGCAAGAATGCCCTTAAACCTTACATTATCAGTTGCAATGAGAGGAACAGATTTCATCAGGCTAAGATAAGTAATGGATAAGCTAACATTAGCTATGATCCTGTTATTGCTATGAGCTAGCTAGCTATTGGAAGTTAGTTTACTCACATTAGTTAGTCTAGATCATAATGCACATGCTTTAAAAGGATTAGTAATAAATCCAGACGGACCAGAAATGGCTGCAGGCCCCAGAAGACTAACTTTCAAAGACGACTATTCATTGTTTACCGATTGTAGAACGTTAGGGTAGGATTTCACAGCCAATTTGACCTCCAGTTAAAACTTGTTGGCTTACATCGACTTCGAAAATCTTTGTTTTATCAACAGTGGCAGTACCGTCTCCCTGGACACTGCACCTGTTTATTTGTTATTGCAGTCTTTCGAGTAGTCTCAACAGTTCGTTTGGTAGCTGCTGTTAATGACGTGACATGAGTGCAACAATAAAGATGCTATTTGGCTTTTAAATGCAACACTTCACATTAAAAGTGTTAGCAAGATACTAATAAGCATGAATCTTACACATTAGCACACTTTGAATCAAATTATACTTGTTAGAGTGCACTCTCAATTATTTTATAGCATTTGCTTCTTACATTATTGCAGCAGCTGTGGAACACTGGCTTTCTTAATAAAATATACTACTGACGCCTGTTTGAGGGGAAGTGTAATGTACATTTCTAACATTAAAGAAATGTATCAGTGGTAAGTAGTTTTGACTGCAACTGACTTCAGTGTTGCCCACCCTCAAGCCCTCCCTGCAGCAGGAACATTTGCTCAGTGATGAAATATTCATGGGACTTTTAAAGATCCAACTTAAGAAGTCACTTTCTCTACTTCATTTCAAGTACATCTCGATGCTTTGAAGTGACTGCGTTTTTCTATTTGTATGTGTTGAGAGAGTGACAGAGCGCACATGCGGTACTTGATGGCCTCTCAACGCACCGGTTCACTCCCTTGGTGTCACTCATTTCCCATGCTGCATGAGCTCTCTCTTCCTGGTTGGACCCCTTCAAGGAGCCACAAAAACCTGTGTTTTATGTACACTCTGTATCTCTGCAGCAATCATGTCAGGGGGGGGGAGGGGTTTAAGGTTATCCCAGCAGAGAACAACACATCATTTTCTCCTGTCAAGCCTTCCGTTAGGCCTCATCGCAGAAAGCAAGCACTCAGGATCCATGATATTATTAGTCTCCCAGGGAAGGTTGTTCATTCAATTTCCCTCCACAACATTGCACTGTAGTGAAGTCCCTCAGGGCGGATCGTGAGTGAGGAATGGGAGATAGTGCCGAAGCACGGCTTGTGCTACAAACAAGCTTTTAAGGTAACTGTCCATTAGCATATAGAAAGGTAATGTGCACTGTCCCTTTTTAAAATAAAACATTTGAATCTGTGTTAATCTGGCGTATACATATGATGAGTGATATCTCAGAAACAAGGTGATCCAATATACACAATCATTATGGGTGATCTGTGCCAAAGATTGTGGAATATTTCCGCCACTGCCCGCTCTTTCCAGCCTCTTCTTCTTGTTATTATTTCTTAGTATTTGGTTATGGGAGACTTGTGGTTACAGCTGGAGCCACTGTGTGATCAATGGAAGCCCCTCAAGTCTCCC
This sequence comes from Ammodytes dubius, assembly GCA_026122265.1. Classification (NCBI taxonomy): domain Eukaryota; kingdom Metazoa; phylum Chordata; class Actinopteri; order Uranoscopiformes; family Ammodytidae; genus Ammodytes; species Ammodytes dubius. Next base: position 7,129,167 of record CM047527.1, read on the forward strand.
ATATAATACTTTGACACGGCCAGGGAGATTCCCCTGGTTGATACACATATTTGCACCTCAATAGAGGCAGGAGAAGTTGCTCACACACAAAATGAATAAGGGGACTAGATTTATTTTTTTGCTGTATACCTTCAAACACTGGGTGCAATCTGAGGCATCTGGAACATTCCGGACAAAAAAAGTGCTTTATTTTCAACCAGGCTGCAGAGTTCAATCCCGCTCTTGCTTTCAAAGCCCAAGCCTTAATCCCCTCACCAGTAAAGGCGTTTGTTTGGGGATGGCCCTCACCACTGGCGCACGCCTGTATGTCCTTGCCATGCCCTCCAAAGACGTACTAGCAGATTTCCCATATACAGTATAGATAAAAATATATTATCCAAGTGAAAATGTTCACTATTCATCTGAACTGAAATATTTGTTGGCCTTTTTCTTTTGTTCTCTTCACCAGAATGCAGGCAAATGCTTTGTTTACTTGTTAAAAACACAAAAAAATATAACTACGTTGACCGAAATGTCAGAAGTCGACACAATCAAGGTATATACCAACTTGGTTTACTTTATTTCAAAACAAAAGCTGTAATATAGCGTATGAGTTTTTGAAAAATGCAGTACCCGCAGATTTTCCTGCTATTTTACGTATGTTGGATGTTTGCTTGAATGAATGTGACTTTGCAATAAACTGCACTTATTATTAAAGGCCACTGTCACATAAGGAGTGATGCCACACTTGTAAACAGTGAGAGGTTATTCATTAGAATCAAAACAGAAGTCAATTATATTGACCTTTCATTTTTTTTTAAGATGCTGCAGAGATTAGGAGGATGGAAAAATCCCACACAATTCATTTCATTCAACATGTAACCCTATTGAAATGATAGTGGGTTCACCAACACATGACGTTCTCTGTCTATGATATAGGCAACATTCTGCCATGATTAAAGCTGGAGAACGCTTGTTGTCAGAATAATGTATGAAAAAAATCAGTGAACTCCTTATGATCTGCTACCTGTACATGTACTGTATGTATACAGTTTGTGTCTCATAAATACGGTATATTGCTGTATTTTGAATAGAGGACTAAACAAACATGTTTCCTGTATACACACAGGTTTATTTTCTAAATCATCTCCGTCATTTCTTCCGGTTTTTCAGCTGCAATACATTTTTTTGTTTTATGTCTGTCCTGCTGCTGATATCTAGAATAATGGTGCTTGGGCCTAGCTGCTTTCCTTGATCACAAGGCGCCCCTTCCTGTGTCATGGGCATGATCATTACCAGCGCTTGGGTGTGGGCAGTTAAAAATCTCACACGAGCCGTCCACCAATCCCAAGTGGCCCATGTGATTGTTTATCCTTTGTGAAATTTCCCCGGATGCCTAACGAGGCATTTAAAGCTGCGGCGGCTAACCCTCGGAAATTTTTTTTAAAGTAGGGCTCAGAATAGAAGGGCAATGAAGTCCTCATTCAAATATGACACACTTGAAGTAAAATGCTGACCATTTTGAAGTCATAGAAGTGCAAAGTGGGCAAGGGAGACAAAGTCTTACAAATGATGTTCACTCCTATTCAGCAGTTTCTGACCAGACGTTAGCATTAGACAAGTGCTATTTCTATTCGTTAAATCCTGCCTGGCGAGAGAAATCCCCCCCAGTGGTCTTTGGAATCAAAGAAGATAATCCCAATCCTTGCATCATTTTTCATCACTCCACTTCTAAGAGCTGCAGGCATCTGATAGTAGTTTTTATTCCGGCCATGCATGTTTCATTTACTCCAAACGTAAATGGAACTATCAGCTTGTACATCTTTCTTCATGCTGTACTTTGGTTCAAAAACTGCATATATACAGTTTTGGAATACTTATGCTTGCTGTATGTAGTCCACCACTTTCTCAAGGTTTTTTTTTTTGAATAAGTAAAAGGCAAAGTAAACATTTTTATTTTGTGTGGACAGGCCAGATAATATGAGCGTCTATAGTTCTTGAAAATCTGGCCTGACTCACACACACACTACAGGGGATGGAAGCAGGAGAGCTGCCAGAGATTGATCGCTGAGCCGTCGAGCCAAGCTGCAGAAGGAGGATTGCAAAAAGCTTGGATTTAAGAATATGCCAATAAGTCATTTTCCAAAAGAAATAAACATCAGCTGCATTTACAGCCGAAATCACAGCTGCATCGGAAGGGGGGAAAAATATGTGTGTTCATTTTGATCTACAAATGCCTGTGAAGCCATGCGGTGAACAAAGCAATCAAGTCATAAAATCACCATAGCTGTCTTAATGAAGGCAGATGTGAGCGTTAAAGTGGGATCGCGTCTATAGAATATGGATTGGCAGTTGGATTGTTTTTTTCGTCTGTTTGGATCATGCTAATTTTATGATTCAAAAGCATCATATTGTCACCTTGTATAACAAGCTATTACAAATCACTAACAGGTTGCACATACAAGTGTGATTGTAGACTTGACAGCGTCAGAATGTGACAATAAGGGAGGCCTCTAGGGTTGGACTAAATATTCGTATTCAACCGTGCACTCTCTACATTTCACTACACAGCTTTAAGGCTATATGGTACACACATATCATCTTTTGGCAGTTACTCGCCTTGAAACCTCAATAGTTGTTTTAATGCTTCAGGTATAGGCTATAAGATGTATATAAGTGGACAGTCTGCATGCTATTCTGTGGCTTTATTTCCCCCCTACAGACATTAGACTGGTATAAACCTGCTCACAGCTCTCAGCAAGCAAACACATGATGTTATTTTAGCATATTTTCTTGGTTGCTGTTCATGGATTTAACTTGCCCCCCAAAACTCTAAAGCATTTAACTGTGCCAGCATGAGATAGTGGAAGCTTCAGAAACAGCTCCCCGGCTTTTCTTATAACTTATTTGATTCAATCATGCATTTTCCATCTTTGTGTTGATCCCACTGACACCGGGGTTGTTTGTCTTGCAGCAATCTGAGAATGAGAGCTAGTGCTCAGTGAAGCAGCTCAGTTGTCTACCCAGTATCAGAGGCAACCATGGGGCTATGAGAAACCTTTTTCTCAAACAACAACAAGAGTTTGGTCTCCACAACAGACTGTAATATAGGATTATGCAAGCACAGTAGTAGCGAGAAATGTTTTTCCATCTGCTGTAACCTCAACTGCAACACACACTTTTGGAAGGGTCAATAAATGCTCTAATTATCTCCTGGGAAAAAAAACATTTTGTACCTAGCTACTTTATTTTATTTAAGAAAAAAAGGTAATGTTTTTATTTCCGCTCTGGTTTCATATTTTGTTTAGTAAGTTTACATGGCATGCTATTGATCGCTGTATTACACTGATCACTGTGACGGCTTATCGTTTGTTTGTTTGAGGTAAAAAATTGTACCCGTGGAAATGAATTAATTGTTTTTCCAAAAACAAGAAGAACATTTGGATGAGATGATTAACAACACAAGAAAGCGAACAGGACCAGTCAAGCGTGTCAGCCAGGTGACTCTAGGTCAAACAATCTCATTAGCTCAACGCATCGGCTTAGCTGCTTTCATAGGCCCCTTTACTCGAGATCTACAATAATATGGAATAATGCAGCACTCGGTTGATTTTGAAGCCTACTTGAACATTGCAGATTTAATTTTTAAAAAAAATCACTTAAAAGGCATACTATGCAACATTTTCATGAAAAAAATAATTATAGTTGAAAAAAAAAATATGTATGTAACTGGAAAGTGGTGTCCTCTCCCTCGTCTGAGTGTTGGTGCCAAGCAAGGCAAGAGTTTATTTATACAGCACAATTCAGACACAAGGCCACTCAAAGTGCTTATGCCAATGCAACTGTATGGAGACTGTGGTAAGTTAGTGCTGGAATTTGCATGTAATATTTATTTAGTGTAATTTTAATGAAAACATATCACTTAGTGGTAATGTCAAAGGGAATTTATATAGTCAAAGATTTTATTTTATTTATACATACTCGAGTTTTCGCATGCGTTTGATTCAACATGCCTGTATTGTCCTCACAGAAATGTACAATGAAATGTTTAAATTGAAAGTGGAGCCGGGAAAAGTGTATGAATGAACTGAGAGGGAGGAGTCTGAATAGCAAGGTGCAGAATATCAGTATTCCTTTTTGAACTTTTGCTTAAGCTTCATTCATGGCAATGAAATTCTTAAGTCTCAGGTTCCTCTCAACAAGGCAACATAGAGGGCGAAACATGTATAACAGAAACACACAAGTGAAGAGAGCAACACAAAAATTGTGCAAGGACACAATGCAGATAAAAAGTGTAGTGATAACGTGCAACACCATATAAATATAAAGTACATTTAGAAATCAAAATAAAATCACATGTAGACGAAATATAAAACTGTACATGGAAATAACAATACAAACAATAGTAACTGTAGTGAAACGGATACTGTACATTGCATGTGCATTTATTCCTTCAACAGGTGAGTCGTCGAGTCCTGTCTGGGCATTGACTGATGTCTGAAAAGGTGCGAACACACTGCACTGGCCGCGCGGCGAGATTACATACACAGTCAATGTACTAGCGCGTGGCGCGCGTCCACCCAAGAATCGGCGTCCAGCGGCGGGCGTTTCCGCAGTGCGTGGCCTCGCCTCATCGAAGGCGCAACAATTTGGGGCGCGGCGAACATATGCGGCAAAGCAGAAGATGAAAATATTGATCTTTTCAGCATCGCTGCGCCGCGATAGCCAATCAGCGTTGAGATTGCCCGGTGGTCTGCAAGACGAGGTGGGCGTGTGGAGTGAGGCATTGTGCTTCCAATACATTCTGCAAATATGTGTATTTTGCATCTGTTTAGCTGTCGGTTGTACTTTAGCCAAGGTAGCGCCGGTTAGCATAGTGAAATTCACCCAGCTGTGTGGTGTTCCGGAGGATAATATGAACCCAAACTTGACGGCAGTGTCCGTGTGGAATTCCAATATAGTACAGCAAAGCACCGGTGTTGTCCTCGCCAGACCCAGCACACTTTCACTTTCAGGTAGGCTGATGTCTGCCTTTAATCTGCCGCTGAGCACACACTGCCGTGTTAATGTGTTTATATGTTGCTGAAATGTTGTTAATGTGTGTTATTGCGATCGGGTGCGTCTTCATGCTGTTTTAATGCATTTGCGACATGACTGCCGCTGGTTACACAGTGTACCTTCATCTGTCTTTTGGCACAGCTGGACATGTTGTTGTTGTTGTTGTTGCACCCTTTGTGTGACTGGTCTGATCTCAGAAACGCGTCGGAGTCAGGCATATTGCCCATGTGATCAAGCGGCGAGCAACTTGCGTTCACGTGGCCAAGTGCAAGGGCGAGTGCAGTGTGTTCAGTGCAGCTTTAAAGACCTACTTCACCGGTGGGAATATCAAGGTGAATTGAATTTTGAGATCCTTTGTAGTATAAATGTGCAACATTTTTAGATATTCTTCATCCTAGCCTGAGAAAAGGCAGAAAGATTGTTTTATGGTCTCACTGTCTAACCCTACATTTTCAGTAAAATGTAGGGTAAGGATTAACAGGACAGCTAAACCAAGGGAAGACTGAGGAAGGAAAAACCTCATTCATTATATTATAATAGCGAATTATAATGATATAATGCCTGTTCCGTAAAGGTGAAGTCCAGAAAGTACACATGGAGAACATGTTGTATATACTGGACAGAATGTCTAAATCACCAAGCCACGGTATGTTTTTATTCAGGTCCTTTTACTGTGATTGGCTTGCTACTGTATCTCCTTTCACTCCCACACAACAGCGCTGCATAAAGCCCACAGTCCTCTGAGTCAGAGTCTATGAGAGAGCTTTGTGTCCAGCCAGAGCCTATAGCGGGAAGAATGGATATCAACTCTGCAACATGTCATTTGCATAGACAGCACACAGGGATTAGGCTATGATCTGGAGCGTCTCAGAAAAAAAAAAAAAGGTGAAACGAAAAAAAAAATATAAAATTCAAAAATGTGTTTTGTGCTGTAATTCACGAGCACCCCAAAGTCCACGGATTTGTTTTCATGCGATTCCAACCAGCAAATCCCGATCAGACAGTTATCCTGATATGAGAAAAAAAAAAAACATCCCGGCTTCCCCATTTAAATATCTGTGGATCCCAACTTTTATCTATGACAGACAGACAACATGACGTGTCAGGCAAGCATCATTCGGCTTTATGTTTTATACATCCGCTCTGTATCTGCGAAGGCTGTGTCGCAAAACCAACAACGGGCCTTCTCCATTTACTTCTACAATTTTCCCGACAATTTTATACAGGTCTGCAGCAAAGTATTTTTTATATTTTAGGAGGAAGATGTATTGTAGTGTCTGTGCTAGCTGAAAGGGGGCACCTTGTCGAGCAGCCATGTCAACTGTTTTGTTTTGCATACTGAATACTGGCTCCAGGCGCTATGTTGACTAGCTCGGAGAATAAGCGCCCATATCACTGCACCGTGGTCCATCAGCAAATCTGTTTGCCAACCAGAGAAAGAAAAATCACTGGCATTGACAATCACGGAACTGAAATAAGAACGAGGACACAGAAACTGAGTGCCACTTCTTTCAAGTGTACTCAAATATGCATTGACGGGCGCACACACACACACACACATTCATCTCATGAAAGGCTTTATTGTGAGCTCTTGTACCTTAGCACATTGGAGGAAGGTTGTCGCATGGCTTATTTAGCAATACTCATATTGCCCTTGATCTTGACTGAAAAAGGTGGCTACCAAGATGAAAGGCAAATTGTCATAGAGCTTCTACTTTATCGCTCCCGCTGATAAGGTCAGAGATTGTCAAACCCTCCACATGAAATAAATTCCTGTCCTTTAATATGATAATAAACTATTTTCAATTAGTGTGTCTACCCCCACACTTAAAAGCCCAAACCTTCTAAAAAAAAAAGGTTGAAAGGGATTATAAGTGCGAAATTGCAAAGTGACTATTAGCTTGGAAAAGTTAGCATTAAAGAAGTGGCGTTGAATGCTAGCCGCCGCCAAATCAATGGTTACTATTCTTTTTCAAATGAAAGGGGCTTTTGAAAATCAGTGATAGAATGAAAAAAACTAAATGAAAGAAACATATCTTTTAGCAGGACACACGCTATAACACACTGCCTGTATAAGACTGTTCTTGTGCTTTAGAAGAGTTTGAATTGCGCTTTGTGGGTTTAATCAAAACTTTAATGTGACCCTGTTCCATTTCATTCCGAGTCAAATGTGGAAGAATGCTATCTGTTCATAGTGTGTTGTCTGCGTCGGGTTACAAATAGTGACCCCTCTTTATGTATATTTGCATTTTGCTGCAAATCCAATCTCATGTGTTTCTTGACTACATCTAGGCCACTCGCAGTGACATGGAGGAATGCGGGGAGCATCTGATGGATTCCCTCATGACAAGAAAAATTATTCTGCCATGACACTTATGGTGAAAGAAGGCTTTGGCATGTTACATACAGATACATGTTTACCATTAAACAGGCTGCATACTGACACATGTGAAATATCCTATAAAATCCTGTAAAATTAATGTACATTCTGAGACCTAGATAAAAATGAGCACTCCCATATATTGTGCTTCATATGTATGATGCATGACAACCTGTCTGTTGTTTGGGTAGCATGCATGTTGTAAATATGCCTTGTGTAAGTAAACCAATTTGAATCTCTTGCACAGCTCTTCGCGAAGCTCCGAGGAGAGTGCTATATGGTCAGTCCGCTAAGCTGCCAGCTCCCTCTTCCCCTGGGATGAATCCTAGTGCATCTCGTCTCAAAACGCTCCTTAGATAAACCCTATGGGACACGGGCCACTGAGGGGCCCTGTATGCAGGAGGAAACACCCGCTTCTCTTTTTGCTTGGTTGCATTTGGTAAAAAAATGACAAGCTGGATCCAATGTTGGTTACGGCAATTTATTAGGGGGCCAAGCCGAGCAGGAGCTGGGACCGCGTTATGCAGAGCAACGCGGTTCCCAAGCCCTGCTGGGCAGGGAACCCTATTGTTTTAGTAAGGATTATTATTTGTCGTCGCCTAAAACTGTGTCCACAGCCCAAACCGTAAAGGGTGCAGACATGCCAATTGCATGACTAGATCCAGGTCCGTGAAGTCTCAGCATAAAAAAAATTCAGACATGCCGGCCACTAGGTGGCGCTACACCAAGGAAAACGCGTTTGGGGCCATAACTCCCACACCGAACCTCCCACAGTCAAAAACTTTGGTTGCGTTCCGAATCGCATACTTTCTACTATATAGTATGTAGAAAAAGATTTAGGATTTCCCGATTCTTGTGGCCAGATTTAGGATGGTTAGAATACCCGGATGGTCTACTTCATGCGGCCAAGATTGTTAGTGTTGAAAAGTGCATCCTATTTGGGCGATTCTGACCCACAATCCAGTGCGCACGTGAAGTGACGTAACATCGACGAAGCCTATAGGTCCATGTTATGAAAACAAACGGGGATGCGACGGATATAAAAGCAAGAGGCAAGATCAAGGCGCAATGTTATGATGAAATAAGAGAGAAAAGTATGTCCCAATAGTATGTCTACTGCATCCTAACTAGATTCTTTTTATCGTCGGATGTAGTATGTAGAATAGAAAAAAGAAAGAGTATGCGATTCGGAACGCAACCTTTATATCCACAGATTCACTGGAGTCAGCTGCATCTTTTGGCATAGGCCACGCCCATTTGCGAATATATAGATCTTTCGCAAAATCGCAAAAACTGAAAAACTTATTTTTTGCTACTCCTCCCACAATTTTTCGACAATTGACACCAACCTTTGCACAGAACATCTACCGACCCATACGGAAAAAAATCATGTAAAAGAATTTTGATCCGACCATCGATAACGAAACGGTAGCGTTTTAAATATTTGTTGATTAGCTACGTTTTACGTAGAAATTCGTAAATCCAAAATCATAAGTCGGATCAAGTCCAAATTTTAGACATATGTTGGGGCTACCCTTAATTGCGTTCAATAAACAATTTGGAGAATTTCGCCATCAGGGGGCGCCATAAATTAGGAAATTTTATATCTCCTAATTGGCCAAAGGAATTTTCTTAAAACTCATGGGAAACCATCAAGGGGCATACCCGAGTCTATATAAAAAATATGGCCAAGAAATATTAATGTGGAAGGGACTTTTTAATAAAATTTGATTTTTTTTTCCATCAAAGAAAAAAGGCGCAATTGCTAATCTCAGCTAGCATGTCCATTGACATTACATTGTGCAATTAGCTCCGGCCGCCATTTTAATCTGCTTTTGCTCATAACTCGCCAACCAAACATCGCACATTAAAAAACTTGACATCCACTTGTTCTGTGAATTGAGCTGAAAGCTGAAGTTTCGCGAAATTCATCCATAAGGGGGGGCCAAAAGCACACTCAATGTATATCAGCTTGTAAACAGCAATACCTATACAACTCCCAAAGGAATTTTCTTAAAACTCAACGGAAACCATCAAGGGGCATACCCGAGTCTATATAAGAAATATGGCCAAGAAATATTAATGTGGGCGGGACTTTTTCAGAAAAGGAAAAAAAAAGTTTTTTACAGTGGAGAGAATGACAGCCTCTCCAATTTTTTACAGTGGAGAGGTTGACGATCTCTTTTTTCTCATTACTCCCCAACCGAACATCCCACAGTCAAAAACTTTACATCCACAGATTCTGTGAAGTGAGCGGCCGGCGCAGCGGTTGACGACGAGTTGCGTCGGAGGCTTGGCCCCCGGTCAAAACTGCTTGCAGTTCTAGTTGTGATTGTAAGCGTCCATTCAACTTTTAAAACACACTCATAGTTTTCATTCACCTCCTCACCTGTGTGCAAGGCGGCCTTAATGCACAGGCTTACAGATGAAGCCCCAGGTCCTACGAAGAAGGGAGGAGCTACCATGAGGCCTTAACTGCCTCAGGGTTTGTGTGTGTGTGTGTGTGTGTGTGTGTGTGTGTGTGTGTGTGTGTGATCCTTTAAACACGTGCTCTCACCCTCACAGCTTCTCTTGACCCGGACACATCCACACACAGGTAAAACCTCTCTCTCTCTTCAACACTATCAGGCTGTATGTTCTGTATGTCAGTGGTGGGAAGTACATTAACTCATGTAGGGACTTAAGTGGAGTTTAAAGGTACTTGTACTTTAATTGAGTTATTCCATTTTATACTTTATGTTTTCATTACATTTGACAGCTATGATTAGATAGTGTGAATGTGTTATCACATTGTGTCATTCAACAATTCAATCTCATTTATTTTATTGTTGTTTTCATTCACTCATCCAGTTTAGAGGAAGCCTTTTTACATTTATAGTTGGTCAACCATTTTCTACTTTTTGTCATATTTTCAGTGACAAACTTAAAATTAGGAAATTTATATCATTATTGATATATTTTCATACATACACGTAGCATCTGTCATCTGTCTGTCTTGTCCATGCCTCAGCAGGTTAGAAGTCGAGCCTCAACATGTCTGACTGCAACAGAACCATGGAGGATGTGAAAACCCTGCTTCAGTCTACATGGATCGATAGAGAAGATCCACGAGACAAGAAGAAGCTCTACGATGCCTGGGCAGACACTTACGAACAGGTCGGTGCACAGAAACTCTTACCAGATATGTTTGGTGGCCTAAACTGTTGAGGGTTTTGATATGATAAAATATGATTCTGTTCACTAAAATATAAGCAGTGGTCAACTCTGACTACCTTTATTTACCTTCACACATATATTGCCTAATACAATAAAGCAAAACAGGCCAAAAACAAGTGAGGGGGACGGGTCCGACGGGACATACCTGTCTGTTTGGTCCGTGCTGTTTGCATTCCTAGAATGTCTAAACATGTAAGCAACAGTCCCTGTGAAGCCGCCTGAGGCAAATGGCTATTTGTGATATTGGGCTTTAGAAATACAAACTGATTTGATTTACTCTATAGTACATGTTTCAAACTCAATCTTTGATCTGGCACGCATATCAATTAATGTACTCAAAAACCTAACTTTGTTTTTCTTTTTCTGCATGCAAATGGCACATGCTCCCAACGGTTAGGACACTGGCAGAGCTGGCTAGGAATGTCTGCTGAATGTGTCACAGCTCAGGATTCAAGCCATACATTGATGAACTTGCATCAAAGAAAATATATCAGTTTTCTAATGGCTATAGATTTATTTAATTTATTGGACATTGCACACTAATAAAACTGTAAGCTGTTAGTGAGCCAGAGTTAGCCTAAGAGGCTAATTTAACTTGACCTTTGGGTGATACAATGTTAAAGAGGTGTGTGTGTGTGGGGGGGGGGGGCTATGTTTAGTGGGGCCTTATTCAAATAATAATAAACATATTTCCATACTTTCTTAGGATCACATCATGATGAACTACAGCGCTCCACAGCTGGCCGTAGACTTCCTCTCTGAACACTTCTCTGGGAACCCTGAAGACGCTCTGGTTCTGGACGTGGCCTGTGGGTCTGGCTGGGTCGCTAAAGAGGTGAGACTGTTAGCTGTTAGCTTTGTTAACAGCTTGTTTTCAAACTTCAACAGAAAGATGTTTTTTGATCAACAAGGGTCAGGGTTAGGTCAAGTTGTGACTTCCAGGTTTAAAAGTCCATGTTTTTTGTTGTGTTAAGGGTCAACGGCTTCAAGAACTTGGGGATGGACGCGTCAAGTATGCTGGATCTAGTGCAAAGACCGGCCTCTACAAGGACCTCAGACTGGCCTTACTGGGACCAGAACCACTGCCTGCACAGCCCGGTACACTGCTCTCACACTTCATACTCTCTCTGATTCGATAAGAGGCTAAAGGATCAACCTCTGTGAATGTAGATCTTGTAGTGATCATGGGCTGAAGTAGGAACCCTAAGGAATAGGGTTGTGCCCATCGGCAGTGGAGTGGACTTTTTTGATTGGGAGAGTGAAACCTAACTAACCTGACCTGTTAAGGTGGGCTGATCTGGAGGTCAATGAATAGATATTGTTTGTAAACATGTTTTAATGTGTTCAGGATATGTGATAAGGACAGTAGACTACATCCTCTGCCGATTGGATCAGCCATCAGCAATCACACAAGTTGCCAATAGGAATTCTCGAAACTAAACTTTGGTCTTTTTCGACTCTCTTGCCCAGGTGTGTTTGATGTGGTGATCCTAGTCGGAGCTCTGTACGCCGGCTCTGCACCTGTCAGTGTTGTCAGGGAGCTCTGCAACGCCGCCAAACCAGGTAACCAGCTAACAACCTTGGGGACTTTCTGAGTCCCTTCTTTAGGGTTTTGTGTTAACCTGGAAAGATCGGCCAGCCTTCACATTCGATGCTCTCACACATATCAATCTCCATTCTACATTCGCGAGGGAGTCTCTAAATTATCTCCAAATGTTCACAAGGGCCTCAATGTCCTCGCATGAGTTGCAGAGCCTCGCAGTCCTGTCGCTTGAATTTTGAACATGTTAAAAAATTCTACTCGCAAAATTGTCTCAGGGTCTTTGCGCTGTCTCCTACCCATCTCCAACTCGTCTCCAACCCTTCGCAATTTGGTTTCCATGACTCAGGAAGTGCGAGAAATGTGAGATAACTTTGCGAGGGGGTTGGCGAACATCTGGAGATGCTCGCCAGAACAGCAGGAGACATGAATGCGAGCTCCCGGTGAATTATGATACAAATTTCGGCAGAGGCTCGTGCAACATTCGCAAACATGTCGTAATTACCAATTCAGTGTGACTGCGAGAGGCAATTGCCGCCAATTTGATATTCCCTCGCAATTCTGTGTTTCAACTAGTCTAAGCCCTGTGAGATAGGGCTGATTTTTTTTTTTTTAATTCTCAAGATAATTTTTTGGCATTTTCAAGCTTTATTAGACAGTACAGAGTTGAAATGGGGAGACAGAGAGAGAGAGGGGGGATGACCTGCAGTAAAGGTCCACGGGTCGGACTCGAACCCGCGACAACTGCAACGAAGGCCGGAGCCAATATGGTACGCGCTCTATCCACTACGCCACCGGAGCGCCCCGGATAGGGCTGAATTCTTAACTTCTTGTGACTGATCACCCTGTGTGTTTTACGCAGGCAGTTTCATTTGCATGATGAGAGCCAACCACAGAGGGGAACTAAACGCCAAATACACGGAGGATCTGAAGAGAGAGCTTCAGCTGATGGAGGAGGAGGGTCTGTGGACTCCAGTGGGAACCAAACAGGTCGACAGATACATGGAGTATCCACATCTGGATACTAAGGGAGCAGAAGACCAAGAGGAGCTGGTCCTCAGTGGGACTGTCTATCTGTACAAGAAATCTATCGTGTAGAATCAATTCTTAATCATAATGTTATCAACTAATTTAGTTTTAAAGGTTATTTTTGGGCATTTTCAAGCATTATTAGATTTTACAGAGTTGAAATGGGGAGACAGAGAGGGGGGGGGGGGTGACAGTAGAGGTCCATTTGAACCTGCGACCAATGCAACGAAGGCCAAAACCCCAAATTAACTCATTCATAACTGATGGTGGGTCTTACACAATGCAATGAAATACATGTTTGTGTATCATCTCTTAACATTAAAGGTCACATATTATGCTAAATGCACTTTTTAAATGTGTTGTAACATATCCATGGGTCCACGGTGTGCCTAGAGACTGCCGAAATATTAAAGAAAATAACAATCTCTCCTTTTCTCACTCTCCCCCTTTCTGAAACCCCCACCCCTCCCCCCCAATATACTCCAGTCAGAATTCTCCTCGTTTCTGACCTCACAAACTGGAAAGCCAGAAGCTTCCACTGTGCAGCCCACACCCCTATTTCTTATTGGTCCACGGCCCTGACAGACAGAGGGCGAGGCGTATCTGGCTTCGCTTCCGGACAGGGGGCGGGGGGAGCTCAAAGATTGTATATTTACGAGGGGAGCTGCAGCTCTTTTTTTTTAAATAGGCCATTGTGAGATTAGCTGAACATCAGCATAGTACAATAAATTATCTGAAAGTTTTTTTCAGCAAACAATTAAAGAAAAACGTATTAGGGACCACTAAGACCATATAATATGGTGTATAATAGAACCGAAAGGTGTATAATATGGGAGCTTTAAAGTTTTCTTTACAAATAGAAAACATTTTGGTTTCCTTTTTCATTGCTGTTGTTTGGCTCAATATAATCAATTCCTCTGGAATCCCCCAGGATAAAATACCCCTGAAGGATTTATTTCTTCAGTCGGACAGCTGTCAGAGTATTTGAGGTATAGTGTTGTGAGAGGGGCTGGTAATCTAACTGGTTCTATCTGTCATTTGAATGTTAATAATGGAATATTAATTATATGTTATATTTGATCAGTTACTTTCAAGTGTTTAGAAAAATGTTTGCTTATTTGACCAAACCCCATGATTCTGTTACTAGTCCGACATTAGTTTTGGAATATTTGGTTTTCAAGATAGCTGTCCGGATTCTAACTGTTACAACATGTGTTGTTATGATAGTTTCAGAGTGGAAAAAGTAACTGGATCAGTTTACCCCCTTGATTTCTCTGGTCTGTCTCAGTTTACCCCGAAGCTGGGGTAAAGTGAGACACAAGACAATTTTTTTTTAAACAATCAAATTTTCAATGCCCTTCGTCCTGAATAAATGCTGATAATGTCCATTGCTAGGAAGTATCCTGAATTAATGGGAAATGTGTACATTTTACTGATAAATCATTTTAGCTCGCTTAGAGGGGAGCAAATGTAAAGTGTCTCACATTACCCCGTTCTCCCCTACATATAGATAACAGCCATAGCTTTAAGGAAAGCCACATTCATGAGTTAAAAACATGTTTTTCTTAAGCTTGAATGCTTTTTAAAAATCTCGTAGAGGACAGAGTTCTTGTCTGATTGAAGAGTGAGGTGTCGTCGGAGTATTTGAGGTATGGTGGTGTGAGAGGGGCTGGTGCAGTCATTGGTGTACAGGGTGTAGAGGAAAGGGCTCAACACAGAACCCTGAGGGGCTTATGATGTAACAGAATGCTGGATTTACCCGAAAAACTGACTATTCCTGACAGTTAGTGAGGTTACCTGTCTAAACAGGTTTAACCATCCAATCAGCATCCACCTCCTCACCTGTAGGCGGCCTACAGATAGCCATGTAGCCCCAGGGAGATGGGGGAGGCTACAATGAGGCAGTAAAGGGCCTACTAGCAGGTTAGGGTTGTGTGTGTGTGTGTGTGTGTTTTCTCATTTATAAACCTGCTCTCACCCTCACAGCTTCTCTTGACCCGGACACATCCACACACAGGTAAAACCTCACTCTCTCTTCAACACTATCAGGATTCATAGTTAGTCCACCATTTCCTACGTTTTTCATATTTTCAGTGACAAACTTAGAATTAGGAAATTTAGATCAGATATCATTATTGAAATATTTTCATACATGCACATAGCATCTGTCATCTGTCTGTCTTGTCCATGCCTCTGCAGGTTAGAAGTCGAGCCCTCAACATGTCTGACTGCAACAGAACCATGGAGGATGTGCAAACCCTGCTTCAGTCTGTATTAGTCGATAGTGAAGATCCACGAGACAGGAGGAAGCTCTACAATGCCTGGGCAGACACTTACGAACAGGTCGGTGCACAGAAACTCTTACCAGATATGTTTGGTGACCTAAACTGTTGAGGGTTTTTATATGATAAAATATGATTCTGTTCACTAAAACATAAGCAGTGGTCAACTCTGACTACCTTTATTTACCTTCACACATATATTGTCTAATACAATAAAGCAAAACAGGCCAAAAAAAAATTAGTGGGAGGTGACATGCCTTTCTAATTTTTATTTTTATTTTTTTATAATGATTTTTATTTGATTTTTAAACAAACAAGCTAGATAAGTGTTTATGTTGTTCATTGTTTGATTTGCGAGAGATCTTATTAAAAACATGCCGAAAATGGATCGTTAAAGACCTGCACAAAATAAATGCTTTAACCTGAACCGGTTTGTGTGGTTGACATTATGTTGCAACAGTTCCTGTGAAGCGGCCTGAGGCAAATGGCTATTTGTGATATTAGGCTTTAGAAATACAAACTGATTTGATTAACTCTATAGTAGGGGAGAACGGGGTTAGTAGTCACACTTTTTACTCTAGTGAGAATTGCTTATCACCAAAACATCTTTCAATAGTCATTCCTACATTAAATTGAAGCTTAAGGTGTTGGCTTGAAATGTGTACCCCTCTCAGTTTCCAACTTATTGTAATAAAGAACACATTAATCATCAAAGACACCCTGACACATTGTGACAACCAACCCCATCAAGGGTTCGGTTGTCACACACTATGGGGTTGTTTGTCACAATGTTATCTTAATGGGAATTTTTTTTAAAAGAAGCCAAGAAAGCGGAACTAAATTTGAAAGTTTAATTGTATTGTCAAGTTGACAAATAGGCCTACATAACTTTATGCATCTTAACACAAAATGAGCAATGAAAAAACAAAAAGGAAATCCATATTAAGACCAACCTACTGTATGTAACAACATAAAGAACAAACAAATAGGTCTAACAATAATAGCCTACTCAACTAGGATACACACATTCACTATCTGAGTTACAGTGATGGCAAATGTAGGGTCTGCTCACTCCAACTAATCAAAGCTTGTGTGCCCACTGGTTGCACATACAACACTTCTCCCTTACCTCCCCTGAACGGCTGTTGAAGAACGTTTCCATACAAACCAAACACAAACTATCCTCTTCATCTGATGAAGATTCCTCCTCCTGTCTCTTTCTCTTCAGTTTTTTCTTCCCCAGTGGAGTGCACTGGGGCTGGTCCAGTTTGGGATGCACTGGGTCGTTTTGATTTTGTTGCCCTTTTTTTCGTTTGCATGCTAGCTGCCTTTTGCTGCTTTATTCTTTCCTTCTCTGGGGTGTCAGTGAGGATACAGCTTGACAAATTTATTTTGTTATTGGGTTCCTTTGCTGGCTGCAGCCTTTGGATAACATGTGACAACCAACCCCCCAAAAAATGTGACAACCAACCCCAACTGGAATTTTTCTTGCTATTATCAGGGCTTACAACCATCCAACAACTAGTTAGCTAGCTAACAACAATCTAAACTATAGTTTAGGTCGTTCTCTGCATGTCACTCCCCTCTCTGCCCCATTTCAACTCTGTCTCTACACTATCAATAAAGCATAAAAATGCCAAAAAATATCTTTAAAAAAATAAAACAATGGTGGTGTTTGACTTCCGGTCCTGGACTGATAATATTATCAGGGCACGACCTGACAAAACTTGAGAAAATAATCTCTTAGTATAGCGAATGGGTCAGTCTCGAGTAATAAAGATTGACCAAGGGGAAGAGGAGCTGTACATTATCCCTTGCTTATTCATTCCACCAACTCCTGAGGTTTATGTTCTCACTTAACACTGCTGAAACTACATGAATACTGTCTTTAAAAACAGGTGGTAGGAAGGCCTAGAGGAAAGGTGGCCGACCATTAACCATAAGGTCTCTGGTTCCTCCCAGTAACCATGAGGTCTCTGGTTCCTCCCAGTAACCACAAGGTCGCTAGTTCAATCCCCGGCACGGACAGGAGGGAGTTAGTTGTAAAACTAGTAATGGCTGGTATTGCGTCTACGGTGCCCACTATCTCTACCATTGTGTCCTTGAGCAAGACACTTAACCCCAAACTGCTCCAGGGGCGCTGTACTATGGCTGACCCTGTGTAAGGACCCCCTCCGGAGTGTGGGAACTTGAGAGGGGATATGAGAAAAGACAAATTTCAATGGACTAATAAAATAACTTAATACAGGATCACGCCATGATGAACTACAGAGCTCCACAGCTGGCCGTAGACTTCCTCTCTGAACACTTCTCTGGGAACCCTGAAGACGCTCTGGTTCTGGACGTGGCCTGTGGGTCTGGATTGGTCGCTAAAGAGGTACACACACACACACACACACACCTTTAACTGTTAGCTTTGAAAGTCTGTTTTCAAACTTCAACAGAAATATGTTTTTTGGTCAACAAGGGTCAGGGTTAGGTCAAGTTGTGACTTCCAGGTTTAAAAGTCCATGTTTTTCTTCTTATTGTGTTTGTAGATGGCTGAACTGGGCTTCAAGAACTTTGAGGGAGTGGACGGCAGTCAAGGTATGCTGGATCTAGCTGCAAAGACCGGCCTCTACAAGGACCTCAGACTGGCCTTACTGGGACCAGAACCACTGCCTGCACAGCCCGGTACACTGCTCTCACACTTCATACTCTCTCTGATTCGATAAGAGGCTAAAAGATCAACCTCTGTGAATGTAGATGTTGATGAAGACAATCTTTCACAGTGTAAAGTAGGTTTCTGGAAACTGAACCTGAATCTTCTTTCTCTGTTTTCAGGTGTGTTTGATGTGGTGATCGTAGTCGGAGCTCTGTACGCCGGCTCTGCACCTGTCAGTGTTGTCAGGGAGCTCTGCAACGCCGCCAAACCAGGTAACCAGCTAACAACCTTGGGGACTTTCTGAGTCCCTTCTTTAGGGTTTTGTGTTAACCTGGAAAGATCGGCCAGCCTTCACATTCGATGCTCTCACACAAATCAATCTTGCACTTCTACAATCTCCGTAGGGAAGAGCCGTTCAAAAAATGGCCGGGCCAATCAGTACCCACTTTCAGACCTAACGTTTGTCCCTTAGTGGAAGGCAGTCCCTGAGTGGTTCATGTAGTCGTCAATCTAACCTCACCGGACGGAAACAACCGCATTAAGTAGCCATTAGTGATGCTGTAGTGAAGAGGCAGCATTACAGTATGGTCTAGGGCTTTACTGGGGACGCTTTGAGTCCCTATGTGATGGCTTTGTGTCTGTGTCTCGTAGTTTAGTCTTGTCTTTTCAGTGTAAATCAATCAGCCAACCAATAGATGACGAAACAATCCCACAATGTCCACAAACACAGAATGCACTGTGGATATCAAGTGTCAGTGACTGACTTCATAACTTCTTGTAACTGATCACCCTGTGTGTTTTACGCAGGCGGTTTCATTTGCATGATAAGAGCCAACCACAGAGGGGAACTAGACCCCAAATACACAGAGGATCTGAAGAGAGAGCTTCAGATGATGGAGGAGGAGGGTCTGTGGACTCCAGTGGGAACCAAACAGGTCGACAGATACATGGAGTATCCACATCTGGACACTAAGAGAGCAGAAGACCAAGAGGAGCTGGTCCTCAGTGGGACTGTCTATCTGTACAAGAAATCCATCAATTAAAATAAATATGATTTTAATATCTATTGATCAATCTTATACACTACAATGCGAACAAAGATTTTTTTTGTGAACAAAGATTAAATATCTGATTAAATGAATTGTTCATACAGTACATATGTTTACAGCAAAGTTAATGTCACTATTTACTAATTTATTTATTTATTTTATCCAACCTTTATTTAACCAGGCAGGTCATAAAGAACAAATTTTCATTAACAAGTACGAATTTCATGAATCAATGGAGTAGATTACAAGATATAAACTTTCCATAGTCCTAATCCCAAACACGACCTGAAGATATCCACCTAGTTTTAGATGGTTGGGCCAATGGTTATTGAGTTATCGCTAATTTATTTTGAACCCTGTCTTTAGCAAAGATATTTAAATTCATAGCAGCCATTATTTTGATATCCACTGATGATTTATTAAGGAAATGTGTAGTTCCATTCCCTGAAGCTGTGTCCCCAATTTGGTGTTCATTTGGCTGTTCCTTCACAGTTGTTTGTAAAACTATTTTCTCTTCTGTTAATGATATTGCCACCATGTGGCAGGGTTGGAAGCTTTGCACACCATTTCCAACTATTTCGCCAAATTTTATATTTTTAGCTCACGGTTATTTGAGCCACAGCAGAAGACAAATAATAACAAAAGCAAATTATTACATTGAGTGATCCCTTGCCGTTACTATACGGGTGCCCATTACGTCGATCGCGATATACCGGTCGATCGCGAAGGCATTGTGGGTAGATCGCATGGTATTCTTATAAAAAAAATAGATACAATTAATTACACAGCAGAAGAAAAATAATAACGAAAGCTAAATATTACATTGAGTGATCCCTTGCAGTTACTGTACTCAAGAGGAACAATTTCCCATAATGAATCATTAAAAATTAATTAATTTGAAAAAGCGTTTCCTCTCGAAAATGCGTGTGAATGCTGGATGCTGAAAAGCTGAAAAACGCTAAACATGTTTTCTGAAGGAATACGAAGGTTTTAAAAAAAGTTTGAAAACGTCCACCGACTATGAAAAGGGTTTGACAGTTGAATAGTACCCACCACAATGTGTGAAAGATGTGAAATATTTTGAAGTTTGAAAGGAGTTCCAAGTTGAAATTGTGAATTAATCAGAATGTGTTTAAAGACTTGAAAAAAAATTGACGGCCTGGCAAAAGACAAAAGCATTTTGAGGGGAGGGGGCTGAAAATAAGGTAAAATTAAATGTTTAAAGGACAAACAGCTCACACCAAAATCCTCCACCAAACACTACACACTGTCAACACTATTTGTATTTATATAATTTCACCTTTATTTGTACAGGCAGGTTATTTAGAACAAGTTCTTATTTACCATGGCGGCCTGATAAGCGATAAAAGACTCTTAAAACTTGCTTGCAGTTCTAGTTATATATATTTTTTTAAACGACCAAACTAAAATGTATTTGAGCGTCATGTATCATCTTCTCAATCAGTTTGGGCAACATAAATACAAAATAAAAATTTGATTTATTTTTTAGCATACAATATATTTATTTATTTATTTAGTGAGACACAAGATGTCATAAAGGTCGTTTGTGCAATCATATTAACATTTAAAGTGCTATTTTGACAGCTTGTGGATTATTCCTTTGTCAGGTTAATCGGTTGAAGATTGAAAACCTTGTGTCTGTACGCCAAGAATTTAGCCTAACTGCAACAGGGGCTTAGAATACAAATTTACAAACGTTAAAAACTACATTTTGCTTCTTAAGTAAGCCAGGTTATCAGTTTCCCCCATTTCTAACCTTTAACCTTGCCCGAAGCCAGCTGGTCACCGCCTAATTATTTAACGAAATAAAATAACAACACACAATCGGCGCAACAACCGTTTACGGGAGTTGTGAAGAGTATTTATGTAATAAAACACAGGTTGCGTTCCGAATCGCATACGCTTTCTTTTTTCTATTCTACATACTACATCTGACGATAAAAAGAATCTAGTTAGGATGCAGTAGGCATACTATTGGGACATACTTTTCTCTCTTATTTCATCATAACATTGCGCTTTGATCTTGCCTCTTGCTTTTATATCCGTCGCATCCCCGTTTGTTTTCATATGGAGGCTTCGTCGATGTTACGTCACTTCACGTGCGCACTGGATTGTGGGTCAGAATCGCCCAAATAGGATGCACTTTTCAACACTAACAATCTTGGCTGCATGAAGTAGGACATCCGGGTACTTCTAACCATCCTAAATCTGGCCACAAGAATCGGGACATCCTAAATCTTTTTCCTACATACTATATAGTAGGAAGTATGCGATTCTGTCTGCACCGTTATTGTAGCTACTGTTCATTTTATCTTATATTTTAATTTAGGTTAAAGTTTATTGTAGCCACTGCTAATTTTATATCTTAATTTAGGTTAAAGTTTATTGTAGGTACTGTTAGTTTTTATATTTTAATTTAGATATATATCTTAATTTTAGCCTAATGTATGTTTAATGTATGTCTTGTTTTATGCTACTGGATACCTGAATTTCCCTCTGGATAAATAAAGTATCTATCTATCTATCTATCTATTCGGAACGCAACCACACTGAAGTGTCTACACGATTAGGCTAGGGGATAACACACTGACTAGGGTGTGGACGGCCGAGGTTCAACTCCCGGTATGAGGAAAATGCAAGGCAACTTTATTTTTATAGCACAATTCAGGCACAAGGCCATTCAAAGTGCTTTGCAAGAGGCAAGATTAAAATACATAATACACAGTAGAAAAGCGAAAAAAAACATTTAAAAGTGAATGAATAGAATAAGTCAATATGTTAGGCTATAGGTTCTTATAAAATGCTGTTTCAATTATATCCTAGCCTACATCAGTTAGCCTATTTGGACATAGGCTGGCCTATCCTTTTAAGAACAATTTAGACATCTGTATTTTGATCAATCTTATTCGTAAATATAGGCTATCATAATAAAACCACGTGACATATGACGTCCGAACCAGCAACTGCTTCGTTGCCTGAATGAATCGGAACGAATCACCTGACTGGTTCCGGCTTGGTTCGTGGTCCAACAAGTGATTCACTGGCAATGGCCCAATGAATCGTCTCGTATCGGACAGGTGACAGGTTGACACTTTTGAATTTGAGTGCCATAAACCCTTTATAACGGCTCGAAACTATGGACAATATGTGGGTTGTTGTATTTAGCGCCTACTACGTTGCTGTGGAGTTGTTGGAATCTTGGAATCGTTGGTATCACATTGTATTGGAGTTTTGTCTGATCAATATGGAGCCAGCCAGGAAGAGAGGTCGTTCTAACATGTGGGAACACTTTGATTTGATCGCACCTGATAAGGTAAGTGTGCTAGCTGTTTAATACTATGAAACAGAGGAAAACATATGTACCACAGTAACTTTCTGACAGTAATATACCATGTATGTATGTGCAGACCATACAGCCAATATATAGGCCAAGGCAATATAGCTATGGTCTATTTCAAGTCTATATAAGGTAGCTATAGGTATAGGTGTATACACTCAAATTGCATTTTTATTTGCTAATGGCTTTCTCGACAGGTCCGGTGCTTGCTTTGTTCAACTGAGCTGAAGTATCATGGGAATACTTCCTCCATGATTAGGCACTTCACTGCCAAGCATGGAGCTGCTAACCAGGGGAACTCACCTCAAGGTAGGCTTTACTTATTACAATATTTTTAAATAGACACACTACACAATAATATGATTTAACTGTATTCCATTACTCCTTATTTTGTTTTATTCATTTTCTTTTTATTTATTAATTTGTCTTAGTGGACCGGAAGCAACAGCTGGATGAGGCTCTGGTGAACATGGTGGTGAAGGACTCGCAGCCTTTTTCCATCATTGAGGACAGTGGATTCAAGGCATTTGTGGCATTGCTGGATCCAACCTACACCATGCCATCCAGAAAGGCTGTGAAGAACATGGCTTTTCCGGAAGTACGAGGAGGAGAAGACCAAGGCGAAGGCTGACATGCAGAAGGTACAGGCTGTGAGTCTGACTTCAGACATGTGGACCTCCATCAATATGGAGGCATACCTCGCGGTCACCGGCCATTATGTCGATGACACTTCGAAGCTGGCCACAGTGCTTTTGGGAGTGCTGCCTTTCCCCGAGACTCATACAGCTGTTAATATTTCTGCAGCAATGAGGTCTCTCATGGAGGAATGGGACATTGAGAGGAAAGTGGCTTCGATCGTGACTGATGCGGGAGCCAACATGATTGCCTGCATCAGAATATTACATTTGAGACATGCAGTTTGTTTGGCCCACACACTGAATTTAGTGGTGAAGAAGTCCATGGACGCTACACCAGGTTTAGAGGACCTACGCACAAGGGCACGCAAAGTTGTGAAATTTTTCAGAACCAGTACTACAGCAAAAGAGAAGCTGAAAGCAGTGCAGGAGCAAATGAACAGGCCAGTCATGAAGCTCATCCAGGAGGTGGACACACGCTGGAACAGCACATTCCTTATGCTCCAGCGCCTCTTCCAGGAGAGACGGGCAGTAGGGGCAGCTCTCGCGACCCTCACAACAGATGTGACACCTCTGTCCTCTGAGGACTACGCAACAACGGATGCATGCCTACATCTGCTTGCCCCCTTCAACCAGGCAACCGTTGAATTGTCAGAGGAGAAGAGAGTGTCAGGGTCCAAGGTCATCCCAATGACCAAAATGTTAAATATATATCTGCATGGGGAGATGGAGAATACAAGGCACCCCACAGCAAAACTTTTGGGACAGAACCTGCTGTCCTTCATGCAAAACAAATTTGAAACTGCGGAGACCCAGACAGCCCTGGCCTGGCAACACTTTTGGATCCAAGATACAAAACGATGGGATTTCACAATCAAGTACAGGCGCACGCTTCCGTAAAAAGACTAATAGCACAATGCACACAATTAATGCGACACACACTGGACACACCACCTGACACACCGACAGAGGAACATCCCTCCACATCGGCCCAAGCAGCAACAGCGAATGTGGAAAATCCTCCTTCAACAGGTAATTATATAATTATGTGTAACATGTAGGACAAAGTAAGTACAAGTAAAAATAGATACAAATTGAACTTTTCTGTACTGATGATTAATTTCATGTTTGTCTTTCAGTGATAAACCTGTGGGAAAGCCTAGACAGAGATGCCTCCCAGGCAAGAAAGGGGAGGAACGCTACATCCGATGCAACTGTGGAGGTGCAGCGTTACTTAACGGATCCACCCATCTCCAGATCACAAGATCCACTGGAGTACTGGCGGAACACAAGCATGTTTACTCCCATCTGTTCAAGCTGGCGAACACATTTTTATGCACGCCAGCATCCTCTGTACCATCGGAGCGAATCTTCTCAAAATGTGGAGAAATTGTGAGCAAAAAAAGGAACCGGCTCAACCCTAAAACTGTGGAAAAGATAATGTACCTAAATAAAAATCTTTGAATGTTCCATTATCACCCTGTATTTCCATAATTACCTCCTGCCATAGTTACACAAGCACACCCAACATGCCATCTTTCCATTCTCCTCAGTAACACAAGCACGATACACACATTCATCAATCTTTTTTTTTCTTTTATATTTAGAAGTTTATTGAGCAGGGACAAATACATTGTTTCATATAAAATAGATGCCATGCATACAGGTTTCTAGACAATACTAATTTGCAACCCCTGTCCCTGGTTTTGTAAATATAACATGATATTCAGTCTTAGTGTAAGTGTAGATCAAATAATGTTCCGTGTGTCGGTGGAGACGCTTGAGCAAAAAAAAGAAACCGGCTCAATGCATAAGCCGTTGAAAAACTAATGCAGACTAAAGCAGCTTGCTTCATAGCGAAAACAATCACGTGACATATGACGTCCGAAGCAGCAACTGGTCCGTTGCCTGAATGAATCACTTACTGGTCCGCGGCTCGGTGGAGAAGCTTTGAGCAAAACAAAGAAACCGGCTCAATCCATAAGGCAATACCTCAATACAAATCTTTGGCTGTGTCTTGATTCAGGGGTTGCGGTCTACGTAGGCTGCATTTGAAGACCGATTGCGTCATAGCGGCGTGCAAAGGCTGTCCCATTTGCAAGGCTCCTCATATGCAGCCGTGAAATGCAGCCTTCGTTTCACGGTTTTGAAGGCTGCATCAGATGTATCCTTCGTGGCCCAACATATCCCAAGATTCATTGCGTTTTTTTCAGAGATTGCATAAAATAAAATAAAAAATAACAAAACAGCAATGTGTTGCTCCATCTTCTTAACTTTTATCTTCCTTTCTTTTTTTCTTGTACTTTTTTTCCTTTTCGTCTGGTAGGCAACTTCTTTTTCTTTTTTCCTCCATTGACAGGGCTGTCTCCGTTGGCAGCAATCAGGGTTGCTAGGCAGCACAGGAGCGGCGAGTCGTCACGCAAGGTAACGGCTTGTTACGTAAACCGGAAATGCTCGTAAAAGGAGACCTGCGGAGACCGTCCCGTTTAACAACGCTCGTTGGCCTTGGAATCGGCCTTAAAAATCGGCCTTCATAGGCTATAGCCTTCATAGACCGCGAGACCGCGTCCTACCAAGGAGGCGGTCTCTGTAATGGGATATAGCCTTTGAGTGTCTAACCCCATCCCATCCACATAATCACCCCCGTTCAGAGTTACTCAAGCACACCCAACCACCTTGCCCGAAGCCAGATGGTCAACGCCTAATTATTTAATGGGAAAAAAAAATAACACAATCGATGCTACAATCGTTTACGGGAGTTGTGCATAGTATTTATGTAATACCATCGACTAGATTAGACTAGGGGATAACACACTACCTAGGGAGTAGAGGAGCGGGGTTCGAATCCCGGTCTGGGGGGAAGGCATAGCCTAGTGTTTTTTTTTTATATGCTGTTTCAATTATATCCTAGCCTACATGGACAGAAGGCTAGGCATATCCATTTAAGAACAATTTAGACATCTGTATTTAGATCAATATTTATTCGTGTCAAATAATTTTCAAAGCAGGGATACGTTGAATCCACTGCAGCCTCGAACTTCGCCAGCAGAGGTCACTGTCACTGAAGCTTCGGGTAACGAACCTATTTTCGAAACATTGGCTCAACTGGTTCAATGCTTCATAAAAGCTTCATTTGCCCATCACTAACTCTAAACACAGGGAGCACTAAGAGAGAACCTCTCACTATTCCAGAGGGCGAGACAATGAGCAGCACAAAGCACTGGGGTCTCAGGGCATATATAACCTCTTCACACCTGGGCTCAATTAGCCAATTAGTGCGACCCACACCTGATTGTAGTGAGTGAATCAGTCACCATTCTCAGGAGTTCAACCCTGTGAGGGCACAGAATCTTTTGCCTCCGTGTCCTCACAGTATCAATCTTTTCATTTAATTCTTAGCAAGAAAGCAAATGCGCTCATTTCCCAAAACATCAATATTTTGCAATAACATTAAACTACTCGTAAAGCTCCAGTGAGCTGAGGGAAACTACAGAGTTGGGTGATGATTCTTTGTTGGCTCATCAGTATGAGCTGCTACTACTTCTAGACACGTAGGCTGTATCTCGATTCAGGGGTTGCGGTCTACGAAGGCTGCATTTGAAGACCGATTGCGTCATAGCGGCGCGCAAAGGTTGTTCCATTTGCGAGGCTCCTTGCAAGGCTCCTCATATGCGGCCGAGAAATGCAGCCTTCGTTTCACGGTTTTGAAGGCTGCATCAGATGTATCCTTCGCAGCCCAACATATCCCATGAGTCATTGTGGTTTTTTTTCAGAGATGGCATACAATAAAATTAAAAATAACAGCAACGTGTTGCTCCATCTTCTTAACTTTTATCTTCCTTTCTTTTTTCTTGTACTTTTTTCTTTTCGTCTGGTAGGCAACTTATTTTTCTTTTTTCCTCTGCTGACAAGGCTGTTTCCGTTGGCAGCTATCAGGGTTGCTAGGCAGCACAGGAGCGGCGTGTCGTCACGCAAGGTAACGGCTTGTTACACAAACCGGAAATGCTCGTAGACGGAGACCTGCGGAGACCGTCCCGTTTAACAACGCTCGTTCGGCCCTGGTTCGGTCTTCGAATCGGCCTTCTAACCTTTATTTATACAGGTATATCCCATTGAGTCCGAAGACTCTTTTGCAAGGGAGACCTGTTCCCATTTACACGTTACCATTCACACACACATTCATACACTGATAGCAGGCTAACTATCGACATTCACACGAGGCAAGGTGGGTGAAGTGTCTTGCCCAAGGACACAACAACTATGACACAGGTGGCAGGGCGGGGATCGAACCTCCAACCCTTTGATCATCAGCCGACCCGCTCTACCAACTGAGCCACAGTCGCCCCAAATAGGCTATAGCCTTCGGTCTCCGTAATAGGATACAGCTGTAGTCAGGGAACACATTTTTATTGTAAAAATATGAATAGAAAGCAAATTAGCATCAATGTCCGGTAACGCATGTGATTGTAACGCAAGTCAACATAACGTTAATATCATTATGAAAAAATTAAATAAATTGCAGAATATAGGAATGGCAATTTTTACATGAATCGTTTTTTTTTCCACAACCCCTTTAAGAAACTGAACAGTAACAGAAGAAACAAGGTGGCTTTCAAACGGTGAATCTCAATTCAGGGGTTGCGGTCTACAAAGCAAGAGTACCTATTTGCAGACCCATGGGGAAAACGGAGCTCCACTGGAAACAGGATGGGGCCACGCCCCAAACTAATTCCATTGGTCAGAATTGTACGCCCCAAACTCAGTTCATTCGTTCATTGGTCAAAAGCTTTGTCCCTCCCCGCACGTCATTTCATTGGTCGAAAACCATGAACTCTCAATTTCATTGGTTTAGAAGACGATTTTAAAATTTGACAGCTATAAGTGCCGGTACATTTGACAGCTTCATTCAATGACGTATCCTGCCTGCTCAGCTTGACCTCCTACCTGCTCAGCTTGACCTCCTACCTGCTCAGCTTGACCTCCAGCCTGCTCAGCCTGACCACCACATTGCACTTGATCATTCATACTCATTAAGCCAAACACACCCCCCCAAAAAGCCTCACAAAGTCAAATGCCGTCATTGCCCCCTTATTGTATGCAGAAAAAATTTAACTCTGCACGAACAACGTAAACATGGTCAACAGAAAGATGTATCAGCAGAATCACACCTAAAAGGGACATGTGTTGACCCAAACAAAGGCCTGTATGCAGTGAGAAAAACATTTCGCGGTTTCTCTGTCCCAATACATGTGGCCAGCAACAGGTAACTAGGTGTGAGATGGAGGACTGCTGGCAATACCACCTGCTTGCACAGCGGAGTGGCCTCTCTCATAGCATGTGTCATCACATCAGGTCATTAAAATACTGTGACACCACTGCAACAGAGGAACCACTGCAAGAACAAGTACTAAATGACATGATCAATCACCATTTCTTTAGTGCAGCCAAGTCAGTCTGTAAAACCAGGCAAAAAGAAGCAGAAGATGCTCAGGCCCCTTTGTGTGTGTTGGTGGAACTAGGTTGTTCTATAAACAACATTTGTTTGTCAGTGTACGAACCCAGTCTACACCACTATGTGTAGATTGATGTGTTTGCACTTTTTAAAATTAGTTGTGTATTGTAATGTGTTTGCACTTTTTAAAATGAGTTATTTATTTTAATGTGGTGGCACTTTTTGGGTTTCATTTATAAGAGTTGATATGTGTATGTGATTGACCTACTCGTGATGATTGTGAATTAAACAGACGGATTTCAGAAGATGTACACAAAGCTTCGTTGCTTCATTCATCTTCTACCTCAACATCTACTGTTTACCACCGTCCTGGCCACTTGGGACCCTTAACAAACTGACGTATTTTACTGTGTACTACAGAGCCGGCCCAAGCCTTCAGGGGGCCCTAAGCGAAATATGATTAGGGGCCCCTCTCCAATGTTAGCGCTGCTGAAACTATAGATCTTTGTTAAATATCATTCACACACCCACTGTTTTTCCGCTAGTGCCTCCACTGTGCGGCTGTGCGAAATTATTAGACAGCCGAGATTCAGACCCTCCTAGGGGGGTCCGGGGGTATGCCCCCCGGGAGATTTTTTTAACCTTTTTAAAGTGAAATGCATGAATCTGGTGCACTTTGAGAGGAAAATTAAGAGGCTAAATCTGAGAAATTGTGTGAACAAATAATTTGGAGAGACTGGGTCAGATGAATTAGAAGCTATTGAAGAAGGACACATGGATTTTCCATAAAAATATTAATATAAAATAAAATATTATGGAGGGTCCTCTGGGTTGGGCTTGGAGCTCTTTTTCTTTTACGAGACATATTTCTCTGTAATATAGTGAATGCATTTAAATGCAGTGTGAGGAACGAAGCAGAAGAACTCTGTTGTCCAGCTACTGTATCTTCTTTTCCACAGACAAGGCTGAAATAGGCTATAGACTATACACAGTGCATGGGCAACTGAGGGCAGCCCCATTTCCAATTGTTTTTAAATAAACTCAATACACACTGTGCATTGATGTGAACATGACATGATCAGATAATTTCGGATTTCCTCCCAGATGAACTGATTACATTTTTAGGATATCAATTATCTAGACCAAAACATTTTATTCCTTTTTTTGTATGATAACTCACATTTGCATAATATGATGTTGATATCAAACACACAAACTAAAAAAAAAAAAAGAAAAAAAAATGTTTTTTATTTTTTTGAGGGGGCCCCCCAGGCAGTCGGGGGCCCTAAGCGGCCGCTTAGTTCGCTTATGCCTCGGGCCGGCTCTGGTGTACTAGCACCATAACTGGTGGAAACTGTGTATTATTATTCACCGCTAGGTGAACTCTGGCAGTAAAACAAAAAGAAGAAAACAAATTCAGAGTAGGTTACAATTCTGACCAATGAAATGAGTTTGGGGCGTGGCTTCCGGTGGAGCTCCACTTTCCCCATGGGTCTGCAAATAGGTGCCTCTCCTACAAAGGCTGCATTTGAAGACCAATTGCGTCATAGCGGCGCGCAAAGGCTTGTTCCATTTGCAAGGCTCCTTCATATGCGGCCGGGAAATGCAGCCTTCGTTTCACGGTTTTGAAGGCTGCAACAGATTCATTGCGTTTTTTTCAGAGATGGCATAAAATAAAATAACAAAACAGCAACGTGTTGCTCCATCATCTTAACTTTTATCTTCCTTTCTTTTTTTCTTGTACTTTTTTTTTCTTTTCGTCTGGTAGGCAACTTCTTTTTCTTTTTTTTTTCCGTTGGCAGCAATCAGGGTTGCTAGGCAGCACAGGAGCGGCGAATCGTCGCGCAAGGTAACAAGGTAGCTTGTTACGCAAACCGGAAATGCTCGTAAACGGAGACCTGCGGAGACCGTCTCGTTTAACAACGCTCGTTTGGCCTTCGAATCGGCCTTCACAGGCTATAGCCTTCATAGACCGCGTCCGTCTCTGGATTGGGATATAGCCAAAGTTCCCTGCTCCTCCTCCTTTGTAACGCACACTCCTCTTTTGAATGCTGACAACGTGGTTGCAATTATTCATAGCATCAACTTCCTCCCGTTGCGTACTGATGCTCAAGCACTTCAGCTGCTTGATATCTCCCAAGATAATTTGATGGGAAATGTATTTTGTTCACACGTCATACCACACTGGCTGCTGTAATTAATTGTTCTGCTGTTGTGTTCTGCGGGCGTACAATAGTTCACTGACTCCTTTGTGTGAATACAGACTTACTGTCGTATGATGTGTGGCGCCAGCCTGGAAACTGCTAACAGATGCTGCTGTCACCTCAAATGTGTCCACCTACATGACTCCTGAACAAAGATTCCCAGGAAAGACTAAACAGCGCTGTATATATCGACACATTCAATTATTCTCACTTGAGTGAACTATTTTACATGTCTATGATTATATTGTGCATAGCATAGTAGTTTCATTGTTGTATTATCCGTTATCTCTCTTGGCCTACATCAACTATAATGCAGGACAATCTGTCCTGAAAGGCCCATGTCCTTGTTTCTCAAAAGCAGCTCTTATGATATAGGAATAGATCTGTAGCAATTAATAGAACACATTTGAAGTCTGCACCAGTGTCAGTTCTCTTCAATCATGTCTTGAGACTTCTCTGTTTGCTTTAACACTGAATATTAATGTATGGCACTGTGATTTGGCTGTACTGTAATATGCATATGGCTGCTTGTTTGTCCTACTGTATCTTACCCTATTTTTGTCTAGTTTATTATATCTTGTTTCACTCTTTTAAAAGCCAATGTATGTGTATTCATACCATTCTTTCTTTGCATTTAATATTTCCCTAATGCCATTCTATCCTATATAACTTTGAATTGCCTTGTTATTGAAAGCTGCCACACAAATCCAGTTGCCTTCCCTTTGGTTGGAAGTAGTTTGCTACAAGCTACGCCTTAATCAGACAGGGTCTTCTTTACCTTGACTGCAGTGTTTGGTGTTGAGGGGCTGGCAACACATGACACTTTGCATAATCAATCTATCCGTTGCACTTCATAATCCACAGCTCTTTTCAGCTGAGAGCGCTGGTCTAAATAACTTGACTTGAGTCATGGCTGCTTCGCCAGAGAAATAACACTTCTTTATGCCGGTGAACATGCCCTGCAGCAATTTTTCATTTTCCTCTATGAAATGGACTGAAATATGCCCAATACTAAGCCTCAGGCCGTCCTGTCTTGGCTGGGATTGTTTCCAGAAAAAATCAATACATTATCAAATGCTTTTCTGTCTCTTTCAGGAGGGGAATAGTTTTATTGTTCAAGGAAAAGTATGACTGTTGAAGCTCAAAATGATAATTATGTAATATACATCAATCTATCTGTGCTACACTTAAAACTTTCCACCATAGGAACCCTTAGGAATTCTAAGATTGTTACTATACCAATGGGAGTGTTAGGGAGACTGCAATGTAAGAATGTAAAGTCAATGCAGAAACACAAATTAACAGGAAAAACAGGGGGGAAAGTACTGTAATTGTGGGATTATTCCACTAATACTGCCTCTTACATTCCACTCTTTGTATACATACTGTACCTCCTGGTGACAATATGTAGTTCCTCTTAATTGTTAAGTCTTAACGCAATGCAAATGCACATTTAATGAGGTTGTTCAGCCTTTCCTAGTTGGTTTCTGAATCCCATTTAAGAGAAAAACACACAAAATGAGGTAATCACAATCTCGGATTCCTCCACTCTTTGATTTGACTTTAAAAAGAAAGTAGAGACAATAAATATGAATTATTCCGTTTCATCACTTTGTTATTTACAAGCTTAGTAAGGCTGCTTCTATTCATGGCAGTGCTTACACTATCGGATTTACACTATACTTTTTAATTATTTAGCGCGGTGTAGCTTGGACAACACATTATAATACAGTATGTGCACCATGTGGGCTATTACGTATGAATAAAACAAAGTTAACACAATATAAGCGCTACGTTTCAGAGGTGATGAAAGAGCATACAAGCAATACACTGTTGAACTGTAGTAAAGACAGTTCTGGATAGTTCAGTATCCTGTCTACAAAATATAGATAATATAGAGCAACAGCAAAAGATTTAGCTATGAATAAAAACTGTCCGGAGAAGGCAACTGTTACCTTTTTAAAAACACGTATTCGCTAACGATTGGGCCTGTAGCACAGTGAAATCTCAAAAAGGTGTGAGAATAGTTTTTTCGGTTACCAGATGATAGATCCATCCATTCTATTCTCCGTTCTTGTATTGCATTTGTCATAATGCGTCAATGTTTTGTGTGCTTTGTCTGAACTTAAGACATCATGGAAAAAAAAAGGTACAGCGCGATTGGGCCAGAAACATAAAAAAAAAAAAAAGGACTGTCACTTCCATCGCCTGAGCTGAACATTCAATGTTCATCCAAGCAGATCTGAGGGGAAAGGAGTGGAGGTCAGGAGAAAAGACAAGCGGATATGGCAATGCGGCATTATATAAAGGTCTGTTTTAAAAAAAACTTAATATGACTGAAGTGACACAAATTATTAGGAGGGCCATTTCATCCAGTGTAGGCAAAGTTCACGACAAGGTTCTTTGTCCCCCTGCCGTTATGGGCTGTCATCGGAGCATTGGGTGACGAGAAAGGACGTCTCTAATTAGCCCTTGTCAGCCAAATGACATTCTTAATCATGGCCCTTTTTCTGGTTATTACTTCCCTTTCACGATCTTGCCGCTCATCTTCAGGTTTGACACGAGAGCGCCTGCCACTAAGATGAACCTCTTTAAATGCATTTGGAGCTCACTGGCTAAAGAGGTAGAAGGAGAGGACGGGGGAAAAAAACGAAAGGAAATCTGCCTCGATTCTCCACTTTCAAGCCCCGCGGTGCCCTAATGTAAAAAAAAAAGAAGAAGAAAAAAACATTCACATTTTTATCATCTCCAGTGTGCATAAAATTGAGAGGTGTGTGGTGTATTTACGTGGACTTACAGAGTCTTGACACTGGCAAGTCTGTACTTATCTGTTTTGCACACCTTTTTAGGTGGCTTTGCTTGATAGCCCTGCCTTCCCCAACTTCAACTGAGCTGGTTATATGTGAAATTAAAAAAGGGAAACATATTAAACAGCCGGCTGAAGCTAAACACGGTTTCCTGGACACAGTGCCCCGAAGAGTGATTCATTTCCCTTCCATCTTTGCCTTCAAAATTGATTCAAGTATTTATTTCATTTTTTTGTACGTGTGTTGACATATTCCAGAGAGTATCTACAGCAGGTAGTGAAGTGAAAGTTTAACGAGAGAAAGCAATGCAGGAGACTGACTGAACAAAACAGAAATGTACATTAAAGGTTACCTAAGACATAAAGGCTTCTTCAAATATAGAGCTCTGGAAAAACCTACGATTTGGAGACCACTCCAAATGGTCAGTGTCTCTCGTTTGACTATGACTATTGTTGAGGAGAATGAACATTTTGATTTTATTTAACAAACTGCTGACAACATTTCTACAAAAATCCAATCAATTTTTGGAGAATTTCCAATAAGTACTGTAGAGATGAAGATTTAAGAAAAATCTAGACTGGTCTCTTAATTTTTTTCCGGAGCTGTGTATACAACATAATTTTGTTTAAAACAACTTTTTTTTCCTGTCCCAACTAAGGATTAAAACTGATCACACATTATAGGGGTGACTTCCAGGAATAAGATAACAACTTGTACTCGATGAGGAGACAATAATTCACACCTAGTATCTTCACACGAAAAAAAAAACACTTGTATTTTCGCTCAGACCTGCTTGCTCTGGCCGTGTGCTGGAAAACGACTTCCCAGCTGTTCCCCTAAACCTCTCCCTGTGGGGTATCATTAGTCGGGACACGTGTGACATCATTTGAATCTGCGACCTCGCAAGCATCGTGGGACCCGGCCGGATCGGTAGACACATCATTGAATAATACACAGCTATTTTGCTGTGTGAAGCGCAAAGGGGATGGGGGCAGAGCATTATGCTAAAATATGTAGCATTCACCCCCACAGTGGTCCACTGGGCCTGGGAGACTGCTATGCGTGTTGCCTCGGTGGTGGCTGTCTTGTGCTCCTTGGTTCGCTCCATCTCGGGCCTCATTATTGTGACAGGGCTCTGGAAGGAAGCAGGTAGAGGCACCAATGAAAGGCTTGGAGGGAGGGAGGGAGGCTGTACAGAGATAGGCCCTCTCCCCTCCGCTGATATCATGGATGAATCAATTGATGCTGTTTTGTGCACTTTTTCTGCTGACCCAGCGAGAAAGCTGGGAAGGGAAATATTCGACCAGCATAGCCTATGGCGTAGCAGCTACAGTTTGAGTTTAGCTCATTCTGTCACTATTATATCCCCCCCCCCCATCCCCACGCTTCTTGCTACTGCAAAAACACACACACACACACACACACACACACACACACACACACACACACACACACACCCATCCTCTTCCTCTGAAATGTGACATTTTTCAGAGAGATTCTTGTCGCCCGTGGTGTTATGGCATTGGACTGTCTGCTAGATATTAGGGGTTTTGGGTGTAGATCTAGATGATTGATGATTTCTGTTCCGCTGTCACACCCAGCGCTTGATAAAAGAACAACACAGGATGGACGCAAAAGGCAAACGTGTGATGGAGGGAAAGGAGAACTTGCATCATTATCTTCTCTCTGCACATTCATACCACTGACACAAATTTGAATCCCCTCCTACTGTATATCGGTATCATGAGGCTTCCGCTCACACATATAATGGCAGGGTGTTTCGCACTTGAATGTTGTCAGATGCTTCAAAGCCAGACAACACAGTAAGCACACTGCTCACGGCTGCAATGTGGAGGTAAACATTATAATAGGTCCTCAATCAAATTAGTTTTTTTCTTCCCGCATGTCAACTCACCCAGGCGTCTTCAGCCGACTGTGGGCAGAACAAACGCACTGCTGTCGCATCAGCAAGAGGGATAAATATTGATGTGCTCCAGTGGCCTAGTATGTTAATTAAATACATGCTTATTGAAATTCAATGACAGCTGGAATTTCACAGTGAGCAGGGGATCTAGCTTCTCCCCCAAGAGTGTAAAACATAATTGGTTGACAGCAAAAAGTAACACACAATTAGTTAGGAAGGTTTAATTAATATTATTCAGGCGAGGTCTTCGGTTTAGAGGCGCCCTACAGATGCAGCAGATGTGGCGCTGGGAGCTTAAGGCGATCGGTTGACGCGTACCACAGGGGTCCGCGGTTGGAACTGTAACCCCTCAGTGGAAAAAGATGAAAAAACAACAACAAAAAAAAAACTATCCCCTTTGGCATACTCTGAAATATCGATGCTAAGTTCTCTAATTAACTGTGGACCCTCTCTGTTCTTCTTAAGTGCTATAGAAACTCTCATCAGCCATTACTTTGTGTGTAACATAGTTTGACATAAAAAGTATCAGTCTAAGTTTTATATAGCCTTGCTAGTGGCTCTGTTCGGCTAACATCAGCATGCTAACATGCTGAAAGTGGTGCTAGATAATTTTTACTTTGCTACTTGGCACTGAACACATTTAAACGTTTTGGAGATATGCTAATGTTTTGTCCTCCTGGTAGGCCCATATAGGTTAGGTCAGAGGATAACCAATTATCAGGGGAACATGAACGTCCAAAATGTACCAATTTTTTTTATCAAAAACCAAAACCACTGATGTTAACCCAATGATGGCGCCAAAGGAAAAACCGGGATGACCAAGTACGTTTCATCCTCAACAGACCTGGAGTGTTTGTAAAAAATGTAACAATTCCTTTGACACTGATGGGACTGGTTAAGGCTTAATTTGACTATTGACTATTTTTGAATAATGGCTGTCTGCAAAGTGTGTCGGTCAGCCAATTTATTGTGGACATCCAAAGACCCCATACCCTTTTATTCGTGCTCACCTTTCCCTATCAGCGTGGCTGTGTCCTCTTTCATCCTACAGTGGAGTTGACACCTGGAGTCCTTTGTGAGTCATGTATCACACTCACTTGAATGGCCTTGCACGGCTTATGGACAACAATCTGCTTTGGTTTGGGCTGTTGTGCGAAACATTAAAAAGCAATTGGTTGGTAGACCTATTGAGCAAGCACTGCAATTGGTCCCCCAACATCACTCCCCTGTTGAATTGTTATTATCATTGAGTGGTCCGGGGGGGGGGGGGGGCACTATGACTGTAGGCTGTGGGGACATTTCAGGCTTTATTGAGCTGGGCTTCACAAAAGGCGAATAGAAGTGAAGCTAGCAGTAACAATAAAGATAAAGAGTAGAGAGTAGATAAAGTGTGTGTACAAAGTTGTTTGGTATTTATTAAGGTCCACATCACGTATGAGCGCACAGGACAGTAAAGAAAACAGAAATGAGGTATTTTAAAACACATTCACTCCACTGCATAGGGCAATTTACACCTTGTTTAAAGATCCTATTATACTACTTTTCTGGTCTTAATTTCTTGTTAAAAACTGCTATAGAGCAAGCTGACACGAATCACATCACAAAAAACCATGTAGATTTTTGGGACACTCTTCCTCTCACCCTAGCAAGCACAGCAGTCTGCTCCACACTCGGCTTTGTGCTTCTCCGCCCCTCCCCCCCCTGCTGCAAACCCCACTCTGTTGTGATTGGTTACCTTCCTTCCGGAACATTTTCAGCAGCGCGCGGGGAGATTTCAGAGCAGGAAGGTGGGGGCATGGCCGGAGCGTGCCTGAGCAGCATAATTACCATACATGGAAACATCCGCTTTCGTAACGACAAGAATATCCGGAAATTCTGAACCGATTTGGAGACGTGATTTCTCGACCGGCTGCCCTAGTGTTTAGTGCTCTGCACAGCCACCCCAGACGGTCAGCAGGGAATACGTCTAAATGCATGTACGTCATTATTTGATAAGCTAGTATGGTTAAACATGACTATAAATCATTATAACAACGTTTATAGGTCATACAAGTCAAAAAGTATCATAGGTCCTCTTTAAGTGTTTCAGTAATTTGCACACAAACAAAAAGAAATGACTGGGTTAAATATCTATACATTGTGGGTCAATATAGCACTAAAAAAACATGGGTTGACTTTACCAATGGGTTGTTTTGACCCTGTTGAGTTACTGGATCTGAACCCATGGATTTCAGTGTGAAATGTATCTTGTTAAGGCTCCTGCTTGCGGCCACTTCAAAATTCAACTAGTTACATTATGATGTTTTTTTTTTCTCACCAAAGATCTGCACCACATAGGACAGATAACACAGAAATACGCTACACAATCTGAATTCAACAGAAGTGCAATTATAAAATCATGAATAATATTTATAAAACAATCACATTGAAGATTACAAAATTACCATAGAGCTGTATAAAACATTACACGACTTAAACCAGAGCATTTCTGTATCTTCTGATTGGTTTCTAGTTTGGGGAAAAATATAGGGCTAAGTACTACTGAATCTCTGAATGTATTCATTCAATATAATGTGACTGTGTGTGCTGTAAAAGTTGCACCATATAAAAGCTGCTGTCAGTTGATGGTATACAATGCTACAGTGCACATTCCTCCAGACAGCCATCCGCTCCTCTGGGCTTGGTACTGACTTCCTGTCTTGTTCCCATGGACACAATGTAACAGTATCTCCATCCACAGGGAATTGAGTACATCTTGTGTGGGTGCACATGGGATCCCACATCAGCTTCCTCATTTAGCAGCCTCAGCTGCTCCAGTATCAAAACACACACACACACACACACACACACACCCACCCCTTCACTCGTTGTTTTATTTCCCCATACAGAGATCAAAGACACATGACCTGCAATATGTCATGCTTCATATCACCAGTACCCAGATATTAAATCAAAGGCAAACTTTGAAATGCACTTGCACATCTCTGCACTTGGCTACATGAGAGAACGTTCTCAGTAACAAAGAGCAGATTAATGGAATCCTGAATGGTGGCTCTTACTGTTTGAAGGGATCATGTGGGTAAAGATGTGCTGAACAAAGGTGGTTTGGATTGGAGCTCTCTCTTCATTAAGAAGGCCTTGTTATAGATGAGTGCTCAACGCAGGCTGGAGCAAGAATCATCTGTTCAATCTTCTGTCAAGGCACTGATGAATGAGCTGGAGTGTCTAGTCAACGCACATGAAACAATAATGGTAGGACCAAAAAAAAAAAAAAAATAGGTTTCTCAAACAGCATTTACTCTATATAAATTTGCACATGCAACAGCTAACACTGCTGTCAAGTTTGGAATTGTATTTAGATGTTGAAACAGTGTCAATATCCGCCTTGAAGAAGGATACTCAATCATTTATGTTAAGGCCATAAAAACACCAGAACAAAAGTGTAAGGAATGGATTTGAGTTATGGGCTCTGCAAAAGTTAGCCTGTATGGTTAGCTGGCTACCAACGGAAGTGACCTACTCAAACCATTGAGTAGCCTGCTGATTATATTAGTTTTTACATTGTTCTTGATAAAATATAAGCCAGCCTCTGAATGCAAGAACCTGTTGTTTTAAAAATTAGGAGTAATGTTTGCTAGTAAATTATCCCGCCATTATGTTGGTAAACTTCACAGCTAAGATCCCACTGTCAAGCAAGAGACCTTTCCGAAATTCATTCCGATGTCGATGCTGCAATCACATACAAGCAACAGAGTGAAATCTGCCTAATATAAAGGCTTTGCCATGATAATCATCATGTCAGTAGCATTACTGTTCCTCCCTCTAATATAATACAACCATGTCAGATCCATGACCAATGATGTGATGTCTTCATATTATGATTCATTTCACATCTGGTTACAGGAGTGATTATCTTATTGATGCAGTCAGTGTCAATTTGCCATGGATATAATAGTGGCTGTGGTTCATACAGTAGTAGTTACTCATTCAATTTTCCTTTGTTTCTCAGTAACTACCTGCAATTGTGTGTACCTTATTATTAAGTGTTACCATCTGGCTCTAAGGGACACTTATTTAACAGTTTTATTTCAAATAATTGCCGATAATATTTAAAGCTTCACAGTTGTTGGTCATTCCTAAACTAAAGATCACACTATATAAAAAAGTTTTGTACCACATAAGATACTTTTCCAACAAATGTATTCTCTTGCGTTAATGAAATGTATAAATTTGAGCTCTCTCCAGAAGCCAAGATAAGCATTACTTGTAATCATTTCATAATGCCATTAACTCACAATAATGGGTTAATTAAGCCATTATCAAACAAAAGTATTTTTTCACGAGATTACAAGATATTTAATTTACTGTCAAGGAAAAGAGCTTGCTTTTAGAAGTTATTTATAAAGAACTCCAATAATATTACAGGTAATAAGACATCCAGCTTTGATAATTGATTGGTTATTTTTTTTTATCTCAAAATAACGCCTTTATACTATGATCTTGAGACCAGCATTTAATATTATAAGTGATAAGAAGAAATTACCTGTTTTGTTCTTCTCAGAAACATATACAGTTCTGAGCTTCCGTATAAAAGGCTTTACATACTCAGGTACTTCAGCACAGGAGGCACATGACTGTAGCTGGACAGAAACACAGTCTGCTTTAAGTCAGTTCATTGGTAGCACTTCAGCTGTACCAAACTGCAGTTAGAAAGTTTGATGTAGGTGGGTTAGAGTGCGCCTGTCATTGATTAGGCTCACACCTTTTCATGATCATGCTTCAGTTTAAAAATATAAGCACTCCACTGCGGCTTCTCACTGGGATTGAACACAGCCTAAATGGGGATAGTTTTTAGATCTTCAAATAGTGGAATGAAAACCATTTTCTAAATTTGGAAGGTCACAGTACTGTCAACCAGGATTATTCTTGTCATGTGAGACGTTGATCAAATAAAGCGTAATTTAAGAACAGATCACTTCATTTTCACAATGTATCCTTGTTTTTTGATGTCGCAAACATGTATTTTAAATTTGATTTTTATTTAACAAATTAAGCTATTGTTAAAACAATACACAGTATATTGTATTAGATTTGAATCGACTTTGGGTTGGAAAACAGTGAACCTGTAAATGTTTTTATGTTGACTTTTCCTAATGTCTCCAAACTGTTGGACATGGATGAGTCCAAACATTAAACAGGGTCCATTTTCAGGCTCATTTGTGCATTTCAGCACTTGAAAGACGCTTCCTTTGAAACACAAATGGATCAGACATAAATGGAACATTCATGTGTGGATGTGGTGCATGAAACAAAGAACCTGCCAATATGTATCAAAGGCAACATAAAAGTGTAACAACCTTCACTGGGGCTGGCTCCTACAGACATTCACCATCTGTGCTATGGAGTCCTGTATTGGCAAATGCGTGAGCCACAACTGAGCCAACATAGCTGCTTCATACCCAACATGCAACACAATCTCGGCACATTTACAATCTTGTGTTTGATAAAAAAAATCTAGGCACTCACTGTTGTGTGAACGTTCTTGTCGAACCTCGGGGGAACTTTGTAAAACACAAAACAACAGGGCATTACATGTTGGCATTAGTGACTATGACTACAGAGTGAGGTAGTGTTGTTTTTTGGAAATATTGCAAGGAAGTTTGGTACCAAATATCTGATGAATTAACACATCTCAATCAGCCTGAACTGTACCTTGTAATAAGTGCTATTTAGAATTGTATTGTATCATGCTAAACATCTGACATTAGCATTAAGCTGCTGTAGCCGAGCAATGTTCTAGTATAGTTTCATTAGGGTAAAAGGATTTGCTGTTATAATTACTTTCTCCCTTCAACATTACTATTTCAGTTACAACAAGTTCATATAAGTCATGCTTAAAAACATTTGTTTTTTTGTTTAGTTGATATTGTAAATAAGATGAAGTTCAAGTAATATCACTTGAAAGGGATCTGCCTATACAACAACAGCAATGGCCTGTGTTACTTAAAAAAAGGTTACAGTGAATCCCAAGAGGAAAAGAACCAGGACACCTTGGTTTTACTTCACAAAGCTTTAACTCATGCACATATTTTTAGATTCTAAAGAACCTTTGAATTAGTCCTCTGAGTAATGTCACCTGGAAGACACAGATTACAGGTATCGCTTAATGCAGCTTAGTGAAAGACATGCGAGAGAGAAACTGCCAAGCGTAAATGAACGTTGACAATGTGTGAAAATATTTTCTAAATATTTTATTGCTTTTGTACCGCATATTTACACGTATTCCGAATATTTCACATTCAAACCAAAATCTACTAACTGATGAAAATCCTCATTTGTGGCCCACAATGACTTTGGTAAAACTTAAGTATCAACACTCTTTTCAGAAATTCTTGAAGGTTACCAAGAGTTCAGATGACACAAACAAAGAGCTTGAACGCTTTCATGCCTTCATTGTGCACAGCAGTCTGCAGATACAGTATGTTCCAATTTGCTGGAGCCACTTTTCAACCAGACACTAAAAAAGGGCTCTTGCATACATACAGCATAGTTTCCAAGACATTAAGTCAAAGAAAAGCTATACAATGCTTCTTTCTCTGAGGGGGGTTTCTGATATTATAGACTATATTTTTCTACAGTACAGTTTATCCAAGCTGTGCTACCATTATCTGACTAGGTTCCATCTGGGCCTCTTTCTCCTTGTAGTCATAACCCAACACATTTCATCTTCCGTGTTAAATAATTGAGTAGCACAAATCACATTAATGGGGCCGATGATGATCCACCCCATAGCTAAGAGGCGGAGATTGCTTAGTTATATGCAATAACAGTAGGGGAATTAAGCATTGTGTTTCAAATAAAGACAAGTTCAGAGGGTCAAGTTTGAACTGTGTTGGCCAATGGGTTAATGTTACAGTGCAAAACGGGTTCAAATGCAATAGGAAAACATGATGCTATATGAAAAGAGTGTGGAATTGGTGTCATGCCTTTTGGGAAAACCTGAAATGAAATGTTCAGTCAGACGTTTCACATGGGAAATATTTCAATGCGAGTACATGTAGCATTTGGTTTGGCTCTGACTTTGTCGCTCCCCATAAGCCACCCAGTTTTGAACAGATAGGAATGGGAGTTATAATAAGCTTCCATCAAAAGCATATTATGTAAAGGACAGGCGTGTGTGTGGACCCAAGTGCAAAGGATGATCAGAAGGCAGAAGTACAATGTCCAAAAACCAGCTCTTTAATCCAAAACGTAGCAAAGGTCAAAATCCAGAAAGGCAGTCAAAACCAGGCAACAAAGCAGACAAGGAACGGGCAAAATCCAAGAGTCACAAAAATACCAAAAAGGGTCATACATGGGAAGCAAATAGAACAAAAAGCAAGAGAGCTCGAACACTCGGTAACAAAGACAATCTGGCAAAGACACAGGGAATGAGGCAGGGCTTAAATACACAGGGAAACGAGACACAGGTGAAACACATTAGGGCGGAGACAGCAATCAAAAAAGGAGGGAAAACCCAGGAAGTAAAACTAACAACAACACAGCAGAACCTAGACTACAAAATAAAACAGGAAATGGATACAAAACATACAGATCCTGACAGTACCCCCCCTTTAAGGGACGTCTCTAGACGTCCCTGGAATGTCCGGGTTCAGTCTATGAAAGTCTCGTATCAGAGTCTTATCAATGATGTCCCTCGCAGGGACCCAGGACCTCTCCTCCGGGCCGTACCCCTCCCAGTCAACGAGGTACTGGTGGCCCCTGCCTCTACGACGGACAGCCAACAGTTTTTTGACTGAGTAAACAGGACCACCATCGATGAACCTGGGTGGAGGAGGTGGGTCGGAGGGAGGGGCCAAACGACTGGTCTTGACGGGCTTGATCCGGGAAACATGGAATGTGGGATGGACCCTCATGGTCCGAGGAAGACGAAGGCGAACAGCAGCAGGGTTGATGATCTCAGAGATCGGGAAGGGCCCCACGAACCTGGGAGCCAGCTTACGACACTCCCCTCGAACCGGC
The DNA here is from genome assembly GCA_026122265.1 of Ammodytes dubius. Classification (NCBI taxonomy): domain Eukaryota; kingdom Metazoa; phylum Chordata; class Actinopteri; order Uranoscopiformes; family Ammodytidae; genus Ammodytes; species Ammodytes dubius. The sequence goes on from CM047527.1 coordinate 7,172,746, forward strand.
AGGTCTCGGGTGGAGAGCCAAACCCTTTGGCCAACCCGGTAGCGGGGGGCTGGGGTGCGATGACGGTTGGCGGACCTCTGGTATCCAAAATTGGTGCGGAGGAGCGCTGCCCGAGCCTTCCTCCAGGTGAGGTGACATCGGCGCACCAGGGCGTGAGCTGAAGGAACAGAGACCTCCCCCTCGAGATCATGGAAGAGTGGAGGCTGGTACCCGTAGACACACTGGAACGGGGACAGACCAGTAGAAGCCACGGGGAGGGAATTGTGGGCATACTCCACCCAGAGGAGCTGCTGAGACCAACTGGATGGACTCTGGGAGGCGATGCACCGGAGGGCCGTCTCCATCTCCTGGTTGTACCTCTCCGTCTGGCCGTTGGTTTGAGGATGGAAGCCAGAGGAGAGGCTGACTGATGCACCGAGCAGCTTGCAGAACTCCTTCCAGAAACGTGAGGCGAACTGGGGACCCCGGTCAGACACAATGTCCTGAGGAAGACCATGGAGCCGAAACACATGAAACAGGACTGCCTCCGCCGTCTCTTTGGCGGAGGGCAGCTTAGGCAGGGCAATGAAGTGAGCCATCTTAGAAAAACGGTCAACGACAGTGAGGATGACTGACTTACCCTCTGAAGGAGGCAACCCAGTAACAAAGTCCATAGACACGTGAGACCAGGGGCGGTGTGGAACAGGCAAAGGCCTGAGAAGACCAGTAGGGGGGTTGCGGGAGACCTTGCTGCGGGCACAGACAGAACAGGCAGAGACAAAATCACGGGTATCTTCCCTGAGGGAGGGCCACCAGAAACGTTGAGTTATGAGACTCAGTGATCTACTCACCCCAGGATGACAGCTCAACGGGGAGGAGTGCCCCCACTGCAGGACTCGGGAACGGAGCGGGCCTGGAACAAAGAGCCGGCCAGGAGGACAACCGTCAGGAATCTGGGCCTCCGAAAGTGCGTGTTGGACCTCCTTCTCAATGTCCCAGGTCACCGCCCCGACCACACAGTCAGAGGGCAGGATGGGAGCTGCATCCCGAGGGCGGTTTCCTACCTCAAACTGCCTTGAAAGGGCATCTGGTTTGACATTACGAGACCCAGGGCGATAAGACAGGGTGAAGTTAAATCTGGTGAAGAACAACGCCCACCTGGCCTGCCTGGAGTTGAGCCTCTTAGCTCCACGGATGTACTCCAGGTTTTTGTGGTCAGTCCAGACTATAAATGGCTGCTCTGCCCCCTCCAACCAGTGCCTCCACTCCTCCAATGCCAACTTCACGGCCAGAAGCTCCCGGTTTCCCACGTCGTAGTTGCGTTCGGCGGGGGAGAGTTTCCGGGAGAAGAAGGCACAGGGGTGAACCTTATTGTCATCAGCAGAACGTTGGGAGAGAATGGCCCCGACCCCCACATCAGAGGCGTCCACCTCGACGATGAACTGGAGTTTGGTGTCGGGCATCTGCAATATAGGCGATGAGGAGAACCGGGACAGGAGGGCACGGAAGGCTGCCTCAGCCTCAGGGGACCAGGAGAACTTAGAGTTCGAGGAGGTGAGGGCATGCAGAGGAGCTGCAACCTGGCTGAAGTTCCGGATGAAACGGCGATAAAAGTTGGCAAAACCCAGAAAGCGTTGGAGCTGTTTCCGGTCGGTGGGCACAGGCCAGTTTAAAACAGCCTTGACCTTTTCTGGGTCCATCTTGATCAGTCCTGGTGAGATCATGAGCCCGAGGAATGACACTGTGGTCTGGTGAAAATCACACTTCTCAGCCTTCACGAACAACTGATGCTGGAGCAGCCGCTGCAACACCTGACGAACATGATCCACATGTTCCTCTTCAGTCTGGGAAAAGATCAGAATGTCGTCAAGATAAACAAACACAAAGACATTCAGCATCTCTCTGAGGACATCATTGACCATTGACTGAAAAACAGCTGGGGCATTTGTGAGTCCAAATGGCATCACCAGGTACTCATAGTGGCCACTGGGAGTGTTGAACGCAGTTTTCCACTCGTCCCCTTCACGAATACGAACCAGGTGGTAGGCGTTGCGAAGGTCGAGCTTGGTGAAAATGTGGGCCCCTTGAAGAAGCTCAAAGGCAGATGAGAGGAGTGGAAGTGGGTAACGATTCTTCACTGTGATGTCGTTCAGGCCACGGTAATCAATACAAGGCCGAAGGGTCTTATCCTTCTTGTCCACAAAGAAGAACCCAGCTCCAGCAGGGGAAGAGGAAGGACGGATGATCCCTGCAGACAGCGCCCCCTGGATGTAGTCGTCCATGACCTTCCTCTCAGGACTGGAGAGGGAGTACAGACGACCCTTGGGTGGTGCCGCACCGGGGAGAAGCTCTATGGCACAGTCATATGGGCGATGTGGTGGCAAGGACGTGGCTCGAACCTTATTAAAGACCTCCTTCAGGTCTAGGTAGACTTCAGGCACCCTGGACAGGTCTGGAAACTCAGGAGAGGAATCAGCAGACGAGGAAACCGACAGCGGGAACAAACAGGATGACTGACAAGCTAGACTCCACCTCAACACTCTCCCAGTAGCCCAGTCCATTACAGGATTGTGTTTACACAGCCAAGGATAACCCAAGATTAGAGGGTATGTTGGAGACTCAATGATCAAAAATGAAATGGTCTCGTTGTGGTTACCTGACATCAGCAGAGACAGAGGAGGAGTCTGGTCGGTGACACGGCTGAGCAGATGACCATCGAGAGCGCGGGCCTGGCGTGGCTCAGGCAGAGGCTGGAATTGTAGATTCAGCTGGTGGGCCAGGTTCAGGTCCATGAAGCTCTCGTCTGCACCAGAGTCGATGAGGACTGACAGGGCCAGGGAATCCCTGGGAGAAGTGATGAGCTGAACAGGGGTCAAGGCGCGTGCTGGTGTGGAGGCAGTCGAGGCGTGGCTCACCAGTAGGCCTCCGGTTACTGGCGAGCCTGATCTTTTACCGGGCACCGAGCTAGGAAGTGCCCCGTTCCCCCACAGTAGAGGCAAAGTCCCTCACGCTGGCGGCGCAGGCGTTCCCCTTGGCTCAAACGGGTACGACCAAGTTGCATGGGCTCCTCCTGGGGGCTTGAAGGTGTAGATCCAGGGTAGGCCGGATGATGGGTTGATGGAGTGCTGGCCACAGGGGGTGTCGTAGAGCTATTCTGCCGCCAATGCTGGCAACCGTCATGTCCAGTTGCCCCTCGGAGCCGCTCTCGTTCCTGCAGCCGGTTGTCAATCTTAATAGCAAGTTCCACAAGGGCTTCAAAACTTGTAGGAAGATCAACCATGGTAAGTCTATCCTTAATATCTTCAGAGAGACTCAGGAAAAAGGTGTCCGCAAGTGCCTCGTCATTCCACTGACTCTCAGCAGCCAGAGTGCGGAACCTGATGGCATGATCAAAAACGCGGCGTCTGCCTTGCCTGAGATTACCAAGTGCACGGGCTGCCTCGCGGCCGGAGAGAGGTTGACCAAAGACACGGCCCAAAGCAGCAGAAAATGCAGCTACAGAGTCACAGATAGATGAATGTCTCTGCCACTCAGCAGTGGCCCATTCACGTGCTCGCCCCGTGAGATTAGTGATCATGAATGCTACTTTCGAACGCTCAGTGGCGAAGGTAATAGGCTGCAGCTCAAGCGTTAGCGAACAAAGAGCCAAAAATGAGCGGCATGTTTCAGGAGTGCCATCATACCTTTCGATGGGGGGTGCTCTGGGTTCCGAAAAACGAACTGGAGGAGCCAGGGGAGTTGGAGATGGAGCAGGAACGGCTGGAGCAGTCGTCACAGGAGACATGGAGTCAAGGCGAGTCACTACCTGGCTAGTCTGGGCAGCCAGGGCTTGCAGCTGCTCACACAATGACTGAACTCCCGGTCCCAGGCTAGAAACCGCCCGTTCCAACTCAGTAAGACGCCTTCCTTGAGCTCCCAGAGCAAGGCCAAACATATCTCCCTCTGCTGGGTCCGACATGGCCAGGTTGTACTGTAAAGGACAGGCGTGTGTGTGGACCCAAGTGCAAAGGATGATCAGAAGGCAGAAGTACAATGTCCAAAAACCAGCTCTTTAATCCAAAACGTAGCAAAGGTCAAAATCCAGAAAGGCAGTCAAAACCAGGCAACAAAGCAGACAAGGAACGGGCAAAATCCAAGAGTCACAAAAATACCAAAAAGGGTCATACATGGGAAGCAAATAGAACAAAAAGCAAGAGAGCTCGAACACTCGGTAACAAAGACAATCTGGCAAAGACACAGGGAATGAGGCAGGGCTTAAATACACAGGGAAACGAGACACAGGTGAAACACATTAGGGCGGAGACAGCAATCAAAAAAGGAGGGAAAACCCAGGAAGTAAAACTAACAACAACACAGCAGAACCTAGACTACAAAATAAAACAGGAAATGGATACAAAACATACAGATCCTGACATATTAGATGTACAGCCCTATTCCCACACTTACCTCTACTTCCCTTTGTGGCAAATGTATAACAACACATCTTTACATGAGCAGTCTTTATACTATTCTATTCAAGTGAACCCATCCATCCACGAGATAAGCAGCAGCATACTGGACGCGTTATATAGCTGTGTATCACAAAGTTTAATTCAAGACACTTCAAGTGAATAGGATAACATCATAATACATTGCCAGTTAATAACCTAAAATAAAAAGCTATTTCTATTTTGTTTGTATTACAATGTTTTAGGAACATTTGAATAAAAACGCAAATCATTATTCAACCTTTGCATCTCTTTAAAACACAAATTTAAAAAAGTGCGACCTTTAACACTTTAGCGGCATGTTTGAGGTGTTGGTGATGTATGTGGAAAGGTTTAAGAAGGTTTCGTTTGCTATAATCCCAGCAGTCACTGTTGAGGCTGCATGGAATGAGGCAGTAACAAAAGGCCGTGCCCCGACTGGCTCGCCAATGTAAGTGTTTGTCGCAACAGCCAATCAAATCAGAGGGAGGCGGGTTTTACTCTAGGATTACTTCATGCCTGTCCTCACAGCAGCCTTCAGTATGCGCACATATGTGCACGCCAGCATGATATGAATATGATAACTTCTACATATTTGGCCACTTCAAAATCAAGGATGCACATCCTTGTGCCGTGCGCAATCTACATCTGGAAGCTCAGGCCTCAGCTTTAGTCTGCTTCGCTAGCATGGCTCATCGGGGCTAACCGCAGCTATAACCAGGGCTCCGACATTTAACACATCGGCAAGCTTCAACCAACTCTAGCATCCGCAATTGCTTCTAGCCCTGACAGTGGAGGTGTGGCTCCCAGTGGAGGTCTGCAATGGAAGAGCCTGACATTGGAGGTCTGTAGTCAGACCTCTCTCCACAAATCTCAAAGTTGACCAGTGCTTGGAAAAAACTATGTTTTTCAACTGCAGTGTCTCGCCTTAATATTTTAAACACATTACACTCTCAAAGGTTCAAGACTAAAAGCCTACTTATTTTGTGACGTGATGAGCAGGAGCTGCATACATTAGCATCCAGTGAATGTCATGATGTTGCCTCCAGACAGAGCAATCAAACAGCACGCAGCCTCAGCATCCTCATTGCTTTGCAATTTTGGGCCGGTTTCACAGACAAGGCTTAAGCCTAGTCCGAGACTGAAATGCCTGTTTGAGCTGGATTAATTCAAAGCCACCTGCACAGACTCGGTTTAAAATAGTCCTAGATTAAAGCTATTCTGGATTAAACAAAGCCAATTGCAAAACGGACGACTAGAGCTACTCTAGGTCTAAATTTCATCTTAAATTAATCCTCCAAGGAGGCAGGTTTAACTTCAGCTTAGTGGTGTTTGTGAGAGAGCATGGACTATTTGGAATATCTAAATGAAGACCAACTCCCACTGCAGAGGCCAGCCAGAAGAGTACTTGTGGATAGGTCTTATCCAGAACATTTATTTGATGAACTTACATTTCGAGACCACTTTCAATATGGAAAATGCACTGGAAATAACAACTTTGAGTTTATTAGATGGATGCATTTAAATTGAAGATGTATTCAGCATAATAAAATGAGTGTCTAAAACAATTCTGTTTTCAAATGTGGTTGTTGTGATTTAAAATACTGACACACATGAATAACAAAATGACAAAACACAACATGAACACCTTTTATTTTCTACTTATATCTTCACTGTGATTAGTAATCACAATTGTCTCAGTACTGTATTTGTCATCTCTCTCTCTTCCAACTTCATGTCATACAGTTTACGCTCTCTGGACTTTCTTTACGCCTCTGTCCCCAGAACCCGTACTGAGTTTAGGAAGAGGGCTTTCATGTACTCTGCTCCCTCCGCCTGGAACACTATTCAAAAAACACTCAAATTGCAGGAACTCATCACTATGAATGATTTTAAAACTCGACTCACATGTTTTTTAATGGCACATTTTGGTATGTGTCAATGTTTCACTGAATAATATTTTATCATTGCCTCAAAATTGTTCTTCTTCTTCACCCACTGGAATGTATTTGTCTCTGTTTTATTCTTATGTTTGTCTTATATTTCATTCATCCTAGCTGCTGCCATTTCGGCCAGGCCTTGCTTGGAAAAGAGGTCATTTGACCTCAAGCAATTTTGCCTGGTAAAATAAAGGTTAAATAATGTCCAATTCCGCCCGTAGAATTTAAATTTTCATGTCATACTTCCTTCAGAATCATATAGCATTTTCTGTTCATTGAATTCTCGGGCTAACTAATTCGGGTTTTTCAACAGAGTCTATCAGTGCAGATATCATTAAATATAATGTCAAAATTATAAATGAGAAAGATGTGAAATACCGATAATAATGAAGATAACCTGAAGTTGGTGTATTGTTCTCTTAGTAACATTTTCATTAATTGAATTTGTTGCAAATTGCGACCCAAATATTTATTTGCTCAGTCCCAGCGGTATGGCTTTTAGATTCAATAACTGGATGGTTTCAAACAATTTTTTTCAAATTCATTCAAGTTTATTGACGGGATTTTTTTAGCCTCTGCCATTGTTTTTTCTCACAAGCAATGGTGTTTCTGCTCCACTCCGGGTTTTTATGATCACCGTTGGACCAGCAGCATGTGCTCATGGGCAGGTGTTTACAATCAGGCTTACTTACCTTACTCCAGGACTTCGTAGTCTCAGACTAACTAAGCCAAACTTAAGCCATATCCATGAAAGTGACTTAAACGTCCCAGTTTAACTAGTCCACATTAAGGCCTACTCCTGGCTTAATCTAGGCCCTGTCTATGAAACCGGCCCATTGTCTAAACACACAAAGCAGCAGAGCTGCAGCTGTTTAGCATTTATTTACTGCATACTTTGAAACGGGGAGAAGAGCGGGATGTGCATCGGGAGCTTCAACAGGCCCCCTTGTTGCAAATGGATATACTGTATGCATATAATGTATACTGTATGGATATACTGTATGTTGCACCAATATGAGGTTGCCAGAATACAGTGGCAGCAAGTCGTGTTCCCCGCCTCAACAAATCCACTGCCACATGCTCATTTGTCTTAATAATATATTAATGTGAATGATGTGGTTTGAAAGTCACTCAAGTTCAATAAAACACTGTAAGTTGCCTTCAGTCTAGTGCCGAACAGTACTCCCAAGTACACTTACTAATGCTCTAGAGAGGCACTGAGGAGGCACCCTTATTAGACTCTTCATATGTAATTAACCCAGGATCCGTCCTCTCCCCATAATCATGCTAATGAGCAATCTAATATTTGTGAGTGATTTGTAATGTGCAAATGGGCCATCAATCATAGAGCATGGGTAGTGTCTGGGTTCAATCACAGATGTACCATCGACAGCCCATTACAGTACTGTTGGTTCTTCAAAGGACCTCTATTGGATCATCATTTAACCAAGGCCAAAGCCGGGTTTATAAAATAGGTCCAACAATTTCTTTAGGTGACAAGTCTTGATAACTGATAAATAATTTATATTATTTGACAATATGTCATGCTTCTGAAAAAGATAATAAATCCATCACAACATTAATTATCCATCCAACATAACATTAGTATAATTATTATTATTATAGTTAGCTGCATCTCCATTGAATTGAATTTCATAATGATAATGTCATTATTGGCAGTAGTAGTTGCCCTTCTTTATCTGTAGTCTACTGAACCATTTGGCCTTCTCTCTGCCTGTGGCTCCACCTCGGTTACCTTTAAAAAAAAAATTCATGTGGCGAATAAACAATAGGAAGAACATATTTTTTTTTTAAATAAAATACATCAAAACATTGAGCATTTTCCTTTCAGTGATGCAAATTTCGATAAAGCCTGAAAACACCGTACAGACTAAGCCTACACAGGTGCGGACCCAGGGGTGTTTGAAAGTTATCCCCGGGGGATAACCACTAAATCGCTATTGCGAATAAGGGGAAGGGGAGAAAGCAAAAACACACAGAGCTTTAAAGGGCCACACAGGCTACCTTTATACAACACACTAAACAAAAACTAAACCACCACTGCCAAGCAGCTGAAAGAATAGACAAAGAACTCAACAGTTAGCTTGGGAACTCTAAACACATAGAGCACTAAGAGAGAACCTCTCACTATCCCAGAGGGCGAGACAGTGAGCAGCACAAAGCACTGGGGGGTCTCAGGGCATAAGTAAACTCCTCACACCTGAGCTCAATCAACCAATCAGTGCCACACACCTGATTGCAGTGAGTGAGCATTAACCATTCTCACAGAGCCGAAATATTCCGTGCCCTCACTGGGCTGAAATATTCTGTGTCCTCACACTATGGCTTCCCGTTCAATGAGCAGACCCCATAGTCTTTGCTGTCCTCACCACAAGGGGACCCCGTCTACCACAAACACTGTCCTTGATAGCAGGTGGAAATGATGTGTGGAAACGTTAACGTTATTAACCAAGAAGCCTGATGGACGTTTTGCACACATTACAAAAAACTCCATGTTATAATGCTGCAGAATAACTAAGCTTTGACATTAGGCCTTGCATTAGCTCCACTATCATTCAGCAGCCGCACACATTTCAGCAGCTACATTACTGTAATTGATATTTGTATCCAGAGACAGTTAAGTAAAACAACCTCTCTGGCTCGAGGCATGAGGATTTCCCTGAAATGTAAATGGGGCTCGAGGAAGGTTGGGAGTGATTTAAGAGTCAGTGACATCCACACTGTTGTGCTAAGTCAGTGAAAGTGCTGAGTGCAGGGCGCCAGGTCCGTCTCCCTCTCTCTCACACTCTCTCTTTGGCTCTCTCCATCACTGTCTCTCTTTTTCTATGCCGCCCTCTCCATTTCCCTCTTCAGGCGGCTGCCATAACTCAGACTCTATCTTAATCCTTTCTGAGTGCACAGACACACCAGTGCATGCACACAGCCATGAACACACACACACACACACACACATACAGTATATACGAGCACATACACACAGGAAAAAATCACAAAGGGCACTTGCAAGAAGTATGATCCCATTATTTGCCTCTTGGACTCGAAGGTGGGAGTTCAGTCTGGGAGCCAAGCAAAGACCACATGTGCCACTATGTAGGCAGACAGAGTTATTAGAAGAGCATTTGGTTTAACTACTGTATTAGTAATTAGACCAGATAAGTTTCTGTTTCAAAAACCACAGTTTCCGCTATGTGCTCCATAGATAGATACTGTATATGATAGACAGGATAGGATTTCCATAACACACAATCTGCAATGTATTTACATATCGCCTAAATAAACTTGATAATAATACACAATGATATAGAATACATACATAAACTGTAGTCCTAATCATATCCTAACATTATGTGATACCTTACAGCTGCAGTATGCAATAATTGTCCACTAGGAGGCAGAAATTACCCCAAAACAAAGTCACTGAAACACATCCACAACATGCTGTCGACCTATCCTATTATGTTATTGCTTAAGCAAGCTTTGCTGCTTTCAAGTTCAGGAGCCCCAGTCAAGAAGTTTAATTTGGCAGATTTGCAAGCAAACAAAATTGAGTTATATTATAAAACAAAGAAGGTTTTAAAAAAAAGTATACAATTGATAAAATCATTGATGCCTCTGTCCCGTCTGCACCTTGGGTATGGAGCTGGATCCAGTAGGCAATAGGCGGGTGGGGGAGGAGAAGGGGGGTGGTGGGTTCACAGCTTTAACTACAGGCCACACTTCCTCTAACTCACTCTAATATAATTGTATTGCTACATGTATACACTTTATATTCTTAATTAATCTGGCCTACTGTAAAATAACCTCACAATTTGGTTGGATTTCTGAAGGTCTTACAATACAGTGAGTTTTCACCTTACTCCCGCAGAACATTTGCTTTTGCCAGGCTTTTCTATCTGTTTACATGACACAAACCAAAATACAGGAACTCTGCTAATTGGTTTATTTTTAAGCACCGAAGATACACAACCAGGGTTTTATAGGTTCATGTTTGTTAACAACTTTACCCAAATTAAACCCACACTGGAGTACGGCCAAGGAGCTGCTTTCATTATGCATGTAACAAATGGAGCCATGTGTTGTGTAGGTGCAGCAGGCCTAGTCCCTGGTGGTTGCTAATGCTTATGCTAACAGTTTGATCCTGCAGTCTATGGGAATGTACAATGTATTCTCTCATAAAAATGTCTGTTTAGTTTGTTACTTCTTTTAAGGGGTTTCTTTTAGAATTGGCCCGCTAATGAGAGATGAATGAGTTGATCTACCATGGCAGTCGAAGATAATGATAATGGCATTTGAGAGCCGAATAGCTTTCATATCCATATATGGGAAGATGTGTACAGAACAATAAAAGAGGATAAAAATAGACCATGTCTGTTATCGGATGAGGGGAGGGTGGTTGGGGAGATGACACTAGCCAATTGCTGTAGATGGAAACTCTACTCTTGTTCACCTAAAATATGCTGAATGCTTCATTCTTCAAACAAACTCACTCCTTTGATCATTCAGAGGTCCTTGGAAGTACAGAGCAACAATAGTAAACATGCTAATTTATTCCAAAGAAAAAGGTTGTAGCATGTATTTACAATAAAGTGTGAATTACCACTGGGAGTTTGCCTGCTCGCGCTAACACACAATTCTATCCCAGATAAAATGATAATGTCCTCCTTGGGGTGGTTGAACAGAACGCTGAAAATAAGCTTGCATTCCCGTAATGGAACAAACAGACAAAGAGTCCCAATGGTTTGCCTTTGTGGCCTTATCTGGCCTTGGCCAGCTCAGAGCGCATCATGGGAGTGAATCACATCTCAGTGACTGTGGGGAGTCGGTATCACACCCCCATCTCAGGTCATTTACCAGGGTTGGGGGGGTTTCATTAGTCTTCTTTGCAACAATACTTGCTGATTGCCATCTTGTTTCACAGTGATTTATAATACCAGCCCTTTAGAGTTTGCAGAAATACCTAAAGCAACTGCTCAAATACGATAAGAAAAGCTTCTCTATGTATGGTGTTGTCTGCGCTGTACATCAGAGAGAGAGAGATAGAGAGGAGAGAGAGAGAGAGAGAGAGAGAGAGGGCCTCGGGGGTGATGCAGTACTTTCTTTTTTTGCAAGCATTTACAGTTTTCCGCGGGAGATGCGAGAATGCATGATGCTGTTGTTTCTAACTTCTGGAAAACAAACATTGGCTGCAAATGAATGAGACAGTTGTCAGGTTCAATTTGGTGAACACACGATGCTGTACGCCACCGTTAGAGGATCGCAGCAGAGCATCTTCTGAGTATAAAGCAAATCCACAGACAAAAGGGTGGAATCATGGCAGCTCTGTCATTTTTCAGAGGGGTGAGATTATGTCTCTTTATCACGGCGCCATTTACATAAAACCACACATCCCCTCGAATGACAAGCGGCGCAGATAGGGAGAGAGAGAGAGAGGGAGGAGAGGCGGGGATTCATACAGCCAACATAAATAGACTGTAAAACAGAACAATCGGGCGGACAGAAATAGGAGACATCTTTACAGAGGTGCGATGGTGTTAATTGGATACAGCACAAAAAAAAACAGAATCTTTAATCACAGAAAACCTTTTTCTTTCAAATGAATTCTGCATCACTAACCAATTTCCACCTTTTGATTCCGTCCAGCTCAGCTGCAAACCAAAGACGAAGACCAATCATCCTTTTACCGTGAGCTTGTTTTAATAGCTTATTTTAAATTTGATATGCAGTTAACTTCAAGCTGCTCTACCTTTTACACCCGAGAGCACAGAGCCCATGAATTATGCACAGGAATTGTATTACTGCCGCAGTACAGCTAATGGGCCATGCATTTGCTCGGATTAACAGCGGGCCCTTCCCAGGTGCTCATGTACGTCGTGCACACTAACGGATCCATTGGATTCAAATCAAGTCTGCTTCAGATAGAAGTCCGTATTAGTAAAAGGATAACAAAGCAGACACACTGTAAACTACATATCAAACACAGAATAATGGAAATCACATGTTCTAATGCAGAAGATTAAGCAGCCACACATACACTAAATCACATACAGGAAAATGAAATAAGAGCTAAACATCCATGCTTTTGTATAGTCTACACCTTAATTGCAAATGAACTGAACTTTATTAAAAACCATACAATAACTCGTTTGACTTAATTAAAATGTATCACTGCTGATAACTTGTACATTTCATGACGGCTTGCTACATGTTCGTACCATGACATGATAGAGACAACGCAATTAAGAGACCACACTGCATGACAGCCATTATTGCCCTCTTGGATGTGCCTTGAGGCCACCGAATATCTCCCCATCCACTCACTGTCACACATCACAAAAGGAAAATTAGCGAAGAGAGCCATCAATACTGTATCATGCGCCACTCCACATCCGTACCGTCCGTGGCTGGGTTACACTGCCTCCCCTAATAACTTAGCCAAATGTCGCTCCATGTTAGCGAACGACTCGGCTCATTATTGTTATGTAGGCCAGCGAGTCCTATAGTCCCACACAGGAGACGTGGCAGGAATTACTGTGGCCCTCAGCTATGTGCAGTGTCTGTCTGTTGAAGAGTATAGCCCTGGGGCAGCTCTTTGGTGAGGGCCTCATGTCTGCCTTGGCCTTTGCTGATGACTCAAGAATGGCCTGGACGTAATGTGTACTGCGACTGAAAATGGACACTTATTTATATGTTAGCCTGGAATGTGGTATGGTCAGACTTTGTCCCTAGGAATTGAAATTATCATTTGATGTAAAACAATGGACATGAACACACCCTTTCCCCAGCCCCACCGAGACTTCACATTAGCGGGTGATGTTAATTAAAAATCTGATACATTGCCTAAAGTGATGTCACTTTAGTCAACATCATTTATGTCTACAAGAAAGAAAAAAAAGTTAAGGGCTAAATTAGCGGCTATGAGCATAACACTTTGGAATCTTCCACCAAACTGTTGATGGCCGAGTATCAATGTGCGAAACGCAGTTTCTGAAGAGGAAAAGGAATAGAATACACAAGAACAGGGGAACCTGTCATCTGACAACAGTGTGTTGGGAGTGCAATTGCTAAATCTTTTGGCTGCTCCTGAATCTAATTTAGCAAACAAGAAATGTGTTAAAAAGTCTATAGCCATACCAGCAGCTTTGCAAAGCTGTACTAAGACGTTTACATGTATGATGATCAACATGTTAGTATGCTAGCATTTGCTAAAATCATAGTAGAGCAGGGGTTGATGGGAATGCTATCTGGATATACAGTATAACAATTTACCCAGAGGGCAACATGAATATGTGTACCATATTAAATGGCAATGCATCCAGCTGTTGTTAGATAATTCATTCTGGGTCAGAGTCGTGGGCCGATGGATTTATAAATGAATCTCAATCCAGGGGTTGCAGCCTAGGAAGGCTGCATTTGAAGACCGATTGCGTCATAGCGGCGCCAAAGGCTTGTTCCTTTTGCAAGACTCCTTCATATAGCGGCCGAGAAATGCAGCCTTCGTTTTCACGGTTTTGAAGGCTGCAACAGATGGATCCTTCGCGGCCCAACATATCCCAAGATCCATTGGTTTTTTTCAGAGAGGCATAAAATAAAATATAAAATGACAAACAAAACAGCAACGTGTTGCTCCATCTTTTAACTTTTATCTTCCTTTCTTTTTTTCTTGTACTTTTTTTCTTTTCGTCTGGTAGGCAACTTCTTTTTTTTTTTCCTCCGTTGACAAGGCTGTTTCCGTTGGGAGCAATCAGGGTTGCTAGGCAGCACAGGAGCGGCGAGTCGTTACACAAACCGGAAATGCTCGTAAACGGAGACCTGCGGAGCCGTCTCGTTTAACACGCTCGATCGGCCTTCGAATCGGCCTTCACAGGCTATAGCCTTCATAGACCGCTTAGACTGGATTGGGATCCAGCTATAGACATTGCCGTCCAAAGAACTATGGCGCTGACATGGCAGATTTCAGCTTGAAACAAAGTAGCAATGTGATGCACTTTGAATCATATCCTTTTTCAAGACACACACTAGACCACACGACCATTAAAATGAATGTGATTTAGACACAACGATTAACATTTTTTGTATTTCAGCTGTATGGTTTCTGGCTTTTTGGAATATCCTGGTGATAATAATGTGGATGGCCTTGACATGTTGTGTTCAACAGCCCTGCATAATAGGGCTCTCAGGTAGCTTGTGTTGACACACTGTCCACACTGCTCAGTGGCTGCGTCCTGCTTCATTTCTTAGATTCTCTAACTGCGAGAGGTGCAAGGTCAACTTTATTTCAGCAAACCAATTTAATGGCTCCCCCAAGAATCTGAACCCGCTGCTTTTACAGAACACAGGTAGCAGCTTGATACAACTTGGAAATATGCAGTTCCCTTTGTGTGTTTGATTTCATGAGGAATAAATGTTTGCCGGAGGAAAAATGTTCAGTGAAAAATGGAACGTTAAATTTGAGACGTGTGCTGTAAGAGATGGACATTGTCCTTGCTTTAACCTGAGTTCATGCATTAGTTATTAAATACTCCTATAACGGCTTACTTCAGATTGGATTTTCAGCTTATCGGTTCTTCTTTTGTTCAATCTACCAAAGCACCTAACTGAACCTGACAGCCATTCGGCACAGAGGGGCAGGATCTGTCCACAGTTTAAGTTTAAGAGAAAACACCCCCCTTGCTTCACTGTATATTAAACCAATTAGGGGGGGGGGTTGGTGGTTGGTGTGTGTGTGAGGGGGGGGGGGGGGTCATGAATAAGTGTTAGAACGATTCAGCCAAATGTTTGTCAGAAGAACATTTTAGGACTGTTCACACATACTTAATTTTTTGGAGTAAAAAAAAATAAATCAAAACAGTGCACGAATGTTAGATGCTGATAGTGGAGGGCCGCCTGCAGTTCGGTACCGGGAGGAATCCATTGAAAGAACAGTTGCAAAATAATGATGTTCATGAATAATGATAGAGGGGTGTCTCAGAGGTTTCACACACATTTCGGTGCCAGGCAGCCCAGAAACTGGCAGGATTGAAGCTTATCGGGCCGATGCCATAAGATTCACGGGGGAAAAATACTACAAATCCTGCTTGGCGGGGAAAAACAGTGGAGCGCGTGGCGTGTGTTCATGCGTCTGAGTGTGAACGTGGGGCCTCCCCAACAGCAGGCCCTGAGGGGTTTATGGAGACAACGCGCATGTGCCAAGCTTTTGGCATGCTGACAATATACAGTGGTGTGTGAATTTTACAAGACAGACAAGAGGGAGGAATATACAGACTAATCCTCCAGTTGCTCTCTGGCATCACAAGGTAGAGGACAATCACAGCCTACAGGGTTTCCCAACCCTATAGACGAGGGGCACCACACAAGTCCCAGGCCAGCGCCAATAGACCCAGGGCCCTGCGAAGGAAAGGGCATCTCCGTACAGCATACCACAGGCCAAGCACATCAAAAACAAGCCTAGATAGAGGGCACAGAGGAAGGGGGGAGGCAAAAAAAACAATAAACAAGTCAACTCAGTTTCTATTCCACGAGGAGATAGCTAAGGTCACCCCATCCTTTACTCAATCACTTATGAGCAGTCTATTGCAGGAGATTGGTTTATTAACCCCCCGCGGACACACCGACAAGCTCCACTTCATGGGATCGACAACGCAAGGCAAATCCAAGCAGAGTGTGTGTTTTTTGTTGAGTACATGCTGCAAGGGTGAATAGCAATTTCCACTTGACCCCTGACTTGAACCCTTTTTTGATTTCATTTAGTAAGTTCGACTGCTACCGGCTGTATCAAAGGTTGTTTCTCCGAAGATACATTTTAGCGTATAGAACTTATCTGGAGGAAGATTCTTTTTTTTTTGTCTTTATATTAAAAAGTACACATACAGGAATTTTAAACATATACTGTATTAAATCTTGGTGTCCCAGATTTCATGAAACCCGTATGGGAGGGGTAAAAGAAAGGAAGTGAGCCGACACCAGGGATCATATTTCTTATTCTTCTGTTTTTCTCCCCCTCTGTCTCAGGAAAGGATTCCGCAGGTCTGAATTATTAATTCACTTCTCTCTGCATTTGATTTGCACTGCTTGTCACTTTTATCAAATTATGTGCTTGGATCCCTTGTTCCTCTGTGCACATTCCCTCAATCCAATATCTGCATTTCACCTTGCTTGGAATTCACCGTCTTTGGCAAACTGTAGATGAATATATATATGAACTCTTTGACATTTGGAGGTTATTTCCACATTTTATTTGAATTTACTCAGTCATTTTAGATGCATTCATGGATTTGTTAGCCACTTGGGGGCAGCGCAACAATCTGTAAACAAAACATTGACATTTTGTTAACTTTGATAGGTGCCGTGTGTGACATCCCTCTGGCAGTCATGGTGTAGTTGCCTTTACTAACAGTTCTCTAATTGGCAACACAGTCGGTGTAAATTAGGTTTATTAGATTGTTTTGTTATTCTCTCATGTCTGGGAAATGAGAAAGATCGGAGCGGTGAGGTAAACAACAAAGTTTACCCAAACAACGCTCAAACTACTCTAGGGCCAGAGCCAAATGCAGTTGAATGAAAATTCAATTTTTTTTTCTACTTTACAGACACCTTTTACCCTAGTAATTTGATCCATTGCTAAAATAAAGTATTGATTTGTGCATATTAGTTATCATTGATAAAATAAATAATAATGATAATCTCAGATAGCAATATGTAAGATAATTTAAAGAATGTTTTGCTTCTGGGTGTTTAAAAACATATTTGCATTGTTTTTTGAGTGCAGTTAGTTACAATATTACCATTTAAATATTCTGTGTTCGCATCATAATTGGGTTTTGAACGGGTTAGACCTTTCATTTAGGAAAGTAGGGACTTCTACGGACTGATTGAGATGAATAAGTTTGTGTAAGATGTGTCGTGTTTTTTTCTAATGGACCCTTGATCTGATGATTACATACCAACGTGGAAATTCTAACCTGTTAGCGCTGTATTTTTCGAGAGCCGTAAAACCCATAGGGAAGGCCTGACCTCTGATGCATGACTTGTCACAGGGCGAGATCACTTATATTGCAATAATGTCAAGTGGTAAAATGACTCACCATCCACCTGTCTCTTGTATCAGATTGTCTGGGGGTGTGTGGAGCACGCTGACAGCACTTGACCCCTGTCACCTCGCGGTTATTACATGTTTTTTTGAAAGTGATGACAGTGAAGCCCCTCTCTTATTTTCTCACTCTATCTTTGTCCGCTGCCTCTTAAGGGCAGACAGTGTGAGAGAATGGAGTCACACATATAACCAGCCTGAGGCGCTCTTCCACTGCCACCACACCCCCACAGCAGCACACACTCTGCAGTCATTTTGTCCAGTAGCTATTTACCACTTAATCACATGTCATTGCTGTAATCAACAGAATTGTTGGTTAGCTCACTGTAAATTGCTCATTAATCTCCTCTGCAGACTCCATATCAACATTGTGCTGTGCTGGCATCCCATAAGTACTTCCTCTCTGATCCATTGAGGGATAGTCACGTTTTCCATACCAATCTCCCCGTGCTGACTGTGGATATTTGGTTTTAGAAAGAGGAGAATCCATTCAGCACTCCTGCTAATGCATCTTCAGGGCTGAGGCTCGACAGAGGGGGGATTGAGACATTCTCTGCCTGTTAGTCCTTGTTGCGTGCTTCACAATGTACGCTCTCAGTTTATTCCTTATTATGGACACATTTTCAAACCCCCCCCCCCCCCCCCATCCATATAGGCTGAAGAGAGGGAAAGTCGTATCCTTGAAGACCTGAAATACTTTTAGCACTAATGTGTTGTTCAGTGAACCGTCACAGTGCCCAGATTGACACCATTTTTTACGCAGCCCCCCTATTAGTGTCACTCAGCCTCCATCGTGGGCACATTAAAATAAACTAATGATGTTTCTCCACCAACTGCCTAATGGAGGATTAGCCCAGAGAATGGCCGCTCTGTACTAACTGCACTTTCACCTTTTAAAAAGTAGCACAAAATAAAATTCCTCACTGTGTCAGGAATGTAATGCAGTTATATGGCGTGCAAATGCTTGTGGTTAAAAAAAAGCAGTTTGGAATAGGATGTCAATGGCTCTTTATTACGACAGAGTATTTAGGGCCATGCTGATGAGGAAAACAATTACAATAATAAAGTTGAGAATAAAGTGGTAATATCAGGAGAATATAGTGGTGATTTATGAGGGGGAAAAATAACATTATTCAGCAAAGCATATTACTGGAGATATATAATTAGTAATCTACCAACTAAGGGCGGTAGCAGTCTTGGCATTGTCGTAGTCAGCCACTGTTTGTCTCGGGTGTCGGACCCTGTCACACACAGTGAACAGGTCCTAGGTCTTATGGTAACGTGGTCCTGGTGTGCCAAAAGATTAAGTATGTCATTATCCGTGAAAAATTACCGAATTACAAGTTCCTCATTTTAATGCAGGGGAAAAGACACTTCTGATATTTTTGTCTAAACTGACACAAAGCCTGTGGACCACGACTGTGTTCTCATAATACTACAAATCTATTTGGTATAACTTCATTTTCTTAACATTATGATTTGTTCTCTTCTAAAATGACAGCTTTTTTTAACAATATTGCAGAATTGTTTTTCACTAAGGGTGGCGCTTAAAGCTGGGGTATATGATTTCTGATTGGTCAAAGTTGAGTTGTGTGAATGTCGATAGTTAGCCTGCTATCTGTGTGTGAATGGTAACGAGTGAATGGGAACAGGTCTCCCTTGCAAAGAGTCTTCGGTCTCAATGGGACTTACCTGTATAAATAAAGGTTAAAAAAGTTAACATGAGCTGTAAACTTTGACCAATCAGAGCGAGGCTCCGATTCTCTGTTCTTATTGGCTGTTGGGACTGTCTATTCACGTTGGCACGACGTTGTTGGTGTAAAGCATGCAGGGAGGGACCATAGGGGAGGGAACAAAGCGAACACAAGTAGAGCGGTTGAGGTATTTGGATTCGAATCTCTATCCCAACTGCCATTTTCTCCCCAAATCATATACCCCATCTTTAACCTCAAGAGGAAAGACAAAATCCTTGAGATGACACAGAGGAGAACTCTCTGCTTTCTTCACCCCCTGTTGACCATGGTTTCTTTATTGAGGCTGTGTAGCGATGCAAGGAGGGAGGGGGGGGGGGTGGATCAGTGTCAGCGCAGGAGGCTTAGTTCCAGCCCGGGGCAGTCCCTGCTGCTCCAGTGGCCTGCACACAGAAGCCTCTTGCATGGACCGCCGTCCCTCCCCAAACCCCTCTCTCTGGACAACACTCTGGAACTCCTGAAGGGGGAATTCAAAGATGATGCCTTTCTGCAAGGTCAGGCTTAGGCAGCCTGCTGCTATAGTCATGTTCAACATGGCATCCAGAGACTGTTTGTATAAGCCCTGTCTCACTCCTCTGTTGTGTAAAGAGCGTGGCTTTGTCACATTCTACTTTATGCTGAACATTGAACTACAGCTCTGGAACCGGCCGAGTGTGTTGCTACAAAGCGAGTAAAAAAAGAAAGAGTATTGATTGGTATCTATTTTTCTGGTGGAGATGATTGACTGTAGCTCAGTACATCCATGAATAAGCCAGGGGCAATGTCAATGGCAGTAAAACAACAGAAAGTAGGCCTAGAGGAGTCCATAACTGACCAATTGTTTTTTCCCCAGACACGTGCATTGTAGACATATCAATTTATGTTGTTCAACCCTCTACACATCAGTATAGCCACTTTGGTACTTAATCTGTTTCACAGCCCATTCAAATACTTTAAGAGTGTCCGATGTTCCAGGGCCCAACTGCTCTTAAAGCGTGTGGCTTTGAGAATGGAATCCTACTGTTACTGTGAAATGATTGGCCTGAATTAAACAAAGAAATCTACTCAGGAGAAGTTGAAACTTCTAAAATCATGTGAAGAACTGTCCAACGCATTATTAAAACCTGGGTAGATAGTGGTGACCCATCATCTTTGATGAAAAAAAAATCTTTAACGGTCTTGATGGGAGATCACTTAAAATAAATATAATTATTTGGTGGAATCAAAATTTGAAATATCGACATAACAGTAGAACTCCGCTATGTTTTATATTGAAAGTAAGAGCATTTCCACACGCACAATGTGAAGAGAACCTAAGGGATAAGGACTATGTAGATGTGTAGCCTTAAGAAAACCACATCTGCCATGTATGTCAAATAAGTTGGTAGGATGAGGGTTAATATTGTTTTTCATGACCTTAATAACGTGTGTAATGCATTTAAATATTAAACTATTGATCCTTATCTGTAGAGTAATTAATAGGCATTCTCTGTCAATCCAATGTGTCCTCCTTGTGGAGACATCGTCTAGATGCACAGCAATAGCCAAACATGAATTGCTTAGCAGTGCGACCAGAGAGCAAAACAAGGGTTTGACAGCATCGGTACATTGTGGTACCATACTGCTATCTCATATCACACACAAAATCCAATCATTCTGATATTGTAGACTTCTTTTTGAAAATAAACACAGAGTGGAAAGAGAGAGATGGCCTGAGACAAGCTTCCATTGTGCAGACCCCTGGATTTCATCACACCCTCAAGTAAAAAGCAAAAAAAGGCAAACCAGATTGGATGGCCCAGACAAAATAATTGGACTTGTGTTGGTAACCTGAGTGGACACAAGCCCATTTATCTCCCTGTCCGAAGCAAAAGGGAGCAACATCTCAAGCCCAGGAAGGTCAGAGTAGAGACCCCTGATTGTGGAACCATGCAAACCATTACCGATGGAAGAACAACCTCTTGTCATGTCTGTCCCTCCCTCTCTTTGTGGCTTTAAGGTTTCCCACTTAATCATCCTGCTGCTGCATACCAAGTTTATTGTGCAGTGGAATGTTCGAAGCAAGCTAGTAAAACTTCATTTATGTAGCATTTATGCATGTTTGCTTTGGGAGGAATGAAGGGGTAAAGAAACAGATGGCAATATTCAAGACACAACACCAGCAATGCTAGCAGTGTAAAAAAAAAATATATAAAAAATATATAGTTAGTTATAAAATCAAGAGAGAGCCAAATAAATAATTTTTCTTAAATATGCTGCCTTGGCCCAGGACGGTTTTCATAATGAACAAAATAGTTTGACAACCTCTTTTTTTGATATAATCAGAACTAGCAAATCTGAACCCAGCAAGACAATGTCAGACTGGGTTGAAATGTTCTTTTACTATCCTCTTGTTTGGCCACAAAAGGCAGCATTGGCAGCATCCTTGGAGCTTTTGTTTTCATGTGGCTTGTTTCTTTTTTTCCCCCTGCTTGTTCTAGAGACCTTGGTGAAATGTTGATTGAGCTTTCGAAGGACCAGATAGCCTTGGAGAAAAAAGAAAAGAAATTGAAAGAGCTGCCTAGTAAATAATGTGATTTACACTGGTCCACACACCACACTATGTCCTGTGCGACAAAATTACCCCAAACTGCAAGCTATGAGGCATGGCGCCGAAAGACAGAGACAGCTTGGAAAAAGAGGAAAAGGCAACAGAGAGAGAGAGAGAGAGAAGATGCGAGATTGAGAGGAGATTGAGAGAGAGAGATTGAGAGAGGGAGAGAGAGAGAGAGAGAGGGATGGAGACAAGTAGTGAGAGGAGGGACAGAGAGGGAGAGAGTCAGTGGAAAACGGCACGCCAAGCTTTGTAAAGCACCGGGGATGAAACATCGCTTTCCTCATAAGATGATTATGTTGTTAAATGAGATATGGCAATACTCTTGTAAGCGCTTAATCCAGGGATCTCCAGCTGCCATGCAAATGTAGCAGATGTCAGCAGGATGACACAAAGCCCAGGAATGAGCAACCAAAAAATTCTCCTCATCCCCCTCACCCCACCATCTTCCTCCTCCTCCTCCTCCTTCACTTGCCTGTATTATTTAACAGGGAAGCTTTTTGGCTTGCCGGGGCTCGTTGTACTAATTCTGTTCACATATTCAGTGGGAGCTGGGGCAAACACACAGCTGGCGAAAACCACTGCGCGCAAAACTGTTTTTGTTTTCTTTAAATCGGGGGGGAAAATATAATTTAAACTGAAATAAATCTGAGTAGGGAGAGAGTAGCCGAGCTTTAAGGCTTTTAACTTTAACTTGGTGATGCTTGGATGTTTCGGACCAACTTCTAAGAAGCAGCTTTTCCCTTCTGAAGTTTCTGTAAGCTTTGCAAGCGCTTCCATGTGGGCATTCCCAGGTGGGACTTTAGGGGTGGGTGGACCGAATCGGAGTGGATTTCCTTGGGGGACATTAAAGTAAAACGTTCGACTCGCCCCCCTCGGGACTCACGTTGATGACATCATGACTATGGATGCGCCAGCGCGTGCCACTCCGGGCCCATTAAATCAGATAGCGTGATGATTTAGTCTAATTTTCCATCAGTCTCGCTAATTGCATCCGACTGTCGACTCCGGAGAGCATTGTAATTCCCTTGAACTGGTTTAAGTGACTGTGATGGGCCGTCCTCCAGCTTCTCCAATGGCAGGTGATATGTGATCCCTTTTGCTTTTACTTTTATCATTTGCATTCCTTTTTAAAAACCGCAAAAAGGTATGGCATTGTTTAGTAATTGTTCTTCATAATTGTACTCCCCAGGGCTTATATGTATCCTCTTTGGTGAGACACATATCCAGGAATAATAGCATCTAAGCTCTCACTTAAAGAGGTTCAGTGCAGTACAAACGTAGGATCTTAAAACATGGTTGGACCACATTGTACATCGACATCAAGCTTGTCGTAAGCACAGTCGTCAAAAACATTTACCGTTCACCCTACTGCGAGACGCTTTTTCTGCGCAAAAATGATATCTCTTACTGTCCCTTTCTCTTTTTCCTTCCCCTTTTCTTTTATCATTCTTTTTCTTTCCCTCCTCCCCTCTGCGGCTCACGGGGCTTTGTGCTCATGTTTGAGTTCTCACTGGCTGACAGGTTGTCACAGATAATAAGTTTTAATTCCCTGCGCGGGACCAAAACTCACTCGCCTTGTAATTTCCTCATAATTTTATTCCCCTTTGAAGCCCTTGAATGTAGATTGGTGAGATGTCAGTTATAAGTGCGCTAAGTTGAGATAGTAATGCGTTTCGGCTGCTCTTAAGACTGGACTCTTTTGTCAAATTAAAAAAGGCAATAAAGTGCATTCTTTCATGTTTTGATTTGGATCCAAAATTATCATGTAACAGGTGCATGATCTATGATAATCTTTATTTTAGTAATTTTTCAAGTCAAGGGGGTTACGTTTATACATATTTAGCGATTAATACTTCATTTCTTATTTCAAATCGGTTGCTGGAGACGGACGGAAATAGATAAAAACAGAAATAAGTCAGCCCCCTGTTTTACCTCGGTGTGAGAACAGGGCATTCTAGTGCAGCGGTGGTACACACTTCTTTGCGAGTCATATGATCTCTCTCCACCCCTGATCTCCATTTGTCCCAGCGGTGACGTGTCTAAACGCACCACAGCCGTTCTGATGGACACTCTGCCTTGAGCTCCTGTTCACCCCTTCCACCCCTCAATGCCACTCTGTCTCCCCATCCAGAATAATGAGCCTTTCACAAATTCAACTCAGGGATCCCCCGGCCCAGTGGTGTGCTCCGCAGCCCAGATGTCTTGCCTTCTTCCACCCCTCACTAAACCTCCGCTGTAGCCCCAGCTGCTTCCAGGGGCAGTGCAGAATGAACATCCTGGCTCTGTTGGCCAAGTGTGTTGGCTGTTTGAGCAGGATAAGTTGGCCGGGGGAATGTTGTCTAAGTCCCCCTGAATGTAAAACCCAAGCACCCATTGCTGTCATCCTGGATGCCCGGCCCTGTTTTATGCCTTGGATGGCTGGTTAGGCATTCTCTACCTCATAAAGGATGCAGCTGTGCTGTATGAACAAAAAAAAAACACACCACACACATACACTCAAAGATGGTTTCTTCTGAATTTATGCCCAGGCCTTTCCCCATATTCCAGCACAGAATTGTCACAGTAAAGTTCAGCCTTGCTCTCAACCCTGCAGTCACAAAAACCTGCCTTGTTTTACTGCCAGCCAGAGCAGGAAAACCAGTAAGAGACACAAAAAACTTCTGACATCTCTACCCAGAATAATCTATCGATGACATTTCTGTCAGACAGGTGGATTGTTCCGGTGAGGGGCTGATGTGCACGTACTCGGCATTAGTGCCATTTTCTTTCTGGGCTCTTTGCGTATGTGTCATGGGGGTTCAGTGGTGACTCCCTATGGATCCCTTCGTGATGGATGCTCTTAATGAAGGGTGTTAATTTAAAGTCACCTGCAGGCTATAGTCGTCCCATCCATAAGGCTGCATCGTGGCCCTAGCCAATGTTCTCTGTGTGCACTGGCAGAGGAAGGCCCAGGGAGAGGTGAGGGAGATGGAATTGGATTTGAAGCTCTGAGGCAGGTAATAAAAAGCAACACTCCCCCACACCAAGGAACGTGATTTCCCCCAAGTACCACCTGGCAGACATCTTGAATTTCTTGATGTAATGTATAGGCAACCATCTATTCATTACACGGAAGGCCCTGGTGAGTATGGCTGAAGCTTGTTTTCTCATTAGAAAAAATTGTGCTTTCATAACATACAGTAGCCCCGCCTTATATATATATGTTTTGTCTCCATGGTGATGGCTTATTGCAATTGGCAACCGTCATTTTATAAGTGACACAGAAGCCTGTTAGGCAAGCACATTACTTAATGATAGGTTGGATGGGTGCAATCAAATCTAAATACATCATATTGTCCAGAAAGTGAATGCATTAACGAGGTGCAGTAGTGGTAAAATGTGAATAAAACAAAATGTGATAATTTCCTAATGCTTTTCAACATGTATTCAATATAAAACATACCATATTTGTTTAAACTGATAAACTTTATTGTTTTTTTACAAATATACAATTTGAAAATCGCAACACGTTTAAGAAAACTTGGGACAGGCGCATGTTAACGCTGTGTTACATCACTCTTTCTTTTAACAACACTGAGTAGGCGTTTGGGAACTGAGGACATTATTTGTTGGCATTTTAAAAGCTAAAATATTTCCACATTCTTGCTTGAAATACTACTTCAGATGCTCAACAATCCGGGTTCTCCATTGTGTTACGTTGTGCTTCATAATGCACCATATTTTTCAATGGGAGACAGGTGTGAACTGCAGACAGGCCAGTCTAGTAACTGCACTCTGTTCCTACAAAGCCAAGCTGTATTAAGACGTGCAGAATGCGGCTCGGTATTGTCTTGGTGTCCATGCATATGGAATCATGCATTTTCTGATTTGTGTCTTTATGAAGTTTTCAAAAATATATAGTTTACCAATCCCTAAAACATTCCAAATAACTTATCTTTTTGGACATAGTTATCTGGTCCTAAAGTCCAGTAAAATTGGAAAGATAGAGTAAATAACCTGTGAGATATGACAAAAAGTCTACCGGTATATGAGGGTTAAATTATTGCATGTGTGTTTTGGAGCCCTAAAGAGGCATATGCTTCATATTCATATAATAGACGGATATGAGTGGTATTGATCTTTTCATGTACCATTTTAACAAGAAAGTGGATAAGCATATATTTCCGAAATGTTGAACTGATGATCAAATGCAAGGGCAGCTTCTGATACTCAAGAGCATATTAAAACTGACAGCTATAACTGATGTATCTTTTGCTTAGTTCAAAGGGCGAGTTCGATACAGTTTTCGCTACGGTTTGTAAAAAAAATTCTTAAAAAACTGCATCGGATATACACTCAAAAAAAATATAAACGCAACACTTTTGTTTTTGCTCCCATTTTTCACGAGATGGACTTAAAGATCTAAAATTCATTCCAGATACACGATATTACCATTTCTCTCAAACATTGTTCACAAATCTGTCTAAATGTGTGATAGTGAGCACTTCTGCTTTGCTGAGATAATCCATCCCACCTCACAGGTGTGCCACATCAAGATGCTGATCTGACATCATGATTAGTGCACAGGTGTGCCTTAGACTGTCCACAATAAAAGGCCACTCTGAAATGTGCATTTTTTTGCTTTATTGGGGGTCTGGGGACTCAGAACCAGTCAGTATCTGGTGTGACCACCATTTGCCTCATGCAGTGCAACACATCTTCTTCGCATAGAGTTTATCAGATTGTCAATTGTGGCCTGTGGAATGTTGGTCCACTCCTCTTCAATGGCTGTGCGAGGTTGCTGGATATTAGTGGGAAGTGGTGCACGCAGTCGTATACGCCGGTCAAGCACAGCCCAAACATGCTCAATGGGTGACATGTCCGGTGAGTATGCTGGCCATGCAAGAACTGGGACATTTTCAGCTTCCAAGAATTGTGTACAGATCCTTGCTGAAACGTGAGGTGATGTTCATGGATGTATGGCACAACAATGGGCCTCAGGATCTCATCACGGTATCTCTGTGCATTCAAAATGCCATCAATAAAATGCACCTGTGTTCTTCGTCCAAAACAGATGCCTGCCCATACCATAACCCCACCACCACCATGGGCCACTCGATCCACAACATTGACATCAGCAAAGCGCTCACCCACACGACGCCACACACGCTGTCTGCCATCTGCCCTGAACAATGTAAACCGAGATTCATCCGTGAAGAGAACACCTCTCCAACGTGCCAGACACCATCGAATGTGAGCATTTGCCCACTCAAGTCTGTTACGGCGACGAGCTGGAGTCAGGTCAAGACCCCGATGAGGATGACGAGCATGCAGTTGAGCTTCTCTGAGACGGTTTCTGACAGTTTGTGCAGAAATTGTTTGGTTATGCAAAACAATTGTTTCAGCAGCTGTCTCAGTGGCTGGTCTCAGACGATCTTGGAGGTGAACCTGCTGGATGTGGAGGTCCTGGGCTGGTGTGGTTACACGTGGTCTGCGGTTGTGAGGCCGGTTGGATGTACTGCCATATTCTCTGAAACGCCTTTGGAGACGGCTTATGGTGGAGAAATTAACATTCAATGCACGAGCAACAGATCTGGTTGACATTCCTGCTGTCAGCATGCCAATTGCACGCTCCCTCAATGCTTGTGGCATCTGTGGCATTTTGCTGTGAGACAAAACTGCACATTTCAGGGTGGCCTTTTATTGTGGACAGTCTAAGGCACACCTGTGCACTAATCATGATGTCAGATCAGCATCTTGATGTGGCACACCTGTGAGGTGGGATGGATTATCTCAGCAAAGCAGAAGTGCTCACTATCACACATTTAGACAGATTTGTGAACAATTTTGAGATAAATGGTAATATTGTGTATCTGGAATGAATTTTAGATCTTTAAGTCCATCTCATGAAAAATGGGAGCAAAAACAAAAGTGTTGCGTTTATATTTTTGTTGAGTGTATTTCTCTCTCGGCCTCTCATCCCATATGCCAACCTTACGATTCAGTACACTCTTAGCAAAAGTGAAAAAAAATCCTGTTGGCTTCGAATCATCAGACATGCTTTGATGTGTATACTTCTGAAGCATGTAGAATGTACTATATGTGCAAATACATTTGAGCAACACATTCAACAGTAAATTAAGAAGGTAGATATGAAGAAAATGATACATGAACACAGTGGCGTGGACAGATGTGTGAGAAAACCCCAAGGATTTCCCCATCCCCATATAAAGATGCTTTCTGAAAACTTTTTTTTTTCTAGGACACCACAAAGCAATAACTGCAAGGACAAGGTATTATTAGCCTGTATATGAATTGTATACAAAGGAGGACATTTGCCACAGGGTATATCTGTTTCTACTTCGCCAAACCTATTTCAAGTCCAATTTCATTTGGGGACACAGCAGGTCACAATGTCTACCTGCTCAGTACTGTGGTTTTTTCTTTTGTAATTTGTCCAAACGTGACTCGGCTGAGGTTTCGCAGAGAGCCATCAGAGCAATCTTAGCCTCTTCATAAAAGGTGCTGAGGACTGGGTCTACTGCACTACCTCTTAGGCACCTCAAGCTTTGTTTGTGTCGTAATATATCCTCCCTTCTGTCTGCTGCTGTGCTGTATGGGTCGCTTGTGGCTTCTTCACAGCCTCAGTCCTCAGTTTTGGAGATATTGCTGTTTCATTATATCATCATATCATTATATGGATTTGTTAAATATGTATGTCAATGCAATCTTTAATTTGCCTATGTGGGATATAGTCAATGAGATTATGTAAAAAAATTAATCTGATTTTAAAAAGGTCTTCCTACTTACTTTCAGAGATGCCAACTGTACTCTATGAGGTGACATCTTGTGACCAAAAGGTGGAGCTTTGGCCACTTGGCAACTAATGTGGGACGCAACTGTTGCCAAACTAAGGAGGATAGGACCAGTGGTTTCCAACATGTTTGGCTTTGGCACTTAAGAGGTCAAGATGTTAGTTTAAATGTGTTAATGCATATCTTTGTGTATATCATCTAGAAAATCCTCAACTGTATCTTGCAGACTTTTGCGGGACTCCCAAATGCAATGACGTGAATGAGCTACGACAAAATGAGGAGACAAAACTGAGAAACCCCCTTCCCTCCAATAAACAAAATAACAAAAAAAAGGAACATAGTGAGGATAGGATTCTCTTGGCCGATGTCAATCCTGGACCTTTTTGGTGCACTTCTACGACAATGATATTTCCCTATGAACACTCACTGATGGATGAGGTGATACAGTCCTCTCTAGGGGTGGACTTCCAGTGGAGAGAATGTAACTCAGTGCACGGGGGAAGGTGAAGCAAACACTTCCATCCCAGAGAAGTTTCACCACCCTTTTTTTTTTTGCTATTTTTTTCCCCACCCTGTCCATCCGACAGCCCGAGTCCGCCACTGCCTGCAACCATTTACTCTTTGCTCCTAATTTGAGCGTGATACATTGAGGAAGTAATTCTACATTGACACCAGGGACTTTAAGAAGCCCATTTCACCCTGTTGTGGTGCACTATTTCCCTAAAGCAACAGAAACTGATATCCATCCCCCCCAAAAAAAAAAAAAACATCCAGCCAGAAAAAGCCCTCACACCAACTGAAACCTGTATTTACCATTTGATCGCATTAACCAAGGCTAATGTCGAATGCAAGCACAACAAATATATAAATAAATAATGTGTTTGAGGGTTTTTCGGAAGTGAAAATGAACTCACTTGGGTTATTCATCATGAGCTATATGCTTATAAGCTGTTGGCTTATAGCTGCAGCTAGGCATATGGTGGAATAAATTGAAATTGGTTGAGAGGTGAACAGGTGGTCAGTTTTGCCAGGAGGATGAGGTCAGGGTCTCGATAGCAAAAGGGGAGAGAAAAATAATGCCAAAGAGAGACAGACGCAGACATATAAACAGACCTTCATAGCTGAAATCTGAGAGTGGATGAAATGCAACCATGGGAATGTCTGTGCATATTCTAACACAGGCGCAGAACAAAATTGCAATGTTATTCCAGGACAAGTGGATAAAAAAAAATGAATAAAGCGTATTTTTTTTTATCCTTGTTAGAGAGCACACATCATGAAACTATTTGTGGCGCTTGTTAATTGACACACCTGGATGACTGCATCTTTCGCTTGATTCTCGCCTAAATTACCTGAGTGGGTTGATGGATTTTGCGGGGCACGCTTTCATGCATTCAGGAGAGCTCCGCCGCGATTCGCTAATAAGTAAACTCATTAACGCATATGTACAAGATTTTCCATTAAAAAGGGAGATTTATCTGAAGTATAAGCTGCTTCGTTCTTTACCTTCCCTCTCTCCCACTCCCCCTCCCACCCTGCTTACTTGCAAATAATCCTCTTTTTTTTCTCTCCAATATCTCCCTGTGAGCAGCCACGGGATGGGATGTAGCCCAGGGGCACTGATTTCCCTGTGCAAGCAGACTGGGTTTGCACACTAGACTAATACAGTATATATTTCTCCCATTTTTTTTCTCCAGCCCTACCCATTTCCTTCCCTCCAACCTTAAAAATCTGAGTATAGCTATATATTTTTTTAAATATAGATTTTGATGCGGGAAGCAACCATCAAAAACACATGTGGTATTTTTCTCCCTTTGCAGTATAGTAGTAGTGGTTTGACTTTAATTCAATTATTGTTGTCATATAATGAGGCAAGATAGTTTTTTGTTTTTGTTTGACAAAGCAATCAAAGACAAGACAGGTAACGGAGTAAACAAAGAAAGGGTACAATGCTTGGTATATTTGCTTTTTCTGTTCATTTACAAAGCTTCACGTTTTATTACATCTGAGTGAAAGCAACAGTTGGGCAGAACATATGGCAGACGGAGCGTGGGCACTGTGGTGTGGCCCTGATTCAACACACACACAGATGTACGACCACAGTGAGGGAAACATTGCAGACAAATTATTTAAAGTATTGATTACATTTTTGAACTTCCTACATGTAATTAGTATTCCAATCATTGCATATTATGCAAATGGGTTTAGGCTATACTCTTAAAACTGTAATCATGATGCCTGAGGTCCCATAACTTTGAACAAATAAGTCATTTTAACCCAATGTTTTGCTTACCTGTAGGTTGCGATTACAATAACTACAAACAGAAATTATATCGTATGGAAGCCATGCTTGGAAAAAAAACGTTGAATGCCAATAAACTGCAATACTATCTTGTGATCTTAAGAAAACAAAGCTAATTTTGTCTAGATCGTGAAAATAATTAAAGGTTATTTTTCCCATATTTAATCAAGTTATCTCAAAATCAGGAGTTAATTATATTGAGAAAGCAACCGTTGTAATGAGATAATCAAATCAATCCATTATCACAGAGGGTCATCCCATCTATGTTTATTATATCATGATCTCGAAAAGGTAGCCTTTTGTTTTCCCGGATAGCACGTAAAGTAACCCATTATCACAATATAACAGCATTAAAAATGGCACAGAAGCTATGGTTTTGTTTCTCTGTACTCTAGGCTACTAAACATGGGCAAGACACATCGCTTCAGCTAAGACTGCTCATGCTAGCAACATAACCGTCCTCTATTCTCGGTAATGACTTTGGCTACTAATGCTGTTTGAGGTCCCATCAGAATGTTTGGTATGACATCACTTCATGTTTTATCAATGATGGAAAATTCAGTGTAATGAGAACCGTTTAAACATTGTAGAATTGCAGACACTTTTTTTTCTGTTGGCAAGCTTGCAGAGGGAGTCGCAGCGCAGGTTCCAGAAACAGGGACACAGGTGGCATAACTGGACTAGGTTGAGAAACTGACATTTCTCTAAATGACTACACACTGGTGTCTGACAGGATTTTGGGCTGTGTATTGCGTTTTACTTCTTTATAACGCTCCGATATCCTCTGTGTATAACTCAGTCAGAGTGGCGGCAGTCACAATGACCCCTGCGAGCGAGCGTCTTAATAGTAACGTGAGGAGTGATGTGGCAGGTGCCGTGCATCAATCACATTGATTCTCCGGGGGCCTCATCATCCTAAAGTCCTTAGTATAATAATGTTGTCAGTGGATTTTGCGCGAGGTGTCATCACACTGCCAGTGTCAGTTCATTTAGATGCTCGCTCGGAGCCCTGGCATGCTATCATTGCTCATAAGCGCCTTGTCAGTCAAAGATGAGGGCAGAAAAACACAGCATTCTGCCCTTCAGGAGGTGCTAACATAATGAAAGAAAAAGACACCGCGACTCCACGGGAGAAGGGTGTGTTAAATGTTGTTTGCATGACTATACCAGATGTGTGAGTGGGGCAGGGGTGACTGTAATGGAAGCTAACCACTTCTGACACTCTTGACTATTGTCAGTTTTGCTTTCATGGTAAAGCACATTCGGCCAGATACGAGCACTCCCCAACAGCAAGTGGCTGCGCGGCCCCTGGATCCCTCACTTGTCAAGTTATTTTGAGCTAAGTATGTGGGGATCTGTGTTTGGACAGCGAGCCTCAAATGTCACCTTGCGTCGATCGACATTATAAGTTAAAATCTTCCAGCACAACAACGAAAGCAGTTACTTATGTGATAAATAAGGGGAAAAATCGATCGAATTTTGCTGTCAAATTATGAATGTTTACAGTGTGTGTTGCCGCAATAGCTAGACCTGTAGTACACACAAGAACATGTCCGATGATGTCCAATAGTCCCTCAGTCTAAAATGTGGATTGTATTTCATTGCCAGGTGCATATCGTGTGAGACAGCGTGCGTCGTTCTTCCCTCATCGTGCATTCATGAGATGTATTTATGGACTGACAGTCAGGAAATAGGACACAGGCAAACATGTGCAGACATAACATTGTGGCTATACCGATAGATACCATGGAATAACCCCCGTCACCTTGGTATCTCGACAGGATCACAATGTGCATTTGAAAGAAAAGGGATGCTGGGAATTTGAGTTCATAACTTGCGCTTACAACACAATTAAATAAGGAATGAAAGAAATGTGTTTCCCCTCAACGACCCCCACAAGCCTTTTCAACTTCAAGGCGATTCCCTTGTTTTCATTTGTGAGGCTGGGCCTTGAAAAAAAGGATCATCGTTCATTATGATAATTTGAGAGCAAACCTGCATGATACTTCCATCCTTCTTTTTTTTCATCATATTCATATTCATTTGAGATCAAATAAAAAGAAATGTGTATAGTGTGTGATCATAGATTGTTCACTGTTGATTTGTTTGTTTCTAATCTGGAGAAACATAAAGAAAGGGGGGGGGTGGAGGGGGGTGTGTGTGTTCAACATAATAGTCCCAGACTCCCGCCTTCTCCGTTTTCATTTCACAGTACCGCTCCCGACTCTCCGTGCCCTGGAGGGATTTTTCAGATTTCATGGGCAAAACAAAAGAAGAAGAAGAAGAAGTATCCATTCCAGGTTTCATTTAAATAAAGCAAAGTATACTTCTTAATAACGCCAATGTCTTTTCTAATTTCCTCACTAAAAAAAGCAGGCACAAAAGTTACAGGTCTAACAGATTTTTCTATGGGAGATAGAACAAATCCCCCCGCCCTCTCCTTCCCACCCACACACACACACACACACACACACACACACCATATACACACCCTATTTTCCACAACCCAATTAGGCTTCGGCAGAACTGTGCGCTGCTGCTGAAAAAAAAAGCCCTGAGCAGTATGGTGGCTCCAAATGCCCAAGGTGTATTATTATCTTGTATTAGTGCACCACCTTTCTTGCCATAATGATTAACTAATTGGCTCAGCGCGTGTCTGGAAATAATAAAGGAAAAAAAAGTGGAGACATTTTGCTCTGATTAAGGAAGCACATCAAGTGAGTGAGAGCAACACCAAAAACATCCTCACACAGACTACACTTTCATGGCTGCAATTCTGAATAGTACAGCGGCATGCATGGGCATTCAGACCAGAGTGTTATGTAGCAAGTGTGTTGTTGGATACACTGAGTTGTTCACTTTTATCTGGTACATTTTACAAATTGTATTCCCCACAACACAGTAAAAAAAACAAAAGGAAATACGATAGTAAATCAAAAGAAAAAGTAATCGTTATCAACATTTAATATGGAGGGAGGGTATATTGGGTATATTGGGGCGATTAAGCAAAAATCAATCTGGTTGGTGAAATGATGAAAATAACAAAAAAAAATTGTGTTGATGTTATGATTATAATAGTAGAAGATTGAGAAAAAGACAAAAAAGGGATAAAACAAATGTCCAGCATTGTTTGGATGACAGGATTTTAATGAAAAACAAAATTTCTGAATTAATTCCCTCAATTTTGTCTAGATATTAACCTTGAACATATTTTAGCATTAACGGGTATCATTTTAGATCTTCTTCGCAGCCATTACCTTTAAATTGAAGGAAGAAGTGTCAAAGCCAATAACTCAACACTAGTTGCCGCTGTTTACCTTTATACACCACTAAAACTACATAGGAGTCTTAAGTGGTTAACAACTTGAGCATAGTTCAGTTGGTCCTCTGTCCTTATCCAAAGTGTTCCCTCTTTTAAAGCACACGCTGCAGGAAGGAAATAAATATATACCTGAGGAGCGTGTTGAAATATTCACACTTCCGTCCTGCCTTTGTACGCACACACAGTCTTCCTCCTCGGGCGGATGAAATGTTTTTTTCTAGATTAACCTGACAGCAGTTCTGCAATTTCAACACGGCGGGGATGAGCACTCTCCTACTGGGCCACTGATGCCATTCAAACTCTGCAATAAAAAAAAGATGTATGACCCCCCCCTTTTTCCACCATGCATTACATGATTCATCCGTGTATTAACTCTCTTTTTCAGTTAGTATATATTTTTTTTAAGATATTTTCTGGTCATTTTTATGCTTTTATTGATGCAGAGAGACAGAGGTGAAATGGGGCATAGAGGGGAGTGATGCAGAGAACGACCGCAGGCAGGAATCGAACCCGGATCTGCTGCTATGCCCGGCCCGGGGGGGGGGGACGCCCCACCAACTGAGCTAAGGGCGCCCCCACACTATCATTATCAATCATTTATTTAGGATCCACATATTCAGACAGATTGTTGTATCATTGATTTCCAATACATGTGCTATACATAAATGTGACTGTACTAACAGTCAGTGGTATGTGTACAGTAGTGTTTTAGTTCACGCACGCTACATTAACAGGCAGATTCAATTGCTATCAGGGGCCAATGTTATATCAATGTATTTATAATCACCCATCTTGAACAGTGCTATGGGGGTGACTCCCAGAGCGCCTCAGTAGTGCTGGGGTCGGGGTGGGTTGTCAGTGGGATATATTGTAAGTGGAAGATGGCTAATTGTAGAGGTTTGCTCGGAGGAGTTCCCAGGCAGAGGAGATAAGACGAGCGCTCCACAGGGGGCCTTATCAATGAGTAATGACCTTGGCCGTCTTCTCTTTACACACGTTAAGCAAAGACACATGGCAGTGCACAGGCTAACCAAACAGAGACTGACATCATCTCAAGGTAACCAAATGCATGAGTGGATGCAGGTTTGGGTGGTCGGTGGTTGCTTTGGGAGGCCGGGGGTTGGGGGTGGCTAAATTGTCCATAAGCCCATTACTTGGGGATGGACTCCTGGGCCTCACCATATAATGACTGGTTTCTTGCTATCTGCCTTTCAGCATTTATTCCCCTCCCCGTGCTCTGTACCTGCAATAGGTCACGG
This sequence comes from Ammodytes dubius, assembly GCA_026122265.1. Lineage (NCBI taxonomy): Eukaryota > Metazoa > Chordata > Actinopteri > Uranoscopiformes > Ammodytidae > Ammodytes > Ammodytes dubius. Next base: position 7,208,241 of record CM047527.1, read on the forward strand.
TTGGCCGGGTCACAACTGAAGGAAATGTTAGCTTTTAAATAAATAATGACTCAGCGAGTGAAGGGAAACATCAAAGAGCCCAATGATTTTAATGAATAAATGCAACCTTTGGTGGCCTCTCGCTTAATCTGCGTATATACATGACATGCAATGATAATTTCCATTGGAGACAGTTTACATGATCAGGGATGGTTGTTCCATTTTCTCTGTGATTAACAGCAGTATGTGCAGCAACTGCATGAGCGACTCCAACACATGTGTGATGTTGTCAAAAGAAACCTAGTGTTGTCTGTTCATTGTGCTGCTATTTTTTTCTGCCATCACTACAGTAATGTGTAACATTCAACGTGAACATGTGCTTGTTTTGAACAATTTAAAAACACGCAGGTGGGTACATTAAAACAATTACATCAGCTTTAATTTCTCTGATTGAGGTGTGCAGGCACTTAGTTCAACACTAAGGCTAACTAACAATATATTTGCTTTAGTAGTGTAGCAGCATTTAATGTTTGACACATGCAGATGCAAACCCATTATCACTATTTATGTATGATTGTATATAATATGTATATAATTTGTATAGGCCTACCAAATAAAACAGGAAAAACTACCATGTTGCAATGCAGAAGAGCTACTGTAAGATAATGACAGCAAATACAGATTCCTGTTGCATCACTGCGGTTGCACCAACAACTCCCCCATTAACTTTGCATCATCTCCCATAGGCCCAATCCACCATCCAGTAGGCCTATATTACAAAAGCCCATCGGCTACAGTTTAATGATAGTTAGTCAATAAACAATAAATCTGGTAAGTATAGGTTGCTAGTAAATGTAGTGTTGTGAACATTCACTAGCGCACTGGGGAATGAGAAAATTGATTTGAAGTTTTTTTTTAATTCTTTATTGGTATATGCATTGTACCAACAGTTGGTTAATCAAAGGTTATGATTTGATTTTGAAAAAGAGAAAGATTGCTTTTCACCAGCTAAACCTCTTGGAACATTGCTGTTATGTATGTTTAAAACCTGCATTTTTACTATACTCTCAGTTGGCTCAATATCTAGCAAGCTATAGCTCATGTAAGCTAGAGCAATGAACTAAGAAAACTCACCCTTTGATACACTTGGGACATGTTTCTTTCTCTTTATACATGGAGAAAATTCGATATGAGATTTCACGGTAAGCAGAGAAGTTTAAACAAATATGGCAGCCTTTTCCCTGACTATATAACAGTACTGAAGGGACCTACATAACACCGTATTGACTTTTTATTTTCTGTTTAACATTTGAAGTTCAAACAATCTAATTGGAAGTCTTTAGAAACATGTAAAGTAGAGTACGCCATGTTAGTTGTTTATTTTATTTTGTCTGTTGTTTTTGTGGTCGTTTTTTCCCAGATGTTTTCCCATAAACGCCATTAATATAGAAAACAAAATATTCAATGAAAGAACTGATGAAGATGCTCGATTCATCCCAGGTTTGGAATCCCAATGGAACACTGATAGTCAACGCACAACACAGCCCAGATCCCTGTTTAATAATTTATCCCTTAAAAGCATAGATAACTCACAGATATAATGTGGGGGTAGGGGATGGCTCCTTCAAGTATTGTTGCAAGGACCACATTGGCAGGTGTTTTTTTTCTTCTTCCCCTAACCCAGTTTGCAACAGATTGTGTTTCACCTTGGAGAGAGCAGAGAGGCATACTATTCAAATGGGGATAAAGTAGGCTGACAGTCGGTATTCCCCCAGTAGATATGGCCTGCTTCAAAAGCTAAACATCTCGCCTCGCATCCCGGAGAATAAATAAAGAAATAAATCCAACGACAAGACGAAAGAAAGGAGAAAATTCTATGCTGCTGCATCCCTCCCGAGGATAACAAGAATAATGCCTTCATTTGCTGCAGGGCCTCCACTCTGCACCAAGTATAGACATGGGCTTTTATGGCTGTAGTATTTCTGATTGGCATCTTAGGACAGCCATTTGAATTATTTAATAGAGCTCTCCCCATTCCCCTCAGTGGAAGAGGGGAGAAAAGAGAAATATGTTTGTGTGTGTTTTGTGTTACTGGGGTGTTTTCCATGACGCCTCACATTTTAATTATTATTTGCTTTGGTATTCTCCCAGGCTTAACTTTATGTCAAGAGAAGCTATTGTTATTCGCAAACAACAACAATTTCACTAGTTTACTGTGGAACCTTGTAAAAATTATAATAAATTCTCAAAACCGAACCAATGATTAAGCAAAGCATCTAAAACTGTCTTTTATAACATTTTTGATTACATAACGTAAAGTCAATCGTACATCGATACACACTCCATTCTCTTGTTTCTCCCCACATGGTGCCCAGGGGGTTAAATCAGTCAATCCAGCATCACTCTGTTATAGAACACAGGCGAGATATTAAAAGGATGTGGGGCCTTGGGTTTTTCAAGAACCTGATACATTTCACTCCGTCAGAGAGACAGAAATGAGAGAGAAGGAGTGAGTCTCTGTGGTGTGGCTATCTCTCCCCAGAGCCTCGTATAGGGGATTGTGCAGGTGTTACAAGATCCCCAGCTCTCCCATCTAGCCACACTATTCAACTCACTTGATCCCTGCCTTTTTTTCCTGATGGGGGAGGGGGGGGGGGCTTGAAATGAAAATGAGATAAACCACAGCAAATCAGAACCATGCATGATAAACCAAATGCATTGTGACCCACTGCAGGACAAATGCGATAATCTCGTTTTCTTCGGGGGGGGGGATATTCAGTGCATCAAGGGGTAGTAGCCTGGATGTGACTCAAATATAAAAAAGCACCTTATCTATGTGGGAGTCTGTTTAGATATGACCATCAACGGCTGGACACAAGCCGATTGACCAAGGTCCTGTCACAACCCCCCACGCCACCACCACCTCTCCACCACATCCTGCTGTCTTTATCAAGGACTGATCGCCTCAAGCCTGTCTGACCTTGGCAAGCAGATAAACACAGCAGACAGATAAGGAAGAAGGGGGCCGCGGGAAACAACAGGGGAGGGGAGATGGAGAGCAAAGAGTAGTATATAGTTTTGCTGTGATATGCAATTTTTTCCCTAAACTCTTGGCTGTTTGAAAAACCCCAATTTAAATTGCAAGGGAAGAATCCTCTGGGATGCTTTATGATAGATGAATAAGACTACTCTATACCAAGGGGGGGAAGAAATGGAGTTCTGGGATGACCCGATTTTTTTAGCAAATTTGGCCCCAGGGACAAGGAAGAGGAAGCCGGGGAAATTTAAGCGTTTGCAGAGTGGATATCGCTGGTGACCCCCCACCCCCCAAGTGACATTAGAGGGCTTAATTTATCATTGTGTCATATTTGGGATTATAAATTAGGCTTATAAAATGCAATATGCTATGTCAGCGGGTTGCTCCAGGTGTAAAACTGTTCATTTAAACAATTTTGTAATGCAGTACTCAACGACTTCTTGGAGATATCAGTTGCCATTTAAACTTTTATAAATGTATTCAAGGGGGAGAGCTCATGGTGTGGATAGAGCGCCAGTAAAGACAGAAAAAGCAGACCACATGTCATTCCCCTCTCTGCCCCATTTCTCCTCTGTCTCTCCAAACTGTTTAGTAAAAAGCATAAAAATGGCCAAAAATGATCTTTAAAGAAATTGCATTATTCATTTTGTCTTGGCGTTTTCCCGTCAGTCCCGCTCCATGCTATGACGTCACCCTTTAAAAGGTGAAGTGAGCGATATATTTATGTTAATATACGTGTTAAATCGCTCTATATTCATATAGTGTGCACTTTTCATACCTCCGATCTCTCAGTCACCCGCTCTGCATGTAATCGGCAAATTACATTTTTCGGGGATCCCAAAAATGGTATCCAATCAGCAGAGAGAACGCTACAAACCGGCACCCGTCTCACTGCCGGTGCACCCGCAGAGCGACAGATGGGTGAATGTTTTTGCGCCTACAATGGCGGAGCAGGTAAAACTCCTTCCCAATGTCTGTTTTGATGGTTTTTATCATGTTCTCTCACATTTATTATGGATCTGAAATTATGCTAGATAACTCCCTGCTTGAAGAGCGCAGTGCATTAATGTGGTGACGTAGGGACGAGGGAGGGGACTGCTAACTGCACTCACTGACAAGAAGTTAGCTAAAAGAACCATTCCTCTTACAGCACCTTTAAGCTGTCTATTGTATACCAATATATCCATGCACGATCACCGAAGGCTTACCTCATGTAGATGTGCCGACTGTATTGTTGTAATACCTCAGAATTCCTCATGGTGGCAACAGAAGTTGCACACTATAGCTTTAAATCTAAATCAGTTGCCAAATTGTGCACTGCTGTGTTTGCTTTCAAAATACTGAGGTTGATTTGCATGCTCGCTAAAACATTCTCGCTTGCCAAATTATGCTTTCCATATTAGACAAAGGTATCGCGTCTGAAGTAGGCCTATGGGAATTATGAAATGTAAATCAGGAAGATTCAAGGCAGTTACATTTTTCATAGCTGTTTTATTTCCCTCTTAACTTATGTATTGATAATAATGTATTACTCTGAATCCTACAAAGTGACAGGGGGGAATACATCGAAGCTCACTATGGGAGGTGAATGTAATGGCCATTTTGAGGACTCTGATAAAGTAATTTATTTTTTAACTGTAATGGGTTGCACTTGGCCCAAATGAAACTCAGCCATTCCCTATCTAGAATGGTCAGGTGGAGAAAGGCACTTGTGTGTTGTTGTTGTTGTTGACACAGGTAGACACATTAGAAAACACAAATTGTGGCACAAAGAATCAAAACCTTTGATTATGACCGTGGGTTATTAGTAGACAGCACTAGGGACTGTTTGTTCAGGGCCAGGTACTAATAACCAAACCGTGTGTGTCTTCATGTCCCCCTTTGGACACAGACTAATGAGAAGTGACCCTTAATTGTGTTGTTCTGTTAAGGTGGCACGCCGTCGGCCATAACAGACAGAGTGAATGAGGGGCATCTTCTGTTTATTCACAAAACCAATCAAAACGCACTGATTGTGTGAAGAATACAAAAAAAAAGTGTTATCAGAATGCATGTGGACTGGCTAATGTCTGTGTTCAACCCGCATGGTGCCAGGTGGGATTGTTTACCTTTCCTATCATCTCAAGTGGACCATAGGCATAATGTATAACAAACAAAGAGGCACCCGGTGGCGTAGTGGGGTAAAGCGTACCATATCGGCTCAGTCAGTGGTCACGGTTTCGATTTACTGCATGTCATCCCCCCTCTTTCTCCCCATTTCCACTCTGTACTCTCTGATCTTCAACTATCAATACAAGTTGAAAACACCTTAACAAAAAATATATATAAAACAAACACAAAAAAAGACTTATGCACAGGGTTTGACTCTGGGGTTCGAATCCAGCCCGGGTCATTCTCTGCATGTCATTCCCCTCTCTACCCCATGTCATCTCTGTTTCTCTGTCAATAAAAAGCATGTATATTGCTAAAAAAAAAATGTGTACAAGCACGAAAGGTTAGCAGGTTGGGCCCCAGTGTTATCCACGGGGCTGAATTTGCTTTTAAACAGTCACAAAGCTCTAGAAAGTATAGTGCCCCCAAATGGCTATAGTAGTACCGTTCCACGCCTTTCTACTACTTCCAATGGTGACAGCTGTATCTCATTTCTGATTGGGCAGGCAGCTGTGATGAAGGTTCCTGACCTTTCAGATGGAGCCCATGTGGCCCGTTTCGGTCGGCTGCTTTTTACATTCTGTCAAACATGAGTCTGTGAGGCGCATGAAACCGGAAAAAGTCAAACAGCGGTGGCAGGGAATTCACTGTGATATTATTTCGAAAAGGATCCGGGGCCAGAGGTTGACACATGTCTTGCGGTTGACCAGGAAGAACTCTCTTGATTTGCATTCAAATAGTTCTCGTTCGTATAAACAACATTCGATGTGGTTCATGAAGATCGGACGTTTTGCAAGAAGTATAGCGGAAACAAAGTGCATGGGCGTCGCAGCAAAAACTAAAGAAAGTGTGTGTGTGTGTGTGTGTGTGTGTGTGTGTGTGTGTGTGTGTGTGTGTGTGTGTGTGTGTGTGTGTGTGTGTGTGTGTGTGTGTGTGTGTGTGTGTGTGTGTGTGTTTGTGTGTTTGTGTGTGTCTTTTCAGCTATGTTAACTCTCAATACAGAAAGAGAGAGAGATAGTGAGAATGTGGCGGACACTCCAATGACAGTGATAGCTCCAATTAGTAAGTGAATTACTCTTGTATTAATACTTTATTATTCGTGATTCATTGAACCGACTACCAAGGCTTGACACTTGCATTTCATTACTTTTGAATTGACGAGATGAGAGTCTTGCCTCAGAATTGATGAGAATCCAAGGCATCCATGTTAATCCATCTATAGCACTCAAAGTCTAGATTGTGCTTCACTAAACAGGAGTGCCATTTTTGTTTTACTTAAATGTATGTTTGTGGCGGTCTGAACTATCCTATATATCCTATATCTCTGTATCTTGTTGAATTGTCTGTAGCCATACCAGCAGCAGGGCTAATCCATTACTTAAGTTAACATTGACATATCTCACCAGCTTTCTGGTGAACATGGCATTACCTTTAGGAACATGTTAGATGGTGCCCAGAGGATAGAGCCTTTTGATTTTCATCTCCTGACTTTTACTCAAACATCCATCCGTGTCCCTCTCAGCTTTGCACCAAATAAGTTATCTCTGAACTTGTGGTCATGCTCAAATGATATGGCTTAACATTATACCTGCTAAACAACAGCATGTTAGCCTTGTCATTTTAAGCATGGTAGTATGCTTGTGTTAGCATTTGGCTCAAAACACCTCTGTCTAGTAGTGCAACATCACATACCTGTTAGTTCCCCTGTATATATTTTAGTATATATAAATAAAGCAAGTTATTTTATATAACGGCTTTTATGTTGGCTCTGCTTTTTTCTAAGAGAGAATAAATACTAAAGGTTTCCTATTGGATAGTGGAACAGTAACTATGGACATAATGAAACTTGTTCCGCATTATATATAAAAGAATCCGTGAAATCATAAAGTATCTGTCCTACCGCAAATCCATCAATAGCACACTAATGAAGAGGGACAGACTAGTTCTGTTGCGCGCACACACACACACACACACACACACACACACACACACACACACACACACACACACACACACACACACACACACACACACACAGGAGCATAGCACCACATTCTGGGCCCCTATACAAAAAGTCCTGATGGGGCCCCCTGAAAGGCGGTCTTACAATACACATGGCTCTCTGAGCCAGACAACTCCACAATATTTAATTTGATGAATGACCAAATCATTACTTTTACCAGTGTTTCCCCCATAACATGTCTTAGTCAAGGTGGTCACTGGCCAGGGTCACAGGAGGTGTGGCAAAAATGTTGGGGGTATTTTGCTCAAAGATGCCAATGCGCACTATAGAAATAAACAACTGTTTATTTGAATACACAAATACACCAGACACTGACCTTAGAGTTGTGCATGGCCATCACTCTCATGTATTCATCAGACTTTTCTCTGCGCTGTCTGAGCTGATAGATAGGTTGTGTTGCCACAGTGATGTGGAGTCTTAAACTGTTCTAGCTTTGCCAGCACTTATATCTGTACAGCTAAATGTCCCCATAGAAACATCGCTACGTTTATTTTCGCCACCAGTTCAATTCAATGTCGGCTTGCTCCTGCTTACTCACCCGCACACATGCCTTAGTCATGCGCAGGCCCCTGATCTCCTTGCAAGGGTCAGGGGCCTATCATGAGCCAGTCAATTATTTATGTTTTTGGAATGGCTCCCCTCTGCCTTGGGCCCCCCCCACGACTGTTGCACTTTCCCCCACAGTCCAACGGCCCTGTACACACACACACACACACACACACACACACACACACACACACACACACACACACACCATGCCATGTTTATCACTGTACGTTTATCATGTGCACAGTCTGAAGTTTCATTCTGGTGTCGGTGGCCATAACCTTTCCCCAGTGAATACACTTCAAATCCACACAGGTAATGAAAGTAAGTGAGGTTATTAAAAATTTGACATTGAATTGCGACTGCTTTTTAACGCTTGTGTGATGGTAAAAAAAACAAAAAAGCCTAGATAAACCTACAACCGCAGTACGGGAATCCTCACACTCACTCACACACACACACACACACACACACACACACACACACACACACACACACACACACACACACACACACACACACACACACACACACACACACACACACACACACACACACACACCAGTGCAATGGATTAAAGCGCTGGGAAATGGCATGTCTTGTACCCTGCATGAGGGTCCTTGTTACATGTCGTGTTGGCCGCCATCCCAAAAAATGTTAAGTAACCAAAACCATTAATTAAGTCACATAAATTAGCATACCGCCGTGCTAAAGTGACATTTCCAAGCCGTACCTGCGGAGCAAAGGGTCTGGGCTCTAGTTGTTCCCCTCTCCTGCTAATGTCAGCATTAATGACTCCACATGACGTCACTGTCATAGCTGGAGGTGCATGGGTACCACATGTGCCTGTTGCTATTGGTCGATTCATCTGCCCTAGAGTTGTGATGTCACAACGTGTGGGCCTGGGCTCAATGAGTGGGGTCCTGTCTATTGAGAGACAAGGTGATAATTGCCTTTTGTGTGTGTTGCGGTGGAAGAGAAGGGAAAGGGGCACCAGTCAAGGGCACCACCACCACCACCAACGCTGCCAACTATGTTAAATCTGTCATCGTATGCCTTAGCAAGGTAACACTGCAAACAACGCTCTGTGTTTGGCCTCTGCTTGGTAGGCATGGGGGTTAATGGGGATGTGTGCTTTCAATCTGTGGACGCATTGCTTTTGTCTGCATGCTGCAAACCGCCTTCCCCTTGTGTGTTTACATTCGCCCCGGGGCCATGTTATCTTGTCCGCAGGATGGATCTAAATGTGTTTTTTTCTTGTAAACACCATTTGCGCTTTCCCTATTACAGCTGCATTATCAGTTGACTGAGGGCTGTAGGATGCTCATCAATTGTGTGCTGGCAAAACATTGTAAGACAGGGGTTTTGCCAAGGGCATTTTGATAACAATAAAAGTTTAGAAAAGACAAAAATGTTTGATATTGTTCTAAAACTATACATCCTACTCTAATCTATCTATCTATCTATCTATCTATCTATCTATCTATATATCTATCTATCTATCTATCTATAATGGAGAATGAAAAATGAATAGTCAGAAAAATGAAGCTTGACTGATATACATTATGGATGTGGTCTGTGTGGGAAGAATGATGCCTTCGAGGTACAAAATAAAAGTTTTGAAACTTGAATCATTCTGTTAAATTTGAATTCAAATAATATACAGTATATATTATATAACAATACATACTCTATTGATATAGTCAGCTCTCGGTCACTATAGCTATTATTTCCTGGAAGATCCCTTGTCAGAAAAATATACCTGAAGGACAAATTCCACCCATTTCAATCAGCTATGGCCTTTCTCATGAGATGTTGAAAAGTGAGTTGAGAGAGTTCTAACCTTAAAGCCTACCACACTTTGTTCACATACAGTATTCTCACACTCAGCCACACGTTTGTATGTAATGACATGACGTGGACAATACTTTGGGCGAAACAATAGGAAATGGCAGCAGCAGTCAGTGAAAGAAAATACATGCAACGAAAACGTGTGTGTGTGTGTGTGTGTGTGTGTGTGTGTGTGTGTGTGTGTGTGTAACATGCAGAACAATTATGAAGAAGTAATAAAGGGGAAGAGAATAAGAAAAGTATAGTTAAGCGAGAACATCATTTGAATACGACCATAACTGATGAGATAGATACGTTAGCGAGAGGCAGGTTAACTCTCTCACTGTTTCAAGTCTTTATGCTAACATAACATTCCACACAATAACCAATGAGTAAAATGACATGTTGTCTTCGTAAGGGTTGTGTACAATACCCTCAGACTAATCTTACAGTGTCAAATTGATTCAAATTGAACCGCTATAGGCAGAGCTAATAGCATAGCTAGAGTGAAAAGGACACTGGGTTCCTTTTGTGAACATAAGAGACATGACATACCTTCGGAACAATGCAATAACGGGTTGCAAATCAGCAATTTATGATCAGAGGGGAAATGGTTTGTAATCCGACGAGGATGTGTCCTCATTTATGTTTGTTGATTGATTGATTGAGCCTTGACCCCTAATTCTACCTGCTTGAACCTGTCCAGATGAAGTTGATTTTTAATGAGGATTTCCATTGAGGGATGTTATATAGGAGCACACATCTTGCAATTAGTTTTCATTAGGTCTAAACACAAGAGGCAAAATCTGAATATGTCATGTATGATGAGCCATGTCAATGGGGAATTGAGCCTGTGAGCTGTCTGCCAGTAGGAAAAGCCTTGTCATGTTAATGTGTCGCATGGCGTTCCCAGTCAAACAGGCTGCTTCTGACATTTGCCAGTTATTTGCATCTGTGGCAGTGAAGTCCTGAAGGCAAGATTCTCGCAGGAGAGCGTCCATGGCCTTGGCTCTTTCATTTCAGGTCCTTTGTATTGTAATGGGTTTTTTTTCGCTCTGTGAAGGAACTATTGTGAGGGCTTTGGGACATATTAATTATATTTTTTTTTTTTGCTAGGGCAGTACTTTCATTATCCAATAGGGGAATCTGGATTGTATTTTGTTACTGGTTCACATAAATACAGTACTAATGAAATCATTATGTCACAACAGGGTCCCCTTTCATGCATCTTTCCTTAAGTCCCTGTAACTGCATGCAAAACATACACATATTGCATGTTTGCACAACAGGTATAGGGATGTTTTGTGTTGTGTGTGTGTGTGGTGTGTGTGCGTGTGTGTGTGTGTGTGTGTGATTTGGCTGAGAGAGATAGAGAAAAGAGATGAGTTGCTTTGCATGTTGGCTGTGCGAGTCAGGAATTGATCTGTGGCATGCATTAGCCGATTGCCTATTGATGAGAGGGAAGATTTATAACGCTCTGATTGATGGTAGTAATCTAGGAGAATAAATAAATAAATATGTGCCTTCCCCTGGTCGGTGATGGCAGTAAAGGCTTGATTTGCAAGCTCATCTGCAATCGCAAATGTCACATTTAGTACGGCCTCATCAACAGGCACTACTGATGGGCAACGTGCACAGTGGAGTCAGATGTCGGGGCACACTGAAAGGACAACGGTATCGCTGCTCCTTATCATAGAGACACAGTCATATGAGCTTAATGGATAAAACAGGGAGAGAAAAAGAATGCAAATGTATTGAAATTAACAACTGCCTATAGTGTGATTTATAGTTCGACCCCAGGTTTATTTACCCTGATGCTTACGAAATTCCAAGAGAAAAGGGCAGTTTTAGCAAAATCTCTATTTCCCAGAAAATGAATAATATTTGTTCAAATATGTTTAACAATGGTGAACAATTCTTCCACATCCGCAACATTTTTTTTTTATTTAAAAATGCATAAAAGGAACACAAATACAAGTAATTAAGGTCTTTATTTAAGCTAATGTGAAAAGCTTAACGAGTCCATCACAATTATTTGTTTTCATTTTTAGGAAGACCTTTTTGTATAATGATGTTGACTCATCCAATCCAATGGTGTAATGGTGAAAACTGGGACGTCCTTTTTCCAATGCCATGTATGGAAAGGTCATTTGGTTTGTCCTCTGCACCAATCAGGAGTTGGCTAGAGTGTATCAGGAACCCCCTGGTCTGATTGACTTCTCTATCGGAGTCACAGAGAGACTCCACAGATGCCCCAGAATATAACCTTAAGAGTGAAATCATTTACGGGGAGGCCCACACACACCACACACACACACACACACACACACCACACACACACACACACACACACACACACACACACACACACACACACACACAACCCTCTGACCTCTCCCCCTCCCAGCTATGCTAAGGGGAATCGAATCACAAGGATTCAAGATGGCAGAACCTGATACAGAATAAAAGGTGGGATACACTGTTAACCACTGGCTGCGTGCCACACATTCAAACCAGGGCCGGAGTACATTATTTATCAGCTTAGAAGGACCCTTTTGCCCTTGGTGATTTTCAACCAACTCCAATTTTCCTTTTTGGTTTGGACGGGAAGATAGTTAACTGGGGTTAAGTGATGGCTAAGTAGGCCCGTCCTCTATCACAAGGGGAAACTCATTTCCTTCTCTTCCTCGGAATTGCAGTGTTATCAAGGTAACACATTAACTTGGTGTTTGTTCCTTTACCCTTTTTTTTTTTTCTTTCTTGTTTTTTACATTAAGATCCCTCAACGAAATTGGAAACATTTTCTCATAAGCCTGCAAAACAAATGTGCTGCCCATTGGGATACAAAGCTATAAGGCGATGAAAGAATGTCAACACATTGCATTTACAATACCCCTGTATAAGACTGAAAGTAGTTACTGTTACACATACAATGTTTATCTCCCTTGTAATGTGTTTTGTAGCACTACCCTTGACAGAGTCACGGACAAAAAAAAAATATTGAGGTGTTTGTGTGGAGAATGCGAAGGTTAGTTTATCTACTGTATGTACAGAGTGATCAAATCCACCACAACACACACACACACACACACACACACACAAACACAACACACACACACACACACACAACACACACACACAAAACACACACACACACACACACACACACACACACACAACACAACACACACACACACACACACACAACATCGGTGCAATGTGTGCACCACATAGCTCTTGGAGGGGACCGGGCCTCCTCCTGGGATTGGGCCTCTCTTCCCCGGACAGAATAAATAAATGTTTGTTCCACAGCCTGTGGTCTGCATGCTGAGCACTCCCTCCCCGTCAAGCTCTCCTTCCTGCTCCTGTGAAGTAAACCAACGCTGATTCACCTGCCACTGTTGCATATTCCCCAGTGCACCCCGGGCTTTAGTAAAGTAGAAGAGGAGAAACATACGGCCATTTGATCAAAACCATGTCAGCCATGTCTGAACAAGCACAGCCCTGCCCTCGATTTTTTTTTGTTCTTTCCTTCTTCCATAAACCAGCCCCATTCTATCAACCCTCTGGTGAGCCTCTCTTCACCTGGGAAACACCAGGGTAATAACAATGCTCATAAATGATTTGGCCTCTTCAAAAGAGAAAGAAAAGCATTGCTCCTCTGTGATATCCCTTTGCTTTTCATTGGCTTGCTTATGATTATGATTATCTGTGTCCACTAATATATGAATCAATTACAGACACTTAGCATTGTAATCAATGCTATGCCAGCGCATTGTGCTGAGCTCTGCATGATTAATTATATAATTAAAGACTTTACTTGATTTATGTGGTATCTCCCATGTATTTGATTATTTATGCATATAATATGCTCTAACTCTTTGACTCTAGATAGTAGTCTGTTGAAAAGACTGGTTCTAGAAAAACTAAGCTGTTACCGTTGAATTTTGGAATATAGAAATCTTTTTCTGCGTTCCGAGTCTTCAAGATATCAACCCGATAATAGCCCAAACCAACATATAGTATAGTAAAAAATATATTTTTTTAAAATCCCATTGAGCAAACAGAATATATAACAAATCAGTATTGCCATATTCTTTGAGACAATTTCCTATTTTCTATTGTTGAAAATCAGAACTGTATACACAATTTCATTCATATACAGGCATAAGTCCAGTACACTGACATTAACTATGTGTCAAACTCCTGGTGGACTTTACAAAAACACTGAGCAGCCGATTGTCAAAGTGATGGAGCATGACTATAACGTTATCACTAAATATCACAGTGTAATGGGATGTCTCGTGACAGGTTAAGTCATCATTAACCTAGCCAACACTGTTGACTATTCACTATGTGTTGACGTGTTTATTCATTTAATCGTTAAATTGGGTTTATCTATTCATCAAGTTTCAATTTAATGTGTCGGTAATGTAATGCCGGTGGGCAGACATTGAAACCCATCATTTTGTTCATCACGTTTGAATTTATCTTCATTATCTCCCTGTCATATTTCAAAATATCTTCCATGTGTGAACTGTAGAACGTTAATTCTTCCTTGTGACTTCAAATCCCCAAATGTTATAAATCAATACCTTTTTTTTTCCGTACAGGGACATTTGTCATCAATATAAAAGACGGGTCCTCCCTACATCTGCTACATTAACTTAACCTATTTCTAAATGAGATGCCATGCTCTAGCTATTCAAATGTAATTAAATGAGAAAGCGACTCCCTGTATTAGTGCCTCCACAAAGCTTAATTGCGCAACAATTAAAGCAAGTTGCCGATCACACTTACTATGACATTTTCACTGTTCGAACACATTATTGGCAAGGATATACCCTTGTATTGTGTTCACCTTTTTAGACCCTCTGGTATGTTTGGGTCACATTGACTCTGACATTATTGGGGTCTTAAAAGCACTACATGAATACAAATAAAAATGTTAACATTTCTTACAGTTATGACCTTTATCTAAATTCCAAACAATAAAGACACAATTTGTGATTCATCTTTGCAATTAATATTTGCATTTGCCTTACAATATCAGACATGGATAACTGAGAAGATGAAGAAAGATAGCCTATCATTTTACTTTTTACTGTCACTCTGTAGAAGACACACACAACACACACACACACACACACAAATAACTTTAAAGAGCGTGGGTTGGCAAGAGGGCACAGCAGAAATTGGAGGAAAAGGTGAAATAAAAAGATTCAATGCAAGGCTGTAATTTGGCTGGAGGAGTTGCAATTTGCTGCCTGCCTGTGTTTCAGGGCTTTTTTTCGCTTCACATAGCTTTCAGCTTTCTTCTCCCTTGGCTGCTTTCCTCAGGTACTGTGGACCCTCATTTGAGCTCCAATCCTCTTTAGATATTGACCAATGCATCCATCCATGCTGAAGCCCAGATGATCCCCTCACACTAATCAGAGGAATGCAGGAGGGACTGAGGGAAGGAAAGGAGGGATGAGGTAGAGGAGGAGAAAGAGAAAGAGAATGAACAAGCCGAGCAACAACAAGAGGGAAAGTGAAGTATGAAAACCAAGAGCGAGGTAGGAGACCAAGTGAATCAATGATGCTTGTAAACGGCAGTATACTCAGATTCATCCCATTCTTCCATTCCAGGACGTGTAAATACAGCCACATGACATGCTGCCTCTTTGTGTGTATGTGGGACTGCAGGCATCAAAGAAATACCCAATGTATTCATCCTGTTACACTTAGAGCTATTGATTGAGGTTCAAAGTTAAGCGGTAGAGTTGTACACTCTCGTTAAATAAAGTTCATACCTTTTATAGTCCACTAGAAATGTCTTTGATCCAGGGATGTTGATTAGGGATACAGGCAGCCGCTTGTCACTGAGGGCAGTACCCTCGAACGGGGTGCTTATTTGTACCCTTGTCTTTCATAGCCTGATATCTACTTCCAAAACGTTTTTTTTAATTTTTTATTTCAAGACAATTCAACCACAGCCTACAGGATCAAATCTACCATCAAGACAGAAGACACAGTAACACATTCAAATTAATATTACACTTTGGAAGAAATACTTCATACAGTATTGCACCTTTAACTGCTTTGGTAAGATATGTGTCCGTTTTTTTAGCCGATTCAAAAGAGCCAGCAAAAACTTTGTAGATTTAATATCTTTACCTGATACCCTGCTACCCAATTCATCTATTTTATTCTATATCACTTTCATTATGCGATTATCCCCCCTTCTATAAAATCAACTACTTAAGGGTTTGAACTGATGAGCCACATGCCATAGTAATGGCCAACTGCAGATAAGCAGGTTAGCTCCGTTGTTTTTTTTTACTGATAAACGTAGATAATGTTCTTGAAAGGGACAGTCTCGCTTGTTTGCGGCCTGATAAGCCTGATCAGATCCAGTGGTTTGATTAAGGGAGTAGCTGTAGTGATGTTCTGCATTGATTGTTTTTTGTGTCTTTCGTCTAATGAATCCCCACAAAGAGGGGACACTGTGTGGGTTGTCTCTTCCCTGACAGATAACACATATTTCATATTGACTGTGGGATATGCATTTTCAAAAGTTACCGCTCCTAATGTCAATACTATACCACACAGGTCACCAAATCTACCAGAGATCAGACAGGTTTTTAGGATTATCACTTTAATTAGACTGCCAAACAAGCCTCACTGTGGCTTTCTTTTCTAGCCAATTAACAAGTATCCACTCGCACTTGTGTAAGTGTAAGGCATGGAAGAACAATAAATGCAAATTGTCAGGATCAGGCTAATTTAAGATCTATGTACAATCAAAAAGCCAGCCAAGAAACCTGACCAACAGTCGATTCTTGCCCCTTCACTAAACAACGCAGGCCCAGTGTCTGTCGGCTGTACAGTGGGCATTGAGTGAATCGGTTCCCAATAGTGTATTTTGAATTAATTGCTAATCATTTGCATTCACCAAGGTGGAAAAGGTTAAGGCCAGCTTTCAGTGTTGCTGCCAAGATGAGTGGAGTTTGACTCTTCAGTACACTGGCAAAGTCAGCAGCCCTCAAAGCAGATTCACAATGAAATGAAAGTATGATCCATTTTGCTCCGTTACTCAAACAGTGTAGATGTTATGATCAATGGCAGTGTGGGTTGTTAAGGCACAGCAGTTAGGAGAGCAACTAGCACAGACAGCCTGCCCTCACACAGTTGACAGCACTAGTTGTTTGTCATAAAGTGCATAAAGCAGACAAGACAAGTAATCTCTTTCAGATAAAAGAATGCAAATAATGACTCTTCTCAACGGCAAGGGCAAAAGTAACAATCCATTATACCTACTGTCGCTCAAGGTCCCACTTCAAACCATGTTACTGCGGTTTGCCTCCTGTTTGATAATCTGATACATGTCCTAGTATTTCCTCACTTCACTCGTGACCTCGATGTTTCACAGAACATAACCACGAGATGGTAACTGAAGCTACACATTAGTACAGTTTTTCCAGGGTAATTAAATAGTTTAGAATATTAACATAACGCTTCAATGTATCACATGTAAAATTGTCTTGCTGTGTGCAACAATGCAGTAGTAGTAATAAGTATTAGTAATCTTTGCGTCCATCTAAATAGCTTTTAAAATGAAACATAACATCTTAAACACCTTCCTATACATCCAGAATACGTATGACGTGACTAAGGAAAAATATGCAAAACGCCATAAAATCTCACTTATTGACCTATTTTTTTGTGTGTTTTATAGTAAGTGTATTATACGTAAGTACTATTGTGTGTTATGGATGATATTTGAAATACAACCAATTCCCATTATCAATGAGAGAAGTATGTTATTATGCACAGGGTCAATTTGACCCCAGGAAAAATGTACATAATTTAAAATATATTATTTGTTATAAATAGAACATCATCATCACCCCAAGTCAAGTTCCCGCACTACTACAGGTGAAGTCAGGTAGGTCTATTATACTATTGAAAACAATGGTGCGATTATTTGTGAAAATTGCCAACAGGTGTGGTTCCTGTGGTGGTTGCAAGGTGTGTGTGTGTGGGTGTGTGTGTTTGTGGTTGTGTGTGGTTAACTACATATTTCAGAGGTAAACATTTTAAATATTATAGTGACATTAATGTCATCCTAAACAACCAAAACAAATGTGGGTAAAATATGTATACTTTTATGTGTTTTATACAGCTAAAAACAGCAATGTAACAAATATGTGTAAAGGACAAATAAAAAAACATAATCATGTCAATTTGATGTTTTTTCCAGTGGTCCCCATAAAGTTAGGAAAACAACAAGTATGTTAACCACTTATTTAGAAGTGTCAAACATTGAATGGGGTTAAATTGACCCCATATGATAAAACGGGGGGTTAACACTTTGAAACCTCAAAGTTAAATGAAGGTTTTACACTCTATCATTAAGGCGTGGTAACCCAGCGGGGCCCTTGATTTGATGAAATCCCTTTGTCCGAGCGGAAAATATGAGTGTGCTGATTTGACCCGTGTAATGACGGCTGTAATGACGGCTTCTTGCCGTGTCAAAATTCTTGTTTCATGTCATCGTCATCATTAAAAGGCTTTTGTGTGTGTGTGTGTGTGTGTGTGTGTGTGTGTGTGTGTGTGTGTGTGTGTGTGTGTGTGTGTGTGTGTGTGTGTGTTGTGTGCGTGTGCGTGTGTGTGTGTGTGTGTGTCGGACCCTCACCTTGACTGCATTACCTCAGCTGTAATGTCTGAGTCAGCACATCTGACCTTGAACATGGCTATACTAGTGTTAAATTGAATTACAATCTCTCTGATACCTCTCCCAGCTCTGGAAAATTAAAAGATAACTGACAAATTATTTTGGATTTCCCCCCCTCCATTGTTCCATTCATGCTGCATCTGTCAGACTGTTGGGGTTCTTTCTCTATTGCCTCTTTATCTGGTCTCTCTCATTACCCCCTGTGACTTAACATCCATATAAAGGGTTGAAAAGGAAACTGTCAACAGTAAATGTCTACCGCTGATTAACTGACACATTTTATTGAGCCTGACAAAATTTGTGAATTCATTTAACAGTAGAAACTTTTAACAAATGATAAGAGTTGATCGACTGACCATAACCTAAGGCCTATATTGTCTGTTGAAGGTGGCTTGGTAGGTACAGTAATATATGGGAGGAATCAAAACACCTCTGTTTGTGGTCACAATTATACTTGCATTTTGAAGTGTGTTGCTTTGCAGTGAAGCCAGCCTGTGGTGAGGCTGCTACAGCTGTTAATTATTGATGAACTCACATGTAAGTCAATAATGCTCACAAACCACATAGGCTTGTTGGTAAAAACAAAGGCGTGAACACACAGTGGCAGACATGAACACAGAGACACACATTTGGTTTGATTTTTGTCTCTGCGCGATCGTCTCCTTTATGAGCCTCCGGTGTGAAGAAACATGTTTATTTGTGATTTCTGTTTTAACGGCTTCCCTCAGTGGTTTATGACTGTTTACGTCGATGGAACCCAGGAATTAAGTCATCAATTAAACATGAATTGAGCTAAAATAAAATTTGGGCAGTTAAGGCTTGTGCACACACTGGCACAGGACACTTGGACAGATGCAGATATCCTCAACACGTCTGGTAGAGAAGTGAGTCTGCCTCCCTTCACACACAGTCACAGTGCAGGCTCTTTAAAGCCTTTGTGCTGCTGGGCTGCGGCCTGTTTATGTCACACAGAACAGGGAAGGGGGGGGGAGTACATTTAAGGGGCTCTGCTGCGGCCAAACCACAGGCAACTTGACAGAACAATTTCCAGTGCCCACGGACCAAACAGCAGTCCAAGCCGCACTCCACATTTAATGACCCCCATCCTTTCAACTGAAACGCCGCTATTCTTAAAAGTGCACGCTCCAAACGAGGCTTCTGTAAATTAAATAAATTACAAATTGCGTGCTCTTTCCTGGCATCCCACTACGGAGAGTAGCAATCAAATCAGCAATTCCCCCATCTTTGTCTATACGCCAAAAGCCAGCAAGGTAAAAACAAGCCTGGGATTGCTCATGGCAATGCTGCTGCTGCAGAGTGGTTTATGTTGAACAAAACATTTGTAGATTTGTAGGGGGTTGGGGGGGGGGGTAATCTTACTCGCTCAAGGAGTAGCTATCTGTAGGGAGACTAGGCTACGGGCGCACGATGAGTCTTATACTGTTTATTTACTGATGTTTACAGTATTCCTCACTGTGGCTTTTGGATTTATGCCGGCAGCAAAGCGTGTCAATCAAAGTGGCTTTAAACAGTCAGCAGGCAGCATTAACTGTCCAGTGGCTTTTTCCCTCTTTATTTGGCTTTGACGTCGCTTTAGGTCAGGGGAGGCTCTGGAACCTGGACACAACGGCAATTACCATGTGTGGAAAAAAATACACAAGCAACGCTTCATCATTGCCAAATCAGAAACAACAACGTTTCTAGCAACCCCCCCCCCCACGCTATCTCACCTTGTCACTTCCCTCCGACAAACAGCGTTTGCGGAGAGGATATAGTGCATGAAGGCGTAAAGCACACAACACATTTTCCCTGGTCTTATCGCTGCCTGTTTAACTGGTGTACCGCGCCGTTATTTACAGACTTCCACAATTATCCCCCACACAGTGTGACACATCCCCAGTCCCTCCCTCTCCACCCCCCCTGCTGATTTCACTACTGTCCCTTCTTATCTGGCTCCAATCCAAAGGCATGGGTTGGGGGGGACAGGATTATATTGAGAGTTGTTATTAATTGCATCTCCTACACCTCCACTGTGCCTCTCTTGTCTACCAGGCCCTTTCTTGTGTGAGATGTTACGGGCTTTATAAGAAGCAACAGCCAGTGTGAGAGCAATGCGGGCTCCAATAATCATTATTAACAGACACAGGGGACATCCATCTATGGTAGCTAAGCCTGTATCTTGCATCAAATGAGTCGTTAGAAAGTAATCGTTAAAAATATCCAAGTTTTTTTTTCTTATTTTTGTGTCTCTGATCAAATGTAAGTTAATGACATGTCAACAGAGGTCAAATTATTTCAAAAAAATGGAAGCAGTTTTTGTCAAAATACTTCCTTAGCTGCTTGTTTATATATATTAATGACTCATGATTTTACTGAGGGTTCTCCTCTCCTCTGCCTTTGGCAAGTAAACAAATAAAAAATACCTCTCCTTCTAAAGTTAAACTATTGCTTTGAAAGAATGTGTAAAAGAAATGCTTCAAGGAGCAGTATCAAAGTGCATTTCCCAACCTGCCTCACAGTAATTGTCACATTCAAATCAAGTCCTGAAAACCTGCTCATTCTAAGGCATTAACATCCTACGGCATTATTGTACAGGTGGCTCTAGCAGCCAACCCCCAGGTCTAAGTACCTATTCTGTTATGCTCTGTTTGTTATCGTATATGATGCTTTGCCCCCCCAGGCATCATATAATCAATAATTTACACTTAAAGAGAGGTCATAAAAAGTTGAAGGGACTTGTGGCAATGACTGATGCCAAATTGACATTTTAAGTACCAGTCGGTGGGCAATATATAATACATAGTTTATTATAACTATGGTGCTTTATTTTAAAACAGTGTAAAATAAGAAGTCGTTAACACTGAGTCTGTATTGTAAGTTACAAGTCACCACAGGCTACTGGTCACCAGACAAAGTATGGCTGCAGCACTAAACCCCTGACTATTCTAAATTAATGAAGTGCATGTTTTATTGCTTATGAATTTCACTTTTCATTTGCAAGAAGAATGAGTTATTTCAGGTAACACTTTACAATAAGGTACACAGCATTGTAGTACCTACTACATAGATATGCATTACCTTCTACATTGTTTTGTTGTTGCACTAACTACTACATAGGTAATGCAAAAAACAATGTACTAATGCATATCTATAGGTACTGTAATTTTGTGTACCCTATTGATGGCCTAGAGGAAAGGTGGCCGACCAGTAACCATGAGGTTGCTGGTTCCATCCTCGGCACCGAACAGGAGGGTGTTAGTGGTAATACGTCTACGGTGCCCACCATCTCTACCATTGTGTCCTTGAGCAAGACACTTAACCCCAAACTGCTCCAGGGGCGCTGTACTGCGGCTGACCCTGCACTCTGACCCCCCTCCGAAGTGTGGTAACTTGAGAGGGGATATGCGGAAAGACAAATTTCAATGTAACCAACCATTGACTAATAAAGTAACTTAAGTGTTACCTTATTTCTTTTTAAAAGTTACAGTTTTCCTTGAAAGAAATGCTAACCTTCAGAACAGCACCACCACTGCATGAGAATACTGAGTATATATTGCATCTAGGCTACACGTCAATATCAATGAATGTAATATACAGTACTGAAAGGAAGACAGTCAAATCCTGAACTGATCTTTTCTAGCCCTGTACAGTTACATCATTTCATCACAGCAAAGCAATAAACTATCTTTTATATATTTATTTTTTAGGATCAATCAGTCAAATTTCTTGACATGCAGCAGCAAGGAAGTGCATTTCCAGTTGATATTGCTCTGTGAGGATTGCGGAAATGAAAGGCAGAAGGGAATAAATACAATCAAATTGCAATAACCTGACCTTCTAATGGAGCCTGAGAGGGAGCCCGGATAAATACAGACATATGTGTGTTTCCACTGACAGCTAGACAAATTAATAACACACGATGCAGACACCTCGGGTTAACCCCCTCACTGCGGGTTGCACCACAGCCGGTGATGGAAACTTGATGGAATATATATATGAAATCCAGATTTGTATTGTTCCATAAATCTTTAATTTAAACCTGCAGTGTGTAGAATGTTGGGTTTTATTTCCTAGCAGATTTTGTAGAAAGTAATTATAATATCCATAAGTACATTTAATTTAGTGCATAATAGCTGAAAAAAATGTTGTGAATATTTTTTTTTCCCCTTAGAAAGGGTCTCATATATGTCCAAATTTCTGCATATTTTGGACCAAGGCCTAGTGCCACCATCTTGAAAGTGTCATAGTTGGAATGTCATCAGGTGCATTGTTTAAAATTTAGAATTGTTCTTGTCCTTGATGGCCACTGTAGCTTATTCGAAAGGGTTGGGGTTACCCAGGGAGTGTTGCATTCTAGAACTTTGTAGAACTTTCTTGATGATGTCATATTATGGTAAATGGACTTATATAGCGCTTTATCTCCGTTATTCACAGACCCAACGCGCTTTACATTCTTTTGTACACATTCACCCATTCACACACACATTCATACACCGATAGCAGCAGCTACCACACAGGGTAGGTTTAGCACTAGGGTGCTAAGTTAACTAAGCTAACTATCGGGAGCAATTCGGGGTTCAGTGTCTTGCCCAGGGACACTTCGACATGTGGCGGGGAGACGGGGGATCGAACCTCCGACCCTGCACACCAGAGGCGAACTCCCTACCACTTCGCCACTGCCGCCCCTATATATTACACACTGCACCCGATTGTATTTGGTAACACTTTGAATTCATTAATTTAGTACTTCAAGAACTATCAGTAATGCACTAGGATCAATAGTCATGCATGAGTTAACACAGGAACAACATCAGTTGATGCTTCAGCTATAAGGAACATCAATCATCATGACCTTTGAGTTATTACTGATGATCATGTCTGTGTTTTGTTGAATACCAAGTGTTGAAATCATGACAAACTAAGCATTCATTTTTCATGACTTCATCATATTTGTGACCCTTCAATTAAAGTGGTGACCTGGTCCATCTTATTCAAACCGTTACAGTATAACCCAGATCAATTCAAGGTCATCACTAGCTAAACCCCATACCCACAGCTCTCTAATATTCATGGGAGACTGACAAACAGAATATGGAACAGACCAATTTAGACTTGTTTGTGCGCTAGATTTGATTGTCTTTTAAAAAAGTTAACATTTTCTGTAAAAATACATTTGTCCATGTTTTTTCAACATGTATTTATTCATCAATCTGTCCCCTGGTGTGACTAGAGACTCCCAACACCCATCTCTCTTTTTCCCACCGCCTTTGTTCAAAAACCCCAGTCAGATTTGTCTCACCTTATGACATCATAAAGGGTGAAGCCACGCCCCCCCCCCCCTCATTACCAACCTAACTCAAAAACTGAAAGTTTCGGAAAGACTCTGAAAATCGGAGATTAACAATTGCACTGTGAGAAATACAAAAAGGTTTTTAGACACTACACCAAGAAAACAGTTTCTAGTAGAAACACAAATTACTGTATTGCGACTGAAAATGTGCATAATAGGTGACCCTTAAATATGTACATCATGTGTTTTATTTGGTATTTCTGCAGGTTTCAATGAAAAAAGTCCAAAAGAGCAAACCAAGATGTTTGTTTGCACCGATGCAAGAGTCTATCCTCATTGTGAACCACCACTACTGTCTTTTCCCAACTTGCACTTTGGGTTTGTGTCACAGTCTGGAAGCGTTGTCCTAACAGATGGGAGGGGGAGGGAGGAGAGAGAGAGAGAGAGAGAGAGAGAGAGAGAGAGAGAGAGAGAGGCCTGCTGGGTTAATTCTCTTCAAACCAATCCTGTTCCTGTTCTGTCAGCGAGCGCTTCGTCTATCCAAAAGCCTCTCCCTGGACCCTCACACCTGCTCCCAGGCATGGCAATGAGCCTCTCACACACACACACAAACACACACACACACACACACACACACACACACACACACACACACGGGATGACAGAGACAGGTCCATGAAAAGGAGTAGAGAGAGGGGAGAGGTGTGGTGGATATGGAACAAGGAAACAGAGATACCATAGAGAGGGAAGAAAAGGAAAGAGAAGAATAGGAGAGCTCGGGAGGAGGGAAAGTGGGACGGGGAAAAAGTTGCGATGGAAGAGAGAATGGAGCGTTGGGACGGATGCTGCATGGAAAGGTATATACAGTATTTGAATTGGCCACTATATAATACATTTACTCGTTAGCGGGAGGTTAAAGGAGAAGTAAGTGAAATGGTCCATTTAGCTACCTTCCTGTCAGTGACTGTAGTTAACAGTCCCCTCCCTCGTCCCTACGTCGCCACATTTACGCACAGCGGTCTTCAAGTAGCGAGTTACGTTGAATGTTCATCTCAGATCTGAAAGCATGATAAAACCATATGAAAACAAACATTGGGAATGATATTTACCTGGCTTCGTCATTGTAGGCACCTGAACATTCACCTCTCTGTCGCTTTCTGCACATTCAAAGGCAAAGAGACCCACCTCTTTTCTAGCATTCTCTCTTCTGATTGGATAAACGGTGAAGGGGACACAAGAAAAAGTTTATCCGCCGATTGTGTGCAGGGCGGAGTGACCGAGAGATCTGTGTTATGAAGCGTGCACACTGTGTAAGTGATCACTGTGTGGATGTAGCGCGATGTAACACAACATAAATATATCGCTTTGAAAGTTGCAGCTTGAAGTGTAATAAGCTTTGTACAGGTTCGCCAAAAGAGCAGAAGGGCTTCCATCCACCTGTCACTACTCTATACCTCTATGAGCTCTATGTAATGTGAGGCCATCTCTCTTCCCATTCCAACAAAGGCTCCCCTCTCCCTTTGGCATTCACAAAGGTCACAAGCTGTTGATGTCAAGATGTGTGGGGCCCGGTCTAAGCCCAACGGTTCATCTTTAGCGCAGGTGTCAGCCCCCCCCCCAAAAAACAAGCTCTAATGTCCCGTCCCCCCACCCACCTGCCCAGCACAATTGTTTCAAGTTTTTTATCTGGGAATTGGTTGGCGTCTGTCAAAAGGTGTTGCCTCAGAGGAAAAAAATAATTCTTATCTTCAAACGGCGGCGACGTTCATTGATGGATTACATAGCCATTGTTGTTATTTTTTGTTTTTTTGAAACAACAAGAATGTCTTGGCAACCGACCGTAAAGAGTTGACAGAGATTCAAACCAAATGGATTCCAATGAACAGGAGGGAGCTAAAAAAGGATGTGTAAATGAAACGCTAAATGAACGATAGATAGATAGATAGATAGATAGATAGATAGATAGATAGATAGATAGATGGACAAAGGGTTGGATGTGAGAGAGCGGCCTCAGACTAACTAATTTGTTCAGAACACTTTGTGCGACAGTGTTGAAGCGAGATGCGCCCTACCTTTTAAAACCACAATTGCAGCGTCAGGATAAACACTAATATGGATTTCAAAATCAATAGTGAGACTTGATGTACAGATCATTTAACTATTTGAGAGACTATTTCAACTATTTGACTATTTCTTTCCTCTCTCGTCTTCTTCCCTGGTGTCACAAATTAATTCCACATTTAACTCTGTGGCCCCTTGGCAGTCCTGTGGATAAAAAGAACCGGCTGTCATGGTCAGCCAGCTCCGGCGCAAAGCATTTACTCCAACCAAATGGTTTTCCTGTTGGCCTTAACCCACACTGTCCTTCTCTTTTCAATGAATGAAGATATATAAATAAATAAATCTGCTGATTTTTTAATTAATTTACCTGCTGCACTGTTATTCATCTCAGTCCATTAACCTGTGCAGGCTTGAATTTTGTTCAATAACACCTCTATTTAACCCCTGTGTGGTGTTTTCGGGTCTGTGGGACCACTTGTCCATTTTTTAATCAAAAGAAAAAAATTATACTTTTAATTATAATTTCAAACTGAGACTCATTGGCCTTGGACTCATTTACTGTGAGGAACATTTATCAGAAAAACATAAATGAACAAACACTGTACACACCCCCCCCCCCCCACACCACACACACACACACACACTAACAAAATATTACATCAGGATGTTTTGATGAAATCAAGTTATGAAAAACCTTGCTTCATTTGTAAATGTGTTGAATGTATTCCCCTCATGTCTGGATTATAATTGTTTTTCTTTTGTAAATTCAATGTTATTAAAAACGAGTGGTGCTTTAATTCACAATTGTGAGCTAACAAAGATAAAGGAGAAATATTAATCATGTATGCTGTTTACATTGCTTGTAATTGGGATGACGTAAACATCTTTGGAGTATTTTAACATAAAATGTTTGATTGTGTTGAATTAAAAAAACCCTATAATGCAGAAGGGTCCACCAGACCCACGAACACTGGCTATGTAACAACTATATGAACACCACACAACAACAACAAAAAACACGGCAGCAGCAGCAGCAGTGGCTTCAAACAGAATTATCACATCAAAGCAATTTTAAAAATCCAACTTGTGTCATCTTAGCGTAACTACAAATACTGACAGCAAAGCATTAGGAATGACTCAGAATAGTGAACGAAAGCAACAACTAAAAAAATCCCCTTGATTTGAAATACTACAGATACCGGCTGTGTGATGAAGGAACTTTTTTTTTTTTTCAAAAAGTGGGCTCGTCTCTCTCTCGTTATTTTTTTAAAGAAAATACAGCCTGACGTTTTTCCCCCTCTCTTATGTTGCCGGCACTGCTTTACTTTATTTCCCACCCAGTCTATTAGCCGTAGCCTCTGTAAACCAACCTTTTCCAGAAGCCACAAAAAATGCTGGATCAACACAGGAAACATTTTGGGTGAAGCGTGCACCAAAATACTTCCTATTTACTATATTATTCCATGCAAAACCACCTGTTCATCATCTAATACTCACATTTGTTTTTATTTTCCTGTCCATGTCGGGAAACATTATACTGTTGCTTCACATTCAATATCGTATTGCTGAAGTTTGCTAATTAGCCCTACATTGACACCAATGACGAACATTTTGATTGGACAAACACAGGCAATCCAATTAAAATATTACTGTTGATGATTTCACGCTCAAAACTGTTGAATCTGAAAAAACATACAAACATTCTTTTCAAATGTTTTATTAATGATTTCCGTTTTAATATAATAAATATACACACTCACCGGCCACTTCATTAGGTACAGCGGTTCATTTTCTTGTTAACACATATAACTAATTAGCCAATCACATGTCAGCAACTCAATGCATTTAGGCATGTAGACTTGGACAGGACAACTTATTGAGGTTGACACCGAGCAACAGAATGGGAAAGAAAGGGGGTTTAAGTGACTTTAAACATGGCAATGTTGAGGGTGCCAGGAGGGCTGGTATGAGTATTTCAGAAACTGCTGATCTACTGAGATTTTCCCTCTTAAACCATCTCTAGGGTTGACAGAGAATGGTCCGAAAAAGAAAAAATATCCAGTGAGCGAAATTTGTGTGGACGTAAAATGCCTTGTTGAAGTCAGAGGTCGGTGGAGGATAGGCATACTGGTATCGGCATTATTTAGAATCATAATGAAGTGTAGCTCACTGTCATAGTTGCATCTATAAAGATTCCTTGGATTGCATGGTTGCATTGACTCCCTCCCCCTCCCTCCCCCCCATCCTGTGGAATAACCAACTGTTGCTTTGCTGCGTAGGTGGGTGTCTTGCGCCTCAGTGGCCGATGTGGTCTGCAGGTCAACAGCTCAAAGCACTTGTCTGGATACAATCTAATATTTTGATCACTTTATTTGGCGAGGCACTCCCCCAGTATAAATCTAAAACCCCTCTCTCTCTCTCTCTCTTTTTATACAACACTCTTCAACCAGCTGCTGTGTAATCAATGCCAGCGAGAGAGAGAGAGAATAAAAATTGATGAGTGATTCCTACCGGCATTATTCATCCCCGACAGCTAGTACAGGGCTGTGTTCCTTTTTACTGTACACTGTGGGTGAGTCTCTTTTACAACCATCCGACGGCCGTGCCGCTATCTGGGCATGTTTGTCGAGATGATGCATTTCATCATAGTTTATGGAGAAGATAAATAATTACACTGAACGGGGAACAATAAGCTGATATATACCTGTAGCCGATTTATGTCCGCAAAACGTTGGTCGATGTAAAATCCAAGACATTTTTTTTAAATTCTGAATGGCGTCTTGGTTGCTAATACATGCTCCCCCCATCTGTACCTCAGATTTATGAACTTGTCAAGGGTTTGTGATATTCATTTCTCTTCTTAACCCCCTTTTCTTTAGCTGATTAATCTCACTATGTAACCCCTATATGTATTGGGCTAGTTTAGAAAAAAAGTTAGTTTCTCCTCCTCCTTGATGGCAGCCATGAGGAAAAATGGTTTCATATTGCCACGCTTGTCACTCAAAAGAGCCGCAAAGGTGTGTGTGCGTGTGTGTATGTGCTTGTGCTTAGAACTGTGACAGATTAAATAGACGTGAGTTTGCCATTCCGAAGGTACCATTGTGTGTGCGTATGTGTATGTGTGTGTGTGTGTGTGTGTCTGTATGTGTATGTGTATGTATGCGTGTGCGCATCAGGTGGTGGCACACAGAAGACAGTTGAAGTTGAAGAGTGGAAAGCATACAGTGTGTGTTGCCTGGGGAGACGCTACACTTCATCTGGTGGGTGGGACCAAGGGGAGCATGCAGGTAGCGCTGACATGTGAATATTAATTCACTCAGGTAGCCATGCATAGTGCCAGTGTCACACTATATGGCAACATTTGACATATAAGAACCAAAGGGTGCTATAGAACCAGTGAGAGTGTGTCAAGAGTGTTGGTCCAGATATTATATCAAAATACCCACATGGTATAATGCTACAGATGTAAGTTGGACATGCAAATAAACTATACATATTGTATATGAATATATAACCGGCTGTTGCTGTTCATAAAAAGCAATATGCAAAAGGTGAATAGGGATATTTTTGTACTATTATCATGATGTCAATATCATTGTGTGTATTTAAAATGTGCACTCTATTAAATCTGTATTTTTTACATTATTAAACCTTGTACTTTTTTTATTTTTTACAGTGGATGACTTTGAGACCCCCAAACAAAGGTCACTTACCAGTCACTCACTAGTTCTCCTAAAATTAGGATGATTCATGAACCTTGCTTGATACGGGTTGATTAAACAATTGTGAAAATCTTTTTTTTTGCAGATTTAAAATAAGACACTTTGTTTCAACATAATAGACTGTATACTTTCTACACCCATTGCCAGAATGACTTCTATATTGACGTTCATCCTCAAACTGATTTCACCCTGTCAAGCACAAATACATTGCAGTGAACTCACACTGACCCTGAAAAGGAACACGCTGTCCTTACCTTTTTCCAGATGACAGTTTGTGCGCCCCTTTGTGCACCTCACAATGTGAACGCAGGTCATTTGCATTGGGGAAAAAAAAAAGTGCTCATTAGGAACGAGGGCCAACATTGGGCTGTGACGTGGATCCGATCTGGTCGATGTAATTTGACACTTCACAGGTTGAGAACGCATGCAGTGTGCTTTTGTTTCAGCAAGCATCTATAACTGGAATCTTTTTCACCGCCCATGATAAGGTGAATCGGGTAAAAGCGAGCCGTTGTGCGAGTTCCCTGAATATGAAAATCCATCACTGATATGGCATCACCACATTTTTTCCCCCCTTTTGACATCAAACACAAACACAACCTGAGCACATTTGTTTTCTGCATTGATCCAGTGTTATTTTGGCTCAGATCTCATCCTCCATGCAGCCCTTTGTCTGTGTGCAAGCGCCCCAACGCTGTATCATCTCCCTGGAACCCTGTGTCGGCCGCCGCCCACCGCCTCAGCACCGAGCACAGCAGCTCCATCACTAACGAGAGGCCTTTCACCCCCACTAGCAATGGCAACATTGCTCATTCATCCTAATGAACCAGGATTACAAAACACACGAGCAATACCGTTACCACACACACACACACACACACACACACACACAACACACACCACACACACACGTTGTCTTTTCATCACTTCCGAGGACATTACATAGACTTACATTCATTTCCTGGCTGGAGACTTGCCTTAACCATAACCACGACCATAACCTTAACCCTAACCTAAACCTAAGTATACACCCTAAAATGTCATTATTACGTTACGGGGACTTAAAGAAAGTACGCCCCCACAATATCATTGTGTAAACGGAAAATGTCCCCACAATATGTGTAATACCAGCCCCCCCCCCGAGTGTGTGTGTGTGTGTGTATGTACACACACATACACACACACACACGCCTAGTGTTAAGCCCTCTCAGTGCTACATTTTGAATCATCTCTCAACCCTGCATTAGCTAAACTCAACACGAGAAGTAGCACTATATATAAATAAATATATACTCTATACGACCCATGATTCTCACTTTAGATGCCTTTTGTAGAACGGAACTAGGTTGGAGGGCGAAATCTATTTTTATTTAGGGACGTAATCACATACATTTGCGGAAAACAAGTTTGATGCTGGCCTGTGAGCAGGCAGAACATTTTCATTTCATTTCATTGATTTTCCTGTGCTATGCTAGATTGCTGATATTGAAAGATTGGTTTTGGGATGCCTGCTCTTCAGACAAAAGAAAACAGGGAAAGATATAGTAACAGAGGCAGAAAGTAAAGGGTATGAGACTGGAATCCATGATGTGAGGTATAGGTGGAAGTAAACACATCCTGACTCAAATCACTTGGCACGCTGCACACTACTTCTGCGATAATAACATTGGTTGGTGTGTGACGTAGAGATGAAGGCTTTTTGCATTGCTCCTTTTTACTCCCTGACAAACTGTAGTATAGTCAAATCAAAATCAAATCAAATTATTTTTATTTGTATAGCCCAATATCACAAATAGACATTTGCCTCAGCAGGCTTTACATTCCATACAATATGACACCCTGCCCTTACACCCTTTAGCTCGACTGAGAAAAAAACTCCCAGTAAAAAAAAACCTTTACCGGATTTTAAATAATTAGAAATCTCAGGGAGAGTCGACAGAGTAAGGGATCCCTCTCCCAGGACGGACATATACTGCAATAGATGTCATAGCCACTACAGTATGGGCCAGAGCACAGCCAGTCTGCTTTTCTCTGATCACTGACCCTGCACCCCAAACCCAGCTCTTCAAAGTCCCTCCATCCACAGGTCTGACACGGCTGCCACAGATGAGTCATATGCCTTTCCCTTTTCGGGGCTTAACTCTATAGTAGCTATATGGGATTCCTTTTCGCACACACACATAGGGCCCATATTGAATGCAATCTCTCTGCTGTTCCTTTTCCCCTTTGCGGCCCGTATAGGGGACGATGGTGTCACAAGTGTTTAACTGTGACGAACGAGCAGGTTGGGGTGAGAAAAAACAGATTGGTAAAAGATGAAAATTGGAGGCACAATTAATGGCAATGTGCTTTTAAGTGCAGGGGGGGTAATGACTGTGTGTGTGCCTCGCTCCCTTTCCGCCATTAATATTCAGTGTTTGAACAGGCACCTGTCACCGCCACAGGGCTTTTTTCTCTATATTCCATAATGTATATATATATTTTTTATGTTCTTAACGTACTCAACTTGTTAAATAAGAGAAGCTGATGAGGTGGAATGTCGAGGCAGATTGCCTACGACAGGCCCCAGCTTGAAGAGAGAGAGAAGAGAGAAATCATCATTCTCATGTCTTTTTCCCCCTCTTTTTCCCCCCTTTTTGAACTGGCAGTAAAACTGATGTGACAATGGGATTTGGAATTGCTGCACATTATTCCCAGGAATAGAGAGATAGTGTGTGTAGTGGGGGACATACATGGGGGAAGATGGTACAAGGGTGTGTGTGTGTCTGCCTGGTTTGTGGTTGGAGGCCACGTGGAAGAAGAGATTGTTGCTGCGATTCATCTCCTAGAGTGGCAAGGATGAAATGAAAGGATGGGAGCAGATATAGTGCCGGCTATGGAGGTAAAGAGAGAAACCAGAGGAGATTGGACAGGCTGACTGATTGCACAATCGCGGCTTCTTTAAAAATCATCCGATTTCGTGTCAAGCTCACGTGTGGATTCGTGGCATCATTGTGTACAGAGACGTAAAGCCCTGTCGACACAGTCTGCCCTGCGTATAGTCGGCACAAGTGTCATATTTCAGCTTCCTTCTATGTGGGTTACAGTTTATTTTTTTTGGTTTAGCCTACAGCTTGTTGGTTCCCCCTCCACCCACCGCCTGTATGATGTACAACTTACTGGTTGTGACACTGTTTTCATTCCCCTTCTTTTATCGTTTTCACAGATGCAATCATCCCTGGTTCTTTGCTCTATCATGCTGAATTGTCTCTGGCACATGGTTTGGAAGAGTTAAAGACCTACTTCACCGGTGGAAATATGAAGGTGTATTGAACTCTGAGATGCTATGTAGTATAAATGTGCACACGTTCTAAAAATCAGTTCATCCTAGCCTGAGAAAAGGCAGAAAGAGCGTTTTATGGTCTCACTGTCTCACTCCACATTTTCCCCTATGTGTGACATCACATATGGTGAAATGTAGGATTAGGATTAACAGGACATTTGGGCCAAAGAAAGACTGAGGAAAGACTGAGGGAAGAAAAACCTCATTAAAGTGTTATACCATTTGGTTTTGCCTATACCTTTTGCACAATTGTATTTATTTTATAATTGTTTTATTTCGTCTTCTCTGTAATGACTGGGGGGGGGGGGGGTTTGGGACACAAGTGCGGACCCAGGGGTGTCTAACCACTAAAGCGAATATGGGGAAGGGGAGAAAATAAAAACACACAGAGCTTTAAAGGGCCACACAGGCTACCTTTATTATAACACACTAAAACAGCAAACTAAACCACCACTGCCAAGCAGCTGAAAGCATACACAAAGAACTCAACAGTTTTCGTTTGAAGTCAAAACTCAAAAAAAATAAGCAGCACAGAGCACTGGGGGTCTCAGGGCATATATAACCTCTTCACACCTGGGCTCAATCAGCCAATCAGTGCGACCCACACCTGATTGTAGTGAGTGAATCAGTCACCATTCTCACAGAACCGAAATATCCCGTGCCATCACAGGGCTGAAATATTCCGTGCCCTCACATTCTCTTATTTTATCCTTGTGTATTTATTGCACCATGGGTCGGACAGAAACATCATTTCGACCCCCCTCCCTTCCCCCCCCCTCGTCCCCATTTTGCTCTGCTTTCCTTTCCACCTTTCCCTCTCATATAATATTATATTAAGCTTGTGTATGAGGCGTCCATGTCTGATCATATTCCTTTTGTTATGTCACTAGACTGTGAGAGTCTCCCTGAGATGTCTCAGGAGGGTAAAAATGCCTGTAAGGCCAAACTGGATTGGGCTAAGCTTACAAATGAGGATAGGTTATTATACTATGGGAGAACTGATGTTCTTTTGAGTGATGTTTATGTTCCCAAAGATGCTATTCTGTGTTCTGATGTTAATTGTAAGGGAAGCTCTCACTGTGAGGACCTCTGCACCATGTATAATTGTATTGTGGAAGCTGTGTATGAGGCCAGTAGACCGTGCTTTATCTACTCAGATAAAAAACAAAGTATTAAGCCGGGGTGGAATAAACATGTGGCTGAGCATTATGCTGAAGCTAAAAATGCGTTTAGGGCATGGGTCCGGGCAGGCAGGCCGAGAGAGGGGCCTGTCTTGGATCTCAAAAAGCTCACTAATGCCAGGTATAAATATGCAATTCGGTATGTCAACAAACACGAACAAGCATTGAGAGCGGACTCTATGGCTGAAAAGCTCCTTGGTAATGATGTTTCTGGCTTCTGGAAGGAAGTGAGAGTTATGAACAGGAACAGTACATCATTACCATGTGCCATAGAGGGTGTCTCTCTGGAGCCGACAACATAGCTGAGTTGTGGAGGCAACATTACTCTACTCTATTTAACTGCATTAAAAGTGATCCCTACAAAGTTGGTAACATTATAAGAAATGACACAGAGCAAATCACAGCTAAAGAGGTCTATAATGCCATAACTCAGCTAGCTGACAACAAAGCTAGCGGCTCTGACTATATCACTGCAGAGCACCTTAAATTGGCAAGCCCAAAGGTAGCTGTGCTACTTGCCACTTGTTTTATGGGCCTAATGTCTCATGGTGTGTTACCGGACTCCATGCTGTCTGTTACTTTGGTGCCTGTAATCAAGGACAAAGCGGAAAGGTGGGGAGCTTGGATAATTACAGACCAATTGCTTTAGCTAGTGTGTTATCCAAAGTCCTGGAAAGGATCTTATTAGACAGATTATGTATTTATTTAAAAACCTCAGATAACCAGTTTGGCTTCAAGGCTAAGCATGGAACTGAGCTATGCATATATTCCTTGAAGGAAATGGTGGAAACTTATAAAAGACAGAATTCCACAGTTTTACTTGGTTTTATTGATGCATCTAAGGCTTTTGACCGAGTCAACCATACTAAGCTGTTTTTAAAATTGAGTCAAAGGGGTGTGCCTAACAGTGTAATTAGGATTCTGGCTTATTGGTATGCCAACCAAAGTATGCAGATAAAATGGGGGAATTCAGTCTCTGCGCCATTTGGTGTTGGGAATGGAGTTCGTCAGGGGGGTCTTCTTTCCCCATGCCTTTTTAATGTGTACATGAATGATCTGTCTGACAAGTTAAATAGCTGTAGGACAGGCTGTATCATTGGAACTGTACTTATTAATCATCTCATGTATGCCGACGATCTGGTTATTGTTTCTCCAAGTAGTGCAGGTTTTCAGCAGTTACTGAATATTTGTTCTGACTATGGGGTTAAATTTGATGTAAAATACAATGCCAAGAAAAGTGTTGTTTTGATATGTAGAGCTAAAGGGGATAAGGACCTTAGTTTACCAGCTTTCTATCTGTCAGGGCAGGAAATGGCTGTCAGCTGTAAAATAAAATATTTGGGACACATCATTACAAATGAAATGTGTGATGATGAGGACATGTATAGACAGCGACGCATGTTATATGCGCAAGCCAACACGTTGGCAAGAAAATTTTCATATTGCTCAGATAGGGTTAAGGTGACCCTATTTAGGGCCTACTGTACCCCTCTTTATACTGCCCCTTTGTGGGTTAAGTTTAAGAAAGCGAGCATCCAGAAACTCCAGGTTGCGTACAATGATTGCATGCGCATTTTGCTCAAAAAACCAAGGTGGTGCAGTGCAAGTGAAATGTTCTGTAATGTACGTGTTCACACTTTCCATGCTCTTTTAAGAATTTTGATGTATAAATTTATCTGTCGTCTGAATGATTCTTCCAACTGTATAATAATGCTGCTGACTAACCCTGGGCTCAGTGCTGTGCGGTACCAGTCTTCCATGTGGAAGCATTGGTATGGCTGTCTCCTTTAACATGTATGTTGTATGTCTTTTTTAAATGGACCTTGAGTCTCTCGAAATAAAGTTGATTGAATAGCTCCCTAAAGCCTTTTTATTGGCGGCCCACGGACATTGCGACTGGGCCCCACAAGACAAGCACGCTAACCAGAATGAATGGGGCCGGACGTTCTCCTGTCCTGGCTGACCGCTTAACGCTCCACAGAGCCTGGACAAAGAGTCAAAGAGCCTGCTAATGGCAAATGGAAGAGGTAAAGCACACACACCTAAACCATTCAATTATGGACAGTAAGGTGGTATTGACAGGTAGGCTCGTTGGAAAGATAACAGGAAGATATTTCCTTATTACTGCGCCAGCGGGATGATCCATTGTAGCGTGAAGCGCTTTGGTCTTTTTGAACCGTGCGCTGCATGGTGTCGGGGCTGAATTCCCCTCCATAAGAAAGGCACGCAATTTGCCTGATAGTTATTAAACGACAAAGACGAAGCGGGCTCATGTAATTTACTGTGTTTTCTGGTGGCTTTTTCTACTTTCTCAACCCTAAAGGAGGGAGGGGGGGGGTCACATCACCAGCCAACAATAAGGCTTTCTAAGGTGTGTGTGTGGGGGGGAGGAGGGGGTGGAGGAGGGGGGAGGCATATCAAGTGTGGGGCACCTATATCAGAGCCTTCACGCTTGTCATCATCAAGCCTCTCAACAAGCTTTGCACTCCAGCTCCCTTCCCTCTCCCGACAGCATTTAGTTTTTCACTGACGAGAAACACAAAGAGGGAACATATTGAGCAGGGGAAGGGGTGTGTGTGTGTGTGTGTGAGTGTGTTCCGTCTCAGACGCTGGAGTACACACACACACACACACACACACACGCGTCTCCTGGCTAATAATCCGGCAGAGAGGAGACAACAGTCATTCATCTGTGCGCCGGCTTGCTGGCAGGTTGACTTTTTCTGACTGAAGAGAGGGAATAATTGCGAGGCTCTGGGTGCTGATGAATGCAGGCCCAGACCGTATAGTGCCCCCCCGCCCGCCTGCCCCCCTCCCTCTCTTTTGCTTTTCTTTAAGAGCACCAGCAGATGAAAAGAGGAAATTACAGACAAAAGAAACATTTATGAGACTACACAAGGAGTGCGTATCAAATAAAGCGGTGTGTTCCACTTAGCATATAGCGACCAAAAGCCCAGACAAGAGGGAATCAATACGCACTGGCAAACTTTGCCCTCTCGAAGAGGCTATACGCGAGCAAACAAAATACCCAAGGTTTTTCAGTCACTGCGAATTTCAAATATTCTTTTTTTTTCTCCAAAAGCATTCCACATTCATTCCAGGCAGACACTTGGAATGATTTTTTTTATTTTAGTTTTTTTTCTTGTACACATGTATATTTATATGAACCAACTACAGCACAAAGGTTCGGGGGAACAAAGACATATAGTCTGGCATCAATATTCACTGTCTGCACGCCTCTAGAGTTCAGGGAAGCTCTGACAGAAGTTGGAGAGCACGAAAGGCAAGTTTCTTGTCCTTCTTTGGTCTATGATATCATCTCTCTTTCTCTCTCTCCTGTCCTTAACAACCCCCCCCCCTCCCTCCCGTGGCAACCTCCATTCTCTTCTTCTTTCTCTTCTCCTTTCTTTCTTTCCTCTCTCATCATTCTCACACACTCGCTCTCCCCCTCTCAAAAACTTTTAACGGCGGCGCTTCATTTGCAACACTATCCCCCAGGTCAGTGGGGTTGGGTGCGCCGCGCGGAATGTGAAGTAATCTGGCTTTTTGCTTGATTCTATCAATCCTCTTTCTTTCTTTTTTTTGAACACCTCAATCAAACTTTCCCCCCTCAAGGTCGCCTTTGTAGCAAACGCTCGGCAGATTAAGTCTCCCCTCCGTCCGTGTGCAGTGTGTGTGCTTTGAACTGGGGACATCTCCCGGAGAAAAGATAAAGGAGAGAGAGAGAGAGGGCGGCAACTGTGGCTGAGATGGGAGAATTTTTGGCGTTCTCCTTTGTGGGCATGTTCAGCTTTTTACTTTAGGCAGCAGAAAGCCCATCAAGGTCAATATACATGTTGTAACCTTTATTTCTACAGGTAAATCCCATTGAGACTGAAGACTCTTTTTCAATGGAGACCTGTTCCCATTCCCACGTTACCTTTCACACACACATTCATACACCGATAGCAGGCTAACTATCGACATTCACATCGGCAAGGTGGGTGAAGTGTCTTGCCCAAGGATACAACAACTATGACACAGGTGGCAGGCGGGGATCGAACCTCCAACCCTTTGATCATCAGCCGACCCGCTCTACCAACTGAGCCACAGTGGCCCAATGTTGACTTTGTCCACTCATTCATTCCTTTTTTTTTCAACTACAGTGACATCAGTTTCTATCTGCTGCCGTACTGAGAAATACAGAGAGTTTTGTGGAGCTGATAGGGATTGGTCAACTTTGTGTCAACTCGTTTTGGTGATGGCTTGAATGTAACTGACATTCCTTTAATATGAAAAAAAAAAGTTACGCCCTGTCGCTTTAAATCTGGACAATTTGGGCAGTTTTATTGGCCACCCATTCCAACTTCTTCCACATCATTGTTGTCCTCCTCCCTCATGTGCTCCATTGTCAACACTTGAGCATTTCAAAACTATTCCATTAAAGCCCCCAGAGCCTGTCATGGTGGCAGTGTGATGCCGTGTGATAGCGGCAGAGGAAGGGACAGCGTTATGAATGGTCTGCTAGACGCAATGTTCAATTTACAGCAGGCTGAGATTTCCATCTATCATCGCCACAATGACAGAGAGCCAGAGAGAGAGAGAGAGAGGGAGAGGAGGGGTAGATAGAGAGGGATGGAGAGAGAGAGAGAGAGGGAGAGGGAGGGGTAGATAGAGAGGATGGAGAGAGGGAGAGGGAGGGGTAGATAGAGAGGGATGGAGAGAGAGAGAGAGAGAGGGAGAGGGAGGGGTAGATAGAGAGGGATGGAGAGAGAGAGAAGAGAGAGAGAGAGAGAGAGAGGGAGAGGGAGGGTAGATAGAGAGGGATGGAGAGAGAGAGAGAGAGAGAGAGGGAGGGGTGGATAGAGAGGGATGGAGAGAAGAGAGAGAGATAGAGAGAGGGAGAGGGAGGGAGGGGTAGATAGAGAGGGATGGAGAGAGAGAGGGAGAGAGAGAGAGGAGTAAAGCAAGTAAAGTCTACCCTTCCTCTACCGTTCTACCTCATGAGCTGAATACAAACAGGAAAGCCACATGGAGAGGAGAGGGCACAGGGCTGCTTGTGCTGCGAGTGTGGGCATCGCTCACACTCTTATCAGAGCCGTGGATGTTTCCACAATCTCTCTTGTTTTTAGTTGTGTTTATGCGGAAATCGTTTCTTTCTTTCTTTCTTTCTTTCTTTCTTTCTTTCTTTCTTTCTTTCTTTCTTTCTTTCTTTCTTTCTTTCTTTCTTTCTTTCTTTCTCTGCTTATCATCTATGCTCTGTTCCGATACACCTCACCAGCCATACTGTACATCAGCGCGACATCACTGTTATGCTTGAGGCTCAACATGCATCCATCCTAATATGTGCGTGCTATTCCAATTTACAAGAAGAATGAAATCATCGCAACCAAGATAAAGCAATCGTTTATCAAACCACTCGGCCACACATTCCATCCCCACCAACCCCCCAGCCCCCCCCCCCCTCCCATCCTAGACTTCTGTTATCAAACTCCCATTAAAGCTAGAAAGTAAGGTTTAGCCTCACAGAGCTAACAGCTAACGTCCATCATCATAAAACAAGATGAGGTTATGCACACATACCAAGACATTAATACATGCCCAGGTACTTCAGGGGCCCCACTGTGCCAGCTCAGTCCTATCCTTTCAATTCTATTCCACCTGCACGCTTAAATAAATCTTAATTTACTGGGTGCTGGTCCTCCTCCACAACCACCCCCCCCCCCTCTTTCTACAACAGTGAGATCCATCAGCAATCCATTAAGTGAAGAAATGCCTGCCAAGACCCCCACCCCTCCCTGTCTAATTACATGCACTGAGAGATCTGTTGCCTTAAGCTATACTATCCCCATGAGGGTTGTTCCCACGTCTCCTCCCATTCCGTGTTTTGTGCGATTTTTTTTTTTCTTCCCCCATTCTTCTAGGCGAGGCCCTAATTCTCTCCATCTGTAGCCCGTGGCTCTGCCCCCGTGTATCCCTATGATTCAATTAAATTAGCATGGAGGCTCATCCAAAGAGTTAGCGTCAACGATGTACAGTAAGCGCCCCAGACACAGTGAGCATATCTTAAATTGGTGGAATCCCAATGAGGGGAGGTGCATAACCTCGTCTTCCTTTGCAAAGAAGGGGGGGGGGGGGGGGTCACATAGAGAGCAGCAAGGTCTAAGCTAATGTGGGATACATGTAGTAGACCTACGGGACCAATTGGCATTGTGGGTGGAACGTTAAGATCAATGGAAGTATTCTGCCTGCTACAATTGAATTTGTTTTGAGCTGTGGCAATGGAGAAAAAAGAGAAAGGAAAAAAAAGGGATCAATTGATTAGACAGAGGTCCGGTGATCATATACTCAGTGTGAGTAATGAACAATAGATATATCCCAACTTGGATAGACTGTAGGATATGGAGCGAAGTAAAATAACATGGACATTTGGCTCTGTCTTTTTCACTGATAGAAATCGATGTGCAGTCAATTATCATTTGAGAAGATGTACACCTTTTGATTTCTTCCGACTTTCTACTTATATATCTAAAAAAGCAACCACGCGGTGAGGATTTAGGGCACAGATCTGTGAGGTATACGGCCTTGGTTGTTACATAGTGTGCGATGACGTGGGTAAGTGTATGGGAGACACAGTGTGTGAGGGGAGAAACTTTAAGACTCAACACTAGCAGTGGTTTAGGCACCAATAAAGGCCCAGGTACAACACATTGCCAAGTTGAAAAAAGAACAACAGAGACGGCACACATCTGCTATCTCGTCAGCTCTCTTTAATCATAGTCTATGATCAGGACTGTGTGTGTGTGTGTGGTGCTTTGATCAGATTTCCTTTACAGTGGCCTTAGCTGAATATCCTTCAGTCGTCAGTAAGGGATGTATTGTAAATTGATTCACCATAGCATAACACAAAAACTTGGAATTTCTTAACTTTGACAGAACATTTGATGTTCATGAAGAAGAACCCCACTGAAAAAGCAGTTTCAGAATTCCTGTTTTAAGACCTTTCTGACTTTAAAACCTGATATCACTCCAGTCCGCCATTAGCCACTCCCACACCAATACGCCGCAAAAGTCACCAACTGTTGACTACAATATTTCCACTTTGTTTTGTGACGCAGGTATACTCTCTAATTGATCAGATTGTACCGTTCTTCTCAGTCCTACGCCATTTACAGCACCACAAAAAACGGTCTCCTGACATTTAAGGATCAGCTAACTGCCCGACCTGTCATGTACCTGTCCTTACGTCCGACACACCTATGACACATCCCTCGCTCCATCCATCATTTAGCAACAAGGGGATTAGTCTAATGAGTGACCGGGCTAATCAATCGATCACTCACATTCACCTCAATGCGAGCTCAAGGTTAATTTTGAACGTCTATTAAATGTTAAGAAAATGATTGAGCACTTTGACACATAGCTACACAGTCCCTCA
Organism: Ammodytes dubius; assembly: GCA_026122265.1. NCBI lineage: Eukaryota > Metazoa > Chordata > Actinopteri > Uranoscopiformes > Ammodytidae > Ammodytes > Ammodytes dubius. Next base: position 7,249,519 of record CM047527.1, read on the forward strand.
TGGCATCAAATGTGTCTTGCACGTCGACAGTGATGGTGTGTTCCATGTTGGGTGAACTGTGTTTGGTGTTGCGTGGACATATGATGCACACGCTAAGATAAATCCATGATGAAAAAACACAATATAATGCTAAATAACACCAGATTGTGCCATTCATTTTTGTATGCAACACTAGCTGCTAACTTCAAGCATAACAAAAGGAGAGTTCTGTGATAAATGCATTCGTTTGTGCATCCAAACCAATTGGGCAAAATACAGGGAAATTGCACCATAAACAGCAATCTTTTCCCCTCTCTATATAGAGGCAGGGCTATATAAGCAGTGCTGGTTGATGGCTTTTTTTTTGCCCAACAGAAGGTAAAGATCGCCTTTTCCTGCGATTAGTTTCATTGACAGGCATTTTTTTTGTCTTCTTCTTCTTGGTGTGGCAAATTGTCGCCAGTGAACGGGGAAGCGGGGGAAAGACGCCCGTCTCGGCGGAAGCTAATTTTCCACTTGAGGAAATTGTCTGCAAAATAATAATCTATGGTTTGTTATGTGGAAATGATGATCTCCCTCAAAAGCCAGGCCGGGGAGAGAGAGAGAGAGAGAGCGCTGGGTAATGGCACCGCACTGGGGAGGCCTTCACGCTCATAACTGCACTTTGCTACAACTGGCTTGTTAGCTTGGAGAGCCTGTCAACATGCAGGCAGGCAAAGCAAGGCTGAGGCTACAGCTGCCACCGGCTTGGCAATGGGGATGTATTGGGCTTGGCACTGTATGCTGAGCAACACAGTTTACCAGCAGGAGAAAAAAAAACGGTGCAAAATGTCCTTTTGTGTGTGTGGCCGTGTCTTCATTTATGCTTGGGCGGCAGTTTCTTGGACATCGTCTCTCTGACTTGTTGTTAAGTCTTCTTGTCTAGACCCACTACAGTCGTCAAGTTTGGATTTTCATTACAACCTGTCTGTGGAATATCAACAAATGCATTTAGTGCAGATTTTATATTTAAATCCATGTTGTTTTAATCATTCTACTGCACTGCAATACGTTCCACTGCACTACTGTGGCTTTTCAAATGATCTGCACTGCAATCTTTAAACTGCATATGTTATAGAAAAGTATGGTTATAAGATACTTTGAGAGGTTTAACTTTCCAACAGTATGTTCAACAGTTAGCTGTACCTTGAGTGTGTAAAGTCCTTTGCATAGTGTGGCATCAGTCACAATAATGATACAGTATATGATAGTATGACATTCACAGGGGTCATTCGTCTGCATTTAGAATTGTACTCTTAACACTCTCTTTTGAATGCTATACAAAGTAGAGAATAAAATACCTAAGTAACTTGCATTTTGGGGCCAGCTCTGTCTGTGAGCCATGATACTTACTACACTAGTCAGTCTTTGGCTGCGAACTGGTGTTACATCAGTAAAGAATAAAATAAAGTAAAAGGTCATTCCTCACTGAAGAGTTATGCCAGTGGCCTTTAAAGAGGAGCATGCATTGGTATGGGGTGTATGTGTTCCTGTAGGGGAGGTCTGGTAAAAACAGCAGACAGGGCTGCCCGGTGTGAGCACAAGCACTCACTTGAATTCAGCTCAACAATGGACTAATCCTCTTTCTTCCCACCCCCCCAAAGTTTGTCTGTTCATTCAAATCCCGCTGAGCTGAACTTTAAGATAAGATGGTGAGATACGGCTCAAAGTCAAGGAGAAGAAGTTATAGGAACTTGCTGGGTTTATTTCTCTTTATTTCTTTTCTCATTTCAACATTCCTCCTTTGTTATAAAAAATGCCTTTCATTGAGCTTTTTTTATTTTCACCTAACGATTATTTTTTGAGATTTGACATAGTATCTGACATCATATAAATCTTAGCATAAAAAATAAATAAAATAAAAAAGTTAAATACATTTTATTTTTACAAGGGCAAAGACATCAAAGCCGGGCATGCTCTAGATTATAGATATTAAACTCACCAGAGCTACTGACATTCAGACACCCAGACCTGGATACAAAAGGAGGATCTAATTAACCACAACATTAACGGTTTAATATGAGTGTATGTTTTCAGATTGACTGAGTTAGTCCCCCCCCACCCCCCCAAAAAAGACAATGGTATTGGTTGGGGCGTCGATGCTATTCATAAGGCCGCACATTATCCAGCATACAGTATTGAGTCCATGAGTGCCTCCCTTCTGATGGAAATTAATTACTGGAGCTGAATTAATGTGGAGCTATTGAATAAGACAAAGAGCAGAGGTTTTTCCAATCACTCTGTTGTTGACGCTTGATACCAGTTTATAAGTGAATAAAAAAAAGGAGAAAACATAATTTAATTAATTTCTTCATATATTTAATTAAATCATACCAGGGTAATTTTTTTTGTATTTTGAGATTATTGATCAGCCCACTTAAAGAAATACACATTGATTTTCCTATGTATTGGGCATTGTCTTGCTCGCCTGTTTAGCTATTTAAAAGCAGGTTGAAGGGTCGTGGCTTTTAAACCTGCAGGCTATTAGGTTTGCCCCCAATAAACACCATGGTGAACTTTGGCATCCATGCACACACGCACACACACACACACACACACACACACACACACCACACACACACACACACACACACACACACACACACACACACACACACACACACACACACACATACTGAACCACTCCAAGTGCCCTGCCTTGTTTTTTTTATGTGAGTACGGGCCAACTTTACCATTTCCCTGTTCGATAATCCATCAACATTTACATTCCATCAATCATCCTCCACTGTCGGGCTTGGAGTAGTGCTCCGGGAAGGGCCCCCTGGGCAGTGCACCGGCCCTCACTCATTAGCCCTAACAAACACACACACACACACACACACACACACACACACACACACACACACACACAAGCTCTCACGTGACTTACAGCTCAGGACAATATTGACTTCAACAACTCGATCAATGGGCTAAAATGCACCAAATGATGTGCAATATTGCATTTGTCAGCAGCAACATGCACACGCGCACCATTCAATGTTTTCACACTTAGGGCACTGATTCAGAGAGGAAGAGGAAAGATGATGGAGCACCAAAAAGGGTTGAACTGTGAGGGGAGAAAGGAGAAAAGGAAAGGAAGGGAAGAGAGGGGTTGGTGCCTAAAGGCTTGAACTGAAGACTGTTTACATCGGGAATAAGCTCTGCACCCCTGCAGGCTCGCAGGCCCTATCCGCCTAGACCACACACACACACACACACACACACACACACACACACGCACACACACACACACACACACACACACACACACACACACACACACACACACACACACACACACACACACACGCACGCCTCAAGTGCTGTGAAATTGGACAGTCACTACAGGCTGCAGTGGAGTCTCAGTAGGGGGTGCTAGTGAGCTGGTGAGGCATCATACAAACCCTATGAGCTCTGTGTGAAACCTCTGGGAGATTTAACTGTGGCACACACACACACACACACACACACACACACACACACACACACACACACACACACACACACACACACACACACACACTATGCTGTATGCATCATCCTAAACACTCACACACATGGATGTATAGACAAATGAATGGCTCTTTGCTTATGTTCTATTTAGAAGTCCACAGAGGAAGATTCTATTGACACATCAGCCAGAGCTGAGTGTTCAGCTCAAGATATAGACATATCTTGAATGCATGACTTTTGCTGTCACCACAGTCTCTGCCATGTCATCAATGTGTTCAGTGGCAGCACCATACAAATCTCATTCACTTTAAAGAAAAATCATGAAACCAAAGGCAGCTATCTGTTGCTGTCTAAACTATAATCTTCTCTTTAATGAATTTACTCTTTTTAACAAAAATGGAAACAGTAATAAAATAGCATCCAACTTTAATGAACGGTGGCAAATTCAGTAGCTTCAAATCAAAGCAAGCAGCAACATAATAAGTATTGTAAGAGTTGAAGACACTGGCCCTCATTTATCAATCTTGCGTAGACCAGAAAAATGGGTGTACGTACATTTCCACGCAAATCTCGGCATTTATCAATATGGACGTGAGCGTAGGGTACGCTCAAATCCCACGCCAGCTCTCAGCTCGTGTACGCAAATTTGAAAACAGCTTGGACTCGCAGTGCAGGCTGTGCCGGGTAGCCGATGACTTTGTTGGACAATTACTAGAAGATAATACAAATACAGTGCAAATAAGACCGAAATAAAGATATTAATCACTTAAAAATGAGCAGCTTATGGTGTGCAACTGAGTAGGAGCTGATTCAATAGTGCGCACACCGGCCACTTAGGAGGGCTGCATGGGCAGTTGTCTCCGTTTTGGAGCAGCTGGGGGGACACTGAGGCACGGGGGCTGCATTCATTCAAAATGTTAGCCTAAGTATTACATATGTAGTAGACATACACTGCTCTTTATGATACAAAAAAATACACGGCACAACATTCAGCTTAACATTTTATTTCCACCGTTAACCGGCACGTTTTTCCGATCTGCTGGTGGAGCAGGACAGTGGGCGCTCTCACAGCTGATCGTTGCCGGGTCGGCTTGTGCAGCTGACGGCCGGGCTGACCAAGCAAGCGCATGCTGTCATGAGTAAAACGCAAAATTTGTTATTTTTAGTTTTTAAACCCCTTTTGAGTAGTGCTATCTAAAAGGGCCAATACATTTTAATCATTCTGCAGACGTGTATTTCTTTTATGGGGACCATTATCGGACAGTTGGTGCGTCTTTTTCTCCTCTACCACTTATATTATGCCCGCACCCCCAGCCCAGTTGGTTGCATTTCAGAACAGCAACACGCTTTTTTTAGTGGCGATTTTTGAGTCAGACCACTTTTTCTTCGTCTATTCAAAGAAATGGCGACATATAAGTGTATATGCTGTTTTATAGCATTTGAGCAATATGCATTATGTAAACCTAAAATGCAAAATCCTCAGCAGGAGATCGTTTGTTGTCAACACCAACGCTGTTGACCGCAGCAGTTATTTTCTTCCTAACTGCTGCCTTCTGTCGTTCTTCGATGCCGCTTGTAATGCTCCGAAATGAAACTCTTTATTTTTCTACTTTCGATGTTATTCTGTCAATTTCTACTTCAGATAAGTTCCTCTTTTGTGCCGTAATGCGCTTCTCCATGTCGCAAAACCTTTGGGCGAGGCCTCTAAACTGAGAAAATATAGGGGCGTGGTACGAGTGTTTTCAGCCACCGCATTTATCAATAATGGCGTGGCGTACGCCGAGATTGGCGAGATACGACTGTTTGATAAATATCACGCGACACCTGGCGTAGGGAGGTATTTGCGCCAGAATCTGCACCAGTTTCCACGCAAGTTTGATAAATGAGGGCCACTGTGCTTATTTAGTGTATTGATATAAAACTTTTTTTGTGGGTGAAACAATGTGAGACACTGAACTACGGTGATGGGTTTATGTAAGGAAATGGCATTTCAAAATGAGATCCACGAAAATGAATCATCTTTCCAAGTCAGAGTAAAAGCCACATAGTGGGAAATTGTTTTGCAAAATTGTATGTGATAAAGTATGGAAGTTGATTAACTTTCACTGCATGTAGTGTATAAGACAGGCTATGTCAATATATAAAAATAGAATATATCAAAAGGTCCAATTAGTTCTTAATGTGTCCACAAGCCCTTATCGTTAGCTACTTTTAATACATTACCAAGCACGTTTTACCTAATCTAGGCCTGCCAGCTAAAGTTTCTACCAATAGTGAGTGACTGTGAGAACTTTGAGCAGGTTCATCCTGGATACAATGCCTGCACATAGCTTCAGTAGGAGTAGTCCACATATCAAACAGCCTTTCTACTCCATGACTAATGGCACACCTCTCAGTAGGCATATCTGCACTTTGCACATTAAGGTAAAATATGCTAATGCATGCATGTGAATAACACATTGTGGGGATTACTTTCATTATGGTTACATTGTCACTGTGCCTCGGAAAGCTTTTGAATATGGAGTTTCAAAACTGTTGAGGACCGGTGATTCTTTAATAAATAGAAAAGGGATAGAAATAAGGATGGAATAAAAGTAAAGATGAAAACTAGTCAGAACTAAATGCTGTTATGTTCAAATTATTCAGCTAGGTCGTGCCAAAGTGAATGGACATTCCCAAAAGCCAATAAGAACAGAGAATCGGAGCCTCGTGTACAGCTCATGTTAACTTTGACCAATCAGAAATCATATACCCCAGCTTTAATGGATAATGATAAGTTCAAATTCCTATTAAAAAAGACAGCTAAAAGTATTGAATTGTATACCATACTGAAACAAAACAAATTTGATAGAAATATCCGGAAGTATTGGATAATTGTTGAAATGTATAAAAGCCAAGAGCTAAAATTGCTAGCTAAAATGAGTGGACAATGGTTCACTAAATGTAAAAGATGAATGCAAAATGTTGGGAATTGTCATTGAAATAAACCTTGAGTTTACAGGCCTAAAAAGGTTGGACACCTCTATATTACATACAACTTTACAAGGTTCAAACTCAGTGTGTTGTAGTTACAGTGTGTGGTGTGCACTTAGATTTTCATATACCGACTGTATAATGATTTAGGGGCAATGCATATCATCTGCAAAGTGTAAATTACATTACCATATTCCAGCACACAAAAGGTTGCCAGATGCAAATAAGCAACTGTACCTGTAGAATAAGTTTCTCACACTTTCTTTGATTGGTGTGTTGGCTCTCACTGCGACACTGGCCACCATTAAAAGCTGCAGTCAAGACATCACATAACATCCGCCATTCGAGAGGAACTATCGGAAGTGCAACATCTCAGAAGCTAATGAGCTGAATGGTATGCAAGGCAGCCTTTGGAACATGGTTCTATGTCTCTGGTAAAAAGTATCTCACCCTCCCTTGATTCTACTATTATCAAGGCATTATTTTTTTAAATCCACATGTTAACCAATTGCATGCAGCCCTCCTAGTGCATTACCACAAAAGGTGACCAACAATTTGATGCAAGTTGTTTTGGTATGGAGGAAAAACATCCAGTCCGTCCAATTAATTTGGCTGTTGGCATATCAAGGGGGCCATTGGACATCTGTTATGCCAGCAAAACAAATGAATACAAGTGTGTGCAAGAAAATGAATGGGCTGTTCAGAGACTTCAAGGCTTGTTCAACACATCAAGGTTATTCACAGGATAACCAAATGCATGTACCTCGTGCTATATGCAGCCTTTTGGTTTTATTCAATTAGAAAATGATTGCAAATGCACCATTCAATTCATATATCCATAATATGTTTCTTATATTTGCATTTAATTACAAACCTGCAGACGTGTGCATTCAAAAGGCTTGGCAACGGGTGCCGGGGCCCTAATTGAATTATTTCCATATTTGCACGCCACAATAGGGAAGTGTAATTAATTTTTAGCTCAAGTGCAATTCATTACCAAAGGCAATATTACGTTCATTAAATGTGTCACAAATGAGTTTGATAAATTATATTTGCTGGAAGTTGGGGAAATTGAAACTTCATCCACTTGTAATTATAGCTAATGGAGATATTTTTAATTTTGCTAAAAAGAAAAAAAGTTGGTCAATTGTATGTATCTTCTGGATAGGAACTACACTTACTCCCTCACACACACACACACACACACACACACACACACACACACACACACCACACACCGTTGACAACACACATCCTTACCTCTCAAGTAGAGTTTTCAGATGAATAGTTTAAGAATAGTGGATACACCATTGTTTGAAAGACAAACATGTGGCATTCTGTTTGTGGTTTGTCTAAACCTAAATAATGCATTACATGTTGCAATCAAATCTTCATCATTAATTTGACACCCATAATCATCATCCATCATATATCATACATCATCATCATCATCATCATCATCATCATCATCATCATCATCATCATCATCATCATCTTGCTATCAGGTATGGAGGCAATCTGCATCTTCCCTTCCCATCACTTTCCCTTCACTGTTAAAATGTCAATCAAAGAATCGGAGAGTAAAAAGCTCCCTGTACTCCAACCCTAACTATCCTATCTCGTCGGAAGCTTTTTACTCCTGGCTGGTAATCACGCGGCACACACACCTCTCATTTCAATACAGGGCTCAGTGCCCTGAGTGAACGCAGCAATCTGCTCCTCGTAATGAAAAAAAAACGTATATCCCTTCCTGAGAGGCGAGCCCCATTAGAAGACTCAGACGCATTGATTGAAATGCTTTTAGAACTTGCACGTGGCCATTTATGCAGGAAGGGGGATAGCTTTTGAGAGTTGCAAGACAATGGTATAAGCCATTCAATATCAAAGTATAGGACCTTTTTTTTTTTTAAACCATAGCCAAGGAATATATATATACTGTATATCAGCTCCAACCAAATTGAAATCCACATTCTGATATTGAATGGCCTGCTGACACCAATCAGCAATGCAAACATGTTATCTTGTAATGGAGGGATGTTTAATTAGGATACCTGATTGCTCACAACACCTTGGAACAAACTCCATTTGGTAAACATGGAGCGACTCGCTGATGCATCCTGTAACAGGGACACACCAGAGGTATACGGCGCTGATTTGAATTTGGTAATCGGGTGTCGCAAAACACGTCAGAATCCAATTCCATGGGTTTATACAGAGCACAGGTTCATGAAGACACTTTTCCCCCCTCCTTGTAAGCCCAAATGGTCCACAATACTAGATGTATTGGGTGCGTCGATTTTACCCACGTAAAATCGAACGCAGCAGGCATGCCTGGGCGAGTGTCACTGACTCTCTCTCTCTCTCTCTCTGTCTGTACTGCTCATAACTTCTGGGTCACAATGTTGGATCAGAACACACAGAGAAAGCTTTCCACAAGTAAGACCTGCCAATATACTGACTTCAATACAGTCAATAATGTTCGGCTTTGCAAGAAACTCCGGTCCGGAAGTGCCTGCGATTACATTTACGGCCAGTAGAAATGCCGGAATACAGCTTTAAGTGAAAAAGAAAGACCCCCCCCCCCCCTCCCTCCCTCCCCCCCCTCAACCTGTCTGGGAGGATGGTAACTAAGTGAATGGTGAGGTCACATCCTCCACTTTAAAGCAGATAAGAAGGGTCTGCATGTCTGGCAATATAGGCTCAGGCAGCCTGCATGCTTTAATGAAGGCAGATACATTGATTTGACATGCTTCGCCCTGGCCAACACCATTAAGAATCCTTCTCCCATCTACTCCTCAAGCTTCTACACAAAGTTAACATCCACTCCACTTCTTTTTTCTTTGCTCCATTATGCAAGGTACTATCTATTGCATCTCACATAATCTTCTACCTATCTTCTACAAGCCAAACATGTAGAGTGAATGCCTCCCCCCACCCACCCACGCACACTTACTGCTAGATTTCATCTTTTACTGTACCTAGCAGAGATTCGCCTTCCGCCTTCATCTCCTTTCCATTCCTCGGAGTTTATCCTATATAGCCATCAGGGGGGGGGCGGAGCTGAGCCTTTGATCTGACCCCCCCCTCAAATCCAATTACGGCCCAATCATATCCCCCCCTGAGATTGACCCCCCAGGCCAGTCAAAGTGGGTCTTGTCTCATTTGGAAAAATAGGAGCCACGGATCCAGTTATGAGTTCAGAAAAGGCATGTCCAGCAGGTTCTTGGAGGGGCTGTTGGAGATGAATATCTAGGTTGAAGGATGGGAGATAAAACGGTTAAAAAATGGCAGACAACTATGACAAATCTGTTGATTACACAAACTCAACACACATTCAATCCTGTGCTGTGTTCAAAATGCTTGTCGATCCAGATTCATGAACTGTGGAGTCAGCAGGTAGCTTCATATCGTGATCAGATGAGGGGGGGGGGGGGTGGCGGTGGGGTGTGTGAGGGGGTGAGTGAGTATCTAGCAAAGCCTCCTTGGTTTAATTTCCCTGATTGGAAAAAAAGAAGAAGAATAAAGTGTGCATTTACTCTGGAAGCGCTGCAGGATGCAGACAGATCAATGATGTCATTGGTGTTTGGAGAATACATGTCAGAGTGAAAAGGCTGCCCCCTTAGCCCCAGTGTGCCTGGCCCATGGCATGATAGAAGACACAACAGCACTGAAATTGATTGGGTCTAATCATTATGTGATGCCTCATTTTAAGTTGTTTAAAAAGGCACACTATGCAACATTTTAATTAAAACAATGATTGCTCACTCCTGCCCCACTGTATGTGGTGGTGTGTTTATCCCTTTGCGGGCTCCACGAATTAAACACTACACTACATATTCTAGTGACTGATCATTGAGTTATTGATTTTTTTGGACTCTATACTTTGATTTTTAATAGAAATGTTGCATAGTCAACCTTTAACATCATTGGTATAAAACTACGGCATATACATTTCCTCTCTTTGAAAAGGGTTGTTTTGAATGAGGAATTTAACATTTTGACAGTATAGCAGTTATGTGGACCGGGGTCCACTTGAACTGTCGCTAGTAAACCATGAATTATTCAAAAAACAGTCCAAATATCACACGCAATATCATTCTAGCAAACATACAGAGAGAGAGAGAGATATTCATATTTTTCATTTGACTCCTGACCTTTTTCACGGGGCCTGTTTCTTATTCATTCCCAACCGCATCGGTAAAAACCAATAAAAATCTTGACGGACAAAAAAAAAAGCCTTGATCAAATAGTAGCACGGGGGAGAAGGAAAAGTGGAGATGAGACTGTCTCGCAAGTGGCAAGTGCTTGGCAAGTAAGAATAGAATGTAATCGCCTCAGGTAAGTTAACTGCCTGAAACTCGTCCCCAAACTGATTGTAGGTACGGCAGGCAAGTGTGTGGGTGTGAAGATGGCCCCGAGAGTCATTAAGCCGATTTAAGAGAGGTGCAGAGAGAGAGAGAGAGAGAGAGAGAGAGAAAATATGAAACAGCATGCTAGCTTAACCAAACAAGTCTCAACCTATTAGCACAGTTTGTGGGATCGGGATGCTTTACTGTGATACCCCCGACAAGATTACAAATTAGATTTAATGGACACCTGAGCTGAATACTGAAAACAGCCAGTGAAAAAACAAAGGTGAACGGTACTTAAACCTAAAGCGACGATTGCTATGATTGCATTACAGAGGAACTTGTTATGTATCATAGAAAAAGGTGCAGTGAAATATTTGCAAATGTGGAGTTGTTGTTTTTTTAAAGCAGTTTTCCATTAACACAATGAGTGAAAAACACCATTCCCTCTTTGAGTGCAGAATGGAATGCATGACACCTTTCTAATTAATTGGTGCTCTCACGCTGACCATCTTGAACCCCTCGCAGCATGTTTCAAGTATTTGTTTTCCAAGCCACTCCATGGTTTCCAGAGCTGAAGTAACAATGATATTCAATTACAGAAATGAACAGGCCATGATGCCAATGAGTTATAGACGGAAAACAATATATAAAATTGCATTGGCTGTGGCTAAAGGGGAAAATTGCTTTCTGTGCAAAAAAATTTGTATTTTTAGCCATCACATATACTGTTAACATGCTATTTTATGTTTTTTATATTTTGTGAAAAATACTGATTCAGTGAGTGAGTGGGTGAACGGGTGAGTGAAAGAGAGGAAAAATAAAACAAAAAGCCTGTGTCGATGGCTGCTCTAATACCCCTGTGTGGTAATGTTACCAAGCCAACCGTGAACCAAATATCTCACAGCCCCCAATAACCGGGGGACGTTAATCCCAAATGCCAGGGAACAAGTTGTGTAAGACCGCTGCAAAAAAAAAAAAAAAAAAAAAACACTCATCAGACAGGATTGAGCCAGGCTATTTAGGCATATCCCATTTCGCATGATTAGAAATGAGAATAATTCTCACGCATTCTCGCACCGATATCACCACACAGAGAGAGAGAGAGAGAGACAAAAATTGAGAGAGACACACAAGGACATAATTACTCAAGTTTTATTCCTCTCTTTTTATTGCTTTCCCCCATCCCTTTTATAGTAGCCAGGGGACGCAGGAGGAAAATAATTAGTCCAAAAAATGATTGGGGAACTTGAATGCAATTAGGTTGGAGAAAATAAAGGAACAGCCTCAGCTAAATCCCTTCCGCTGCAGTGCTAACACGTACCTGACTAGGATTGTCGGAATAGAAAATGAAGTGAGACACAGGCGTGGAAAAGAATGAGATGCATTATACTAGACATGTGTTCTATTGCCACCCAAATCGCTTTGCAGTGCCATAAATTCTTGTATTTGTTTACGCTGGTTCTATAGTGTGAAAGGAAACCAACACCTTGGCAGTGTCACGGCCAGATTCAACAAGCTGTGATATACGTGTCAGCCTTGCTTAGAATACTGTAGCAGACGGCACAGTCCTTTTGGTAGTTGATGGAGTAGTCGCCTATATGGAAGCAATGGTTGTATCAGCGTGTATCAATTATAGTGTTCAGATTTTGATTGGGCATATATGCACTTTACATTATACATTTTGACCATTCATTCCGAAACATTTTACATGTGTTTGATCTATAATTTAATGGGAGATTGAGCAAGATGCTAATTCTCATTAAAAATGTATCTGTGTAATTTAGTGCAATAGATAGATAGATAGATAGATAGATAGATAGATAGATAGATAGATAGATAGATAGATAGATAGATAGATAGATAGATAGATAGATAGATAGATAGATAGATAGATAGATAGATAGATAGATAGATAGATAGATAGATAGATACCAATATCAATTGGTTGCCAATTCATCATGACAAGACACTGCTGGAAGTTAACTGAGCCCGGCCAAGAAAAAGTCCTGCAAAATAACCCCCACAGGTTTATGTTTTTAAACTTTGGTTTTGTACAGAATAAAACAATAAGATATGGAGTGAAGTGCTGGTATAGCTGTAATTCTGTTACCTTTCAACGGAGCCAGGGTTAGCTCTGTAACCATGCTAACCAGCCATACAGTAGACTTCCAGCATTGGTGATAGAGTGTATCGACCATCTCATCTAACTCAAAAAAAGAAAACTAATCAGCTCATGAAACTAGCTTGGAAAAATCACTTACATTAAAGCATTATAGCTGCATTCGTAACAAAGGTCTTCCTAGTATGACTCAGACCAGGGCCGTTCGTCAAGAGTGAATTTAATTGTGGTAAAACACACACACACACACACACACACACACACACATCGTCTATCAATCTCATTTGAAACTCCTCTCCGTTTGTAACTGCGTTTGCGGTTTTGAGCCACAGATGACATTTGTGACGCAGCGGATGTGTTCTCTGATAACATTAGAACTGTGTTATAAGATGTCATCTGCCAAATGGAACTGAGAATCATATCACTTTTGTTAGTACAATCCCCACTGGCTTCCCCTATCTGGTAACAGGATTCATTACCCAACCTGAGGCCATTCCAGAAGCAGCGGGTCAGCACGGCGCTGCTTTATACCCCCTCAGAGAGAAAAGGGCTCTCTACCTCGTAAAAGCTTCAGGCTGCTAGCTGCACACTGGCGGACATTTGGCATTTACATTTATCGCCCAACTTGGGTTAATTAAACTCAACCCATCCACCATCTTGATTAAACAATGGTAAATAAAGACACAATATATCTGCTGAAGAGAGGGGGGTGTCACAGTGTGTGTGTGTGTGTGTGTGTGTGTGGGGGGGGGGGGGGTGGTTAAGGAAGTACATGTAACAGCCTTGGACTTAAGCTTTGACACGTACATAGCAATCACTATGTGTATAAGCAGTGGAGTGCATTGGGAAGATAGCTTTGATGTTCTACTTGTTATATCGTTATTATCATACGAGGGACATTTTAAGGGTCCTAGGTGCCCCTCTGGTGTGATCTTAGGGCAAACATTTTACTATAATGTTGTTTGTTTTTTTTTACCATAGGGGCAACCTAGTAAAACATGAGCCCCTACCTTGTTTTTCATCTGACAAGGAGCGCACCCGATAGGACACTTAAAAAGCTCCTTTTTACGCCCCTGAGGTCACATCAGAGGGCATTTTGGCACAGTGTATGTGTGTGTATCACTAAATTCTCCAAAACTAATATTCAACCCAATATCTGAGGACTGTGAGCACACACACAGGACAAACAGATGGTTGGGATGTTCACCAGAGGCAGAGAGACTCTCTCTATCTCAAAGTCAATTATTTTAACAATTAGATGGCTTGTCGAAAGGCCCTTTTTAGAGTGGCATATTGAATAGCCAGGTCCCAGCCAAGTCAGGCATAGGCAAATGACAATAAAATGACAAATTTGTTTTTTTTTGGCGCATGAAAAATCCTTTACGAAATGATTGTGAAGTCAATCCCTTTAACGGCCCATATGAGTGAGTGAAATGCAGGTAAACAAAGCCTCCCTAACCCTCCATCCATCACCGCAACTCTTTCTGCGAGTGCCGGGGCCTGTAGTACACATTGATCCTAATGACTCATGGCTTGCGCTGGGCTGTTTGTATGAATGTGGGAGTTACAGTAATTGCCTGGCCATTAGAATGCTCAACATTGTTTATCTGATTGCTCTATGCTAATTCATAGAGTCCTCACTTTCAAAAGCAGTTTGGGATGGGCCATGTTATCTGAATTGTGGGTTAGCGATTCGGTCGCCAATTATTGTAAAATTGCACATTTAGAAGTTACTTAATTGGACTCAAGTTTCTTTAGGACAGTGTTTCTGTAGCAATTTTTTTTTAATATAAATGATATAGCTATGTCAGAAAGATTATGATGTAAAAATTTAAACTTTGTTATAGATCGAAGATAGATAAAAAAGATATAAACAAATGAAAAATGATGTTATAAATCAAATTTACTTTTAGTAGATAAAATAGATAGATATAGGAGTGCCTTTCTTTAGAAGTTTTATATAAATATGAGAGCGGTATAGGCTAAATGTGTTATCATCTTGTATAAATGAAACACAGAAAGAAATGGGTGAAATCTCTACCACGATGGCACAGGGTATGCCTTGGTGCGTGAAACATAACAGTCTGAAGTCAAACATCTTGGCTGGCCATCGCAGTGAAATCAACTCAGTGTTATTTGTGTTTTTTGTTTTTGCCTCTCGCCACTTGTCGTTCTTTGGCCCTCATTTACTCGCCTCACTGTTTCTCCTTTTCCTAACAACAACAAGCTGCAAACATTGCCACTGGACCATCACCGCCTCGACTCAAATGACTTCTGAAATTGCTTTGTTTCCCCTCCCTTGCACACGCGTGTCACAGATGTTGTTTGGCGGAGGGAATGGCTGCATGCCCAAAATCAAGCGTGACGTGCCATTAGCAATTGAGCTGACTGTGCACCATTCTTTCTTTTTTCTTCCATTATCCATTTTTTATTTATGTCGGAGGGCACAGACTAAAGGAGCAAAATGTTTTGTTGTATCGGGGGGGCGCGTTTGCCCTGTTTACGTACCATTGCCCCCCCCAGGCATAGCTGCTGGAGTGACGAGTCATCTTTAGCATGTATAGGACTTGATGCAAACATAAACAGCCATTTGGCCCGTTATAAATGGCTTCCATTGTGAGGAATTGTGAATATAGGAATCTAAGACAACATTTTGTTAATAAGCAGCAGAGAGGGCTCTAATTTGGATGACAGTAACCAATCTGCACTGTCACATAAATTAGGCCCCCTTGGTATAATTAAGGTGGTATATTCTTGAGATGACATTTCATTTCCGGAATTAAATGCAAGTCTGTGGTGGTTGGTGTTTTGCAGAGCAAAAAAGAGCCTGTTGTCTTTCCCCCTTTCCCAGAGATGCTCGGAGGTCAACTTCAGATTAACTAACGTGATGTATCCCCGCTGCCACCATGCATTAGCGCTCACATTGTTCTCCAGGTCCACTCACAAGGCAGGCATTTGCTTTTAATTACACCCTCAACTTTTCTTTTTTTTAATTAAATGTACAGGCAGATTAATTACATGACAGCCCCCCCCCCCCCCCATCCTAAATGGTGAAAAAATTAAGAGGTGTCCAGAAACATTGTGTTTGGTGTGGATCTGCCCTTCTTCCCCCTGTCCAGGCCCCTTAAGCTGTCACGCCCGCTGTTCAATAAGCAATCTGGGCAAAGGAAAGGCGTAGAAAACCGTCGGAGTGGTTTGCGCTTGCACTTTGTTTCTGTTTGCCAGACAGGTTTCGATTCTTTGAGAGACACGGCCCACAAAACCCAGACAACCCAGGGCTGCCGGAGGCTGGCTGAAAACTAATTATGGTGGTGTTAAAAAAAAGGCAAGCTCAATGAGGCACGGACAAGACAGCCAGATTCTCAGCACCTCTTGACTTAAACTCTGCAGGCAACGGTGGGAGTTGGTACGGGCTAAACAATGCAGTTTTATGCTTTGCTTTGACGAACCCCTTCCCTCCCAAATGTGGGCATCCTGGCTTTGAAAGAGTTTTTTTAAAGCACTAGTCAATTTAGAGATGTGTGTCTATTTTGATTCCATTACATGCCTTTCATACTATTGAATACAATGTTGAAAATGTACATGAAGGTGTTCATTTGACTAAACCATGTCTGTTTGCATCTGTATATGTATCCTTTTCCCATCTTGAAGGGCCATTATCTCAACATTAGTTTATTTTCCCAATACTTTTAACCACACTTCTAACTTCTTTCAACAAGAGTTTCCATAATCATTTTAGCAATATTCAGAAAAATGTTCACAGAAGGGATCTTCATATGTTATTAAAGTGGTCAGATACGTATAAGATACATTTTGTTCTTGAAAACATGCTAAAAAAAATAGTTTTAAAGACCTATGGGACTACATATATTTTAAGGCAGTATCCAAAATCCATCTGTTAAACTGCAACAAATTACACTGACATCTAGATGTAACCCTATTCACCAGTGTCTCACCTTTAAGGATCAAGTCTGTGCACAGTTTGATTTCCGATGACTATAACACAATGTAACATCAGGTGGGGGGAGAAAAATGCCTATACGTGCATTCTCTAACAGATTTTTCAATTGATTTTCACTCGCACCAAAAAAAAAAGAAAGAAAGAAGAGAAATGACGGTGCAGAAACAAGCCGGGCTCTTTTTTCATTCGAGACTCTCAGATGTCGGCGTAGAGAGAGACCAAAGTAGATAGATATCCATCACGTTGTCCAGATGATCAGCGCTTGATAGAACGGCTCTATATCGGGCAGACACACCAGAGGGGCCTTTTAAACAGGGGAGGAGGGAACAACGGATATGTGGGTATCAAATGAAGGCATTAGGGAGAGGCTTCTGACTGACACAAACATGTTATGAGAGATGAGTAACATCATGCTGCAATGGATCTTTTTTATCCTCAACCGGTCGCTCATTACTTTCAGTATTGGATGCAGACTCACACACTGCTCTACTTGCACTATACTAATCTTGGCTCCTAATTCCCATGTATCCCCCTAGCTTAATGGGCTCTTTAGAGTATTAACATTTTTTACTTCCTCTACTTATTTATACTTTTAAACGTTGTGTCCATTTACACATGTTGCCCGCAGAGCCGGCCCAAGCCTTCATGGGGCCCTAAGCGAAATATGATTAGGGGGCCCCTCTCCAATGTTAGCGCTGCTGAAACTATATATCTTTGTTAATATCATTCACACACCCTAGTGTTTTCCGCTAGTGCCTCCACTGTGCAGCTGTGCGAACATATAGACAGCCGAGATTTAGACCCCCGGAGATTTTTTAACCTTTTAAAGTGAAATGCATGAATCTGGTGCACTTTTGAGAGGAAAATTAAGAGGCTAAATCTGAGAAATGTTGTGTGAACAAATAATTTGGAGACACTGGGTCAGATGAATTAGAAGCTATTGAGGAAGGACACATGGATTTTCCATAAAAACTATTGAAATAAAATATTATGGAGGGTCCTCTGGGTTGGGCTCGGAGCTCTTTTTCTTTTACGGGACATATTTCTCTGTAATATAAGAAATGCATTTAAATGCAGTGAGAGGAACGAAGCAGAAGAACTCTGTTGTCCAGCTACTGTATCTTTTTTTCCACTATACACAGTGTAAATGGGCAACTGAGGGCAGCCCCATTTCGAATTGTTTTTAAATAAATTCAATACCACTGTGCATGGATGTGAACGTGACATGATGAGATAATTTCGGATTACCTCCCAGATGAACTGATTACATTTTAATTATTAATTATCTAGACCAAAACATTGTATTCTTTTTTTGTATGATAACTTACATTTGCATAATATGATGTTAATATCAAACGCACAAACTAAAAAAATATATATATATAGCCATAATTTTTTTTGGAGGGGGCCCCCCTGGCGGTCAGGGGCCCTAAGCGACCGCTTATCGCTTATGCCTTGGGCGGCTCTGGTTGCCCATACACTCTTTTTAATGTGTATTTAGTGCAAGGGCATGACCTCTTTTAATTGTTTGTTTTGTTAGATACATGGGGGATATTCAAAGAACGTCTTGTTTGAGTTATGGTATTATTTCTTATAAGGATCAAAAAGAGAAAAAACAAGGGGAAGAAGTGAGTTTTTAGCAACATTGCACTTTTTGCAAGTGTCATGCAAATATGAAATGTGTGTTGCTGGAGAGGACAGTTTAGGGTAGTTCATTATTTGGCAGGAAGCCTTGAGGTGGTGGTGTGTGTGTGTGTGGTGTGTGTGTGGGGTGGGGGGGGGGGTTAGGGGTTTATAAAGTGAATTATTTCACTTCCTTTTCAAAAACTGGCAGAAAGTGAGAAGGAGGCAAGAGGGCAATACGAGGGGGTTACCGAGGTGGTTGAGACGGCCTCAGACAAAATGAGTGCGGCCCCCCTGTACTAAACCCAGGGGATTGAGAGTGGATTGAATGCATCTCACCACATATAGACAGCCACTGGCACCGCAGGGGCAGCAGTGAGGAGAGAGGGAGATGGAGAGGGAGAGAAAGAGAGAGAGTCAATGAGTGGGACGAGGATGAATAAAGGAGCACCAGGGGAGAGAGAGATAGAGAGAGATAGAGGGAGAGAGAGAGAGAGACATAAGGAGCAGCGGTGTGTTACCAGCTGACCACTGGAGCCATTCAAACCCCCCCCAACCCCATCCACTCCCCATTATACCATTACTGAGACTGAGGCTCCAGTTTGCAGCCAGCCATACAGCAGTCTGGTGGAGCGCCCAAAGCCTGCTGGCTGCCCCCGCCGAGTGTCCTACCACCTTCGCCACGCACCGTCGACACCGTGGAAATGGACACAATTTGGTAGGAGCCAGACTAATTCCTGGTTGACAAGAGCAAGAGGGGCACAGGGGTTAAAAATGCCTTAATCTTTTTATCCTGTGCTAGACGAGCACTATTCACAGATTTGATACACTCACTCTAAATCCTTAAGTGGCATGCAAGGGGGGCCGGGGTGGAGGGGTGGGGGGGGAATTCCACACAAACAGATGAATCCTGGCAGCCAGCCACAGAGGTGGGCGGAGCATCACGACATCAAATATACCGCGTGCGTCATCACATTTCCACACTGTACCTTGATGTCCGTATAGGTCTGGTGGCAAAAAAATAAATTCTGTCATTAATTGGTGAAAAGTGAAGCCGACAGTGCAGCTCTGCGATGAAAGCCCCACTGTCTACAAAGCAAATTAGTCTGCTTTCATCAAGAAAAACATCACATAGACAGTTTTTAAACTTAGCCAGTCGTGTCTCCTGCACTGCCACATCTATATTCCTTCCTCCTTCTCCTTGCTCTTCCGGGGGGCTCTTCTGCGGCACGCACATCCTCAGCATCCCCAGTTCCCTAATGAGGCGTGATCACTGTGTTAAACTGCTAATTAAAATCAGATATTAAAGCCCCCACTATACCCATAATCCCTCTTGGCTTGCGCTACAAACACCCAGGCTGGCTGCCGCTTGGTATTATGCTTCTCAACGGAGGGCGAGGGGCATTGGGGGGCAACACGTATAGCTGTTCCTCACCTTAACAGAGCAGCACAGTGCATCAATCAACGGCTATGGTCTTTTTAAAAACTCTGTAATATGAGCCATCAGGAGGGGACCCCAACTTTGATTGTCCCCGTCTTGTGTCTCGGCAGGTGTATGTAAGGTGCAAACAGGGATATTGCATATGCTAACAGATTAGAGAAACCACGTTTGAGGCATATGGCATGTCAGCATTATACATATTCAAGCAGACAGGCTCTAATTTGAACCAAATGAGGACATGTATGTCAGCGGATATATACTCATTCCATCTATGAGGGATTCCGGCTTTCACAGAGCAGCTGGTCGGACCATTACGGACCAACGACTTATCTTTTGGCCATGCAAAATTGATGAGTCATTGATCTCCGGTATACATTGGATTTTTAGGTCGGGAGGTTTTCCCTTCAGACACAATGGGCATCATTTATCAAATTTGAGTTGAAACTGGTGCAGATACTGGCGCAGAATTCACCCTTACGTCCAGGTTTCACGTGGATTCATCAAACGGTCGTATCTCGTCAATATCAGAGTACACTAGAGATCAGCGTTGATAAATGCTCATCTCGGTCTGACAATGCGTTAGTATGATCTCCTAACAATTGTCCAACAAAGTCATAAGGCTATGCGGGACTCTGAGTCCATGCTGTTTACACAATTGCGATAACAAGTGGTGGGTTTGTGTGGGAATTTGCGTACACCCACTATTCTGGTGTACGCACCTTTGATTAAGGAGGCCCATTGTGTTAAGAGGAACATCACATACGTAGTTTCTGTTTCCCCAAATATTTCGCCGATGTTTGTGTTTTTTTATGTTAGACATATGCCATGCACGCAAGTGTTTCCTGACATTTTCCGAGTGAGCATTTCCAACCCATTAGCTATCCAATCATACCTCGTAAATCCTTCACAGCTCGAGAGAGAGAGAGAGAGAGAAGAGAGAGAGAGAGAGAGAGATGACGAGGGGAGAGAGAGAGAGAGAAGAGAGAGAGAGAGAGGAGAGAGAGAGAGAGAGAGAGAGAGAGAGAGAGAGGAGAGAGAGAGAGAGAGATGAGAGAGAGAGAGAAGCAATGTGTTTTTTTCCCCCAACTATTTCCAATTAATATTCTCTGCTGTAGAGTGGTCAAGACCTTAGTGATCTTCTGTCTCCTGTGCTCAGAGCGATACGGAGCTGAGGGCACGCCTCCAAACAAACTCTGGTCTCCCCTGGTGGAGAGTCGGAGCTGAACTCTGAACCGTACTCTGCTAGCTCATTAGCCTGCACACACACCGGCATCTGTTCTATCATGAACCCTAATATGACCGCACGAAACCGGCCGAAAAAAATAAATAACGGACTCTCATTGGACCGTGCGGGGATTAGATCGGCAGTGACCCGGTGGTTCACTGACTGCAAGCCATCACTCCAGCTTTCATTCCTATACCGCAGGAAGAAAGTATGTGTGTGTGTGTGGTGGCAAATAACAACCAAATCAACCTTTTGGGATGAGCTCTGGATAGTTTGTAGTCTTGTTTGTTTTCCATCTACTTTTCTGCTTGACGGAAAACAGTGTGTGTGGGAGGGGGGAGGGGGGGTCCTCTGCAGAGATGTTTCAACCTCACTTCATTTCCTGCATTCTGTTGAATGTTTCTGCTCCAAAATGGATCGAAAAGGCAACACTTAGGAACCGGTGACACATATTATGAAATGTAATGCAGCATGGTTCTCAGGAATGATGTATAGCTTTCAATTCCTGCATTCCAATACCCATACTTCCATACTATTTAGTTTGCCAGAAAAAGATTTATGATGATGACACACACACACACACACACACACACACACCACACACAACACACGAACAACACAGACAGACAGACATACTATTCGCTATAAATAGTAAGATTACTTAGCAAATGTGGGACCATTGGCTGTGGGACCATCAGGTTGTGGGAACATAGACACACTCCCCTTCCTGCTTTGCTTTGCGCAAGGATAGTCAGAAGCCAATTCAACGCTGGCAAGGTGAAGTTATGAATCCAGTTTAGGAGTGTCCTGGAATAGTTGTGAAACTGACACTTTTAGGGGGCGTAGGGGGACCAATTTTAGATATTGAGGGGGACACATAGCCTGCATTTGGCCCCTTTGGAATGGGGCAAAGAAAGAGGGAGAGTAAAAAAAAAAACGACAGTCAGGATGAGAGGGGTCATTGAGCCCTACAGGGACACAGGCCCCGCTCAGCTGGAGGGACCATGGAGAGGACGGGGCCCACCTATCTTATGGTGACAAGCGGCAAATGGGAGCCATTAGCGTGCAGAATGCTAATGCTAAACTTTAGGCCCCGGGGACTAGCCCTGTTTCCCCGAACCCAAGGAGAGGAGACCTGTCTGGGGGTTGCATGCATGACAGCCTCCATTCACACCCACAAGTGCAAAGAGATAATAACCGTATAAATCAAACCAGGCTCTTATACTCTAGTCTTTCTTCCTCACCCCCCTCCTTCGCTATACTCTCAATCTGTGTGTCTTGACCGCTTGCTTCCAACACTGCTTGCTGTTCCTAATGGTCCCTTCTCGTCTATTTTTTCCTCTTTCCCCCTCCCACTGCCATTCTTTATTGTCTCTTAACACATCCCACACACACACACACACACACACACACCACACACACACACACACACACACACACACACACACACAACACACACACTCACACACACACACACACACACCACTAATATAAAATGTTCCCTTCAACGAGCTCTCCTCAATTGTCAAAAGAGCAGGACAGCTGGTGAAAACCATTCCTAAACAACCTCTGTTATCGCCATATCCAGAAAGAGCACATGGAAATGCACATTGTACACATGGACAGTTATAGGGTGCGGTAACAATATCACCAGCAAACGAGTGCTGACTACGGTGAACAGTTTTGTGAGAAATTATTAGAAATTACATATTTTAGCGGAGAAACATTTTCAGAATTCCCTTCGATCAACACATGTGGATTTCTCGTGGCAGGAAAAGGAATCACATTATCTCAAAAATAACGATCTAAACTGTGGATATTGTTTACCCGTTGTATATCACCAAAAAAAGGAAAGAAAAATGTCCAAGGGCGAAAGACAAGGAGAAGAGAGTGCAGTAAAAGCATGAGTTGTCTCTCGGTTGTTCCCCCTAGGCCTGTGGTGTGGGCACTGACTCTATTTGACATCAAGTTTTTCTGCGCTGAGAAAGACTGAGTGAGGCAGAGACAGAAGCACAGAGACATCAGAGCCTCCCCATGCCTTCAGGGGCTTGTGTAAATGTAAGTCGTGCCATGATGGGGGCCACATCACCCTTGTAACTTTTCATTTCCTTTGGGAGGAGTTCAGACAGTTTCCCACTTCCTCGTATGCGAGTGGCAACAGAACTGATATGAAAAAGGCAAACGTAGATTAGATATTAAAGGAAAACAAAGTGATGTCTCTAGCAGTGTCGGAGAATAAAGTTCATGCAAAAAAAACAGAACAGAACTGAGATAGTATACCTCCGAGGCAAAGTGAGGGACAACGGGTGGAGAGCTGTCACTCAAGAGATCGCGCCAATACATTTTAACCTCCAAAAGAATAAAAACTAGCGTGGGCCAAACAATTCACCCCCTCAGTGTTGTCATGGAGATATTACCTAAACATACAGACTAAAATGGTTTCGTGTCCCAGGCTGTAAAATAGGTTTAATAATGCTGTGAAAACGGCATGTTTAACATTGGAGTCAACGAGAGATGGCTGTCTTCTGCTCCCAGCCCCCAGTGGCACTTCCTGGTTACTACAGTTGTGGTCACTTCCTTATTGGATGCTGGTAAAAATCGCTGAGGTTGGGGCTTGCAATAAACTAGAAGTAAAATGCAGAGAGCACATTAACTACAATGACAACCACATTAGTAGAGCTGAAACAGTTATAAGATACCGTAATTAACACAACACTCACAAACAACTATTTCAAATGCACTTTTAAATCGTTCCATTCATCAAACAATAACGAATCAGAAAAAATGCTTGATGCCAGTTTCAGATAAGCCAATATGGTGGCCATCTTGGATTTGGAGAAAAAAAATGGCGACCTTCAAACACATTTCTTATCTTACCTCCTACATTACCTAGAATCAAGATTCCAGTAGCCAGATCTACATTTTCTGGGTCAAGCAATCCAATAGTGTTGACAACAACAATACATTTATAGATGGTCAATAATATTTTTTTTGGTGGCTATCTTACATTTTTTTATTTTTTAAACATAATTGATTTTGCCAAGCTGACCAGAGATTGTCTGACATCTATGCATGGCTAAGCAACAGACACAACACTTTGCCTATACCTACAGTATTCTGAAACACCCACTTTTGACACATCCATTCTTTTTTTCCTAGCCCTCTATACCCCACAATGCTTTTTGAGTGGCACAGTGAAAAGAGAGAGGCCACAATATGAGACAAGCCGCAAACCACTGGGGAGAGATGGTTGAGTAAAACCTTTGGGTAATGCACTCCACACAATTGGCCCTATTTACCGAGGCACCTGAAAGGAGAGCGCTGCATGGTACTATAGCAGACAGCATATTACTGTGTGTAGGAGGGCTGTGTGTAGGATTTCAGCCCCATCGCTTGGTTCCCTTCACCGGCTGAGCGTAAACACACAGGAGGCAAAGTGGATATAGTGGCAATTCTGGGTGTGTGTGTGTGTGTGTGTGTGTGTGTGTGTGTGTGTGTGTGTGTGTGTGTGTGTGTGTGTGTGTGTGTGTGTGTGTGTGTGTGTGTGTGTGTGTGTGTGTGTGTAGGTGTATGCAACCAGCTTTATTTCTCCCAGGGATCAAACATCCTCTGTGAAAGGCTTGCATGCGTGTTTGTGTTGACATAATATCTGATGTGTTCAACCTCAGCCGCATTGCTACATCATGCGCATGTACAGCAGTTTGAATGCGCACCTGGAAAGTAATCATTACAAATAAGTTGAACCTCCAAGGAATATACTTTATGAATAGAAAGCAAAGTAATCGGAAGTCAATTAAATAAGAGTTTTTTTTTTTAATTAAATGTGACAGAAGAGAATTCAAAAAGCTGAGAAACATTTGTAATTGTTCTACTTTCTTCTTATCTGCACTCGTCCCTTTTACACCTCAAATGTGGTGACTAATCTGAAATGGGAGTGAAATGAAAGAGAAACGGCATGGAATGCATTTTAAAGTATAAGCCAGCGTGCCTGTGTGTGTATTCATGTGTCCGTCTGGATGCCTTGTGTACCTGTCTGTCCCTCTTTTTTTTGTGTTTTTTTCCCTTTCATTGCTTGTGTGTATACCGCGCTGTCCATTCTTGGCCCCCCCACACACATGGAGAAAAACAGGAGAGGTTGGCGTTACAAATCCCATCTGCATTCTTCAGTGAAAAGGGATTGTGAGCCCACCTTCTGACCGTGCTTTCCAAAAAAAAAAAAATTAAAAAAAAATCAGCGGGGCTCCCTCTTTGATATCTGCCCAAAAGAACAAAACACAGCTCCGTTTGCCTATAAAGGTGGCATTTTCCATCAAAGCAAAGGCCATAATCCAGATTTATACTCTAAATCCTATGTACACTGACATAATGCCCCATAAGCTGCCTAATTCCTTCTAGAGCCCTCAACGTTTCCTCCACTCTCTCTCTCTCTCTCTCTCTCTCTCTCTGTCTCTTTTCTTCCGTCTGTCTTTGCTGTTTCTGTCTCTTACTCGCGCTGTGTATATATATTTTTCCTTTCGGTTTTATCTCCTCTCTATCCTCTTTCACATGCCTGTCAGTTCAACACACTTCACAGTGATGTTTTTTTTTTCTTTTTCTTTTACCTTCTCTCTATTCATCTTCCTCTCTTTGTATTTATCGCCTTCTTGTATTTGTCCATGGGCACTTCTGTATACTCTCCAAATCCCCCCCCCACACTTTATTTCTCTATTTATGTACCCCACCTCCCCCATCACAATAAGAACAACAACAACAATATCCTGCACTATGCCCAGACAACCATCTGAGTGCTGCTGTCGGTTGCTTGGATATATACGCAAGCGGCCGTTGCGATTGGTTTATCATCAAAACTAGGATTTTGCAGTTTTAATTTGGGGCCTATGTAATTGGCCTAGCTCTCCCAGTATTCAGTGCAGGGGGAGTTTAATTCCTCAGACAACAGGCACGCATTTAGCAACGATGCGGCGCTATCGTCTATCAAACAAACACGGGGCGGGCGAGCTAATGGACAGAAATGCACTCAATTTCCCAGTGCTCTCTTGTTGTGCTCTCTCCAAACATGAGTGATAAGTGATGAGACAACGCGCGCTTTTGTTTGCCGTCAGGGCCTTCAAACAGCAGCAGCAGCATGCAGCAGGGCCCCAGCCGTATTGTCACATGACGCAGAGGAGTCAAGTTGCTCGTGACACGCGGTCGATTTGAGCCCATGTGTCATTTCTTTCTGTCATACACACACAGAGACACACACAAAGATGCACACATACACACGCATACACACACACACACACACACACACACACACACACACACACACACACACACACACACACACACACACACAAAGAAGCCTTCAAGGGGAGCGCTGTCACGTCGGAACAAGCTGGCTATCCCTGATGGAATGAAGACGTGTCACACATACGTGAGCGCAAAACACACAAGCAGAGGGTGTCACATGTGGGATGTCACTGAGGCAACTTGGTGATGAGACATTAAAATGCACCAGACTGTTTGCGTGTGTGTGTGTGTGTGTGTGTGTGTGTGTGTGTGTGTGTGTGTGTGTGTGTGTGTGTGTGTGTGTGTGAGAGAGAGAGAGAGAGATCATTCTGTTTTGCGGTGTATCAAACCGCGGCTGTCTTGTCGTTCATCCGTGGAGGTGTAAGCATTCCTTGTTTTGTCTATTGTCCCACAACACAAATTCAATCATTCAGATTTCAGATTAAAAAGCCTAATGTATTCATTACATTAATCCGCCAAAGCTGCGAATCATGGCAAGCGTTAAAAAAGTGTGTGTTTCACCCACATTACAAAGAGACATATTTTACACACCTAAACCTTGGTTGGTATGTGCCCTCTTGACACAATGGACTTGACAAAAGAGCATTCTCCTCAGTGACTTTTTATC
Organism: Ammodytes dubius; assembly: GCA_026122265.1. Classification (NCBI taxonomy): domain Eukaryota; kingdom Metazoa; phylum Chordata; class Actinopteri; order Uranoscopiformes; family Ammodytidae; genus Ammodytes; species Ammodytes dubius. Next base: position 7,276,583 of record CM047527.1, read on the forward strand.
AGTCAGTCTTATGTTACTCGTACAGGTAAATTGACAGAACTGTTCACACAACAGTTTGACCAACAATGGTATCTGAAGTACAAGTTGTTGTGTCGCAGTTATCGGGAGATTCAACTCGTTACTACTTGGACTTGAATATAGGTTTGGAGACTGAAGACTTTTCTGTTTCCCTTTGAACCTAACATTTTATATTTTATTTAAATGTTGGGTTTCTATTCATATGTTTCATTCGCTTTTCTAAGGTCTATTTTATACTTAAATCTTGATGTATGTCATGCCCTGTAAAGCACTGAATGGCTTTGTGTCTGAATTGTGCTATATAAATAAACTTGCCTTGGTCCTCACAGTCAACTGTTTAAAAGCATGAGCAGGGTCTATTCTTGTTAAGCCGAGACATACGAAGTGAGGAAGGAACCGATAGTCCCCATACCGCGTATAATAATATAGGCTTTTAAAATATAGATAGCTGGTGAAATATAAGACCCTGGGAACATACATATTTCTCGCCAAAAACATTGCACACATTACTTTAAGACTCAGATTCATAGAACCTTGCTGTGAACACTTTTTTTATATTGACTAACTGTGTGTGTGTGTGTGTGTGTGTGTTGTGTGTGTGTGTGTGTGTGTGTGTGTGTGTGTGTGTGTGTGTGTGTGCATGTGTATGCATGTGTGTAGTGGCGTCTGGGTCTGTGCCCCACCAAAGTAGGCCTGGCAGACTGTTTACGTGCTAATGGAGTTACGATGCCCATATGGCAGCCACCATGGTGTGGGCTAGCATGGTTAGACTCACGCTCCCTCCACACACGCGCACACACACACACACACACAGTTGAAGCTACCGGTTATGACAGGCCCAAGTGCAGGAGCTTTTATGAGATGCATCCTCAGCTTGCGGGGTATACTAGCATGTGCATCCCAACCATAGATAGTATATAAAAGATCCCAACACACACAACTAAGCTTAACCAAAAATGGACACATTTTCCAAAATAAAGTGTTGGATTTGAAATTAAAAGCATGAATGAATTACATCATAGCACTGTCTAGATTGGTACTACGAAACAATGCAATAAAAAAAAATCAACCATGGAACTAATCAGCATTTTGGGAGGGGAGGGGGGTCTGATATTTGGCTATAATAGCCCACATTTCCACAGATCTATATTTCATCTTTCTAACACAAGGAGAAAAAAAGGAAAAAAAAACGTGTCAAGGCAATTGGCTGTCCTCTGGAAATTCACAGCAGCCAGAGATTATTTGGCGCAAGATCCAGCATGCATCTGAATATCAAATGGAGGAATATGAAGCATATGCATCTGTATATATATTACACATTTACACTGATTATCATAACTCTATGATGTATAGAAAATATCTAATAACAGAACAATATAAGGAATCATTGAACTTCATCCCTGGAAGAAAAAAAATATATCCGCGTTTACAAAATAAAAATGTATTTATGGTTCCCCGAAAACTTACCAATCTACTGGAAAACAAATTGCTTTGCAGTAAGAAAATGCCACGCAAGGAAAGAAGTGATCTGCAAAACTGCATGTACTATATCCTGTTATTCAACAATTGTTATGCTGTTTGCATGTTGAGCGGTGCGAGTGAAAATGCATTGTGTTGTATGCTAATGATTAGCATGCTACGCTCACGTCCATCCCTTGTGTGTGATAAATGCTCCCCCCATGCAAACCTTGATTAATAGCGCTGGGAAATGAATGCAATGATGTTGGTGATGAGGATAATGATGGTTTTGCTAACTCAGGATGTAGCCCCCTGTTGCCATATTAAAGCTGCTAGTCAGGCAGAGCAGAAGTGCCAGGGTCATGCATGCAGTCGACTGGGCCTGCCATTCATTCATCTTCATTCAGCTGCTTTATTTCACTCCATCATTTGCTGAAGGTCAAGCTGAGAGATACATGTGAATGAAACGCTCCCCTTTTTTCGCAGTCAATTATATGTTCATGTGTCAAGGCCGTGATGGAGAGGGATGTTGGATCATTTGGAGGCCTCTGGCATTTTTCAATTTTTCAGGGTGGTGGCATCACACCGCCTGAAAACGGAGCTATATCATGTAAAGGCTTCGGAGATAAGGAAAAAAAAAACTTATAGGCCCATAAAATAGGCTTATCCTGATACCTTTCTGTCTTCTCAGTTTTTGTGCGCAAGATAATAACACATGAGAGGGAGCTGTTTGGTGTGTATGTGTCTCAGTGATGCTCACAAATGTATTTTTTTCAAGTGAGACACGTTTTGTAGGTGTCTTGGACCTAATCATGATTGCTAATATACGGTAGAATATCTTAACAGCTAAGGTCATTTCATCCAAATCAGATATATTTACTTATTTACCCTTAAGTGGTAATCTAGTCTTCTAGATAGTGGATGTGGAGGAGCATTTTGCTATTGGAATTCATACTATTGGAAAATGACATGTGAGACAGTGTCCTAGTTGCTATGTAATTCACATAGCACTCTAATGACAGTGACCATAGGGACTATTTCTTCAGTATAAAGTAGTCCATGTTCAAGCTGTTCACAGAGAGAGTTTTGTCTGTTGCTAGTTTTTTGGAAAGAAAGCACCTCAAACCAAATTCCATTTCTCCATACAACATTGGAGCATCCCCACTTGAGACTTTCTGGTTCGCTGTGTGGGACACGCTCCATTTAATAGGATGGGGAAGCATCTGCACACTTTACCTGAGGTGGGGGGCGCAAACAAGACGAACATCTGCCAAACCAATCACCAAGTACTCAAGATTAGAGCCCTCTTTCATGTATCAAAGAACCACAGAGTTTGAGAAGATTTCCAGTACAGAATAGATTTCCTTTCCTTCTTAAAGGGATAGTTCAGTATTTTGGAGGTGGGGTTGTATGGGTTACTTCTACATAGTTAGTATGTTACCTTAAAAACACATCTGTTCAATTGTACACTAAATGTCAGGTTATTTCACGGCTGATTTTCAGACTGAGTAGCAGTACTGCTGCAATGTGAGTCATAGTAAACTGACTTCTAACTACTAACTATGCCTAACTACCGCATACAACCCCACTTAAAAAATACTGAACTATCCCTTTAATGGATAGATGGGTCCATTGCTGCCTCTTGTGGTCAGTGGAAAATAAGAACCACCAATGACTGCAATTGACTCTATATGCTTTCTGCCCTCTGGCCTCAGGGGGCAATACTGAGTACATTATGGTTGACCAACATGAGCCCAAGAAGATGCCACACTCTCGACGCTGCTGTATTGGTTCTTTGGTTTGAGTCCGTTGGTTCCCTAAAAATAAAGAAGAGAAAGATCAACTGGAATAGGGAAACTGAACTAAATACGCAATATTATTTCACAAATGTATATGAATGGTTGGTTAGTTCAGCAAAGACACTGCATTTAAATAAGAGGCCGTTGTTAGCTTAAAACGTTTGTCTATTTGTAACAGTAGCGATTGTGAGGGAATTTTGGGTCTTTAGTCGTAATATTAATGGTAAAGATTAATAGGTCATATGTGCCTATCTTCTGTGTCTGTCTCATAGACTATAGGTCAGCCTTGGAGCCTGTTAGGAGACACTTAGGTCAGTTGTATAGATAAAGTCTCATCTCCTTCTATTCCAGAATGTTATGGTTCACCGTGTTCAGCTCTGAACCAAAACATTGGTACGCTTGGTGCCCGAGCCGGGGAGGTGGTAGAGATAGCGCGAGGTTAAAACACAGCTCAAGCATGAGTTTGTGAGAATTGAAGTGCAAGTCACGAGAGTTGCAGTCCGGTTCTCCTTGGCCAAGTCTGTAATAAACATTGCTTCATAATTCATCCAAGTCTCCTGAAATATTCTTCCACCTGAGTTGACCTCCAACCTTAAGAGAACTTCCTTCACAGCGATGATTGCAAAAGTATATTTTGTAATAGGTGAATTAACGCCTTACATATGGTTGGGTGGTATATGGCAAAGGACGTAGAATGCAGAAAAAAACCCATATGCATTTCCCCATTGGAACTTACATAAGCAGTGTGTAACTTTTGTTAAAGAAAAGCAGTAAATAACGAAAAGGAGGGGCGCTCCGGTGGCAAAGTGGATAGAGTGCGTACCATATCGGCTCCGGCCTTCGTTGCAGTGGTCGCGGGTTCAAATCCGACCCGTGGAGCTTTACTGCAGGTCATCCTCCCCTTTCTCTCTCCCCATTTCAAACAGTAGCTTGAAAATGTCAACAAATAATCTTTAAAAAAAATAACGAAAAGGAGTAATCTCTGCCGGAATTTTGTAACAGTTACCAACCAGTACTGCTGTCCATCCAGCATCCCCCCCCCCCCCCACACACACACACACACACACTCCGCGGCCTCCTCTCGGCACAGCACCAGGCCAAGCTTCCGTTTCCTCTGGTGTGTCTGACTTGTGTTGTTGTCGGTGTTTTGTCTCCCGTGGGCTGAGTTTTACACAGTCTGTCAATCTCCTGAGCGTCACACATTAGAAGGACCAGTGGAGTGAGACACCAAGAGTGATCCCTCTGGGGAACAACAACTCCTACCAAAACACCAACCCCTCTGTGTTTGTCTCTCTTTATCTTCCAGCCTCGCTCTTCCCCTTCTCCCTCTACCCTCCTTTCTCTCTCTCTCTCTCTCTCTCTCTCTCTCTCTCTCTCTCTCTCTGGATATCCTTCTGTCATTCCTCATCCCTTCCTGTTTGCCTTTTTTCCAATTCCATCAACAACTCCCAAGACTCCCGGGCCAAGTTTGAGCGAATCAGACCCCCCCCCCCTCCCTTCCCCTACGTTTGGAGAAGGCTACGCTACATCTGTTGGCGCGCTCCAGGCCCTCGAGTGGTCGGCCAAGCCCAGCCAACTTCTCCCAGCATGCAACACAGCGAGCGTGCAACTAATGAACAATACTGAAGGAATGTACCCCTGCCAGCCTGCCTGCCTTGTCTGCCTGCCTTTTTTTTTTCTTTTTGGTTTGATAAGTTTTCACTCTCAATAGGGGCACTGTTTACCGATGACTCAGTCCATCCGGAACAAGGAGCGGAAATATCAAGTCAGATGACCGTGAAATGTTTGTGGAACTCGCTCGGATGAAACAGAAAAATCCCTGCTTCACAGACTCCCTCCTGACTTTTTTAGGAGGAAGAAAAAGTCAATGAATCACATGAATAAACCCCCGAGTGAACGACTTTAAGCAACTTCAGGGCCGGTGAGAGTGTCCTGACCCTGTGCAACTTCTGAACTTGCTGACAAGAACGACCGCAGAACAGACATCACCCGAAAGTCTCGGTAAAAAAACAGTCAGAGTCAAGCTGAAAACCGACTTTCTTTGCTCTTACAAGTGACCTTATTTAAAAGGATTGTGCCTTTGCATGAGAATGGAAATGGGGATATGAAGGGGAGGGGGGGGGGGGGGTCTGAAAGTTAAGGAAATAGGAAAATGCAGAACGTTTAACTCGAGCCCGACGTGTGAATAGCCCTGGCATTCTTCTCGATTTAATGAAAGCTTCGGAGGCGAGTGAAAGCCTGAAATAGCATTAGTTTGGCTCACAATGGATGGCCTTAACTGTAGGTATTAAACCTTAACAGCCACGACCTAATTGGCTGACCAGTGAATAGGCCAATGGGTGGCTGACTCTTAAGCTGCAATGACAGAATGCCTGAGCGGCCAACAGCTTGCCCTTGTCTCCTTCTTTCTCCGAGCAAATGAGAAAAAAAACGCTTGGACGTCCCTCTTGATTAAACATCCGTATCGACCTCACATCTCCCCTCACGTCCGTCCTTTTGTTTGGGGGGGGCTTTTCTTTTCGGCAAATCACTTGGGCACATTCTTTATTGAACGTGGTGAAGGCCTCAGGTTCCATTTTCTGGGGGGGGGGGGGGCACGAGTGCGATCGGTTTCACTTTTTATCTATGCATAACTCCGCAGTCAGACTTTTTAGAACCATCAAAACCAGTAAAAAAAAACACTTCTGGACCTCTTCGTTGATGCCCTGCACTAAACTGGCCTTTCTTGTGACAACACCAAGACAAAAACACTCAGTCAAGTGAAGAAAGCATCAGGGCTCTTGGATCTTTTTACCCACAGAGGTCTGGTGAAGGGGGGGGTGTCGGGGGGGGATGGTCATCCAATCACTGAATCCAATGAAGTGAAATGCTCCCTGGCCAACAGAGGAACAAGACGGTGGAATGGTTGAGTACAATCATGCAGTGAAGCTCCCTCTCCCCTGTTATCCAGCCAAGTGTCCTAATCAAAACCTTGTGTGCCTGATCAATACCAGTGGACAACAGATTGCACTCCTGGGGAACTGTGCAGGGAGAGGCTACAGGGGTGTATCAAAGGCCATGGGAGCGGGGACAGATAAGAGACAGTGTGAGGGCTGGAGGCTAATGTGCTAACCCAGGGACAAGTTGAGTGATTTGAGAGGGTATAAAGCAAGACACTGGCTGGCCCGAAAGGAGGGGGAAAGACCATACGCACAACCACACAAAAACACATATTGGGAAGTCATTTAAAAGGGCAGTGCGTATTTATCCAGAAGTAATGTATAAATGGCTTGACAAAGGCGTGTCATCTATAATGCAGACCAAGGGCCAATCCGAATAGTCTTTTTTGCATAGGAAATTTCCTTTCTATCGAGATGAACCGGAAGTACTCAGCGGAGAGGTGATTCGAATTCTCAAAATGCTTAGGAAAGGCATAGGAAAGGTTTAGCATAGGTTACTCCGGACCAACCTATGCGAAAGGAAAGGAGATTGTGGTATCCCATAATCCTTTACGGTGGCAAGATTTAAAGCAGGCCACCGACGGAGTTTACCGACTCTACACGAATACGAACGAGAGGTAAAACAGAAGAGAGGAGAGGAGAAGAGAGGAAGATTTAACTCGGCTAAAACAAAATACCCCCCCTCCCCCATAAAGATAATAAAGAACTCATAAAAGACCAACATCATAATAGTTATTTTCGTAGCACATAATTTACACCATAAGAAAATAAAATACCAACTTCACATTTAATGAAGTTACTGGGGGCAGTTCATTTCAACATCAACATAAGTGCAGCCTCTTTTTATTCCACATGTGAATTGGGATATATGGGAGTGATTCTCACTCTATTGGCGACAACCTGATTAAAATCAATATGAAAAGAACGCATGGATCAAACGAGTGCTTGTTGTAGTCAATTTTCTAGTGTAGTTTCACGCTAGTGACTCACGTCAGCAATACTCGCTGTCGCGCAATGACGTCGATTAGGAAAGTGGAGTCGAATTCATTTGAAGCAGTGCTGCCTTTTCCTATGTTCAATACGAAGCACCTTTCATATCTCCTTAACCCCGATGACGTTTAGGGGTTAAGGTATAGGAAAGGAGGCTTATAGGTTAGGAGATTGGACTATTCGGATTGGCCCCAAGCCTTTTTGTTCTTTAAACAAATATATATATATATGTTTTTGCTCATATTCAAGTGAGCATTTATTTTAAACCAATTACAATTCCTAAACATTGGATTGATTATCCAATTAGGTGCTGGTTTAATGTCTGGTGGTCGACTTATAATTCACAAATGACAAATATTTCATCAAATCATTTTGATCCTATAAACAAATATAGTGGTATTCATTGACCCTCAACGAAAACTGACTTAAGCCTTCAAAAAATGAATTCCAATATATTTCATTATAGTTACATATATCCCAGCAACGGTCTGTTTCTTTTGTCAGCTGGGAATGGGCTTGTGCAGTATGTTAGACAATAGGGAGAGAAGTGGCTGTGGAGAGTTTCAAGTGAAGGCCTACCCGGTAAAGTATAGCCTAACATTTTTTTTTCTCCACAGAAACCCTATTTTTGACCAAATAATGAACTACTTACTTGCTTTCGACTCAGAGCCCCTGATTGATTCAAATCCAGCTCACTGAATCCTGCTGTGTGTGAATTACAAGGGAGCAAATTTCCATATTTCCCTCAGATTTTTTAAATTCCGTCTGCTTAACCCCTGAAGAGTGCAAATTATTATATTTTTTTTCACAAGCTGCTGAATTTCTTCTCTTAAAAAAATAACTATTAATGCTTCATGGTATAACACTCAGTCCCTGCTGTAAATGATGCACACAGATCTTCAGTATAACAATGAACACTATTCTTTTTTAATCCTTCTGTCATCACCGCGTGCCTTGAAACAAAAGGAGATCACTGGGGGGGAGGGGAGGGGGGGGATTTAAAGCATTATACTTTTAATTCTAATCACATCAGTGAAAGTCGGGGCTTTTTAAACCCTTTTAAAACCTTCCTGTTGCTATTTTCAAAGAGTACACTTTCATGTTATGCATGTTGGTGCCTTTTCTCTCTGATGATGACAGTATGCGGTGTCATGGATAAACAGGTGCTAGGTGTGGAGATAAATACCAGTCTAGAAATAGGACAGCTGATAATCTCTGCAGCCCTTCCAAATGCATGTCAGAGTGCATGGACAATGAGTCATTTAAGAGGCCGGTTTTGACCCGAAAAAACATTAATCTGAGATAATCTATTGATCAATCCTAATGATCACATTAATCCTGGCAAATTACTGTCATTGATATGGCGGCATAATGGATTACTACCCACAGAGCTGAATTTATAATACGCCAATGGTGGTTTAGCTCTGGTGCACAAGGGGGGAATGAACCTCAGTGCAAACAGGAGTTACAACACATGGGATCTGTATTGATAATTATTACTGATGCTAGTGGACATATCACTACAACAAGAATGAGTGTAAGGGGGGGGGGGCCTTAGCTCAGTTGGTAGGGCGTCACCCCTGTGGGCCTCGGCCAGCAGCGGACCCGGGTTCGATTCCAGCCCGCGGTCGTTCTCTGCATGTCACTCCCCTCTCTGCCCCATTTCAACTCTATCTCTACACTATCATTAACCTCCTAGGACCCGAGCTCTTCCAGGGCATGCATTTTTTATTTCTCTTTGCTATTTGGGCTGATTGGGACCTAATGAGTATACAAACCAAGAATTATCTTTTTACATGATGTAGTTTCTGAGAAAAATGATGTCCACATATGAGGACCGCAGTTTTAAATCAAGATAAAACACAATAAAGTCAGAATTGAGTAATCATGAACAAAACTCATTTGTTGGTGCCTGAACACAGCAGCATTTTTCCTGAGTGCAAAAACAAAATGAGAAACAACAATTGTGCCCCTTTGAGCAATATGGCTCATTAGAAAGGCTGCTAACAGTTGCAGGAAGACGTATATCCTGAATTGTAGCCAGAATCCTGGCCTTGGCCCTGGGGATGGTAGTCAAAGACCTGGCTTTGGCCCTTGGGTTGGTAGTTGGCAATCTGGCCTTGGCCCTTGGGTTTGTAGCCAGAATCCTGGCCTTGGCTCTTGGATTGGTAGCCAGAAACCTGACCCTGGAAGCCAGAATCCTGGCTTTGGCCCTAAGGATGGTAGCCGTAAAATTGGCCCGGGTAGCCAGAATCCATAGCTTTGGCCCTTGGGTTGATAGCTGGCTATCTGGCCTTGGCCCTTGGGTTTGTAGCCAGAATCCATGGTCTTGGCCCTTGGGTTGGTAGCCGGAACCTGGCCCGGATAGCCAGAATCCTGTCCTTGGCCCCTAAGGATGGTAGCCGGAAAACTGGCCATAGCCCTGGCCCCTGGGTTGGTAATCAGAGACCTGGCCTTGGCCCTTGGGTTTGTAGCCAGAATCCTGGCCTTGGCCCTTGGGTTGGTAGCCAGAATACTGGCCTTGGTAGCCAGAATCCTGGCCGGTCGTCCTCTGCATGTCACTCCCCTCTCTGCCCCATTTCAACTCTATCTCTACACTATCATTAAAGCATAAAAATGCCCAAAAAATATCTTAAAATTTTTTTTTAAATAGTGTAATGACAAAAACAGTTATTGTTGTTGTACACTTTGAAGATGTATGCCGTGAGATACTGTATTATGTGTTCTTTAGATATTGTGGTTATGATGCATGATGTCACAGTGACCTTGACCTTTGACCTCCAAAATGCAATCAGTTCATCCTTAGGGCAGGGCCGACATTTCGGCAGACGTAAGAAAATCCCTCAAAGCGTTCATGAGATATTGTGCTCACAAGAATGGCGCCGATGTACTGTACGAGAACTCCTAATTACTTATAATGACAGTAACTAGTTTGGATGGTGACTTTGCATGTGTCTGTTGATCATGCCTGGAGTGGATGTACATTACAGTACATGCCTTTTTTTTTGGGGGGAAGAGAGGCCATACTGTTATATTGTTTTACTTTACCAGCAAACCTATAGGCAGGAATGCATGCTGGTTTAAGGGTGTTCTTCAATGAAAATCAATATTTTCCATTTCTCTGGATGAATTACGAGCGGGATGAGCATTGTGGCGAGATTGAAGGCTCAGTCTGACGCATCAGTCATCTGAAGACTTTCACAAGGTCATTTACTCCCTTCTCCCTCTGGAGTTAACTCAGCGAACATGGATCTTCCCTTTTTTCTCACCACTGTCAGGGCACATATCACCCTCTGTCCCAAACACTATAGCTCAAAGTGGCAGCAGGACAAGAGGCCCATTTGCAGATAGTTGAATAAATAAACTCCTCCGATTCCTCAGGTCTCTTGCACTTTAACATGCTATTTTTTTCCGTGGCTGGTCCTGCGAGGTTAGGGTTGTCCGATTTTTTTTCCTAACAAGTTCCCATGTCGGGGCCATTTTTTAATGAACATGTCCCAACGAATGCCAAACGTGTAATTCGACAGTTACCTCAAATCCTTTTTTTGGGGGGGGCGGGGGGGGGGGGGGAAACGATGAGCTAAGCACACAGGCACACTCTAATTAACGAGCCACTCACAATAGAAGACGAACAAATTATGGAGCCGGTTTGAAATGTCATGATAACCAATTATGAAATGAAAATGGCCATTAGGAAGTTCCTTCTGGCCACAGGTGATGAAGCCACCTGAAATAATGGGAAAGACACGCTGCATAATGGGCTTTTTGGACATGGTCATAGAAAGAACTATTACATTAGCCATAAACGGTATAATGCCTTGGGGGACCAAATTTCAGCAAGATAGATTTCATAAGTGTCCATACCATGAGGTTAATGATCATTGGCTTTATAAGGGATGGATGTGCTACACGTGCAATGATGCATCCACCATCCACACTCTAAAATCTTATGGTTGAGTATAGGACATCGTTTTCATGTTTTATTCTATAATCTATATTCCAATATATTTTCTTAATGTTAGACCATTATGATGACATTTTTACATTTTAAAATGTGGTGGTTCAGGATCCCCTAGGAGATCAAGAGACACATGTCAGAGGTCGCAAGATGATTAGGAAAGCACAAGAACATTATTTCTGCTCCGTAGAATTCCATTTATCTTTTCGGAAGGGGGACAATTCTCCTTCACTTTTTAGTTTGTTGCTAAAATACAGAATAGTTTGACCTATTTAGGGCCTTTAACATGTATTTTAAACCTATACATCTGAGAAAGTAAAACAGGTGTTTGTGTTTTTGTGCTTGCAGTGCTCACAGCTCTCGGGAAACCACAGTTTTAGACAACAGTACTTCGACAGTTAAAGGAATAGTTCAACATTTTTAGCGTTTTGCCTTGGGCGTGCATTTTTGATGAGGTAAGGGGCATATGGTTAGCTTAGCCCCAGCGCTGGTAGCTATGGGGAGCGATAGCCTGCCTTCTAAATCCAGAACCCGTATGGATTTGAGCCAGAATAAACAGAGGATAAAACTACATATGTTAGAGAGGGGTGGGGGTGGGGGTGGGGGGGGGGGGATGAGAGTCACAACTGCCGGTGTCAGTGTTGTTTACATACTACTAAGAAGCCCATCTGCTTGATTCTAAAAGGACCTAATGTGCTTAAAATAACGAGCGCAACATAACATGGCAAATAAACAAGTCACAACAAGCACACAGGAACGTCTGGGGAGTTTGTAAAGTCTATCCTCTTGTTGCCAGCAGAGGCGGGCTATTGCTCCCATAGCTAAGCTAACTTGGAAGAGAGACCTATATGCCCCTAACGTCATAATAAAAAAAAATGCACACACATTTACAGGGAAGGTTTATTGACGCCTTATATTGAACGGGAGAGTGAGGCAAATCTAAAAAAAAAATATGAAAATGTTGACCTATTCCTTTAAGGAAAGGCTATTTTTATCGTTTGACATGACAATGACCTTGTGCACAAAGCCAGGTCCATCAAAATGTGGTTTTGTATTCATTCTTTTGGAGTTTGGTGTGAAATTGACGGACCTGCACGCCTGTACGGAGACCTTATACCTCAACCCCATCCATCAAGCTTTAACACCATTGAGCTATATCCAATATTGAGTGCGCTTATCTCACTAATAAAAGGGGTGGGCCAATCCTGAAGACTGTTCTCCCAGCGGCCACCTCATTAGCTTATAGCACAATCCACACAATAAGCATATTTTGTTTAATATCGTTAAAAATAACCCAATTACGTGGTTATCTCCCATCCCAATCCACTAATGCTCTCGTTGCTGGATGCCAGGGTCTTTCTAGAAGTCCGTTAATGACCATTAGATGTAGCGCAATCACATAATGAGGAAAATGTTTCTGTATAGTTTTGGCCAGTGAGTCTTGACTGTAAAGTCACTCAAACGTCCCCTTTGTTAATTAATGACCCCAGCTGATTCATTTGGTTCACATAGTTTTTTTTTTTGGTTTGCATTTCTGTTGAATACAGCGGATCATAAACGCTTCATACAAAAAAAGGTACGGAAGACCTGCACTGTTCTACAGACAGGACCCAGGAGAGATAAGACATCATGTTTTAGTGAAGAATGGACTTCTGAGTGACTGGCAGATACCTCACCTGGACAGAGAGGCTCTGGTGGGGCTTCAGAGAGAGGAGAGAGAGAGAGAGAGAGAGAGAGAAGAGAGAAGAGAGAGAGAGGGAAGAGAGTGTTTTTCTCAGAGTAAAGGCATTCAATAGAGCTTCACTGGAAAAGGGATGATATGCCCTTTTCTGTGTTGGATGAAGGATGGACAGAGGGGGAGAGGGGAGGGAAGGGTAGAGGGGGGGGATGAGGCAGCAAGAGAGAAAAACAATGAGGAAGAGAGAGGGGTAAAGGAGGAAACTTTTCAGCCTGTATTATTTTTTTTGCCATTGAAAGACATTTTGACAGGGCAGAGCCCACTGTCTGCGGTGGGAGTGGAGCCCATTTTGAAGTCTCCTACCGGCAGCTTGAGGGGAAGCGGGGAGCCAGAATAGATATATCTCTGCTGCCTGAGGTTTTTTTTTTCCCCTCCACACTTTTCTTTTCCAGTTTTTGACAGCCAGCTCCGAATGGCAGAGCAGGTGTCTTCTTCTTAGTTTGTTTTCTTTCTTTCTTTCTTCTTCTTCTTCTGCGGAAACAGTGTGGGACAGTGCACACAAACACTCCCGACGCTGTTCATAAAACACATCCGAGAGACCAGACAAAACACACACACACACACAACCGCCCACCCCACACACACACACACACACACACACAAACACACAGTCGTACATACATATAAACATAGCAGTGGCACTCGAGAAGTAACTATGCATGGGAAATGACTACCCTTCACACATTCATGAGAGAGCGAGAGGGAGAAGAGAGAGAGAGAGAGAGAGGACAATCTGTGACTATCTGCACTGACACAAAGTGAGTGTCACAAAGCAGCTGCTATTTTCGCTGTAATGCATGCAAATAACAGGCAGCCACTGACACAGGGGGCAAGATTTAGTATGCTGTGTGAATATTAGGTCACAGAAAAAGGGGAGGGCTAATAGTTCATCCTTCTAATTCCCCCCCAAACAGATCATAATAATGTGGCTAGTGTTGAATGCTTGCTCGGGCTGGATGGCTGACTGGGTGGGTTGTATGGAATTAGTTGGATTGTCATGTGCCATGAATGAGTGTTAGATTTTTTTCTTCTTCTCAATGACCAGAGGGGTGGAGTGTGTGTGTGTGTGTGTGTGTGTGTGTGTGTGTGTGTGTGTGTGTGTGTGTGTGTGTGTGTGTGTGTGTGTGTGTGTGTGTGTGTGTGTTTGTGTGTGTGTGTGTGTGTGTGTGTGTGTGTTGTGTGTGTGTGTGTGTGTGTGTGTTGTTGACACTCAGACCACATTTGCACGTTCACAGCAGCAGCCCCGTGGCAAACTCATCATCCCAGTGCAAAAAAGAAATGGGGGAGTCTGAATGGGCGTCTTTGAGAGGGGGCTTCCTTTTGAAGTTTGAGAGAGGCTTTTGAAGAGCAGGACATCCCTCGTGCCACTGATTAAGTTGTGAGTGGGGGGAGTGGTGTGGGGGGGGGGTGGACTAGTGACTAATGCCTACAATGTATGTGGCCCTTGTACTGATGGTAGTGATAGGGGGCCAGTGCTTGTAAATGCCCAGCTCTTTTCAAGCCTATACAGGAAGTTCATTTTAAAGTAGAGACAAAAATGTGGATGAAAGAAAATGAACAAAATGAGACTGTTGAAAAATAATTTTTAAAAATTTCAATTATTATGCATGTATTTAGCCCCCTTAAACAGTTTGCATTTTTGAAATTGTGATATATAAATGAAATTGACTTGACAAAATACAATAACAATTTACCTTCACCTATATAGATTGTGCTATATAAGAATTTACAGAATCTACGGTGGCCTTCAAGGACAAGAAACTACTTACTAAAGACGGCATCGTCCACCACTTTCTTTCCACGCTATCAGGTTATGAGGTGAAGATGTATTGAGTGATTTATTTCCATAGAACTTCTTCTTCTTTGTATTCCAACAGGTGAATTTCAGACCCTCGTTATGCCGTTCAGTTTGTCCATCCTGTGCTTCTTTAGAAACATGGGTTGCGTTCCGAATCGCATACTTTCTACTATATAGTATGTAGAAAAAAGATTTAGGATGTCCCGATTCTTGTGGCCAGATTTAGGATGGTTAGAAGTACCCGGATGTCCTACTTCCTCCAGCCAAGATTGTGTTGAAAACAGCATCCTATTTGGGCGATTCTGACCCACAATCCAGTGCGCACGTGAAGTGACGCCACAATCGACGAAGCCTCCATATGAAAACAAACGGAGATGCGACGGATATAAAAGCAAGAGGCAAGATCAAGGCGCAATGTTATGATGAAATGAAAGAGTAAAAGTATGTCCCAATAGTATGCCTACTGCATCCTAACTAGATTATTTTTATCGTCGGAACGCAACCATGATGGTGCATGCAACATGGCGGCATCGGTGGACGGATTTGGTTAGGTAGTTCATTGTCACTTCAATGTAGTTCAATGTAAGGTTAAAAAAGAAGATGACACAATGATAAAAACAAACTTAGGGATGTTATACTCCATTTATACCAATGCTGTGTCTGAAATCGCGCACTTACGTAAGTGCACTTACATTGAGTGCACTTTATTATCCCAACAGTACACTTACTTATAGACGCAGTGCTCTCATTTCTACAGCGCACTGTCCAAACTGCCGTCGCGCACCTACCGGAAATGACTTTGCATTTTGACGGTTCTTCTTCGGTGGTATTTTTTTCTGCTTGCGTTACCGATAGCCAAAACAGACACATAAGTCGCGGAAAAAACAAAACAAATGTGTAATTTAACTTTTGTAGAGCGCGTCCGACTCCACAGTTGCTTCAAGCTCCTCTATTTTGATTTTAATGTCCCGTCCTCTCCGCTACGTAGGCAAGATGGCGGCCGTTGAGTGTGGAAAGTGTCCATCGCTCCACACTCAAGTTTTAGACCGTTTTGAGTGCACGACTGAGGAACTTACAGTGCACTGCATTTTGGCACACTCTCCGGTTTTGCGCAAAGTGCACTCAAAAAAGTAAGTGTAAGTACAGAAGTGCGCGATTTCAGACACAGCACAAGTCTGTTCTGAAAAACGGCAATACCTTCTACACACCGTTAATTACAGTGCTTGTGGTTCAATACCTGGCTCCCCTTGTAACAGTAACAATACACTAAACCCATACTTCTCCCAATGTGTTTAGGAGAATGAACACTGTGTTAAACCTTTTTGGGTTAAACATTTATTTAACAGCCTTTTTCTTGACACTTTATTTTCTGTTGGCCAAAGACATCCTCCAGTTTTTGGAGTCTTATGAAGGAATACAAGACCGCCCTACTTCCTTTTCATATTTTAAAGCATGGTGCCGACCTCTTTATCCCTTTGCCCCAACTATCTTGGCCGTACTGAAAAAAAAAAATTCTGAACCAATTCTATTGTGTGTTGTGATCTCTTCGGCAGGAAATAGCAAGTGGCCAGAGGGAGTTTGGAGAGAAAAACGAACCACGCCAGCACTGGACGCTTCTGTATATCCACACTGTTGAGTCACTCCGCTGTTGATGTTTCTCTATAGTGGAGGATGTGCGTGACATATTTATTTCTTAGGCAAGCACTACAAAAGACTAGCCTAAGAATGGCCTGGCTTACTGCCCAACCAACCGCTATCACCAGACTTTTTACACGTTCTTGACGGATGGTTGAATCCCTCCCTGGGGGAGGGGAGGGGGCGTAAGGTCAGAGAGTTTACCCAGCGATGAGAGCCGCTCTGCTGGGGAGATGGGGGTGACTGACACATCCACACAGCAGCATGCCAGGGAATAAAACCTTACAGGTATATGCATGGGATGTTTGAATCAATGCCTGCCCACCCACACATGCTGAAAGATGTGTACGGATGCAAACAGGCAAGAAGATATGGATACACACACACATACACATGCATAGATTCTGGTTTAAGGGTTAGGCTAGGTATCAGGGGGCATTGGCAGAACGTTGATAAGACATGTGTACTTTCTGTACTGGGGATACAGCTCTGCTAGGGGGAGACTGATGTTCCCCAAGTGGCATTGTCCAAAGCTTTTTAACCAATCACATATTTCTACTTCATTTCCATGCTCACATATAGGTACACATTGGGCACAGATTTGCATATATAGTGAGAGGTTGCTGGTGAACATGCTAACTGTACTAAACAATATCAGCCATGTTCCAATAATGCACAACCATGACTATCTCCAACCAGTTTTACTCCAAAAATATTCCCGCACATTTTGTAAAAACAGCTTTCACACTCTCAAAGCGGTTAACACAACAAACAAAAAAGTCTCTCCCTTTCCTACAACTGCCCTCCTCTCTCCTTGGATGAGATCTCGCTGGAAATCTCTAATATATGAGTCAGGAAGTGTGTCTATTATGAGGTTTCCATTTAAAAAAAACAAGATATGCTTTTATTCAAGATATTGGTCATGTCTCCCGACCTTTCTGCAGAAAAACAGACACAAACATGCCCCCAAGCTTTTGATAGAAGAATTGTTAACATTGTGGTGACTTAGTCACAGCTGAATGCCTGTTGGAATGATTTTTTTTTCTCATCACAAAAGGATGTCTTGCCATTCACAGAGTTTGTTGGATTTAAAACGAAAGCTACACATGTCAAATAGCCCAAAACAGCAGCATCGGTCAAAAAAATAATAATCCGCAAATGTAGTTTTTTATTTCGATGTTGAAAGAAACGAAGGCAGCTCTTTCTCCTCTTCTTTACAGTCTCCTCTTTGTCTCCTATCCACTCACGCATTTCACTCAAACATATTTTAAGCGGCAACTCTGTCCTGGTAAAAAAAGCAATCCAACCCAAAGTTAGCCTGAAGCTAAACATTCCCCTCACCCAAAAGCCAAACTCTAATCACCGCCCAAGTTTAATAATCTACTTACCTGCACCTGCAGTGTGCTAGCTTCCAGCTCTGACTGCTGATGCCAACATCCAACCACCGGCTCATCCATTATCACCAGCATCACAGGCTTAATGATGGCGGCTAGAGGTGAGAGATTGCTAATCGGATCATAATTAGGCCTAAAGTTATCAGCATTTATTTAGTCATATTTTCTTCATCAACTGACACTGTAGCAGATGGTAGTGACTTGGTAGTGACAGGCGAGTAGGAATAACAATATGGACTCACTTAAATGAGTGTTTTTGACCCGAATAGTGCAGTGGAGCAATGTTTTGTTACCGATGGGTCCACTTTTTGGTTTTGTGTACATAATGAAGAAACTGCATATACGGGCGGAGCGACGCAACAAACATAATCACCATCGATTTTGATGGTGGTGAGCTGCAAAAACATTATGATATAATAATCATAAATTAGCAATGCAAATAAAGTGCAAGCTATTACGATAAACATAAACATTGCACATAACATAACTATGGAAACAATCTGTTTCTGAGAAGGGGGGGTTCAATATGTTTACTAGACCTTGGAGTCAGATTCACAAAGTATGTTTTAGTATCCTTGGCGCTCAGTAAGTATACCTTTTTATTAGCTTACAACAAGAGGGACCCTTTAAGCACTAGAATCATTGTTTGCCTGATTTCACCTGCTCTACTAAAGTCAGCTCAAGTGATGAACCTATGGGATCCCTGGGTTCCTTCTCAGTAATCAAGCTTTTGATGATAAACACTTTTAGGTATACACAGTGAAACACAGATCACAGGTCTTTCTTTATCTCCTTTGCGTTTGTCTTTCATACACAGGAAAGGCATTTTCTCTGCTCAAATGTCAAATCTAATTATTTAGCGATTGGATTGTATCCGCTTGCATTTTTGTGTGGAAGAGCAGAAAATATTCTAGATAAAGTAACCGGAATGGATACAAACACACATACACACCCACATACATGCATGTGTAACAGTGTAAATAATTACTTGTCTTAAATGTTAAATTCCTGTCAAACCTGGGACTGCAACAAAAGGTTCTTTGTGTATTTTATTGTGAAAGTCTACAGCGGAAGTCTACAGCGGAAGTTGGTTTCATACTTAATGCTGGGCATTTTGCTTTGTGCTCAGAAGTAAAATGTTGTCACGCTGTGGGTAAGTTGCTGCTCTGTTCGCACAGACATTAAGTATAGTAATAAGTGAAAACTACGGTTCATATGATGTGTAAAATATCAGTATTTGTTGTAAAACATGCTTGATTAATGAGGCATCTGTAAAACTAGTAGTTTTGTTGTTTTGTGACGAATTGTTGCCGTAGTTTTGAAGAGTCTTTGGGCTAGCAGCCAACATGTGTGAGGTTGTACTAGCTAGTAACTTTCAGCACGGGGTGCACGTGACCTCTATGCTCATGCCATGCTCCTCTTTTTATTTGTAGTGCGAGCAAGACGAGACTTTTCAATTAATGCACATTGGTTGTGTTGCATTCCATGTTGCAGGTATGTTTATTTGTGTTGTTTTATATGCAATGTTGTTATGTGTAATTGATATTTGGGTGCTCTTTTAGATAGGATATTTTATGTTTTTATATTTTATTTACAAGCATGTTTTTAGAACCAAAATGTTATACCACTATACGATCACGTTCAGGAAGTAAAATGTTGTCACGCTGTGGTGCGAGCAAGACAAGACTTTTCAATTAATGCACATTGGTTGTGTTGCATTCCATGTTGCAGAATAAAAACCGGTGCAGTACTCCACCCAACCTGTCTTGAGGTCCTGTCATTCAGCAGCAGAAGAAATATAACATAGGTCACATTGGTGCCGTGACTCGTCGATCTCCTGCTGGACGGTGGCTCCTTCAGTGCGATCCGGGGACCCTTTCTGCTGCTGCTGCTCCTCCAGATGTAGGGGGCCTTGCGGTCTTCTCTTGCTCGTGCCGCCGGCGTGGCAGCATTCTACTTCAAGACTTGGGTGAAGCCTCGCGGATTGCTCGGGGACGCACCCTTGGCGAGCAGGCGCGTCATGCCAGGCTGTGGCATGTGAGGGTGATCGGGACTCCGTGGAGATGGACGAGGCAGATGGCTGCAACCGGACTTTGGACTGGCTGGTGCGCTCCCCTGGCCCAGTTACCGTCAGTGTAGATTAATATCCCTGACTCAGTGTCCGTCAGTGTAGCTAAATATCCCTGCCTCAAGTGTCCGTCAGTGTGGCTAATATCCCGGACTCAGTGTTTGTCAGTGTCCGTCAGTGTAGCTAATTTTCCTGACTCAGTGTCAGTCAGTGTAGCTAATATTCCTGACTCAGTGTCCGTCAGTGTTGCTCATCTACCTGTGCCAGGTATGTCTTAGTTGACTCTCACAGAGGATGTTGATGAGAACTCTGCTATTTGTTTGTTTTGTGAACTTGAGTATGCAATGTGTATTGCCTTGAACTAGATGTTTAGAAGGTGTATAAGGCATCTTCTGCTGGTCTGTGTAAAGTATTGGGCTTGGTACCTCCTGATCCTTTCGCACTCCCTAAGGGAGGATTTTGTATCGACTGTAATTTACATCAGTGATATGGTTTCACTTTGAGCAATCTCACACAATTTTTTTTCTTCTCTATTTCTTTTCTCGTTATGATACTCTGGATTTGTCTGGTGTTTAACAGAATTTAAAGGGGGTGTATGTAACAGTGTAAATAATTACTTGTCTTAAATGTTAAATTCCTGTCAAACCTGGGACTGCAACAAAAGGTTCTTTGTGTATTTTATTGTGAAAGTCTACAGCGGAAGTCTACAGCGGAAGTTGGTTTCATACTTAATGCTGGCATTTTGCTTTGTGCTCAGAAGTAAAATGTTGTCACGCTGTGGGTAAGTTGCTGCTCTGTTCGCACAGACATTAAGTATAGTAATAAGTGAAAACTACGGTTCATATGATGTGTAAAATATCAGTATTTGTTGTATAACATGCTTGATTAATGAGGCATCTGTAAAACTAGTAGTTTTGTTGTTTTGTGACGAATTGTTGCCGTAGTTTTGAAGAGTCTTTGGGCTAGCAGCCAACATGTGTGAGGTTGTACTAGCTAGTAACTTTCAGCACGGGGTGCACGTGACCTCTATGCTCATGCCATGCTCCTCTTTTTATTTGTAGTGCGAGCAAGACGAGACTTTTCAATTAATGCACATTGGTTGTGTTGCATTCCATGTTGCAGAATAAAAACCGGTGCAGTACTCCACCCAACCTGTCTTGAGGTCCTGTCATTCAGCAGCAGAAGAAATATAACATAGGTCACACACGCACACACACACACACACACACACACACACACACACACTCACACTCACACTCACACTCACACTCACACTCACACACACACACATACATACATGCATTCTTGTTCACTCAAAACTCAATTGGACAGGGCGACTTTTTTTCTCTTATGTGTTTAGAAATAGAGAACATTAATTCAGCAGGCTGTGCAATCATCTAAGCTTTTCACCACATTCCCCTTACGTGTCTAGACTTTATTTGGAGGAATGAGCAAAATAAGCAAAAAGAGAACAAAGACAGGAGTAAATATTGTATGTGTATTCTGAAGCTGTAGGCCATAACATTTGCATTATCTATTTAATGTGGAAAAGTAGTGAGTCAGAAAATGTTCTTTTTTTTTGGGGGGGGGGTGAACGGAAAAGAAAGGGGAAAGATGTGTTGACTCTTATCGGAGTAATTAAGTGTGCTCAGTCAGTATACGTGGGAGTATGAGTCAACACATTTTTTGTGCCTCCAAAACAGCTCGTTTTCCAAAACACCTGCTTGTTGACTGATGAGGTCTTTTGTAGCAGTGTGGAGGGCTTTCCCCAGCATCATATATTGGACCACTCATCCACTCCACAGCCAGTTCTACCAGGAGAATGATTTCCACTGATGATTGTTGAGGCCTCGATCATTATGGTTCTGATAGTAAACACTGTCTGTTGAAAAAAAAACACCCCAAAGCCTAATTCTGCATTGTGTCGGATAAGGCCATAGATAGGCCCTGGGACAAGGAGTTAGGCTACTATTGTTACGGTAATGCTCTTGACTTATTTGGTGTCATAAGATGCCATTAAAAGTAGTCTATAAATGTTACTGTAGTTTTTGGACTTACATGCACTAAAATAAATCACTGGGTCATGACTAATAATTAACCAAATTTGGGTGAATATTGTACCAATACAACAATGTTTACTAACCGAATACCCAAGCGTAGTTTTTGAGTGAGTGTTTCTGTGTGTGTGTGTGTGTGTGTGTGTGTGTGTGTGTGTGTGTGTGTGTGTGTGTGTGTGTGTGTGTGTGTGTGTGTTTTGTTTTAATAAAGAATTTAAAAAAAAAATCCATGTTGTTTGAAAAAAGCAATGCATTGTGGGGGCGGTTGAGTAGGAAAAGTAACCTATCAATCCATACCAACTATCTATGATCCATACACACAATCTTTCCGGAGGTAAGTACTCATCCGGGCATTTCTCATCTACACAAACTCGCACACACAACCACAACATACTCAAATTGACATTAAAATGAGTATGAGTAGGACGTTGGTAGGGCTTTTTGAACACAGCCTTACTATCTGTCAGGGATTGGCGCATGCAACCTTTTTGCTCTTCTTGCATGTCATGAAAATCCGTTTGGAGTAATTTATCAACTAAAGAAGGACGACGTCCAAATGGCAGCACGTTTATGGATTAACATGCACCATGACTGGATTGTTTATCTCTGTCTGCTTTTCTTCTCTTTTTTTTGTAGTGGGTCTGACTTTAATGTGCCGATAGAGGGCGCTAGTTAAGCAAGGATGAAGCCACTGCTGGAATTTAAGGCAGCCCCGTGTGTGAGAAAGATGCAGCTGCCGAGACTGGCTGCCTCTCTTCCGCCTCCTTCTCCTCTAACCTCCCTCTCTCCCTCGCTCACTCTTCACTCACTCACTCACTCATGACACGCATTCACTGTACACTTGCAGACACAGCGCCGACATGTCCTTATGTTAAATGACATCCCCGAAACCAAGTTATTAAAGGAGGGTGTACTCAGACAGGACTCAAGACAATATTCTCAAGTTACCGACCTTACACAGTTCGCTTTAGAAAATATCAGTTTGATCATGGGCATGAATAAGGACCGTCAGAATCACACGAACGTACCCACTCATGCGCTCTTCTACACGGGGAGTTTGGGGTTTGACAGTGGCCGAAAAAAAAGAAACCAATGTTTAAGATCGTCTGAAGAACACAGGACGAGGAGGAGAGGGAGGAGGAGGAGGAGGGAGGGAGGAGGAGGAGAGGATTTCTCTCTTTATTTTCTCGCTTTGCCGCAAATGAATTCATAGCCACTGTGTGTCTCGGATTACTGGATTCTGAGTGTGGACTGAACAAGCACGAAAAGGCGAGAGAAGACACCGAGCACGCTGCGCCGGAGAGCAAGAGCACAGCCACTGACGACCACACACATTCATATTAGTAACCACAGGGAAAACACAGCACTGCGCACACACACAAACACACACACCGCATACACAGCCAGCCCCTGTCCTGTCCTGCAGTGGCTGTGTGTGTGTTGTGTGTGTGTGTGGCAAACTGCTACTGGACAGACATGTGAAACACTTTCACATTATGAACTAATAAGACGGATAACTTATGGCAACCTAGGGAATGCGTAAACGTTGCTGTGAACGGTGCGGTTCTTTTTTATTGTCACAATCTATCGCAGCAAAGCCAAAATCCCATTACGCGGAATCTTCAGGGAAAATACAAATAACCGTCTCCATGTCTATTATAAAGTACACATAGACATAAAGTAGATGTGTTTCCCCAATGGCATCACACGTCATTTCGCCCACTGCGCTCACTAAAAGTGAAAAAAAAAATCAAATAAAGAAACTATATTGTAATGCATCACTCTCCTCTGTCCCCTTCTTGTCCAAGTACTGTGCTGCCGTCTGGACCGAGCGATCAAGATCAAGTCCGACCCTGATTACGTGCGCTGCTGTGGGGAGAAGAGAGAGAGAGGGGAGGGGAGAGAGAGCGAGAGAGAGAGAGAGAGAGAGAGAGGAGGAAGGGAGACTGCAATATCATTTGTGAATCCCTCTCACAGTGCTGCAGATAGGGGCTGCCAACACATGCGTCTGCAGGTAAAGGGAACAGGCTGGATACGCTGGACACACTGAGAAAATTCAACCAACTGGTTCCTAAAACTGCGTCGGATATAGCCTAACCCCCTTTATGGGCATTTTTATTCCGTTTCAAAGACAACCTTGAATTTTTCCCGAAGGTTGTGTATTGTGGACTTGGCTTGCAAAAAAAAGAAAAGAGGAGAGAGAACTATATACTGCCTGCTAGCTGCAAGTGATTTGGGAAGGCAAGCGAGCAGCAGATAAGTAAAGGCAACCGGACAGGTCATTTTTACGACATATTCAACATCCTCCATCCAGATCGGAGAGTTGACAAGGCGGCGCGCTGGCCAACGCTGTTGCCGTATGATGAGTTTGGAAAACTGCGCGGGATCCTCTGATATATGTGGACTTCATCGTCACCGGGCTGAGGAATATTACAGCCTCACCCCCCCCCCCCCCCCCCAAAAAAAAATGAGATTTTGACCACAAACTGAGTGAGTAAAACGACGGGATATGGAATGAATTTAACTTTCTGGCTGATATGATGCTCGGACACATTTTGGCTTTACGCGCATGAAATTCGAATATATTTTTTTGGCACCACCCGGAACCTCTGTGGTGTATTTTTTTTAAAGCACCATTGCGTTTCTAAACAAGAAAATATCAACTAAAATCCCGGCAGAGGAGAGGCAAAAGCCCGTGCACTTGCTGCTTTTCACTGCAGCAGGAGCATATAGCGAGTGGTCCGGAGGATGAAGTCTTACGCATCCCGCAACAGAGGGCTGTGCTCTTAATGAATACGACATTTCTTTCACATAATCGGACTCTCCTACAGTCATTCAATTCTTTTTTCCATTTTTTTTTCCTTTTTCAAATCTAAGTGGACATTATTTTTCAGGGGAGAACAATGAGGACTACTGGCGCAGTGGACTATTTGTACTATTGCGTGCTCATCCTGCAGCTCGTGCATCAGCCCGCTGCCAAGCAAGTGCTTCGGTACCGTCTGGCCGAGGAGGGACCCGCCGATGTCAGAGTAGGGAACGTAGCCGGCGACCTGGGCATCGTTGCCGGCTCCGGCGAGGTGACATTCACGCTAGAATCGGGCTCCGATTTTTTCAAAATAGACAACATCACAGGTGAGCTCACCACCAACGAAAGGCGCATAGACCGTGAAAAATTGCAGCAGTGCCAAATGATATTTGACGAGAACGAGTGTTTTATAGATTTTGAAGTGTCAGTCATTGGACCGGCCCAGAGTTGGGTCGACCTGTTCGAGGGGAAAGTCATCATATTAGATATAAATGACAACACCCCGTCTTTCCCTTCCCCTGTCCTGACACTGTCCGTGGAGGAGAACAGACCCATTGGAACCCTTTATCTGCTGCCCACAGCCACAGACAGAGATTTCGGTAGAAATGGAATAGAGAGATATGAGCTCATCCAGGACAACGGGGAGAACTCGAGGCGCCCGGGCTCCTCGGTGACTCATTCTCGGGGAAGAGGAGATTTGAGGAAGGCGCGAGCCGGAGCAGCGTCTTTGAACTGCAAGTTGCTGACACCACTGATGGAGAGAAGCAGCCTCAGCTCATCATTAAAGGGGCCCTCGATAGGGAACAGAGAGACTCCTATGAGCTCACACTGCGCGTGAGGGACGGAGGTGATCCCCCTCGCTCCTCCCAGGCCATTCTGAGGGTGATGATCACCGATGTGAATGACAACAGCCCTCGGTTTGAGAAGAGTGTTTATGAGGCTGACCTACCAGAGAACAGCTCCCCTGGTGCCCCCATACTGCAGCTGAAGGCGGCTGATGCAGACGTGGGGGTGAATGGTCAAATAGAGTATGTGTTTGGGGCGGCCACAGAGTCAGTGAGGAGGCTACTGAGGCTGGATGAGAGCACGGGGTGGCTGAGTGTGCTGCACCGCATTGACCGTGAGGAAGTGAGCCAGCTGAGGTTCACAGTGATGGCTCGTGACCGGGCCAGCCACCCAAAATGGACAAGGCCACAGTGGTGTTGAACATCAAGGACGAGAACGACAACGTGCCCGCCATTGAGATACGAAAGATAGGACGCATTTTCCTCAGAGATGGGATAGCCAACGTGGCCGAAGACGTGGTGGTGGACACGCCCATCGCCTTGGTCCAAGTGTCGGACCGCGACCAGGGGGAAAATGGCATCGTCACCTGCACAGTCGTGGGGGATGTGCCCTTCCAGCTCAAGCCGGCCAGCGAGATGGAGGGCGAGCAGAACAAGAAGAAATATTTCCTCCACACGTCTGCACCTCTGGACTACGAGGCCACGCAGGAATACAATGTGGTCATAGTGGCCGTGGACTCTGGGAGCCCCAGTCTGGCGAGTAACAACTCCCTCATCGTCAAGGTGGGAGACACCAATGACAACCCTCCCATCTTCAGCCAGAATGTCGTCCACGTGTCGTTTGCAGAGAACAATGCCCCCGGCGAGAGGGTGACAACGGTGACAGCCATAGACGCAGATAGTGGGAAGAACGCTGAACTAGCCTATTCCCTGGACTCGTCAGTGAATGGGATTTTCTCCATCGACGCAGACAGCGGAGACATCCGGGTAAACACCATTCTGGATAGAGAACAAACGGAGCGCTACGAATTCAAAGTGATAGCCAAAGATAAGGGGATAAACACCCTGCAGGGCTCCGCAACAGTGGTTGTCCTCGTGGCCGACAAGAACGACAACGAGCCAAAGTTCATGCAGGACGTTTTCACTTTCTATCTCAAAGAAAACCTGGAGCCCAACAGCCCGGTTGGCATGGTCACGGTCATTGACGCAGACAAAGGCCAAAATGCAGAGATGAGTCTCTTCATCGAGGAAGAGGAGGAGATCTTTTCCATAGAAAATGACACCGGGACTATCTTCTCCACCCTGTCCTTCGACCGAGAGCAGAAGACCACGTACACGTTCCGCGTTTAAGGCTGTGGACGGCGGTGACCCCCCCAGGTCCGCCACTGCAACCGTGTCCCTCTTTGTCATGGACGAAAACGACAAGCACCCACGGTCACTTTCCCAATCAACAGCTCCTACACCCTGCTGCCTCCTTCCAGCAACATCAGAACGGTGGTCAGACGGTGATAGCCACTGACACCGACACTGGCCTCAACGCGGACCTGAACTACAGCATCGTCGGGGGGAACCCCTTCAGACTCTTTGAGATCGACGGGGGCACCGGGGTCATCTCGCTGGTGGGGAAGCTGGAGCTGAAGCACTACGGCCTCCACAGACTGGTGGTCAGGGTGAACGACGGCGGGCTGCCCTCACAGAGCACCACCACGCTGGTCCACGTGTACGTCAACGAGACCCTCTCCAACTCCACGGTGGTGGAGGCCCAGGTGGCCAAGAGCCTGAGCACGTCGCTCAACACCAACATCGCCGGCGACCCCAACTACGACCTGAGCAAGCAGCGGCTGAGCATCGTGATCGGGGTGGTGTCGGGCATCATGACGGTCATCCTCATCATCCTGGTGGTGGTCATGGCGCGCTACTGCCGGCCCAAGGGCAAGAACGGCTACGAGGCGGGCAAGAAGGACCACGAGGACTTCTTCACGCCGCAGCAGCACGACAAGTCCAAGAAGCCCAAGAAGGACAAGCGGAAGCAGAAGTCCAAGCAGCCGCTCTACAGCAGCATCGTGACGGTGGAGGCCTCCAAGCCCAACGGCCAGCGCTACGACGGGGTCAACGAGAAGCTGTCGGACAGCCCGGGCATGGGCCGCTACCGGTCGGTCAACGGAGGCCCCGGGAGCCCCGACCTGGCCCGCCACTACAAGTCCAGTTCCCCGCTGCCCACCGTCCAGCTGCACCCGCAGTCGCCCACCGCCGGTAAAAAGCACCAGGCGGTTCAGGACCTGCCCCCGGCCAACACCTTCGTTGGCACCGGAGATAACATTTCCCTGGGATCCGACCACTGCTCCGAATACAGCAGTCAAACGATCAACAAGTACAACAAACAGGTAAGAAGAAAATCCATGTACTAACCCACACACCCCCCTCTCCTCCTCCTCCCTCCCTCCCTCCACCACTCTTAAATGTCTTCTTGTTTCTCCTCTTAAGTGTTCTCTCGTACCCATAATGCTTTCTGACAGGGCTAGTCTCAGTAGTCGTATTGCCTTTATGGTGCTAATGTGTGTCAAGTTAGCGCTATTGATCTGTTTTGGTTTGGAGTGCCATTCACCTGTACTATTGAAAGGGAAGAGAACAGGTTTAGATTAGCTCACAAAGAATGGGGGACCAATCAAGCAAACATGTCCAACTTTTTTCCACTTTTATCACTGCGTGTGTTGAGGCAGCCCTTTTTTTTCCACCGGGGGTTGTCACAACTGCTAACCTTGGCAATTATGTGTCAGAGAGTTGTGGACAGCTCACATAAGGTTTTGGTTGTGCCAGATATTCTATCCCAGAGTGTGTGGAGGCTGCAATCCCCCTTAGCCAAGTCAAGCCCTGCCCTGCCCCTCGGTCTGCGACAAAGCTGCCTTGTCTTCTTGTGAAAGAGAGGGGAGGGGAAAAAAAAACACAAAAGAGGATAAGAAGGAAAGGTAGATGTTGGGTGAAAAGCAGCACACAAACATGCCTTTGTTAGGTGTCTGACTCAGTTTTACAATCTTGGTAGCTTAAATAGGAACATCTGGCCAAGGGGTCATATTAACATTCTTGTGCACTTGTCTGTGGTCTGCCTCGATTCATTGACCAAGCAGCAGTGAAATTGGACATTTTCATACACATCACCTCCCATAGGGGTGCCTTCCTTTGCCTCCATATCTTTTTCCTCATATATAAATGTCTGGCGTCTTCTCTATCTGCTTTCCCTCTCCCTCTACTCTCATTCACCCTCCCTGCTAGTCGTACATCCCTTATGTTTTAGTTTTTTTTTCTCTCTCTCGGTAACACCTTTCTTCCATTTGCGGTGCTAAAAACAGTGTAGGTGGCGTGATGTGATGTGATATTCAAATCCCTAGGAAATGTGGGGGCGCTTTCATCAGTTCGACTTTTATACTTTTTTTTTTTTTGGGGGCTGTTATGTGCAACGTTGTGTGCAACAGCGGCGAGAGACTAATTCAACATATAATGAAATCAGGTGATTTGCATTTTTCAGAAGAAAAAAAAAAGAACTCTAGCTATTGTTTTTTGCATGTTTTTCTGCGGCGGTGTAATGAATTATTGATCTTGCTTTTACTCGGTGTCAGCATCACTCCTTTAGAATTCTGCAGTGTTGTTCTGTCTTAGAACACAGCTGGATTGCTTCCTTTTATCTTCCATTTTTCTCTTTTTTGGGTTTTTCTCTCTTTGGGTCTACTTTTTTAGAGTCTATTCCCCACTGTTGCTCTTACCCCTCTCACACTCTCCTTTGGCCCTGTGCAGTGTGTGTATCTTTGGATGCTTTGCACCCACTCGCTCTGCCTTTCCCTCCGCACTCCTTCTCTCTGTTTTATTCTTTTCTTCCCCATAGCCTGTGCCTCCTCACCCCCCCCCCCCTAACAATGCTGCTCTCTGCTTGGCCTTTTTCCTCATGCAGTGGCTTCTTTTTAAATCTCCACTCTCATCTCTCTACATCCCTTCTTGCTACCTCTCCTCTCAAATCATTTCACCCCCCTCTCCTTCCATCCCTCCTCTCCCCCCCCCCTGCTCTGTCTCTAACAGCTTCTAATATGGTGTATTCACTGAGCTGCTTCCCAGAGTGTGAGGAGTGCTGTTGCGTTTGGATGTCTCCTGCATAATTAAAAGGGCACTCTATTTGCTGCTGCGGCAGCCGCATGTATTGTATGTCACTATGCTCCACTTAAATAATTATTTATTTACTCTCTACGTTAATGCTGTGGTATCTTTTATGAACTGTTAGTTTGATCGAAAACGGTGTCGTGGACAAAGCCCTAATGCACAAAGGGTATTTTTCCTGTGATTCTTGGGCACTTATATGGAGGCTTGAGATTGTAATAGAATAGTAAAGTGTTCAGTGGTCTACTGGGCAGTATTATCCATGTTTATTGTGTGGTGTAGCCTGTTGTGTTTTTTATAATACAATAACTAGCAGGTATTCAAATTGCCTCTTTATATCCCATGGGCTCAGTAAATACTCACTGTGGATAACCCTGTTGGGCTGAATTGGATGTAATTTAATGGCTGCACTAGAGAGCTAATTGGAGGAAAGGTGTGTGTTCACATGCTCCAGTTATGGCATTACTGTATACAGTAGTGGAGCGGTCATGGTCTTGCTTTAAGTGAAGCTGCATTTAAAAATATTGTCACTTTATAACAGCAACAAATTGTGCGAGATCTGTTCATTTTCAAACTTTAATATATGTCATACTTTTTTTGGAAAATGAAGTATATGATTCAGCAAAGTGTTTTATATCTAATGTTGACCTTTTTCACATTTGCTCACAAATGAGGTTGACAAGTAATGATCATGGATTTATTTTGTGTGACAAAATGCACGTACATATGCCCTCACCCACAAGCCCTTCTCTTTTACCATTCCCTCTCTTTTTGGCCTGTCTGTGGGTTAGAGATAGAGGCAGGCAGAAGAAAGGAGGCCCTGTTAACCGCGCAGAGAAAGAGCCTACAGTGTTCCACAGGGGATTTGGGGTAGGGTGGAAAAGATACAAGAAGAGAGAGAGAGAGAGAGAGAGAGAGAGAGAGAGAGAGACGGGGAAGGTCCAGAGAATAGGGGCTGACCATATAGGCTGTAATCTGGGAGGTATCACGTTGCTTCTCCCTCTCTTCCCCTCCTACCTTAATCTTAGCGATAACGGCCACAGGTAACCAGGCAACTGAGAGGGGGGGGGGGGGAGTTTATCAGCGAGGCGATGCCGTTTCTTTTTAAGCCCATCAGACATTTTAAACAGTCATTAAGCCTGAGCTAACTGGGAGGGAGAAAGCCAGCGCGTCAACCCAGCAGCTGTCGAGGGCTGCAACAGGAGGCAAACCCCATCGATGGCAGTTATTCATTCTTTTAACAGTTGTATATTCAAATGGTTGTTGCTGTGTGTGTCTATGTGTCGCTACATTATACTCAGTCTATCAGCTCCTTTACATACCTGGGTCCAGTTCTTATGGGGTTAGGTTAGTGCGAGACACTTAACACAGAACACTTAACTTTATTACCTTTGGCACGTGGCCCTTTCGCTGCGTATCTATCCAAGTGCCAGAGAATAATGCTGCTGTCCAAAACCTAAATGCAGCGAGGGAATTAAATCACTTAGCCGTTGAATTAGCACAAGCCATCAGCCTTTTTTTTTTGTTTTATCATTGCACTTCAAAGGGCCAGCCGTGCCCAGGTGCATCACTTTTAATCAGTGGTGATCCGCAGCAGCTTGTATGCTGCGCTCTCCCAGCGTTAGCCCCCTCAGGGCAGGCAAAAGGCCCGGGCCCTCACACTCACAAATGCCTCGGGGCTGAGCATGACTGGACGTTGGCCTTAAACACCCCCCCTCCCCCTCCCCCCTTACAGTATCCACCTCCAGTACTCTGGACAGCTGCTCCTCCTTGCATTTCTGCCTTGTAGCTGCAAACCACCTGCAACACAAGCCGAGTACATACAGCCGTCCAAATGCCGTATTTGCATATAGGGCAAATCTTCACCCTGACCAACAATATCACCATGCAAATGGATGGGGGATGGGGGGGGGGGGGGGGTAACCTCAATGGTGTTTGTAGCCAAAACACAGGAAGTGAATCCACCCCCCCCCCCCCAGGGCAAATCAGGAAACCAATATGGAAATGCAGTGTTTTGCCTCTGGGCTCATTTGTTTTTTTTGTTACCTGCAGAATGTAGCTGCCTAAACACCTATTGAAAGCCACACAACTGACCTTAAAATGAAACTGTCAAAGCCCTCTCTAGTGAGCCCTTCAATTTCAGATGTCTTCAGTTTTTAGATGTGCATAGTATTAAGCACCTCGGCGATATTTTCCGTAACACCTTTTGAGTATTTTTGCGGTCGGCAGTGATTGCCACTTGCAGCTTTGCAGTGCACCAAACTCCCCCGACGGGCTCTCACACGATCTTATCCGTGTGGGTTGTTGGTGTGTGGGTGCAGTCAGTCAGTCCCTCATTGAGCTCAATAAGGTAATTACTTGATAAGAGGTTCCACAGGAGCAGCTTTAACATGTTTGTACCCCCCCCCCCCCCTACACACACACACACACACACACACACTCTGTGGTTTTCAATTTGACTAGAATTCAGGATAAGACCACCTATTTTGTACTAATACCTTTGTGCACGGAGCTGGTTTGTTTATTGCCCCATTATTATGAGTGCCTGTCCTTTAGTGTGTGTCTCTTCGTACCGCCGACTGTGGCTAATTTGATCAAAAATACTTTTGGATCTATTACGACTTAATTCAATCCCATGGCCGCTCTGGCTTTTTTTGTTGTTTATGTTCGGAAAAGGGAAAATGGAAGGGGTGTTTAAAGCCTCGGCGTAATACTCGTGAAATTGCGGCGGGCAGCATTTTCTGCTGCCATTTGGTTTGGTGATTTGAATGCCTCACGCTCCGAGGCAATTACTAATCTAAGGATTAGACTTACCTGATACGCTAGCAGAAGCGCGGGGACTGAAGAGAGTGAGAGAGAGGGAAGAGTTGGAGAGATTGCTATAGCTGTGTCGCTATGGTTTCTGCTATATAACTATGCATGGTATATTATATTACAGAGAGGACCCCCCCCCCCCCCCAAACACACACACACACACACACAATCTTTCTCTACCTACTAATCGAGGAAACCATGAAAAGTGTTCTATTTTCATTTCATTTCACTTAAAAAAAGAAAATACTCATGATCGGAGAGCGCCCTACCTCATCACAACATGTTTCTGCCAAAATACAGATGGAAGGGGGCAGGGGGTTGGGGGGGGGGGGCACCAAACATTCAAGAGATATAAGCGCCATCATGCCACCTTGATTACTCTCCACGCTGCTGATTGTAAGTGGCAGTGTGTCGGGGGATACCACCTTCTTCACGTACTCCTTCCTTTCAAGTTTGCCGTCATTCCAAAAAATGGAATTTAATTTCATACTCAGCAGCGATCACATTAGATGGAGCTCCCCGGGATAAAGCCCATTTCCTTTCTCGTGTGGCCCCTCTCTATCCCCATATACTTAGTGCACACTTGTTTTGTGCTTTGTTTTGTCACACGGCAATAGTCAGGAGGGAGTTTGTACTGTAAACTCACTTTTTACAAGTTATCCCAATTGGCCTATGCTATGCGATGCTATGTAGCCTTGTGGTTTTTCTCCATAGCTTTCCTCTTATATGGACTGCAGGAGAGCCGGTAGCAGCTAAATGAACACATCACTTAGCTCCATGCTGTACTACCCTTGGGGAAAACATTCTCTTTTGACAGCTGGATCAACAACAGTGGGAACTGTGTTTGTTAGACTAATAAGCAAAACAATAGTCTTTTTTTTAATGCGGTGACATGTGCCTCATCAACATTGTAAACATGGCTGTCAGAGTGGCTCCCAGTAGTAGTGGTGATTTGGATTGGTTGCTGCTTGCAGGGGGGAGAGGTCACTGTCCCCATTGGTTTCCTTTGTGATGATTCAAACAGGTGGCTTTTTGTTGCTGGATTCTCTGATAAGCAAAGTGTTCCATGTGGTGTGTGTGTACGTGTTTGCTCTGTCCGGTCCTAGCTCGCTACACCACGGAAGAAAAACACTGTGATGTGCCCAATGAATCACTGCCTGTCAGTGTTGCTGACATGGGTCCTGGGTGTCAAGGGAACTGCCAGCGTGTGTTGTGTGTGTGTGTGTGGGGGGGGGGGGGGTGTATGTTGTCACGCACGGCCTTCGTTAAAATGAGAACTAGTTCCACAGGATCCAGGCACGTTGATCCATAATTTACCCTTAAGTGCCACCTTTAGCTGGGGCATGCTGGCTGCAGACGCACCTCACTGCAGAGTCCACTGCTTTATTAAGCCCAGCTGACAGGTGGAGGAAAAAGGACACTTTAACTGACATGTCTCCAAGACGGATAGAGTAACCATGCTCTAGACTTAGTGAGACGATGGATCGCTGGGTGTTGACAGGTGAAAAGCTAACAAGTCCAACAGTGTAATTGAAGCGTGTTTAATAGGTAACCTTCACCCTGGGTTCAGGTTCACATCGATTTTTTTTATATTATATATACACTTATAGTATACAGTATATTTGACCTTCCCCCTTTTGTATTAAGAACCTGCTAGAATATTAAGGCTCACTGAGATCTCCTGACAGCGTAAGACTTAAGAATTGTCCGGGATAAATAATGCATTGGAAAGCTTTGCAATTATTTTGTTCTTGTCCAAAGGATATGGCTTTTTTTATGAACAGGCTGCAGTCATATATATTTGCTAAGCGGCATGGAGTATAATGGATATGGCTTGGGAACTTGGGAAGGGGTTTGGAATAGGACAGCTTGACTGCCTCTATTAGCCCTGTTTTGGGGCGGCTCCCACCATGTGGCCCCCCAAATGAGATTATATGTGTATGAAACAGGAGGTGGAGCTCTCACCCACCATCCATCAAAGCCTGGGGGGACCTGTGTCAAGGTTTGTGCACGTGTACTCAGCGGGTAACGCACACGCTGTGTGTAGAAGGTTTGTGATAGAGTGTGGGTGTACAGTTGTTGTGTGTGTGTGTTGTGTGTGTTGTGTGTGTGTGTGAAGTGAACCCTGTGAGGGCTAGAGAGCAGCGTAAACTTGGTAGCCTCTCCATCATCTGCACGCCAGGCACACGCACAGCGACATGCCTGAGAGGGTTTCAATATCCTGTGTGTGTGTGGTGTGTGTGTGTGTTAGAGCCAGTGCTGCTGTGTTTACCCACGGAATGCAGCTCATTCGATTTGTATGTGAGTCTGGTTATTACCAATGCTCTCGACACACATGTGTACGGCAGGCAGATGGAGCCCTGAAGGCAAGAGCAATGCTTTACCTTTTATAACCGTTGTAAACACTGGACAGGAGAGAGGATCAGTGAGGGCGGATGATGTGATGCCCCCTCTCCCCTGACACTAACCCAGGCATGGTGCCCTGCAGCAAGGCTAGAGCTATGGCAAGAGCTAGCCATTTGGACGCTGCTGTAGTTATTTTTCTAATTCAACCCTATGCACGCAGCACCTGTATTAAACTCTGTCGGTGTACTGTATGTAGAAAAAGCAGGAGACCAAGCCTTTCAATTACATTTTTTCTTCCTTGGTGTGTGTGTGTGTGTGGGTGTGGTTGTGTGTGTGTGCTGGTGCATGTGTGTTTGGTGTTGTGTTTTTCTTCTGCTTCTTCTGATGAGCTGTATACAGCACAGTGTGATTTGGTTTCTATGTGACTGAGGTGACAGCCTTGGCATAGTTTGAGATCACAACAGGGCAGATGTGTAGGGGGTCCATAGACATTTCCACACAACATTGATATATTGAGTTTTCTCTCAATACAGGATTTAGTGTCATATGGATATACTCTATACATACTGTATATATAGAGAGAGAGCAGAGAGATTGCAAAGGTCATCATATTATGAGCTGAATGAATTACTCAAGCAGTCAGTTAGGTGATCAATGGAGAATCTGTCTTTTATCAAGCTGAAATGTCAAAGATTTGCTGATGTCTGCTCCTGAAATGTTAAGATTGAATGCTTTCATTGTCATGATAGGAAAATGTATATACAGTATTTGGTTTAAGGGCCGTTTGGTGGGCAAAAGCATAAGGCTCTGGGAAATTATTATGGACACTTTTTTACCAATGAAAATAGTTGCACCTCGCTCTATTGAAGGCGGACATCGCTTGTTGTCAAATTCACTTTTCGTCAAAATTGGTGAATATTTCCTTAAGATCCGCTACCTGTACCAAACTGTATACTAAGTGCCGAAAGGAAAAACACACATTCTCCAGAATCACTGACTCCTCCTTTAGTACTGTGCTGAACTGAAGCCTATACAAAAACAACTAAGTCATCACACCTTGCTCTGGGATACATGGGTGGCATATTTCCCTCCTTTTGAAGTAAAAAAGTATGGATTTAAGATTAAAAAGTACTACAAAAAGTGTTGTTCCACAGCAGAGCACTGTTTGTTCTGCCAGGATAAAGTGTGTGTATAGTGTCTGATCCATACTGCATAGTACTCCCGGAAGGCTGCCTCCTGTCGCAAACTGCAAAATATATACAGTATATACAGACTGTAATGATGGCTTCAGTCGGACACATTCTACTGTGGTATTGAGAAGCTCCACACATTTAATATGGTTTGAGGATATTGATTTCACCGCACCTTGCCCTATAGATTGTTTTATTACCTAACTTTGGTTTCACCTTTTTTTACTCATTTTGTCTTCGCAATATCCAAGGAGATAGAAGTCGTCCTCCTACACCCTACATCACCCTCTCTCTCTCTCTCTCTCTCTCTCTCTCTCTCTCTCTCTCTCTCTCTCTATCTCTATCTCTCTGTCTCTCTCTCTCTGTCTCTCCATCTCTCTCTCTGTCTCTCTCTTCTCAGCAACAATGTTCTTATTAACTACAACACATATTCAATCAAACTGCCCCCCAGGCAAAGGACAGCCAGCCACTCTCAGGTTAGAGAAGGAGCGTGGGTGGGTGGGTATAGACTCAGGTAGTGTTTGTTTTGTTGCCTGGGCCTTTTGGGGCCAAGCTGCGGAGGGCTGAGAGATGGCAGATTGTAGGGGGGATTTGTAATCAAGAACTGAGAGACTGGTTCTTTGACACGGTTCATTTACTATGAGTTGGGTGGTTCTAACTCTTAACACTTTGGGGACACAGTAGCCAATTGTAAATGACAGAGTGTGGCTTCAAGCTTGTGAGAAGTGCCTTGATGGGGTGGAGTTGGGGGGGGAGGGAGGTAGCCCACGGAGGCCCGAGTGTTGTTATACGTTTGTTGCTGTTTTTTTTTTTTGATGAGGTCTGGGATTGAGGGAAAAGGCACGGCCATCAATCAAAGTGACATGTCCGGGGCAGCGCTAAAATGATTAGTATAATGGTAAACAAAGCCACAAACAGTCTCCCCCCCAACCCCCCCATTTTACCTCGACTTTTATTTCAATTCGGACTGTGTGCTTAAACAATCTTCACTTGACGTCAGATAGTGTCACATTTAATCTGTCCACAGTTGCATGTTAATAACAAAACCAACCCCAAGCCACTGGGAGCACACAGAGGCAAAGAGAAGTCTATCACACAGTCAATAGCTCTCATGAGTTAGGACTAAACTAGGAGAAGCAGCTTTAAGTTTTTTATGCACAAACTCCCAGAAAACTTGAGGTCTGCTGCAACTCTCAGCTCTCTTGAAATCAAATCTGAAGACGTTTCTGTTTCCTTTTTTTAACCAAATAATTTCTATTTTTAATTGAACTTTGTATTAATCTTGTTGAATATTGCTGTTTTTTTCTCAATGCATTTTCTTTGTTCTGACCATTTCTTCAATGCAATTTTGAATGTTTAATCTTGATGTTGTTGTATGCCCCCTGTGAAGCACTTTAGAATGGCCTTGTGTCTGAATTGTGCTATATAAATAAACTTGCCTTGCCTTGCCTTATGAACTGGTGACGCAAGGTGGGGGAAGCTCACATAGCAACTTTGACGAGCAGCTAAGTGCCTACACAAGGTAGACATTTACGAGTGTGTGTGTCGTAAGCAGAGAACCCCCCCCCCCTCCACCCCCCCCCCCCGGCCCGGTCTTACTTCCCTGTTTAACCACCATCTAGGATTCTGCTGGTGCTGCAGCAGCAAATGTTTGAGCAGTGCAGACTATACTCCCCCCCCCCCCCCCCCCCCCGTGGAGACAGTTTTTGGGTTGACCCGTTTGATGTCGGCCGCAAATGTGCTTAACATGCAAAGCGCTCTTGTCTCTCTTTTTTACACTTCCACTGCACTTTTAAAAGAAAAAAAGATTTACGTCGGGGTGTGTGGTGTGCATGTGTTGGTCTAACTCCTTTTGAATCCCTTTGAATAAGCTGTTTTACTCTCTACAGCAGGCAGCACCCTCTGTGGATTAAGGGGACATGACATGACAATTGGAGACCTTGTAATTTATGTTTAGCGTTATCTGTGTGCCAGCGTGATTCTTGTTTGATCGGCTGAAGGCCCTAGTGCTGGCGAGGGGTCCCTCCGTTCAATTGTCTGAAGCGTATGCCTGTGTTTGCTCAGGGAATCATTGGTGGCTATCCATTGTTACTATGGCAATATACTGTATATACCACCGCACTTGCACACGCCCCTTTAGCTGCAATTTCTCCCATGGCCATTTGCCTGGAGGTTTTTTTAAAAGCTTTTTTAACTGCTCTCTCTCTCTCTCTCTCTCTCTTCTCTCTCTCTCTCTCTCTCTCTCTCTCCTCTCTCTCTCTCTCTCTCTCTCTCTCTCTCTCTCTCTCTCTCTTTGTACCCAGTCATTTAAGACACATCACTGCCAAAGCAGATCTCAGGAGGCTCCTGAAGTAAAAAAAAAAAAGGTCACAGTAGTCTAGCAAGCGTTTTGGCTCTGGGAGTGTAGGACGGAGGCGTGGGAAAAACGTCATGTTCCACCGAAAGTCTTTTGATAAAGCCACCTGGTGCAAGTGAGGGGAGAGCAGCATTTGAAAAGATGAAGGTCCCTCAGCACTAACATTGGCATGAGTTTGCTTCCCTTTACAATGAGGCTCATCTCTTTTCTCTGTGCCCACATACAGCTCCCTTAGGGGACCTGTCATGTACACTGGGCCTTCCCCACTTTGACTCCTTGATTCATGGGATCAAATTAGACAGTGAGAGAACATCACTTGGCTGTGTGATACTTTTGCTCTTTAACTCTAGTATAGCTGCAGTGTTCCAGCTCCACATCCATACTTGGTATATCTACAGTATGCTTTTCTACTGTCTGGCAAATGTGGTATACACTGTGAAGTCAACAAATGTCAACTTCTCAAGCACTTACAGCTACATCAGTTAAACGTTCCTTAATCATTCTTAGCGCTATTTATTTTTATTTTTATTTTTTTATTAAATGAGAAGGTTGTATCCCAAATCTATCCTGTAACAACTGTGGACTACACAATGTTCTGGCTTCATTCAACAGCTATATTTTTGATCTATAAAGTGATGCAAATGTCGCTCATAATGAGGACGATATTATCCATAAGTTCCATTTTTGTTTTACCCTATTCATCTGCAGTGTCTCACCTTAAAGGAATACTTCACCCATATTGAACCGGCGTTCTATCATTATAAAATCACTATTATAATATAATGAATTAGGTTTTTTCCCTTAGTCTTCCCTTGGCCCAGCTGTCCTGTTAATCCTGACCCTTACTGTGATGTCACAAGAAGGAAAATGTAGGGTTAGACAGTGAGACCATAAAACACTCTTTCTGCCTTTTCTCAGGCTAGGATGAACCGATTTAATTTTTTTTGCACATATATACTACATAGGATCTCCGAGTTCAATACACCTTCATATTCCAACCGGTGAAGTAGGTCTTTAAGAGAGTTTAGAAATACAATATGTGCACTGTAATCCGCAAGTCAGGAGCAGATGAGCAAGCTTGATGTGACAACAGCAAAAAGCATTCGAAGAGATCTTTAAGTCCCACAAAGCGTTTCCCCCCTTTTGAGAGGGAGACAAGGTCAGGTACATTATTAATGATGCGCCATGTCTAGTGTTTTAAAACACACCACTAGTATCAAATATGAATCTCTCTGAGACAGATTGAACGCGTCCTCTGTATTTCGACTGAATAGCAATGGATTGAGTGGAGTCAAGGATCAAATAGGAAGGGGAGAGTTTGAATGAATACTGTTTGCATTCCTGTGGACTCCTAAGGACTTAACAACCAGATGACCAAGTGTGTCTATGTGAGTGTATAGGTGTGTGAAGCACCAGTGGTATGCAGGCAACTCATCGCAGCTTTGACATAGCTTGAAATGACAGGAATGAAGTGTGTGCGTGTGTGTGTGTGTGTTTGTGTGTGTGTGTGTGTGTTTGTGTGTTTGTGTGTGTGAGTAGGCTGGTATTACTCATATTGTGGGGACATTTTCCTGAGTACACAGTGATATTGGGGGGGCGTATACATTTCTTTCAGTCCCTGTGATGTAATAATTATTATTATTAGGGTGAAGTCTTGCTTTAAGGTAAGGGTAGACATGAGGTAGGTTTAGGTTAACGTTATAGGGTTAAGGTTAGGCAAGTATTGGTTATGTTTAGGACAAGTCTCCAGGAAATGAATGTAAGTCTAAGTAATGCCTTTGAAAGTTATGAAAGACAAACCTGTGTGTGTGTGTGTGTGTGTGTGTGGTGTGTGTGTGTGTGTGTTTATGCGTATGTGCGTGTGTGTGTGTGTGTGTGTGTGTGTGTGTGTGTGTGTGTGTGTGTGTGTGTGCTTTCCCACAGTCTTCACCTGAATGTGACACAAACAGCTGTATAGGATTTCAGGTGTCACGTTCGACAGGCGATATGAATTTTTCAACCTTTTTTTAATCAAAAGATGAAATATTAACCTTGCGTATGGTCTTCGTACGGCATACGTGGCCCAGGCATCAGTGGAACAAGCCTGGGGAATATCAGTTCAAAGACATAAATTCCCCCACATTGGTGTGTGTGAAGCAGGACAGGCTCTTTTTTGCCTTTAAGGAACACACTGTGGCTCCTGTTTGATTACTAGCCTCAGCGCCTCTGTAGACTTTGTGTCAAAGCTCATAATGAACACCGTGGGCAGTGAGTGGTGTGAACCTCTGTGTGTGTGTGTGTGTGTGTGTGTGTGTGTGTGTGTGTGTGTGTGTGTGTGTGTGTGTGTGTGTGTGTGTGTGTGTGTGTGTGTGTGTGTGTGTGTGTGTGTGGTGTGTGTGTGTGTGTGTGTGGTGTGTGTGTTGTGTGTGTGCGTGTGTGCGTGTGTGGTGTGTGTGTGTGTGTGTGTGTGTGTGTGGTGTCCATGTTCCTCGGGTGTCTACCACACTAACACACTCACTCCTGACTGGATTTTATAGCTGCCTGCCATGGCCTGGTAGTGTGTTTTCACGGCTTAGCGCTGCGGCT
This sequence comes from Ammodytes dubius, assembly GCA_026122265.1. Classification (NCBI taxonomy): domain Eukaryota; kingdom Metazoa; phylum Chordata; class Actinopteri; order Uranoscopiformes; family Ammodytidae; genus Ammodytes; species Ammodytes dubius. Next base: position 7,317,440 of record CM047527.1, read on the forward strand.
AGCTCTCTGGCCAACCAGTGTCGTTTTTTTTTTTTATTATTAACAGCCAGAGGAGGGGTGTGTGTATGCAGGTTGAGTCTGAGGTAGACAGAGGTAAAAAAAAAAAGAATATTTTTTTTTGTGGATTACCAAACAACTCTTCCACTGTCCACAACTGACAAATGCGATGTGTGCAATCCCCCCCCCCCACCCCCTTCCCCTCCTCTGTATTGCATTGCCATCGCCCGCTTATTCACACAAGTCATATATTTTTCCAGCCGTAGGTGTGATTTTTCAACGCCCCCGTGAAAAATAGGCTACACTGATATTGTGCTGTCAAAATGAAGGTGCGAGAAGGAGGGAAAGAAAGAAAGAAAAACTACTCACTTGTCTCTTTCACGGTTAATGTTCGTCGCCTATGTGCGGGAGAGTGATGCATTATGGGACGGGGGTGTAGTGGCATGGGGGGGGGGGGGGGGGGGGGGGGCGACACTGCCTTGTGTGTTTACCTGGCGTCAGCACAATGACAACAACAATAGCGACATCCACCCCCTCCCTCCCTCCCTCCCCCCCTTTTGTGTTGTGTTGCTCAGGGTTGTTAAGGCTGAGCAAAAAAAGAATAAAGACACGCTGTCAGGTTTGAAAAATTGTCAAGCAGTGTGTTCGCTGGAAGGCTTTTTTCCTCCGGGGCGCACTGATACCTTTTGGAAATCATGTGTGTGGATGCAGAGGAGTGTGAATGAGAAAAAAATTAGCTAGTGTGATCCTGCCATGTTGCTTCTCGGTGGAATGCAATATATATCTCTCTCTCTCTCTCTTTCTATCTCTCTCTCTCTCCGTCTCTCTCTCTCTCTCTCCCTCTTCCTCTCTCCATCTCTCTCTCTCTCTCTCTCTCTCTCTCCCTCCCTCCGCTTGCTGTCATCGTCATCAACTACCCCTCAAAGCTATAGTTTTTCTCTCTCTGTTCTAACACTTTGGTTTTCTCATGTCTAAACCTCCTCCATCCCTCTCTCTCTCTCTCTCTCCATCTCTCTCTCTTCCCCTCCCTCATGTCTAAACCACCTCCTCATCCATCCTTCTCTCTCTCTCTTTCTCATTCTCACACTCCCTCCTCTGTTCTTCCGGCTTAACTGGACATGGCTATTTAAGGCTTATAGGATCCATAAAAACCCTGCCTTAGGTGTGTCTTGTGCTTTTGTTACCTTCCCCACCAAAACGGTGCAAAAGGACTGTGCACATTGTTAGCTGTTGATCCTTTGGCTGACACAGGAGACTGTTGCTGTGTGAGTTTTAGCTGTGGACTCTAAAGCCTATAGGTGGAGCCCCCATTAGTGACCCATCATCAGCTTAGCAGTGTAGCAGTAGCTGCCACTTAGCACTATAGTGGATGGACATTCTTGGGATACCTGCTGTCAGGGGAGGACCCAACCCCTTGCAAGGGCCGTGGGCATATAGAAAGCTTTTAACGCTCACACACACAGACTCACAAACATGCTCTGAGAACAATATAAGTAAACAAAAAAATACACCATTTTTGGCGACTAGTGTTTTTTAATGCGCAAAGGCACAAATCGCTGGACTTTTTTTTCCTCGTTCCTGCTTTTTGGCTTTCCGTCCATTCTGTTTTCATTGGCTGCAGTATGTGCATAAGCTCTGTAAGCTACTTAACACAACAAAACAAAAGAAGCGTGGAAGTATACAAGGCGCGTTGTGTGTGTGTGTGTGTGTGTGTGTGTTGTGTGTGTTGTGTGTGTGTTGTGTGTGTGTGTGGTGGTGTGTGGTACGAGAAGTTGTTTGAAACAATTAGTTATTTTTGTTGTCTTTCTGTAATAAATGGAGTATTTTTTTTACTGTGACACATATCAAAAGCATGCTGGCAGTGTGATCCCTCCTGCACACCATCTGTCCCAGTTTTCCATCCACTCTTTCCTGATTAATCCCTCTTTATTACCTCAACATTCTTATACGTACTCATTCTACGGCTCCTCAAAGCCGATAGTATACCAACTGATGATTGAGAACGCTGACTGAGTGACTTAGTCTATGTTCGAAACGGCTTACTAACAGTCCTACTCATACTCATTTTGACGTCAATTTGAGTATGTTGTGGCTGTGTATGTGAGTTTTATGTAGTTGAGAAATGCCCGGATGAGTACTTACTTCGGGAAGATTTTGTGTATGGATCGATAGGTTACTTTTCCCACTCAAACCGCCCCACAATGCATTGCGTCTTTTCAAACCGCACGAAGTTTTTTTTTTTTAATTCTTTATTGCTTCTGTATACTTCAGTGTAAACGGTCAGAAAACCACACAATCGATCGTTAAGTAGACAGTATGTAGTGTAACAGTGATATTAGAGACGTTAGTAGCCATTTCGAACACATTCAATATACATCGCATGGTTATCTTGAGCGGGGGGGGGGGGATCAGCTTGGAGAGGTGCGATTTAACCATTTTAAACTTGGTAGAACAACCTTGCAAACACACACCTCCAAAGTCTCTCTGTATATCTCTATACATCTCACACACACACATACACACACACACACACACATACACACACACACACACACGCACACACACACCACACACACACAACACAACTCCACACACCACACACACACACACACACACACACACACACACACAGAGGCACGGAATTGTCCTGGGCAGCAGCCTGATTCAATTAGTAGAAGGTGAGGAGCAGAGAGACGAGGGTCACACTTTGCCATTCCAACCCTAATGGAGAATCTTCCTGTGAGACCCGGCGCGTCTCTATATTTGGCAGCTCCTGGGTCAGTGTTTCATCATCACAGCCCCAGAATGGCTTGCGGACCAGGCCCCACACTGTCACTCCTATAAGGCCCTAGCTATCTATACATCTAGAAGGGACATTTAACATTGATACAACTCCTTCGAGCTACTCGGAGACATCTTGAATAGTACAATCTACAGAACCAGAATGGATGCATACATACGGTACACTATATTGCCAAAAAGTATTCACTCACCCATCCAAATAATTGAGACAAATTTTTGGTAATACTATAGTGTATTTATTGAGTGGAAAGTGCTTCAGGATACCAAGAGATTTTGAGACAATTCCATGCTCCCTAACTTTATGGCAACAGTTTGGGGATGGCCCCTTCCTTTCCCAAGGAGTTGAAGCTGTTACTAGCTGCAAAATGGTGGACCAACGTCATATTAAACCTTATGGATTAAGAATGGGAAGTTCATGTGAGCCAATACTTTTGTCAATATAGTGTATGTGTAAGCTGCTGGTATTACAACCCTGAGTTATTGTTTTCGTCCCCATATTGTACGGATGGGAAACAATATAAATGCGAAGTTAATGCACAGCAACCAGTATAAAAATCACTTTCCCCGCACCGATTTTCCCCGAAGGAATATTTGTGACTGCCGCCCCTGCTCCTATTATTGAAGTTTTTTTTTCTTCAAAATGAGCATTCACAATCAGAAGGGTATTAGCTATAGATTTCCTGTAATGGCAGTCAACTGACTACAGCCTGGTCCTCCCTATCGAGGTGTGTAAATGGACAAGCGTGGATCAATGGTGGATAAACAGCAGTCCCCTCCGTGTTTGAAAGATTATTCAAACATGCGCCCGCCCTGTTCCCATCTCCTAATGGGAGTGTTTATATAGTGCACCTGGTTCCCATCCCCATCCCACACCACACACACAGACTCCCCCACGCTCTATACTATACCAGCCTCCATCCCCTGTAAACAGTGGATGTTATGGCTCTCTGGTTAAGTTATCCTTTTTAGTACAATTTTTTCGACAGCCCTGTTATATTTCTCCCCTTCTCATTTTGTTTGCAGCGAAACATTCCTGATCTTTTTTTGGGCCACCGACCCAACGGTCCAAAAAAGCTTTTATATTTCCTGAAGAGTTGTTTCTCATTCCGTTCTGTGAGAGGATGCATATTGGATAAACAGTGACTCAGGCTAGGGCTGTGTGTGTGTGTGTGTGTGTGTGTGTGTGTGTGTGGTGTGTGTGTGTGTGTGTGTGTGTGTGAGGTCACATGAATTTAGCTCTATTTTCTTAACTATTCTACAATAGTAGGGTAGGATCGGCACAAGACGGCAAGTTACAGTACTTTACAATGAATGGCGCACCATTTAGCAACCTCCCCCCCTTGTTTTTTGTTTAATTGAACTTTAACAGTTATGCTTTGGTTAAAAGAAAAAAATATGGGGGAGGGTATTTGTGGTATAGTGGTTAGATATCTGTAACTAAAAAAAAATGGTCTAATAAAGCAACAATTCAAAAAAATCATCTTGATTTGAAAAAATCAAAATTGAATGAAAAAAATATATTTATATGTATACAATTCATGTTTCACAATGCATCTGCAAGAGTGCGTGCAGCCATCAATGGTGCCGGCTCCTTGGAGAGTGATATGTGTCAGACCGGCATTCCAACACTTGTGGAAGCTTTCAGACACACCCTGAGTATGACTCAGCGCGTCTCATTCCGGTCCATGGTTACCTCCACTTGTATTAATAGCAACGCTGGCAGGTTATAAATACACCGGCATTTGTCTCCAAGACTTTAACATTGTCTGTGTGGGTGAAGTGAGTTTTTGGACCCGTCCAAACTCACTTCACGCGACTCGGCTTTTGTAATCAAATGTGCGTTTGTGTGTGTGTGTGTGTGTTGTGTGTGTGTGTGTGAGTGTGAGAGGCGCCTTCTTCCCCCTCAGGAGAGACGAAGGGAAATCAAGTCTGGCTGGTTTTGGTTCCCATTCTTTCTTTATATGCCGTTCACAGTGATCTCTAATTACAGTCTGACAAAGGGGTGAAAAGAGGAGACACTTAACATTAAACACACAGTTTAATTGCATTTCTTTTGGTTTATTGTGAATTGCTGTTAATTGTATTGTGATAGACAGTACACACTCCTATTGTGTCATCCAGGTGTGTATGTGTACGCGCGGATGCAAATTCATCTCTGTTATGTTGTCATCCAAGCAGTGGTATTGGAGTAGTAATATATGCAGTAGTAGGTATTGTGTGAAGTAAGTGTATTGTGTCAGACTTAAAGGGCCATGGCTGGGAAGTGTTATGCAGAGATTTCCCAACCCCACAGCCTGCTATAGAGATGTTGTGGCACGCGAGCTTTCCATAATGACTGCCCTGCTGTTAATAAACAGGGACGGTGCTTTGCTTTTTCAATAGGATGACTCAAATCTTTGTCTGCCTGTTTCCGCAAATGCTCAAGGCAGATTATCATTAGACCAAATGTGGATTAGTATACACAAATGCTCCAACCTGATTTTCTGTAGTTAATAGGGGCGCGCACGGAAGGGTGGGAAACTGTCAATTGCAAGAGGTTTTTTTCTTTTTTCTTAAAAATCAATTCTTTAGGAGAATGGAAAGCATAGAAAGACGTCATTCACACCTCTGCTACTGTTTTCGATGTTGTTCCCATGTGTTGAGAGAGGGTGGGTGTGTCTGTCCGTCCTGTGTGCGTGCTAATGTTGTGCTGTCAAAAGTGAAAGAATTCAGCCATGGTCCACAGGTATGTACGAGGTTAGTGCTAATTGTTCAGAAATATTTCCTTTTGTATCTCCTACCTTTTACCTTGTCTTTGCAAAGTATGTGTGTGTGTATTTCTAGTTGACGGGCGTTTTGTAAAGGAAGGCTTTCGAAAGAGACGAAACGGGGCAGGCTTGCTCATATCAACCCGTGTCTGTTTAATTCCAGACATTCATTCCCCTTGGTTTTTGTGAAAGGTTGCCTCTAAAATAAGACACAAAAGAATAAAGTATGAGTCACTTGTACACATTTTTTGCTGCTTGAACAGATAGAGGAAGAAAAATAAAAGGATTGGGCATTCAAGTAAGTGAGACATCCAGCATTAGGAGGGGGGGAAATATGTCTCATTCCCTAACTTTATTTCTGATTCAAGAACGATTATTTTTTTGTGAAATACTCGCAGTAGACTGTATTATACCTTTTGACGACTTGTGCTACATGTAGAATAACAAATGAACTGGCATTTAACTGGTAATGCACCCCATGAGATTTCAACCGCCAACACCTAATGGGGTTTTGCTTACGTCGATTTCCAGAAAGAGTGGGGAAAATGGCTACTGTGAACTCGGGCTGAACTCCCTCCCAGCAGACCCAACCCTAAACCTTCTCTTCTCATCCTACTCTTAACATCTCTTGAGGTTCAATATGACACTCGCCTTCAACTGTCCTCTTTCTTCTCCCTATCTTGATCTTTAAAGGTGCACTGCGTAACTTTGGCTGTGTCTGAGAAGTGAATAATGTTCTAAGGTATATATTATCATAAATAAATTAACTATCAAAGAACATTTTGATGCTTGGATAACTGTTTGAAGTTAGAAAGCTTCCTGAGAAGTTACTGTTTCACGATTGTCGTTATTTACAATAGTTTGGTTTAAAAACAACTATTCTAGTCTTACATTTGGTTTGAGGTTACTCTGAATTATGGTGATATAATTATTAAACACTATAGAATTACATGTAAATAAAACATGTTTTGTAAACTAACTGCAGACTCCGCAAATCTAGACAATCCACCTCCTCTGAAACTTCAATAGTGCACCTATATACATACACTCACCGGCCACTTTATTAGGTACAGCGGTTCAATTTGCCATGCCACGTTCAAAGTCACTTAAACCCCCTTTCTTCCCCATTCTGATGCTCAATTTGAACTTCAGCACAGTCTTGACCACGTTTACATGCCCAAAATGCATTAAGTTGCTGCAATGTGATTGGCTGATTAGCTATTTGTTTTTAAGAAGCAATTTAACTGGTGTACCTAATACAGTGGCCATACACTCAGTAAGTAAGCAATGCTAGGAGGAGACTTGGGGCTGCCTTTTCTTTAAACAGTAATAATTCAGCTCATGTCTGGGGCTCATAGGGAGGAGGGATGTATAGCTGATGTTCTTGGACCCCCCCCCCCCCCCCCCGGATCAGTAGCATGCCTCTGGCTAACACACTGCTCCAGACATCTTGTATTTGGCAGAGCACTGGGGGTTGGAATCACCTCAGAGAAAAGAAAAACACACACCAAATAAGGTGTGTTTTCAGCGCACACACACACACACACACACACATACATACATTTTTCTATTAATCTAGCATGCTCAGTGGAAAAAACAAATCCCAAACAAGGAGCTGTAAGCGAAAGGCAACAAAGTTAAGGGAAATTCATTAGTCGGTGGCGCGTCGCTATATCGCAAATTAAACTTTTTTTTATTTTTCATTTCTTCCCTCCTCCTCTTTCCTCCGTGCGTCGCATGAGACACTGTGGCCCGGGTGGTGGTGTTGTTTGGAACGTATTTTTATTCGCCTGGGTGTAATGAGAAAAAAATTCTGCATATCAATATTAGTCCAAGAAATCTCATATCCATATGAAGAGGATGAGGTCGGTTTAATCTGAAATGATACAGTTTTACAGTCGCTCTATGCAGGCCGCAAAAAAAATTAAATTAAATAGTAACTGAAGAGGAAAAAGGTTTTGTTTAACTTCAGTGGGAGTGTGCGTGGTTGACACCCTTTTTCCGTGGCCCTCTTAAGGAGTTTTATTTGATATATTCTTTTTATTGCTGACAATTGAATGACACTTAATCCTTCAAAAAAAGCCAGAGCACACACAGATACCTCTGTGCTCTGACTGTACTGTACTGTACTGTACTAATATTGATTGGCTGTGTTCGGAAAGGCCTACTAACGTGTTACTCATACTCACTTTGACGTCAATTTGAGTATTTTGTGGTTGTGTATGCGAGTTTGTGCAGGCGAGACATTTTTTTAAAGTCTTTATTGCTTCTGTATACTTCAGAGTAAACAGTCCGACGAACCTACACTATCGATCGTTAAGTACACAGTATGTAGTATACACTTGTTGAGTTTGTAGGAGGGAGGACGTTAGTAGGCTGTTTGGAACACAGCCATTGTGTTTTAGTACTTAATACACAAACAAGAGCTGTAGGGATGGCCTTGAGGCTACCATAAAGACTACTGACATAACACAGCAAGGATTTACTGGTCCTATTTAATGTTCCTTTAAATGTGCATTTTAGAGCCTGCTCGGAGGTGTATAGGTGGAGGGTCAAAGGTAATGAATGCTCCGTTTACACACACACATTTTACCAAGGATAGGTCATATAAAAGCATGGACAAATGATGCTGTTTCAAATGTGGTGGAAAGCATGCTCATGTACTATTAGGTCTGAAGTGTTGCCACAAGACCCTGGTAGCCCCCCAAGCACACACACACACACACACACACACACACAACACACACACACACACACACACACCACACACACACACACACACACACACACAGAAATTGGAGCGCGAGAACAGAGCATTTTTAGTCCATAGGAGGCCCTTTTAATGAGCGTGATGTGTATGTACAAGAATGTGGTAAAGGAGGAGAGTTTGATATGGCATAACAGCAATAGATAGATAGGAATGAGCAATACATGAGCAAGGTTGCGCCAATGCATTCAGCCCTGGCCGCGGCTTAATAATGCGAGCACAACCCACCACACCCACACAAACACACACACACACACACACAACCACACCACACACACACACACACACACACACACACACACACACACCACACCACACACAGGGCACAACCATACAGTGCCAGCGGAACAAGCCTGCATACGGAAGCAGAATGATAATAGGATTTTTTGTGGGGCTGGATTGGCATAGTGTGCATTGCCACTGATGGCAGTTGTTGAATTGTGAATGTCTTGGTTGGGCATGTGGTTGCTTTCGGTTGGGTCTATCAGCCAAGTTATTTATCATTTCACAGGATTTCTTCTGTGTGAAAAACAGAATCGTTGAAAACTTTTCATGTTTCTGTCTTGTGTTTTTAACACACACAGTACACACACACACACACACACCACACACACACACACACACACACACACACACACACACACACACACACACACACACACACACACACACACACAGAATTAAGACAGCTTTTTGGCTGACGTTAAGCCTGAATCAGTAAAAAGAAAAAATGAAAGTATGGAGCCCAGGAGAAATTGTAGCTTTTGTCTTTTATCGTGTGCCAAGCTGTATTTTGTGTTTGCTTGCTCGCCGGCAGAAGCGGCTAGGCAGGTGGGCAAATAAAAATGTGGCAGCAATGGAACAACACTTGTCAACGGTTTCTTTGCCCACTCTGTGCCACTATGTGAGGCAATGAGCTCAGTGTCTCAGGGCCCCCGAACAAATGAGCACTGATTGGGGCCTGATGTTTTCAAAACGCTTCAGTGCTGAAAACAGACACGCACACACACGCACACACACACACACACACACACACACACACGCACACACACACACACACACACACACACACACACACACACACACACACACACACACACACACAACACACACACACACACACACACACAGCACACACACACGCATTTGCCTGAAAATAGATGCTGCTGCCAGTTGGAGTCTGCCGGATGAGAATTCGGTGTGATTTCTCTTTTCAAACAACACCCTGGAATCAGAGCGAGAGAGAGAGAGAGAGCGAGTGAGAGAGAGAAAATAGAGAGAGAGAGAGTGAGAGAGGCTAAAGCTGGGACACACAATCTCACACACACAGCGCGGCCAAAGCGGGATATAAAATACAAAATGCCCCGTTTTGTATGTGGGAGAGAGAGAGAGACACAGAAAGCCAGGCAGGCAGGCAGGCAGGCTGGCTAAGAGATTGCAACACAAAGATCCTTTTTGGAAATCCCCATCTGAGGCGCTATGGGGCCCGTCATGTGCCGAGCGGTAAATTGATGGTGACACAGCAACCGTGGAGAGAGAGAAAAAAAAGAAAGCCAGAACGTACAAGCGTGTCAAAGGCACAAAAGATGGAGGCAGTGGCTGCATATAAGGGCCCGAGAGAAAAGGAACACACACACACACACACACAGAGAGACCGCGTCATTTTCAACATCTTTCAGCTGAAAGGGCTTATGTGTTGGTGTCTTTATATATTAACACACACGCAGAGACAGACAGACAGATAGACACACACACACACACACACACACACAGATAGACAGACAGACACACAACCGACACACACACACACACACACACACACACACACATTGTGCATTCACATCATGCAAAGACGTGCTGCTGTACCCCACATATGGAGACAAATAACCCCTTGCACTTCGTTGACAGATGTACAGACTTGTGCTCACCTTTGCTTTACTGTTACAGTTAGTGAGAAGTGGTCGATTTTGTTTCATAGCCCCGTGCACACACACACACACACACACACACACACACACACACACACACACACACACACACACACACACACACACACACACACTTTGAAACCTCCCCATTTCACTGAATGGCTATATCTTTTTTTTCTAGGTTAAACACACACCCTTTCCCTTTGAAGTTGGTTTTCTGTGTCCCAGAGCATGCAAGTATTATGCGCCCCCCAACCTTGAAATATTCAATGGAAATGGAGTGCTGCAAAAGATATCCTCTCTTTTTCCCTTGTATTGTCACATACACACACAGGACAGCATTCAACCATCTGGATAAAGCCTGTAGGATTTAGTCATATACAGTATATTCAAAAAAGGCCAAAGAAAGTCAAATCTAATCAATTTTAGTATTAGGTTGCAGGGTCAGAGGAAATGAATGGCTTAACCCCCCCCCCCCCCCCCCAAAAAAGAAATCTGGTGTTAAGGAGCATTTTATTTGGGCAGGGATTTTTTGACCCGCCTACATCTGATGCGGAAAAAATAAATAATAAATGAAATATTTGATATGACAAGCTAGATTTGTTTGGGTTGACTGAGAAGCTCAGGCCTTGACAAAAGACGACCAATGGGGGGTTTCATGTCAACACTGTTTAGTTCAATAGTTAAACAGGGGCCTTGATTTGGGAGAGGGTGGTAGTGTGTGTGTGTGTGTGTGGTGGAGAGGGGGAGAGGGGGGTTGATTTGTTTGGACTGGAACGTCAAAGCAATTCTCATGATCGCTAAAGCTCTCTCGCTCTAATCTCTCACTCATTTTTTTTTCTCTCATGTCCTTGAGTGAATTGAGACGTTGTTTTTTTTGGAAAGTGTCTACCTTGGCACACACACACACACACACACGCACACACACACACACACACACACAGGCATGCACGCACACACACACACATCCCTTCATTTTTTTATGTTGTTTTTCTTTCTGTACATAGATAGGCTGTGCATTTGTATATCTGTTGTATACTTGTCTAAGTGATTCACGCCTGTGTATTTTGTTATTTGTACCTTTTATTCCTGGTGGGGCCTCTTGGACCAGATCAATATAGTAAATAAGTAACTGTTTTAATTTTAATCTGGAAAAATAAAGGTTAAATACAAATGAAAGAAAAAGAAGGCTATGTAACTTCCAGTCAAATTTCCAGTTATCAGTCTATAGGCTATTAGTGTGTTGGGTAAGCCTGGTTAAGTAGAGTGTCCTCACTGCTAAAACGCCATTGTGAGACTCCCCATGTAACTGAGCTGCCCGCCTTTTTGAAGTGATGCTTACCCTCCTGTGTTACACTTTGATCTGCTCAATGTGGCCTCCTCCTTGAACTCTTGAACCCCCCCCCCCCCCCCTCCAACCCCTCCATGCATTCCTTACTTGGTTGCGCCACACACATTACATGGGAACTCAAGACCATGCCTGAATGAACATGGACAAATAGCACCCTATCGTGGCTATACTCCAAGGGGGTGATGAAGCATACTTGGTAGATTTCTGAAGAGCTTTCTATAGCGTTCAATAGTCTTTTGTAGGCACTGCTGTTGTGTGGCTGTGTTGAGCTTTAATTAGATTTATCCAAACAGGTGCCCATGTCCTTGCAAATGAAAAGGAGCAGCAACAATAGGGGATTGGCGATTTGAGTTGTATTCCCCTTTGGACATCATTACAATTTTAGAACTAGCTTAGCCGTAAGCTAGTAACCTTCACCTAATACCCCCCCCCCCCCCCCCAGGCCAATTGACACATTCCCTTTGGAGATACAAGGACATTGAGTTGAGACAGCTGAGGGTGTTTTTCTGTTGTCATTGAACCTTTTACCCTTCTTCCCCCCCCCCCCCATTCTCTCTGTCTCTCTTTCATGTCTTTCTCTCTCTCTCCATCTATGTGTGAAGGTCTTTTAATCTGGGCTCAAAGACAGGTGGGGGGCGGTAGAGCTGAATGCCTGGTAGAAACACACACACACACACCACACACACACACACACACACACACACAGAGCCCAGTGCGTTATCAGCCAGGATCCCATTAGAAACACACACACTGATAGTGTCAAAAACTGACAGGAAGACAGATCAAAAGAAAAACCTGGACATGGACACATTTGAGGGTTCAAACTTTTCTCTGAAGGACCCAGCTGGATTTTCACCGTGGGGATGAGATACCCCCCCTCCCCTCTCCCCCATGTCGTTCATTCTATTTCAACTTGTGTGTGAATGTCGATAGTTAGCCTGCTATGGGTTTGTGGAATGTGTGTGTGAATGGTAACGTGTACTGTAAATGGGAACAGCTGTCTCCCCTTATAATAGAGTCTCTGGTCTCAATGGGATTTACCTGTATAAATAAAGGTGAAACAGATGGGAGCTAATCCATCCACCGAGGAAATAAGTAATATTTGCAACATGCTGTGTTATAGTAAAAAAGCCTCAGAAGATGATACAGCTATCTGAAACCTATTCATAATAGTCTCCCCCCTGTAGCTTGGTTGTACTTTTGATCCTGGAAGGACCAGCATCTTTCTCTCTCTCTCTCTCTCTCTCTCTCTCTCTCTCTCTCTCTTCTCTCTCTCTCTCTCTCTCTCTCTCTCTTCTTTCTCCCCTGTTATTTAGTTTTCTCTCTCCTCCCGTCCCCTCATTCAATCTGTTTTTTCTCAATCTGACGTTTCTGTCTACTGGTGCGGGAACAGGTCAAGGGTGCATGGGGGAAAATGATAACACTGGTTTTTCATTCTCTGCTCAAAATTAGGAGATGTATAGCCACCTGTACACACACACACACACACAAAACCACACACACAAACACACACACACACACACACACACACACACACACACACACACAGACACACACAAAACACACACACACACACACAAACACAACACACACCGTGGTGATGGATGAAAGGTCTCGCTCCATGGGTGTAAACATGATTCATGGCTCCTTTGTGTGCGTGCTAGTCTCTCCACACACACACACACACACACACACACACACACACACACACACACACACGCACGCACACACACACACACACACACACACACACACACACACACACACACACACATGAACGTCCACGCGGGCTCTCAACTGTACTTGTATTCCGGAAATTTGCGTGAACCTTTGTGTGAACACATTTCTTTATAATGCCTGATGGATTCCACCTCTGGCACATACAACAAAGCCCCTACTACACTCTATGAATGTCAACAAGAAGAAAGGAGCAAGGAGGCATTCAACACACTGCCTCTAGTCAGTCACGGCAGGGGGGAAGCAGGTTAACACACACCACACACACCACACACACACACACACACACACACACACACACACACGCACACTCAGATGTCTAATGTGCCACACACACTTCAAGTGAAGTGACGAGGCAACTCTTTGTTGATGAATGTTCCTGCTCCATCTCTTAAGCAGGCATACATCAGTCTTCACACAGAGTGAGAGAGAGAGCAGAGCTGAGTAGGAGGGAAACAAAAAGAGAGAGAGAGAGACAGAGAGAGGAGACAGGGAGGAAAAGAAAGTAGGGATGAAATGAAGGTGGGTGACAAAGAGGAGGAAATAAATGGTGTTTAAGAAGCAGAGAGAGGTAGAGAAAGACACATGAGCAGAGAGATGCCTTTGGGGCAAGTGTGCTGTCATGTTCCGTCAGTTATGTTTAACACACACACACACACACACACACACACACACACACACACACACACACCCACACACACACACACACACACACTACCTTGTGCAAAAAGTCACACTGGATGCAATTGACTAGCACTACGCCATAGGTTGGAAATGAAGACCAAGGGCCAGGTCCACTAAAAGCAATATAATTACTGCAAATTATACTGTTCCAAAACGGAGGCAGTATGCGGGTGCTATTTCCTAGCAAATCATGGAGCTACAGTATTAAGCGTGCAATCCATTCTTAGTGGATCTGGCCCCTAGAGTTCAAAGCCATATGCTAGCCGCTCTGTGAGGCTAGCATTTAAGCATGCTAACATTAACTAATAAGCCCTATCGAACCAGACGAGAACCTACTAACTTGGCTAAAAAGTGGAGGGGGTGACCACTCTTGACCGGACAAACAAACACACACACACACACACACACACACACCACAGTCCATAAGCTCTCTAAGCTCCTTTGTTCTCCTCTTCCTCCATATCCCCCCTCTTCATCTACTTTCAATCTCTGCCTGCTCATTTTTCTTCCATCTTCCATCCTTCATTTCTGTATCTGTTGTTTAAGTCATCCCTCCATCTCTCCCACACACCACACACACACACTACGCACACACACACAGACACACACACACACACACACACACACACACACACACACACACACCACACGCACACACACACTTAAAAGCCTTATATCTTCTACTCATTCTTCTCTGTCCTCTATATGGCTTTATGTTTACACAGTACAAAAGACGTCTGTTTTCGTGCCTGAGCTGGATGCTAAAATCTGACCTATTTCTGCTGAAAGGAGGCATTTCTTTTCTTTCTTACTGCATTTATTTTTTAATTCTTTAGGCCAGTGCAACAATGAAAATGTTATAAAATCCTCACTTGTGCATCATCTATTGTGACTCCCTTTTGTGAGAATAGTTTTAGACGTCTGACTGAATTGATTTGGATGCATGTCCATCATGTGTGATTTGAGACGACATTGAAAACTATATTGACAGCTCCTTCTTAAATAGGAACTGGACTGATTTCCCCAACTGTCCTCCACTTTGCCCTATGCATGCACTATGGCTGTGTTCGAAAAAACCCTACTAACGTCCTACTCATACTCATTTTGCCGTCAATTTGAGTATGTTGTGGTTGTGTATGCGAGTTTGTGTTGAAGATTGTGTGTTTGGATCGATAGGTTACTTTTCCTACTCAACCGCCGCACAAAGCGTTGCGTCTTTTCAAACCACAAAGATTTACATTTTTTTATATTTCTGTACACTTCAGTGCAAATGGTCCGACTAACCTCGCATACACAACGACCGTTAAGTAGACAGTATGTAGTTATATACTGTACATGTTGAGTATGTAGGAAGAAGGACGTTAGTAGGTCTTTTCGAACACATGCCTATGTCTGTATAAAGCCTGTCTCTTGTCTTGTGTGAGCATTGAAAACAGGCTGGTCATAGCTCAACCCATTGCATTGGGTGCTGTCCAGTGGATTTGATCTCCCCTGCTCAGGCCAGGGCCATCTGTGTGCACTGGCGTTTTGTAATGAGAGGAAAGCGAATGCTCTCTCTCTCTCGTCTAATCAGTGGCCTCAGTTATGTGTGTATGTGCATTGCATGGGCTCCGGACAACAGTAATTAAGTATTAGCCTTCATAGGTTTAGACCTTGTACAACTCTCTCTCTCTCTCTCTCTCTCCTCTCTCTCTCTCTCTCTCTCTCTCTCTCTCTCTCTCTCTCTCTCTCTCTCCGCTCATGCCTGTATAACCTTGTGGAGAGGATGAAAAACAGGATAAAAGGATAAATATATGTTCCGAAAAACAGACAAATGAGCCAGGCCCGAAACAACGGTTCTATTTATAATGTCTCCCCCCTCTGCTCAGTTATAGGGCTGAAGAGATAGTATATGGGAAACATTCTGCTCATCCCCTGAGCTATACGCTAATCCCTTTAGACAAAATGTCAACATCCCTCAAAACATCCAAGCTCATTGCAACACTAACCAATGGACTGCATTTATTACTGATAAAACTGTTTTCCCCTATAAGCATTTTCTTTTTTTTATCGCTACTTTTTCTTGCTACAGGCTTTTTGGCTATGGACTTTTTTTGTTTGTTTGAGACACAAATGCAGATGTTGTGATGTATTGGGTTGATAAGGTCACAGCCAGGTCAAAAGGGATTAACGGGAGATACATCCAGTCCACTGTGCAGATATACTTAAACATCTTCCAACACATTGTTTCCATCTTCAAAAAACAAATAAACGGATGTTGCTACGCCACTTGAAACCATGAATACATTCAAGTTCAGAAATATTCTAAAATGATTTTTTTTTTTTTTTTTTTTTGTATTTTCAAGCTTTTTTTGATAGTACATAGTTGAAATGGGAGGAGAGAGGGGGGATGAGACGCAGTAAAGGTCCACGGGTCAAATTGGAACCCGCGACCACTGCGAGGAGGCCTGAGCCAATATGGTACGCGGCCCTACCCACTGTGCCACCGGAGCGCCCTGAAATACAGGTTAAAAGTGATAAATAGTCATGAAGTCTTAGCTCTGTCCAGAGAGCTATTCCAATCCATTCGTCAAAATTGCTCAGTAGTTAAACGTTCTATATAATTTGTATAAATCTGCACAATAGCCAAAGTGTAAAAATCAACACACTAATTGCATTTTAGATTAGTGTGTAGCTGGGAGCAGTATAGGCTGCCTTAATGATGGTGTTGACCTCACCAGCTTATCTGATGTGAGAGGTTAATAAGTGAGTTGTCTGTAGCCTATGCTACCTAACGATCAGGCTAACTATTTACCATCTGTTGTCCCTTTTCTTTATGGTAAACTAAGCTAACCAGGTAGCCTAACTATTTCATAATGAAGCAACATTCAGCTGGAAAAATGTTCATGCACGTATGTTTGTGAGACACATTCCCTGGACATTATTAGCCATGACAGATGGATGGCTGAACACGGATATATGGTATCGGCTGAAAGAGCCTTTAAATTGACTTGTGCATATTAGTGAGTGTGTGTGTGTGTGTGTGTGTGTGTGTTTAACTCTAAATCCCATGGTGGGTGCCTCCCCTTAATAATGATGCTATTAAACCCTGCGCTTAAGCTGACTTTGCTTTCCTTTTCCCTCCTTCTTTTAACACCCCCTCCTTCCTCCGTCTCTCTCACTCTTTTTACACACACACACACACACACACACACACACACACACACACACACACACACACACACACACACACACACACCACACACACACACGACACACGCACGCACCACGCACTACTTTCTTCCCTCTGAATAGTCGTGACCCCACGCATACCCGCCCGCACGGGCCATTACTGCCTCTGAGTTCTTTCCCTGCTGCTTATTAGTCGTAAGCTCTCTCCTGCTCTGCAGAGGCCATTAGCTGATTAGCACTGAGGAGCCAGCTTCTCTCTCTCTCTCTCTCTCTCTCTCTCCTCTCTCTCACTTCTCTCTTCTCCTCTCTCTCTTCTCCATCCTCACTTACTCACTTTATTTCTGCCTCCTTTTTCATTTTTTTTTTCAGGCTAGCCGTAGCTGCCACGCTCGCTGAATGATTACCATCCATTATAGGGCCTTATTGTGCTGACAGAGGCAAACTCCCGGCCCTGGCCCCAGTCGTAAAGGGGTGGGGGGGGGGGGGGGGGGGGAAGAAAAGAGAGAGAGAGAGAGAGAGAGAGAGAGAGACTCATAATCTTAGACACACTGCCTGTAAGTGTAATGTGTGAGGATGTGTGTGTGTGTGTCAGGGAGAGAGAGAATGAGAGACAGAGAGAGACAGAGATGGAGAGAGAGAGAAAGAGAGACTCATAACCTTAGACACACTGCCTGTAAGTGTAATGTGTGAGGATGTGTGTGCGTGTGTCAGGGAGAGAGAGAGAGATACTGTAGAGAGAGAGAGAATGAGAGACAGAGAGAGAGAGAGAGAGAGAAAGAGATGGACAAAGAGAGAGAGATGATGCAGCGGTGGAGAGAGGGAGGCAGGCTGGAAGGAGGAGGAGGAGGTAGACAGAGATAAGGTGAAAAGGGAAAGTGTGATGTTAGCATAAGGGCTTGGGAAGCAGGGAAAGTGGCTGTGGTGGTGGTGAGTGCAGCGGTGAATGCTAAACATTGGGGAGGACATTGGCTGTGATCGGGCCGGTTATTGCTCGTTTGTTGAGGTTTTGATGGATGCTAATACAACAGCAGAATGCCATAGCGGAGTGATGCTAACCTTCTATGGGGAGGTATGGGGGTATGGGGGCTCGGGCTAACAGTTTGCAAAAGCAGTGGAAACACACAGAGACGATATACCGCAGAGAGGCTGACATATCAACTGTCATTTGAATGTGTAATAATATATATATATATATATATATATATATAACATCCGACCAAGCAAACAGGGCTCATTTCCTGGCTGTCGGCTCAGTTTGTGTGTGTGTGTGAGAGAGAGAGAGAGAGTCAGAGAGAGAGAGAGAGAGAGAGAGAGAGAGGAGAGAGAGAGAGAGGAGAGAGAGAGAGAGGAGAGAGAGAGGGAAACACAGTGAGAGGAATTGTGTGTCACTTGACTGGAACAAGACGGCCACGGAATATCAATCATTTCGCCTCATTTTCCTTTTTTTTTGTCACCGGCACTTCCCCTCTGTGTATGAGAAAAGCGGAGGGATGCTCTCCCTGTCTACTGCTGCTGCTGCTGCTGCTGTTTTGGTGGGTCTCTCTGCAGTGTATAATTCACCCCCCCTGCCCCCACCATCATAAAACATATTGTCCAATGTCTGTTTATAAAAGATACAGTATGGTAGCTCACTTTATAAGGTTGGTGGTCAGATGGAGGGGCGGGGGTAAAAACTACAAAGATGGCAGATGTGTGTTTGTTATTATAACGCATAACAAGGATTTCTCACAAGCCATGAACAAACTGTCAACACCCCCCCCCCTCCTACCCCCCACCCTGTTACCACCATCACCCTTCCTTCCTCTCTCTCTATCATCCATCCGTCTGTGTGTCCCTCTGCGGTTTGTTGTGCTGCATTTCAATGAGTCGACCTGCCAAAAAAAAAATGACCCTGCATTCCATTACCCATACTATCTACTATATAGTATGGTGGAAAAAAAAATAGGATGCCCCGATTCTTGTGGCCAGACTTAGTACGGTTAGAAATACCCGGATGTCTACTACATCCGACCGAGATTTTCAGTGTTGAAAACAACATCCTATTTGGGGCGATTCCGATCCACAATCCAGTGCGCACCGGACGTGACGTCACATCGAGGAGCCTCCGTATGAAAACAAACGGGGCGCAATGTTATGTCCCAATTGTATGCCTACTACATCCTAACTAGATTATTTTTATGGTCAGGTTTAGTATGTATCATGGAAAAGAATAGACTATGCGATTTAGAACGCAGGGAAGATCTGGTATAGAAGAGTGTGTGTTTGTGGCTTGGGTGAAAACTTTGCCTCCGTGCCATCCATCAGCTCATGGTCATGACCGTGTCTGTCTCCCCCAGCCCCGAGCCTCTTTACAAGGCCTGAATAAGCAGCATAACCGCCCCCCCTCCCCCCCCCCCCCCACCACTTCACTTTACCATCATTCACTGAAAACTTTCTGCTATTAAAAGAGAGTGCATTTTGTGTTACTTACTTTGTGGCACTTAACCTCAAAAACTCCTCCAGGGGGGCGCTGTATATACTATGGCTGACCCTGTGCTCTGACCCCCCTCCGAAGTGTGGTAACTTGAGAGGGGGATATGTGAAAAGACCCTTTTTCAACGTGCCTCGAGTAAATTGACTAATAAAGAAACTCAACATAACCTGAACACCTGAACTCCCTATACACTTGTACCAGCACATACCTTATAGCGCCGGGTATGATCTCATCCCCCTCTAATATAAACTCTCTATCTCCCTCTCCCAGAACGCATCACTCTCTATCATGTCATCCCCACCCCTTTTTTCTTCTTGAGCCTTTTGCTTTATTTGTAATCTATTTTCTCTCCTTTACCTCCCTCCCCCCCCTCCTTTCTCTACAATCTGTTCCACTTCTCCCCTTCTTTACTACTTTCAATCCCTCCCCGCTCAGCCATGCTATTCTCTTGTTTTCCATCTCTTCTCCGTTGCCCCCCCCCCACCCTTCCTCTCTCACTCTCTCTCTCTCAATCTGTGTCTCTCTCTTTCTCTGGCCTGTGTTTCTCACCAGTCAATAATGAAAATTGCTTGCTACCTTGAATGGATTATGGGTGTGCTCGGGGCCCCTGGGTAGTTTGTTTGAAGGCGCAGCGGTGTCAAATGAAAAGGCCCGGGCCATTTTCTACCTGCCACGGGGCCTTCTCACAACACACACACACACACACACACACACACACACACACACACACACACCACACACACCACAAACACACACACACACACACACACACACACACACACACACACACACACAACACATCACACACACACACAAACACACACAAGCACAAACCTTAACACACACTCAACACTAAGTAACACACAGGTGCATAGCACACGGAAGCCTGTGATTGAATCCACCAGAAATAAATAACACACACACAACACACACACACACACACACACACACACACACACACACCACACACACACACAGGTCTGATCAATGATGGCGGATCAAGCATCTTCTACCCCTTTTCCTGCACACTCAAATGCTCTCCCCACTTCCTTTCTCTTTCCCTCTCCTCCGCTCCTCTCCCCCCTCGGGCCATGTATTATGAATGTTGCCTAATTACTCAAGAACCCAAGAAATATATTCCTCGTACGGTGCTGGCACATTTCATTTGTTTGCTTTTGTATCTCTTTGCCTTTCTCTTGTAAACACAAACTCTGTGTGTGATGGAGGCTGTTTACTGTCTGTCTGTCTCTGCCTCTACCCAGATCAAACAGCAGGCAGATAGAACAGGGACGGAGCGCGATTGATGGTCAATCCTTTTGGGTTCGATACACGCAGGGAGGCAGGATGAAGCACTAAAAAACATGTGGTGTGTGTGTGTGTGTGTGTGTGTGTGTTGTGTGTGTGTGTGTGTGGTGTGTGTGTGTGTGTGTGTGTGTGTGTTGTGTGTGTGTGTGTGTGTGTGTGTGTGGTGTGTTGTGTGCCGTGTGTGTGTTTTCCTTCCGTGTATATGAAATCTAGTCCAGAGCAGACATTCAAAATATCTAAAAATATGTTTTTCTTTTGTGTTTTTTCCGCCTGTCATGTCGATTCTTCTGCCCACACCCTTGCAGTGAGAGAGCCTTATGGGCACGTGTACATATACAATGCAACATAATTGCCTTCACGTTGGCCCCATGTATGATTCAATGGCCACCCTTCTTTTTTTCTTCTCTCTCTCTATCTCTCTCTCTTTCTCTCTCCCATAATTTGTATGTTTGTTCTATCCTCACGGTTGAACTGCTTCTATCGATGAGTCATGACTACTATTGAGTGGACTCTCGATTTGGAGAGTGTGTTGTGTTTTTTTTTAAGCTTGCAACATGCTATTGGAAAAAAAATTTAGCCGCCTTTGCAGATAGCATCTTCGCGCCAGCTAAGTGTAAAAAGGAGCTGCATCTGTTTGACAAATATGCTAAGACCGCTGTCATCTCAACATTGATGTCGAGGGAGATGTGAAAGGAAGGGTGATTCAAAACCCCACGCCACAGACATACAGACACAACCAGGGTATGCTGTTTCTTTACTGTCACATCCGTTAAGCTTCACGTCCATAGGGCCGCGAGCGTGCTGATGTGAGCCTGCGTTACATTTCAAGGGGCTGTCTTCCTCGCGTGGATGTACGCTTGTATCAATGTATGAATACTCCAGGGACGTGTGTGTGTGTGTGTCACTGTGTGTGTGTGTGTGTGTGTGTGTGTGTGTGGTGTGTGTGTGTGTGCATGCGTGTGTGTGTGTGTGTCTTGCTCCTTCTCAACATCTGAACGATTTTGCTTGTTTTTTTTCCGAGCTGTCCAAAAAAGCAATGTCCTACACAGGATCAAATTGAGATGGTAAAACACAGCAGAGGGAATGGTTGGAAACAGAGGCGTTGTGGAGGCCACAGCAATAAAAGAAAGACAATACAGTACTATTTACCACAGCTTAACCAGCTTGCATTGTGGGAGTTTTTGAACTTGTACAATTTCTCCCTTCACTGACTTTTAATTGTGAATGTGTGGCAAATGTGTCGGAAACCATGGCCAAAAAAACTATATGCACGGCCAAGCAGCAATCCCTTCTTCAGTACAAATGTGCGTGGGGATATAGAGAAAGCTCCCTATATACAAATCCCTGGGGGAATTTACCATAATCTCAACGCTCTTTTCTTTTCTTGTGCTTACGGTTAACAGTGGAGGAGATATCTGCGTGGCTGCAACATCAGGGGTTTTTGGACATTAGAACGTCTGCTTTCCCCACACACACACACACACACACACACCCCCCCCTTGTTTAGAGTAGAGGCAAAAACAGAATAACGCTGCAAAAAATTCAAAAAACATATCCTCCTATAAGAAATACAGCCTGTGCCTCTATTTGATAGGGGAGTCTGCGAAATTTGCAAGAGAGAAAAAGCTTGAGGGTTGGGATTTCACAGGCACTAATAAGCATTCAGCCTCATCTCCTCCTCTTGCCTTGTGGTGACTTGGCTTGCCTAATGTGTGACTGACAAGCCTGGCCGCTCTGTGTTGATTTAGAGCGATTTCTTTTTCTTCTTCTTCTTCTTCTTCTTCTTTTTTCAGGTTGACTAAACACATGGCTGATTGATGGACATATCTGGGGTGTGTGTTGTGTGTGTGTGTGTGTGTGTGGTATAGGGACACAGTCACACCTAAAGTATACCTTTACCCAGGAGGGTTTTTTAAATCTTAAACACAGTATGGCGCTCACTTGCACACACACACATCACGCACGCACGCACGCACACACACACAGTACACAGACACACACGCACGACGCAGCACACACACACAGATACACAACACAGACACACACACACACACACACACACGTTGAAACAATATAAATGAGTGAAGTGAAATATACAACTTAGTTAGTGCCTACTAACACCATAAACATATTTCAAGTTAACCAAATTGATCAGTTTTATTAACTCAAAATAGGAGAAAGTCACAGGGACTCAAAACATTGGAATTTTTTGTCTCAAAATGAAGTTTGCAGTTCTTAGTCAGTGTAATTATTTTCAACAATTTGGGTTGAGAGTGAATGGTTTTGTGAGAGTGGAACTGTGAGGAAGATTGAGTGGATTTTTCAGCCATTTTCTCTGTGTGGTGTCTTAGTTTGGCTGGCTGCTGGCTGGCTGGCTTAGCGGGGGGAGCATTGATTTTTGTTATGTTTTAATTTTTTGATTTTCTATTCTGCCAGATCCCTGGGCCTGCTTTGCTTAAATTAGCCCAGCAGGGACCTGTAGTTGCCAGAGTTTGAATTTAGTTTTTTTAATGGGTTTCAGGGAATTTGAACCATTTTACCACAACTTCTATCCATATCTTTAAATTCTCAATCCCTCCACACACACACACACACACACACACACACACACACACACACACACACACACACACACACCACACACACACACTTGATCAATACTTATCGGCTTTAAGCAGAGTAGTAAACTTGGAGGGGTCAGGAGATCACATGGCAGGTCAGGGCTCAAGATCAGTGCTAATAATCGTAATAATACTTGCCCCCAATCAAAAGCATTAAACAGGCCTTAAGCTGGGACATTGTTTGTTGTTTAGTGGTCTATAAAGCTATGATGAGCCCCTCTCTCTCTCTGTGTGTGTTTATATAGATTCTACTCAGCATCTTAAGCAGATAAAGGCCCAGTGATCTTCTTAACTCCATCCCTGAGTCGCAGTGTTGACTTCCCTAGTGGAATTAACAAAACAGCGGATGGCTCATTGATCACATCTCTTATCGCGTCCTACATTTTGAAACACTACAACTACCCAGAATGCCGAGCGCCTTGTTCATATTGTTATCGTGGTGTGTGTGTACAGACGGGGGGTTAATCAAAGATCTTGCAGTGAATGAGGCATCCAGTTAATCCAGTTCTGCTAGAAACTGTATCTAGGGTAAACCCTGTGTGCACTGTCGACCCGAACAAAAACCCACACACCACACACACACACACACACACACTTAATGCGGCCCACACAGATGTCCGTCGGTGGAGCGCACGTCGTAATTAAAAACCGAAACAAACAGGGAAAAAAAGGCCCCCCCACTCGAAAGTTCATTATTTTGAAGAGCAACAAAGGCACATTTTATCTACACACAATTAAAAAAATGAAATCAAACAAACCGGTGCTAATGCTGCTATCATTAGCACACGACTGTGTCTACAGGCAACCATGGCGATATCATGTCCTTTTTAGTTTTTCTCCAAACGAGGGGACTTGTCCTAGACCAAAGAGAATCTGTGCTCCGGCAAACATGACATATGCGCAACATATTAAAACACGCAATGTTAATTTATTCATGTGGATTGGTAGGGGGTGGTCTCTTTCGCTATATCTTTGCCTTCCATCCCAACTCTTCTAACCCCCCCCGCCCCCCACACACACACACACACACTCACTCCCTCCATCCTCCTTCTCTCTGTCACTATATGAGGACTAGTAGCCAGCTAGGGCCTCAAATTAATTTGCACTTGTTAATTCCCTTTGAAAAAAAAAACGAGTGAGGAGAAGGAGAAAAGAGAAGGAGAATTAAAAGAAGCGAGGCCAGGTCGCTGTTTGAGGTTCCTAATTGCGACGGCCCCCCAAACGTGACCTTACACATGTGAGATTTTCTCAAGTAGATGAAATATTAACTAGATTGTTAAGAGCCCCCGGAGACAGAGATCAGCTGCACTGGAAACACTCTGTAGAGGGAGAGAGAGAGAGAGGGAGAAAGAGAGAGGGAGAGGGAGAGGGAGGGAGAGAAAGAGGGAAGGAGAGGGAGGGAGAGAGAGAGAGGGAGAGGGAGGGAGAGAGAGAGGGGGAGAGAAAGAGGGAGAGAGAGGAAGAAAGAGAGAGAGAGAGAGGCAGAGAGAGACTGAAAGAAGCAGAGGGATGGTGGCACCGCCGCAACTCAACACGACTGAGGTTGATGGGGTTGTGTTTAGGAATGTGGGCATGAAATGGAACTCATTAGTGAAGGCGAGAGGGAGGAATGACAGGGACCTTTATTCATCCGTGTGTGCGCGCGTGTGTGCGTGTGTGCGTGTGTGTGTGTGTGTGTGTGTGTGTGTTGTGTGTGTGTGTGTGTGTGTGTGTGTGTGTGTGTGTGTGTGCTTTGGCATGTGATTGTGATTGTGAGGACGCCAGAAACCCCCCCCCCCCCTCCACACACACACACACACACCTTCCAACTTGTCTAACATGGACTGAAAGAAACTTTAATGTGAAACACAGCGTTCGCCTTATCTGCGGATTTTACGACCCAACATGCCGTGTGTTTCTGTCTACCTTGTTAGCATTATACGTCTGGGCTCCACAGTATTGAGATAAGCAGAGCGAGAGACGGGTGTGGGGGGTGGGGGGGGGGGTTGAATCAGGCAGAGGATGGAGTATGATGGATGACTCGCTGGCTAATATTACCTGACAGATGGCTGAGAAATGACAAGTTGTCGGCGGCCGGAGAAAAAACTAAATTAGAGAAAAAACTGTGATGATCACATCTGGATAGGCTCACGACTGACACACTAATCAACAACAACAAAAGAAACACACTTGGGGCGCTCCGGTGGCGTAGTGGATAGAGCGTGTACCATATTGGCTCCGGCCTTCGTTGCAGTGGTCGCGGGTTTCGAATCCGACTCGTGGACCTGTACTGCAGGTCATCCCCCCTCTCTCTGTCTCCCTATTTCAACTCTGTACTATCTAATAAAGCTTGAAAATGCCCAAAAAATAATCTTAAAAAAAAAAAACACCCTTACTGCTTGGCATCTTCTGCAAATATACTATCAGCATCATGATGTTGGACCAAGAAGTAGATGTCATTGAGCCAACTTCATATATTTTGTTGAGATAACTTATCATCCATAATGTAGATAACATGTATCTTTCGTATGTATAACAACTTGAGTCATACAGCATTTCAGGCGATAACAGTTGTAACCATGTATTACCCGTCATACAAAAAACAAACAAGCCGGTTCTTAGTATGCAGAACTCAAAACTTAGAAGTTGCATTTCATATAACTCAACTAAAGATAATAAGTTGGTTCAAAAAGTAGGGTAAGAGTCTCTGCCTTCACAACTAAGAAATCTAGTTAAGACAGTTGAAATTCCGAGTTGTCCTAACTTTATTTTTTGAATATTTTACAGCGCACCCAACACTTTTCTGACTGGTTCCTTTGGAAGTGCATGTCTAGACCTAAAGCACATGACACAATATTCAAGCAGACATTTGAACATCTTGTCTCATAGTGGCTTCAACTCTGACCATGGTGCACAACACTGCAGCTTAATGAGTTGTCTGTTTTCTCCTGACCTGCTTATCATTCTGGCCCTCAAGAAGAGGACCAGTCCAGAGGCGCAGTGCTGTGAAATACATGGGGGACTAGCAGAGACTGTAGCCTCCTAAATAACTATCCTCCAATGCCCTACATTCATAATGTGGTCTGCACTGCAAATAAATAAAACCACCCAATTCATTCTTGTTTTCATCGAAATGTGGGCCATGCAGGCGGCCCTTTTTTCCTCGATTTTAGAGTTGTGATCATTGCTTTAAAGTGGGTCTGAGGAACTTTAAGTTTGTGTTAATTCTAGCGCCCCCTTTGGACAAAAGCGGCAGTCTTTTTTACTATGCCAGCTGCTGTTCTTTGCACTTGTTTGCTGGTACATGTAATTCATGATCTTCAGGGGAAAAATTAGACTGGTTCAGAAATATTTCAAAGTTCCTCGTAGCACCTTTTAAACCAGAGCTGCTTGAATTTTAGATGAATTGCATGACCACACCTGCCTCTCCATTCTACACTGGGGGGGGGGGGGGGGTTAAATTAGATGAGGGGCCATCATTAGTGTGGAGCGGTGCAGGCTTTTCTATTGCTTTATGGAACTGGCGGAGGGAAAAAAAAACCTGTTTGTCAGAAACTAAAGGCTAGTCCCCTATAGTCTACAGGAAAATGGCAATGTAACACAAAGCTAACATTAAACAGATGTTGTTGTCTTTTTATGTGACAGCCTCCAAATCTGGCCCTGAGTTTTGATGCCGTGTAGAGAGAGAGAGAGAGAGAGAGAGAGAGAGAGAGAGAGAGAGATAGGACGCAAGGGGAGAAAATAAAAGAGAGAGAGAGCGAGAGGGAGAGAGGTGGGAGACAGAGAAACAAATCCCAAAAGAAAAGAAGAAGAAATAAAGCCAGCCTATTCACAGCAATCACACACTCACACACACACACACACACACACACACACACACACACACACACACACACACACATATAGCTACAGCCTGACTTCATGCCTCTCTCAGTATTGATCTGGTATCATGGCTCCTTGATGATGGCGCGTGTGATGCACTGCCACCGTTCTTACCACTGCTCGCCATTATCTGTCACGCCGATGTCACCTTCAATCAATAGCCATCTCAGAGTCATTGACCCCCCCGCCTCCCCCCACCACACACACACACACACAGACACAAACAGCCAACACTGGCTCCTTCATAGAGCCACCGTCACTGCACTGTGTTGTGTGTGTGTGTGTGTGAGAGAGAGTGCCGCCTGACCTGTCCACGCAGGTAGTGGCTATCTCTCTCTATCTCTCTATTTCTCCCTCTCTCTCTCTCTCTGCCGGCTTAGGTTACTTGAATAGCATCCATTCTTCCTCTGTTCCCCCTCATAGCTCCCACCTCCCCATCTATGTCCTTCTCTTGATTAGAAGTACAGCAAGAGGAAGGGGGCTGTGTGTGTGTGTGTGTGTGTGTGTGTGTTTTGTGTGTGTGTGTGGCAGGTGCCCATTCACCTGTACAGTGAGCAAGGGATAAGGGAGTGCATTTCAACCAGACACAGGATCCTCGTTCCACCTGCTCTCTCTAGCCACTCTCTCTCCTTCCCCCTCCTTCATCCTCTGCTGGCTATCTCTCTGACCATTCTTTATACTGCGTAGGATAGCAGCTGCCTGTAAGGTGATACATAGGCCACACACACACCACACACACACACACACACACACACACACACACACACACACACACACACACACACACACACTAGTATGCAGCTCACCAGGCGAGCACACACAGGTGTCCGGTAATCATCCCTGTTTCGACCTCGAAGTAACCTTTGATTAAAGTAGAAAAAAGGGGCAATATTTTTTCTGCATTCTGCATCAACGTCTGAACAAAGAGCTTCATTGTTGGGCAAAACTCCTATGTAACCTGAGCATGTTTTTTTTTATCCTTCCCCCCACCACTCTCTCCTTCTTATTTAATCAGGAGAAGGGGACAGACATGCCTGTATAGCTCAGAGGACAAAAACAAGGGCCAAATTGAAACCAGGGGTCCATTTTCCTTTGTGGTGTCCGTCTCTGCATTGTTTTGACTCATAATAAGGCGAGAAATATGAGCAAAACAACAAAAGAAAACAAAAAGAAAAGAAGCTGCATCATTAATTAACTGTGTTTTTCCCAACACCCTCTTAACCAAGTGACACTTGCGCGCTCTCTATTCAACCCTCTAGCCATTATCAAATTGGGCCCCCATTAGCTGCCCCCAAAATGGCCTCCCAGCCAACAGGTGAACATCGAGAACAAATCTAATAGGGCCCCCAGTTTCAATATTAGATCTTAAAATGCACATGGAGGATCTTGCCCTTTTTTAATATTTCTTTCACTGGGTAAGTGTCAGAGAGAGAGAGAGAGAGAGAGAGAGAGAGAGAGAGAGAGAGAGAGAGAGAGAGAGAGAGATAGAGAGAGACCAGACACACACACTGTTTGCTAAGTGCACTCCAAGAAGTGGCCCTGGAGGAGAGGACTATTTTACATGTGGATTAGTGAGCGTATCACCATGATCAGAGAGAGATACAGGGCCTTGATAGACTGTCTATCTCTTCATAGCGTCTGAGGCACGGGGCCTTATCCCTTTCGTTCTATCTGCCGCAGCATGCTCCTCACACACACACGTACACTGAGCCGTCGCTTTGGAAACTGCATGATGAGATGGGAAAGATTGGATTATAAGATGTAAGATGTGCCCTGTGTGTGTGTTTTGGTGTGGTGGGGTGGTGTGTGTGTGTGTGTGTGTGTGTGTGTGTGTGTGTGGTGTGTGTGTGTGTGGAGGAGAGAGAGTGTCACTTTTTGTAAAGTGCATCACATACCTTTCAATGCCAATGCGAAAAGCCGAATGGACACATGTCAGTATTCAAACATGCTTTCACATGCACCTAAGAGGGCGCACACTGTCATCTTTTTTTTTTAAACTTCAAACGTGAATTCAACATTTTAATCATGTGAATGCCGCACCACACACACACACACACACACACACACACACTCACACACACACACACATGGCCCCACAGTGTGCACATGTTCAATGTTTCTTTAAGACAATCCTTCCCTTTGCTCCTACATGGCTGAATTGTGCAATTCAGCTACTTCATTTTGCATTCTTATATCAGACAAAATGAACACTGTCAGCCCAAGACCCCCCTCCCCCCCCTCCCCCCCCCCCCCCCACACACCCACACACACACACACTTGAATGCTATTAAAAGTGTTGTTATGTTTCCCACTTTTGCCCCCCCCCCCCCCCCCGGTGAAAATAACACATGGGGATTGTCTGGGCCCAAGCCAAACACATCGTACATTTCAATATTAATTTGGTTCGGCGCACCTCGGCAGGCCCTCCCCGGCTTCCTAATCTCCCGGCCGCATATCTTCATTATCTGAAAGTGTGCTTTCATCTTAATTCCATTTTCATCCATCAAATGTCGAGGAAGGTTTGACCTTGTGTGATCTCGGCGCGCGATAGCAAAAGAAAAAGGGAGGGGGGGGGAAGCCAAGTGAGTGACAGAGAGAGAGAGGGGGAGGGGGGGTGGAAACCAAGGGATTGGGGGAACATGACAGAAAGATTTTTTACCCAAGGTTTATTGCAAGTGGTGTGTGTGTGTGTGTGTGTGTGTGTGTGTGTGTGTGTGTGTGTGTGTGTGTGTGTGTGTGTGTGTGTGTGTTGTGTGTGTGTGTGTGTGTGTGGGTGTCGTGCGTGCGCGTGCATGGTGTGTGTGTGTGTGTGTGAAGCCGTTCCATTATTTACTATTTTCTGTGTTGAGTTGTAGCATGCATCCAACATCCAACATACTCTTTATTCACACCTTCCTTCACACTTGCCTTGGGGCTTTTTCTTTTTCTTTTACCCCTCCTCCTTCATCCACTCCCTCCATTACTGTCAGTTTATTTACTCTGACGTTAGGACTTAATTACTAATTTGTAGTAATTGTTTTCATAATCGCTCGGATGGTAATTGTCCTATGCTATCTATTGTTATGGAACAGGTGGTGGATGAGACCTGTAAGGGGAGAATGTGGTGTGTGTGTGTGTGTGTGTGTGTGTGTGTGTGTGTGTGTGTGTGTGTGTGTGTGTGTGTGTGTGTTGTGTGTGTGTGTGTTTGTGTGAGTGATGTGATGTGATCAGGACATGCAAGTTGGCATTCATCTGGTGCTCTACTGATGAAATGAGGGGGGTGTGGTGGGGGGGGGGGGGGGGGTTCGTCTACAAGGCAGACAAGGAGACGCACACTCCCTGCTTATCCCGCTTGAATGATACATGCCTGTGTGATCATTCTAAAATAGAACGCCTCATTAGCAGACGAGCTGGATATGCTCTCTAACCTCTCTCTCTCTCTCCCTCTCGCTCTCTCTCTCTCTCTCTCTCTCTCCCTCTCACACTCTCTCACTCTCTCTCACTCTCTCGTCACTCTCTCTCTCACACTCTCTTTTGCCTGTTTGGATGGCAGGTCTGATCCCTTAAATGCAGGTTATCTGTCATCAGTGACTCAGCTTGGTAACAAAAAAAAAATATATATATCAGCCTGTCACTTTCTCCTTCCCTTATCTCTGTCTCTTTCTTTCTTTATCCCTCCCTCCACAAACTATCTACATCCGCAGATCCTATCAGCCACATTTGTCTCTCCCTGCGGTGACATTTATTTTATTTTCCAGCTGTATAGCATTTGAAGGCGTGTGAATGGTCCGTGTGGGACAGGTATAGCAAAATAGATATACAAAAAAATAAAAAGTGAGCTGCTGTTTTAGTTTTTTTAAGCGTTAACGTCTGTGCTCTCTGGCACTTGGCCGACTTCTTCTTCTGTTGACGGGGTGTCATGGCTTTTTCTGCTGACACACCCGGGCCCCCGGTGTCACAACCGGCTAGCGCATAGCGTTAGCGGGGCCCCCTCACACAAACTGACAGGTGTATACAGGCCTTTGGTTAAGATGATGCTGCGCTGCCAGTCTGCTGTGACGGATCCCGTGGCACGCAACACCTAACCCCCCCCTCCCCCCCTCCACACCCCACCGATGGCAGAACTAGGAACTCACGCTGAAGGCAGGGGTGACATGTGAAATGACATGACAATGCCAACGACCTGACACACACACACACACACACACACACACACACACACACACACACACACACACACACACACACACACAAACACTACAACACACACACTAACACGTTGGCGTACACTCGCAAGACAGAGGCCCTTGCAAGCCTGAGCGGGCAGGGAGCAAATTCACTGCACACACACGCAGTACAGGGGAACATCATGCTATTCAGATGTCAGTGTACAAACAAGGGACTGCAGTCGGGAGGGTACAATACAAGTAGGAAATGTGATCTGGGAGATTCGCCAGACAGACTCTATGTAAGAAACACCGGCAGCGGGCTCAGGTGTTTTTTGGTTGACGCTCACTTCCCAGTGTCTGCCAAAGCGCTTGTAACAGTTGCTCTAAGGTGGCGACACAGGAGAAGGCCCACATCCATTCCTAATGGGAGGATGTAACTTAATTCACGATTGACAGCCGGAGATGTATCAGCTCTTGAAATCCAGCAAACGTGTGCCACAGCAGAAAATGGAGATGCATTAGTTGTTTGGTCGACAATGACAAGGACCCCCCCTCCCCCAACCACCCCTTGCCTCCGGTTTTGAATTTGAGAAGCTTTCTTCTTCTATCCCTTTAATGTCTGTTTTTAGCCTCATGCTATCAGTGCTATATGTTTGTCGCCCCGAAGCTAATCCACCGCAACTTAAACGCCACCACATCGATCCAAATAAAACGAAAAACAAAAATGTCTCCTTTGCCATTCTGAGCAGGTCCAGGCAGGGTTGGGCTATAAGCTTCTGCAGATGTTCAAACACATCTCCCCCCAGAAGAGTATCTCTGTTACACCAGTGGCCTAATCCGCCACTTGAAGAGCAATTAAAACTTTAGCCCGGACTTTAAGAAAGTAACCATGTGTGATTTTTTTTTCCTTCTTTTTTTTTCTCTCTCTCTCTTCCTGCGGTTGAGTCTCTCCCGGCTGTGTGCATGCATGGGGTGCATGCTAATAGGACAGTGCTATAGCTGTGGTGGCACTCTTCCAAAAAAGGCATTCCAAACACACATTGGGTAAAAAGAAAAGACTAAAAGGGGAAGAGGAGGAAGAAAAGAGACCGCAGCCTCGGATGGAAGGATCATCCAATTTTCCGTTGACTCATCATCCACTTCCATTCTTTTCTTTTCCTTTGTTTCAAACTTTTCTTATTTTCTTATCCTCCTTCCAACAGTTGCATCTTTTGTTTCACACTTCAATTCACATTTCTATTTTTCCCAATCCAAAATGGGTTCCCGAGGTGCGAGTTCTGTTACTAAGAATGCATCCTCCTGGAGTTCCTTCATAGGACTTTTTGTGCCAAGCCACTATTTCTAACGGACAAAAAAAAATATTCAGGAGCATCAAATAGTTTTGTGTTTTTGGCATTTCCTGCTGTCTTTCTGGATGTATTAAACAGTCTTTTTCGTCCTGGAGCACATATATTTATACAGCTAGTTCCACTGCCAAAGACTGCAATAAAAGGGGGTCGGTAAATACTCAAGAGAGCGACAGTGGACACGCACTGAAGGACATGCAATTGATCTGTGCGCCGTCAGATCATAAAACGAACACATGGTAAAATTGAAGGCTTTAGAGATACTTTTTACAATCTCAAAGATCGACAAGAGACCGCTAATGGCGCCCATCAATTCTTTGACGAGCGTGTGCTTTGTTAGCCCGTATAATGTCTGCAAGTCCTGTAGTAAAAGTGTTTTTTTTTTAAAAGGTGTCTACAATGGTATTATCAAGTAGTTGCACCCATGGGGATTGTATGACCTCACAGCTCACATCATTCGAACTGAAAGATTGTCTTTTGAAATCCATTACTGTGTAC
Organism: Ammodytes dubius; assembly: GCA_026122265.1. Lineage (NCBI taxonomy): Eukaryota > Metazoa > Chordata > Actinopteri > Uranoscopiformes > Ammodytidae > Ammodytes > Ammodytes dubius. The sequence goes on from CM047527.1 coordinate 7,350,876, forward strand.
GTAGTTTCAGGTTAGGCACTGGGCAATGGATGCTCTTGTCAGGCAGTCTGAAAGTATGCAGAGTAGGACAAGAAGTACACAAAACAAAACACTTGTTGAATCTTCGTTGGCCTCGGACGATAGTGTTGAGAAAAATCAGTCTTTTGAACCCGCGAGAGTTCTCTTTTTATCAGGGGGTTTGTTTTTCTCCCAGAAATCTTGGGTGTTCTTAGGGAAACTGTTCCCCTCCGGTTTTCTCTTTCTTCATCCTGAGTGGCCTGGGATGGAATGTGTGCGGAGGAGTGGAGAGGAGTTTGAAGGAGAGGGGGAACGAGAGAGAGAGGGGAGTGAAAGAAGAGCAATGGAGCTTGACATGGGACCAAAGCTATCATCCGCGCTTACAACACGATACCTGAGACTCCACGGGCTGGTCGCAATAACAAAAGCCACGAAAGACCGGATACTTTAGAACCAAAATTCCCCCAACTTACCCTGCCCTGACCAGCACCTTTTTCTTCAAAGTCCCCTGGTCACTCATTTAGGGGATGGGGGGGGGGGGGGTGGGAGGGGTGATAACATACCTGAGAGACCAATCCTCATTGGGTCTCTTGTTTTGGACTGCTATCAGTGGCCTGTGCATAGTTTAGCCTGGTAACGTGGTAATTAAACACAACTGAGCGGCACCCAAATAGAACCTGAGTCCACCCTGATCAGATTCCAAATAGATTTCCAGTCAAGACAATTCACCTTATACCGTATAGTTGAGAGGGAGTCTCGTTTATCACTTCTGGGTCCTGATCTCTTTAATTCCACAGTACTGGAATTACAACAAGCCTTCACCTTGCACTTGAGCTTTGTAAAAAAAAAAAAACGGGCGATTGGGTGAAGCCAATTTTCGTCTATGTTTCTTGCAGTGCTAGCGTGTCTATTTGGCAATCCTCTTGTGAGTCTCAGGTGGCTTATCACAGAGTCGCTGTGTGGTGGTTGCCATTAAAATGAAACATGGGCGTCTTAATTACCGACCGGCACTTTTTGGCAATCATGGGCCTGGGGTACTCATGTGTCAATCCAGGGCCTCTCACTTCCTTCTCGGAGTCTCTGTTCTCTTTCCCCCGCTGTTTGGCTGGCCCTCTCTATCTGTCTTTTCCATCTCACTCACTCACTCCTCCTCTCCCTCCTTCGGTATCCCTCCATCTCTGCTGCTTCACTGCAATAAGACACTGGGCCCTGCAGTGCATGTTTTGCTCTCCTCGCCCCCCGAAAATCCAGACCAGCCACAATTACTTCCCGTGGTTCAACGGTAGCGGGTCACTGCCATCCGCCCAAGGTACTTAGAGCTGAAATAACACACACTGTGTGTTCCAAAAACCAGACCCTATACCTCCATGGTACCTGCACTGTGTGACCCCACCCATGGGTCTCTGGTGAAGGTGGTCTTAATAATACATCCAGATATGTAAGAATGAATGGCTTCAAGGCGAGACAAGGCAGGAAATGACTTCATTTTTTCAAGCATTAGGTCAGTTTTGCTACCATAACACCTCTTCCTTCATACTAGTGTACGTGTCTGTTTGGGTCTGTATATTTCTCCTATACAACCATCTTTAACGGCAGTTATCTCACATTAAGTTTTTTCTGGAAATACTCTGGACCACAAAATCGCCACTTCTGAAGAAATTACATCCACTCAACTTTTCATAATAATTTTTGGAAATATTCTGAAGGTTATTGCTGAGGGATTTGTTCATATGTTGTTTATTGTCTAATTTATGATACAATTTGTTCTTAACAAAAATGCTGAAAAAATACTGAGGTATTGCGAAATTTGCACGATGTTAGTTATCAACCGGCAGATAATCATTATGCAATCTACAAGTTTAAAAATATTCCCCTATTCACCTGCAGTGTCTGGCTTTACTGATTGCCATTGGTCATGTTGAATGGGAAGACAATTAGAAATCCGGTAATAAAAAAAGCTTTTATATTTGACACTCCCGAGCTACTGTCAAGCTCAGGTTATGTGCCTCGTCTGGTGTTTTCAACCAGTGCCGTGATTTGAACGATTCTGACATTGCATGCAAAGGTATAGGATGGCTCTACGTCCAAACAATGTGTTACCCATTTGGGCTTTGCTGGCAGATAAAAGAAGAAAGGAGGGCTCAAACTAAAGTGCTGTTGACAGCGCCTCAACGTTTGGTTAGGGTTAGGGGTTGGGGGGTTGGAGGGGAGGAAATGAAAATCATATCCGAGGGGGTCACACATTATTGACATGAGTGGCACGGCCCATGTTTTCATTGGCTCATATAGCTCCCACCGTTGAGTCAGGGGGAATCCCATGTGTTTCCCCTTTAGCATCCAGGAAATAGACCAGGCCCAAACTATGGAGCGAGCTCCCCAATATACCTGTGGCTTGTTTTCGTTGTTCCATTTTTTTTTGTTGGGTTGACGGATTCACTCAATCACCCGTGGCTGTCACAGTTGGCTTTCAATCACATGGGTACACCACCCCCTTCCAGCATCTGGTAAAGATAAAGTCAAAAAATAATGCTTATTGTAATGAAATCCATTCATTGGAGGCCTGGCAAGGGGGCACAGCAATGGGGGGGGGGGGGGGGGGGTCAGCTACTTACTTTTATGAATGGATATAAATGTATGGAGGGTGTTAAAGTAGAGCAATTTCTTAAGGCATTTGCAGTTTGTTTTATCTCTTAATCCAGGCTTTAAAAAAAAATCATCCATCACATAATAGACAGTCAATAAACTGATCCGATCACCAAGTATATCGCCTTTAGAAAAAAAAAAGTAGTTCTCCTTTAACATTAAATGGGATTGGAGCCATGACATTTCATTGTGTATTATTTGTGTGTGCTTGTGTGTGTGTGTGGCTTGGTCACGGTGTAGATTGATTGGCAGCCGTGTGGAGTGTGAGGTGCAGGAGGTCAGGGGAAAACACCATCAAAGGGCATGTACTCAGTCAGGCTTAACAAAACCAACGCCTGCTCTGAAAAGTGGCCAGTAAGCTGGTGGTGAGTGTGGGGGTCAACTCTGTGCTATATGACAGCATGGCCAGACGGATACATGGGAAACACTATCACAGTGACACACCCACAGCCGGCTATAGTAAACCACCACCATCTCTGGTGTGGGAGAGAGAGAGAGAGAGAGAGAGGAGAGGAGAGAGAGAGAGAGAGAGAGAGAGAGAGAAGAGAGAGAGAGAGAGAGAGAGAGAGAGAGAGAGGAGAGATGAGAGAGAGAGATGAGAGAGAGAGAGAGAGATGAGAGAGACGAGAGAGAGAGGAGAGAGAAGCGAAGCATTGGTTGTGACAGCCAGAAAGCCATATGTGACTTCACATGCTGTGCTGGACAGCACACACACGCATACAAGCACACACACACCACATACATACACACACACACACACACACACACACACACACACACACACACACACACAAGGGTAAAAAAATGACTTGGCTTTTTATTGTATTCATTTATTTAAAAGACACAGAATGAAGGGGGCGAAGGTTGCCATGCAGACGCTGGTTGCTGCAGATTCTAATCCAAAGCCTCTGGGCGATCTCTGCATGAACTCCATTTCTGCTCTGCAAACAAATTAGCTCTTTTTCTCTCTCTCTCTCTCTCTCCCTTATATCTATCTTTCTTTCTTTCTCCCTCCAGTCAGAATAAAGGGAAATTCAGGTGAATAAAATCTATTTGTTCATTTAACTCCCTCAGCCCCCCCCCCCCCCCCCACTACCTTTTCCGTCTTTTTCTCTCTTTCTCTCTCCCAAACTCAATTTTCCCTCGGTGCGAGCCTGCTTCAGTCTTTTTTCCTTTTTTCTCGCCGGCAATTCATTAGGCAGCAGTGGTTTCATTTGCACCATTAGAAAAAAAGTATGTTTCCTTAAGAGTGTGGCACTCCACTCAATCTGATCCAAAGTACTTGATTCTTTTTAGACCACACTCAAGCTGCGGGGCCTGTTAACACACACACACACACACACACACACACACACATACACACACACACATACACACACACACACACACACACACACACACCTCACACCAGCAAATGTTTCAGTTAAATACAGTTGAAACACACACAACAACAAACAAACAAACAGACAGAGCAAGAAACGACAACCAAATAAAATGGTTTAATATCTTATCATCGCTTCTCGAGTGTTTAATTATGCAACAAATGTTTGACTATCCAAGTCAAATTTCCATGAATATTTATCCCAATTCATTTGTTGAGTGTTGATTGTAATTACATGGGAACATGATTTATTGCCAAGATTGCTGCTTTAGCCAGCCAGAGAAAAAGAACAGAAAATGTATAAATATAAAAGCACAGCACACACAAACACACACGCGCACACACACACACACACACACACACACAGCTTAAAGGAATACCACATTTCTGTATGTCCTTGTTTATCTATTCTTATGATCAGGCAAGGAAACAAGGAGGATATGAGGGTGGGTGGGGGGGGGGGGGGGGGTGTTGACATGAGCAAGTGTTAAGGTCCAGCAAAGGGGCTGGCAGCAGAGTAGACACACAGCAACCCAGAGTCAAGCTCTGACCGTGTTTGTATTGAATTAATGAATAGCATTAGCCATTTGTCATGCCATTTATTCCGGTAATGACCAAGCCTCACCTCACCATGCTCACTCTCCCTCTTTCATCCCTCTCTTTTCCTGTCCTGCCATTACCTTTGTACGGCACATAGGCAGGGATTGAGAGACCTACAGGCATAGGCGAAGATTTGTGGGGGGTATGCAGGGGATTATGTGTAATTTTTCCAACACACTCCAACCCAAAAGAGATACAAATAACAGTTCAGGCGGCTGACACATTTATACTGTATATCCTTTATACCTGTTACTATATATTACACCCCAAAAGTGGAACATGCTGTCTTCACCTTGCCGAGCTTAGGCCAGCGTTCCAGTGGCTAACTAGCCTTTGCGCAAGTCAGACAGTGTTGTAATGTGAGTAGCTGGCTAGCTAGCATGTTTAGCCCGACAGACTTCACTTTTCTTACCTTCAGGTTTCTGAACTAGAACTGTGTCAAGTGTGTAAGGACGAACAATAAAATTATCAGGTTTCTAACCTTATGTCACTAGCAAAATATGTGCATTACCTCACATTAGCTAAAAGCTATAGCTGATAGCGCACCCTTTTCATCTCCAATCAATGACCACCTGCGTCATTGCCCCCCCCCCCCCCCCCCCCCCACCACATGTGTACAGGGAGAGGAAGAGCGACAGGTTGAGAGGGTGAGACAGACAGGGGCCTGGGCTCTAATAACATGCTCTGTTACTGCTCGACTCAGGACACTGCTCGATAACGTGTTAGGCACAGGCTACACATATTGACAGAGTGCACCCACAGCTCATCTGGCAAAACCTATTATGTATGTGTGTGTGTGTGTGTGTGTGTGTGTGTGTGTGTGTGTGTGTGTGTGTGTGTGTGTGTATGTGTGTGTGTGCCTGCCTGCATGTGCTCAAAAGCCAATCGAGTACATTTTCCTGTTTGTATGCAGTCGTCTTTGCATTGGCGCACTTCACTCTGTGGCATCAAAGAAGACCTCCTCCAGGGCCGGACGCTCAGTTCACCTTGTCCTATTTTTTATAGTGGGCACACAAACAAGTGAATGAGGCCTGGCCCATTCTTCCCTGTTTAGTTGTATTTAGCACACAGCTTTTAGCCTGCTGCCATGTCTGCTTGGTTCCCGCTTGAGAGAGCTTATGAAAGACTCCCCTTTTGTCTAGCCTCCCTCCATAGTCCCTATATTGCAGGTCTTCCTATTGAAAGTGTACAGGGTGAGAGAAAGGCGTGTTTGCTGTGCTATCAAGGCCTATTGTTGGCTATTGTGATAGAACAGATTAGGTAATGTGTTTCATTTGTGGTAAGGAGTCAGGAACTTGGGTCCCTTCAAAATCAATACTAGCACCCTTCTACGCATACCACAAAGCATATAGGCTGTGTTCGAAAAGCCATACTAACGTCCTCCCTCCTACGTACTCAACATGTATATACTACATACATACTGTCTACGTATTGATCGATTGTGTATGCTAGGTTCGTCGGACTGTTTACACTGTAGTATACAGAAGCAATAAAGAATTTAGAAGAAAAAATAAGTTCTGTGTCGTTTGAAAGGACGATATGCATTGTGGGGCAGTTGAATAGGAAAAGTAACCTATCGATTCCATACACACAATCTTCCCTGAAGTAAATACTCATCCGGGCATTCCCCACCTATACACAAATCACACGCACCACCACCATACTCAAATTGACGTAAAGATTAGCATGACTAAGACATTATAGTATGGCTTTTTCGAACACAGCCATTACTCCTCCATATCCCTTTTCCCCCTTTCCCCCCTCAATCTATTTGCTCTATCTTGACCAAATAAGATCCCCTTTTTTCCTATTCCAATATCCAAAATGCTCCAACTAATAAAGATAAATCAAAAATAAAAAGTCCCCCTCCTTTGATAGTGATAGTGATAGTGACCCCGTGGCCCTTTTTGGTTTGTCTTTGTATAGCCGTTTCGCCGAGTGACCTTCTCGGTGGTGAGCCAGCCCCAGGACCCTCAACAGCAGCTGCAGGGATCGCTGCAGAGCTGCTACGACAGCGGCCTGGAGGAGTCGGAGACGCCCAGCAGCAAGAGCTCGTCCGGCCCCCTCCACCCCGGCTGGGGGGCCTGCCCCTGCCCGAGGACCAGGCCTACGAGAGGACCACCCCTGACGGCAGTGTCGGTGAGGCAGAGCACTTGGAGAATGGTAGGGGCAAACACTGAAACAAGGAGATTTAGAAAGAAAAAAAAAGTAACTCTATTAAGATTATATAGTATACGAGGGAAACACACACATACACTCACACAAGCGCCAAAGGTATAGAGTACATATAGGCAGTTTCACAAACACACATAAAACATGTGAGGTTTCTTCTGATATTTCTTTTTAGGTATTTTTTTTTTGGCTAGGAGGTTTTTCGTCCAAGGCTTAGTCGGTTTCTGTAGGGTGTTAAGGCGTGATGTGTTTGTGGAGTTTGTGATAGTGGTAGCTGTTGCAACTTCGTTATTAAAAAAAGCTAAACCCCAAAGTACATGATGTGAAGACGATAGCCCGGGGATCTCTTCTTAAAAACCCTTGTTCTCTTTCAGTAAAAACCTTTGGGTTTATTTGATCAAAGGGGGCAACAGACACGCACATTCTTTTAACATCAACACCTTTCCAAGGCCGTCTTTCTCCTTTTCATTTTTCGGCTCTGTTTTCAACACAGTTCAAGTTGAATTTGATTTGCATCTAGATTTTTCAACTTGACTAGAGGATAGAATTTTTTTTAGTTTTCTCTGTATTATTTAAGTAAGGGCAAAGGAGGAATAACAGTGGGTGATGATACCAAACTTGGCATTGTTTTAGGAGTTGTTATAGAATCACAAATGCTACTGATTGCGTTTGGCTTGAGGCCCTTATGAGGGAGTTCAAATGTTTTCTAAAGTTGGCAGATAGGACTGATGTTGTGTAGGTTGTAATATGGAAAATACTGCGGAAAACAAAATGCCATTAGGAGCAACGGAGCCTATTGTAAAGGCGGTCTCTCTCGGTGCAGTACTGTGTATGTACCCTTGCAGAACCTTCTCATAGCTGTGCCAGAGCTAGTTTCCTACCAATACCAAGAATGTGTGTGTTGTGTGTGTGTGTGTGTGTGTGTGTGTCGTGTTGTTGGGTGCGCAGTGAGAGATGAGGGTAATGGTCCTATTCATAGTCTAGCAGTCTGCGGCGATGCTTAACAAGGAGTAGCTGTCTTGAGAGTGCTAAGCCTAAGTGCAGAGAGGCTTCCCCGCTGCAGCTTAGGATAAGGATATTCAAATGGCTTAAAGATCCCCACATTCTCCTCCATTCAGAGAGGGAGGGAGTTGCTTTTTTAAAGGAGGATGTCCTAACCTATTTTAAGATCATTGTGCTCAATATTATGAAACCTGGACAATTAGGTGGCCTTACCTTGTGAAGGGTTGAATGGACATAGTTATGGGTTTGCAATGACCCACTCTGCAACAGTTAGAAAGTCAAGCAAAGCGGACAGATGTGCACTTAAAAACAGCCAGAGTGCCAACTGTTGGCATTTTTTCTCAAATTTCAGGCATTAATGGAGATTTAAAAGGGATTTGAAAGGGGTTCAATGTGAGCTGATAAGGCTACCTTGTGGATTTGCAAAATCTAAATTTTTTTCAGTAAATGGGCACCCATTCACTTCCTCAATGACACCCGATTAAAAGGCTCATTCAAATGGTTCTCTTTTTTTAGAGTCAATGGACAAGGACAGCTGATAGAAGATACCACCATGTTTGATCAAAAGGCATGATCAGCTTGTCAATCAGATCCACCTTGAGAACAACAATAGCATACATAGCCTTACATCAATCAATCCAGACATGGCTTATCAAAACAACACAACAAAACTCATGTATAAAACAAATATATATATATTATCCAATTTGAATTCTTTACAATTGTGCACATTTACCCAAGGTGTATGGTAATACATTTCATTTTGATGTTAGCTTTCAGAGAATGTAGTATTGCAAAGTGTTAGTGGAGCTTAGGAGAGGATGTGTTGTCTGGAACATAGTCAAGGTCAATACATGAATCAGTCTCTGTCCAAGAGAAAACAACATGCTCCGCTGCTGCCTTGCTATATCTTTAGTGAGATCGGCTGAACTTCTAGCGGTAGTGTGTGTGTGTGTGTGTGTGTGTGTGTGTGTGTGTGTGTGTGTGTGTGTGTGTGTGTGTGTGTGTGTGTGTGTGTGTGTGTGTGTGTGTGTGTTGTGCGTGCTGGTGTGTGTGCGTGTGTGGTGTGTGTGTGTGTGTGTGTGTGTGTTGTGTGTGGTGGAAAGGCCGCTGTATGCCTACGAATGAGACTTTGAAAGTGAGTGAGTGCATTTGAATATTTGCCCATTCCTGTTCAAAATTGTGTTTTTCTTCCCTCAAAGCAACCTCAGTTTGCAGTTTCGGAATTCTTACGAGGTTCTGCTGGCAAGCGGGTGAGCTTTTGCCTTGCAGGTTTTGAGAGGATGTAATTGGTCAAGGTTCCTGTCATGTATTCCCAGAGAAAAAAAAGCAGCTCTATATTCCCTTCATACAGTGTCCTTGAGGCAGACACTGAACACCTGCTTGCTTTCGCCTTGTGCTATAGGTCACTGTGGATAAGGGCATGAGCTAAATACCTTAAGTGTAAAGTAAATGCAATCATCTTAAGGTTGAGGGCAAATATTGGCAAACTGCTGCGGCCTCTCAGGGGATGCTAACTACAGTCATTAACACACACTCCCCCCTCCCTTGTGCTATACAATCAGAGCACACACACACACACCATCAGAGCTAGTTTTAGCATGGAAGCCGCAGACCCTTTTTCGAAAAATGAAGGGGAATTATGAGGAAAGAGGGAGAACAAAATGTTAGCAGATGGCTAGCTTTGGTGCCAGTGCTGGCTTGGGCATCGTTAGCGACAGGTAATTGCAGGCGTTTTTTACGTGCGTAACGCGAGAGTGACTGGTGAACAGAGTGTGTTTCCTTGTCCTGTGGAAAGGACAGAAAGGGTAGAGAGAGAGGGGGTGTGAGTGTGAGGGTTTGGATTTAAGATCAGATGACGACCATTCAAAGCTATACCCAGGATTTGATTCGTGTTTGTTTCCATCATAGTTTATGATTGCCATTGTCAACACACACACACGCACCGCCACACCCCCACACACGCACGCACACACACACACGCACGCACGCACGCACGCACGCACGCACGCACACACACACACACACACAGCAGACAAAACACCCAGTCTGTTTTTTCACCCTCCCGCTCACATCCTTTCCTGTCTTTGCACACACTGCACCACAAGGGACCATGTTTTCCTTTCTTTCTTTTTTTCTCATCTCCTCCATCAAGGTCATGTTTCCATCTGTATTATTTCCTATTGGTTGACTTCTTTCCATGGGGAGTGTCAACACAAAACAAAGGAGAACAAAAAACAACAACCTCTCCATCCAAGACAAATTCTTCTTCTCCCAAAACTGACTCCAGAACAGGGAGTGTCTGGGTCATGGTGTGGGGATGGTAAGCACATTCTTTCACCCATTCCCCACTCACTCTGTACAAACCATCACACAGAAAACTCTTATAGCGGCCTTGAGTTTAGCAGAGTGAAAAATAAAAAAAATACATCCAACAGTCAGAACCCTTGTGATAATCCATGCCTCCCATCTTTACATAATGTCTCTGAATCGCGTTCATTTTCAAACAGTTCACCCAGAAGTCAATAGTCTTTTGATTTAGCCTTTTTTTTTATCAAGAACAAGAAACACATCAATGTATTAGCATATCACACCCAGGCGAGCACATCGGGGCCCATGTATTACTCTCTCTCGCGCGCTTGGCATTTGGCACATTTCATAAAGTCTTGATCCTGTTTGATGCACAGCTGTGGCCCCTCACTTATTCATAAAGCGTACCCCCGGTCGCTCATCAGATATTCATAAACGCTGAGTGTTTGCAGTCAAACCACCCGATTAGGCCGGTTATGGAAGAAGGCCCCGTTTAAGGACGCTATCGGTGGGGTCAAAGACATGCGCTCATTATTGATCTTCCACATTGCCTTGGGATTACATGGAGGGCGGGTTCTAATTCTTGTGTTTGTTGGAGCACACCTTTAAAATAACACACTACCCACATTGCCATTTCAAAAAGAGCAAACGGGCGCTAAGATGTTTTCATGTGAGACCTCCATACCTATCTGCGGGCGTTGATGATGTCATATCATAGTTCAGTACATCAGAGCAAGGATACGTACTGTGTAGCCTATGTCTTTGTTGCTGCAGGTCACGTCAACAATGATATTCATAGCAGGAATCATTATATAGCGGTTATTCTATATAAAGGAATGCTAATGTATGACTTCAACCTTAACCTTAAGCTTTCCCCTCTTATCAATGCAACACTATGTGCTGCGCCGCAAGTGGCTATACAGGTAAACACAGTCACTGTATATCCTCTTGACTATTGCAAAAGGAATCACTTTTTGTATGAGTTGTAAGCAAAAGGGACTATTTTTTTCTTTTCTTTCTTTCGTATTGTTGGGCCGTATGGCGATCACCAGCAAACTGCAAGGATATACAGTAACATTAGTTTACTCTACTTTGTATTCACTGCTTCATCACAGTGTGTCTATAGCAGAGGCCGCTGGCTGATGTCGTTTATGCTGCCTCCGCTAAGACAGATGAATAGTGCAAATTTATTGTAGCCTCTGAGAGAGTGATAGCACGTCCATACCAGATGCTAACATTAGCATGCGGCCCACGTTTCTGCGCTTTGGATGCCAGACAACTTAACTTAACTTAACCCAACACACACACACACACACACACATACACACACACCACCACACACATACACACACACTGACATCCACACATAACTATCTCTCCTCTGCTGAGAGATTTTGGGCTACCACTGTTCATCATCATTTAGTGTTTGGCTAGCCGGCCGAATGGAGAGCACAGACAAGAGGCACATCAGCCAGGTAATTAGCAAGTACAAACACACACATACACACACACACACACACACAACACACACACACACACCATCTGAGCAGTAGCTTGCATACACATGAGCACAAGGTAAAAGAACAAGACATTAAAGAACAACCAAGACAGCCTGGAATGCAGAATTTTTACTCTAGAAATCCACATGTTATGCAGGTGCACACAAGCTGTGGCACAGGAAAAACACATAAGCTCTGGCCATCACACACACACACACACACACACACACACACACACACACACACACACACTCATTCAGCACAATGAGGCACTGCATCATGTTCCAGCACTGTGAAGCACCTTACTAAATCACTCCATTGTTGCTGTTTCTCTCTGATCCAGAAGCTATGCCCATTGGAATGCAGCTTAGATGGTTAATAATGTCTGTGTGTGTGTGTATTTGTTTGTGCGTGTGTGCATGTGTTACTCCGTTCATTAGGCAAGCCCAATTGTAGGGCCAGATGGCGAAGCGAGTTTGTTTAATTAAAACCATTCATATTTCAAGAGCCGAGAGATGGCGGCACTCTTAGGTCTGATTTCCCACAACTTGGTGGAGCGGATGGGAGCGTGTGTGTGTGTGTGCGTGTGTTTTGTGTGTGTGTGTGTGTGTGTGTGTGTGTGTGTGTGTGTGTGTGTGTGTGTGTGTGTTGCGGGTTGAATGCAGTGTAATGAATAATCTCTCAGCGGAAGACACTGGGGCCATCAGTCAGTATGTTACACACGCACTAACCCCAAGTTAGTTTTCTCAAGTTAAAAAAACACTGATTTAGAATGTAAAAATCATGAAAAAAATTATAATCAAGCTTTGTGGCACCCAGACATGGTAACAACAATGGTAACAACAATGAACTGCGACATGCTAGTAACTGCCAATAACGTAACCATTTTTCAGTTTTTAATGTAAAACAATCCGATGATGTAGTAACTTAGCAATAACATAATAACATGTCCGAACCAATAAGGTTACACCTTTTTGTTATTAGCCTATAAGCTGGGTTTAAAAATACCCTGTTATAATATAATAACCAGAGCTGATAATGTCATAATATACTTGTATCCCTTTATTTAGGTTTGATTTATTGGCGATAAAGTAACACATTTCCTTACTATTGCCTCTTTCAAATACCTGCTCACAGGACGTCACCGCACAAACAGAGACGATTTAGATTCCCATCAATTTTATTTCAATAGGCTTACACTGCTTTTTTTTGTAATTTGGATGAACTTGCCCTTTAAAACGACTTCAATCACAATGAAGAGGGACAGGAAGAGAGGAAGATTAAGACTTTAAAATGATTAAAGTTCAATTGATAAATCCTTAAAAGGAAATAACGGTGATAGAAAAAGGTTTAGCATGGATGTGCACTCAATGCAGTGTAAATGAAATAAAAATAAAAACAAGACTTGACACACAAACACACACACACACTCACTCACTCGCACGCTCACACACACACACACTCACACACTCACACATATTGCGGCGGTCCGAAGTGTGGATAATGGAATTGTTGGGCGTGGAAGCTATACAGGCCGACTGACACCCACTGCTGACAGAGATTAAAAAAGCCATTCAGCTGCCTCACAAACCCCCGTGCACAAGAAAAAGTGTCATGCAGTCGGAAAATACGGCAATCCGTTTCAAAAGAGTGCAGCCACTTTATATTGCTTTCAAGGCCCCGTGTTGTGCATGTACAAGAACATGATGCATTCTCACACACACACAGAAGAAAAGAAGAATGGCAGTGGACGTGCATTTTCTATATTTATTTTCTTCAAAAATGTGCTGGCCGTCTTGTTGTGTGTTTTCATACATTGTCTCACAAAATGCGGATGCACACAGTTGGTAAAGACAGAGGAAGGGGACATTCATTCTCAATGAGGGGGCCTATAGTCACACCGGGCAGACGTGTGCATTTTCTTGTGTGTTCTTTTTGGGGTGCAACCAAGCAGCACATATATATACTTGGGCTCGTCTCCAAATGGCAGTGTATGGGCATTTGTTAGGTTTCGGAATAAAGAAAGAAAAAAAAGATGACTTTAAAGGCACCCCGCTTTTGTTAAATCTTGCACCCCCTTTGGACAACAGTGGTAGTGTTTTGACCACGCCAGGTGTTGTTCCTGGGTGAGCGTACCCATGACAAAAGGCATTAGGAAAAACTATATAGAAATAGCATTCTTTGCACTGATGGTTTCGTTTGCTGTTACATGGCATTCATGATCATCAGAGGAAAAATGAAACCGTTGCAGAAATATTTAAAAGTTCCTCGTGGCAACTTTAACAAAATACTCATTAAAAATAAACAGATGTTTATTTAGAATGCACCTTTGCTTTTTTTCACATCTTTCACCCATATCATCACTCCTTGGCTGGGCTTAATGTGTCAGGTGTAGTGTTCCGGGGGAAGGGGGACTGGTGGGGCGGTTCTACAATGAAGACAATTAAACACCTCCGAGGCACTCAGCCAAAACTCTCTCTCTCTCTCTCTCTCTCTCTCTCTCTCTCTCTCTCTCTCTCTCTCTCTCTCTCTCTCTCTCTCTCTCTCTCTCTCTCTCTCTCTCTATCCCTCTCTCTCTCTCCCCTCCCAGGCACTCTGTCTTCTGCTTGTTTTCCCTCCTCCATCTGCTTCCAACCTCCTCCGCAGATCCTTATGCCAGCTTCACACAGGCCCATCCATAAGTGGAAGGCATACCCTGATTGGTTCACCTAGCCATCAATCTAGGCCTCCGAGTCAGACCGGGCCCTCCACACTTTCTGTGTGTTAGTGGAAGGCAGCCCCTGATTGGTTCTTATAGTTTTCCAAGTCAACATAGATCGACGAATAAGCCGTGAGATAGACGACTGGTCTTAGGAGGCTAGACTGACAGATGTTAAGTCTGAACAACCGGCTCTGATTGGTTATTTTTTGACCATGGATGCAAATAATAGTTTTTTAGGCGACTCACTTTTGTTTATTTGTATGTGCGCTTTCTTAACCTTGATAATGTGTGTGTGTGTGTGTGTGTGTGTGTGTGTGTGTGTGTGTGTGTGTGTGTGTGAGTGTAGATGTGTGTTTGTTCATGTGTTGTGCGTGACAGAACTTTCACACCAGTAGCATATGTGTGACTGTTTTGGTTATTTTTCTCACCTCGGGGGAAACTTGTTGAAGGAGCACAAACCAACAAGAAGAATAAAAATAACACACACACACACACACACACAATTCAGGTGTTCACACATTGTGTAGGCCGACACCATGCTGGGGCCTCTCATGCATTCATTCATGCATTCTCCATACATACTTTACTTTATGCACACTCCATAGCTCACAGTAGAGACACATACACAAATCCATGCATCATAATCTACGTGTCGCTCTTTTCTGCTGCGTTAACACAACATTCTTTCTCATTAAAAAAAAAATTACTTGCCGGCAATTTAATTTTGCGCACAAGGAATGCTGTATGGGTTATTTAAACACATCACATGTATATGATTAGAAAAGGGGTTTTCAGAGAAAGCTCAAAAGGTAGACTTGTTTCACAACTGGAACCAGATGTGACCATGTTTACGGCCAATATGCATGAACAGGATTACATTTTTTAAGGGAAGGTGTTTTCCAACTTTCGCAAGAGATATCTGTATGTTTCTTTTGAGTGTGTGTGTGTGTGTGTGTGTGTGTGTGTGTGTGACACTCTTTTTGACCTTTTAAGGTTAGGATTTGCAAATATTCTACATTTTACTTCCGGCTGTGTTCATGTGCATGAGCTGACCCATGCATGTTCCAGCCTCCTGTCTGTTTAGCTAACACATGTATGTATGTGTGGCAGCCTAACCTTTCACCATTCCAACATTGTGTATTTGGACCTTCCACTAATGTTATCCCAAACACTGATTTAAACTACTGAAAAACCAAAAATAATAATAATGTAATAATAATTATAAAGAGTCTGGGTTGACTCATGTGTGTCTGCTTGAACAACAGCTTGCGTTGCCACATAAACTGGCATTCCTTCTGGGTAAGGGATTTTAGTCAGACAACTCTTTACTCTGCCAGCAGCGTCGGCTGCTACCGCTAATTGATAGCAATTAGCTCGCATTATTTAGGAATTTGACATCGTGTTCGTCTTTCAATCGGAGTGGTTTTGATGACTCAGACGCACGGCTTAAACGCTGTCAAACCGTCATAACAACGGGGCAAACAAATAATGCCTGCTTGCTGCAACGCGCTATGCTTTAAGCCAATGATACTCATGACAATCTGCATGTTTCAGACATGGTTTTAGTGTGTTGCTAACGTGTGTGTGTGTGGGGGGGGGGGTTAATAGCCACAACAACAGAATGCTAATATTGATATAAACTACTACAGGTGTGCATTTGCGGCAACAAAAAAAAAAAGTCAAAAACTTCAAGTGTGAACCTCCAAGTTGACATAGTTGTGATTCTGCCTATAGTAGAGGCTTGGCACCTTTCGTATATGCAGTTAAACACCACAGTGTTGTATCTGCTGAGGAATATCGCTGGTTGTAAACTATTCATAGAATCTTCAGAAAGTGTTGTTGATCAATAGGGGCTGCTGTGTGCCGTCTATTTGAACACATTTTACATCACAGTGTGTGTGTGTGTGTGTGTGTGTGTGTGTGTGTGTGTGTGTGTGTGTTTTGTTTTGTGTGCGTGTGAGAGAGAGAGAGAGAGAGAGAGAGAGAGAGAGAGAGAGAGAGAGTGCATGCGTGTGTGCGGGTGTGTGAATCCATGCAGAGATGTATTATACTCTCAGCAGTGCCACAAGACTACCTCGGCCCACCAGAACTTATTTTTACTGCCCTCCTTCTCTCTCTCTCTATCTCTCTCTCTCTCTCGCTCTCCTCACCCTGTAAAAATAGATGAAAGCGTGTAACAAAGGTGGAAGGGGGTTATCCTCCTGTGCTCTCTCTCTCTCTCTCTCTTTGAGGACATGGTTAATGTGTTTCATATGGAGGCAGGAGGGAGGGATAGAAATGAAAAGCCAACACGGTTGATAGAAGGAGACTCTCTTGCTGTCCCCCATGGCTGTGTCTCTGAATAACACCCACTGCAACCTTTGACACAGGGGGGGACGCCACACACACACACACACACACACACACACACACACACACACACACACACACACACAGCCTCTTTGTGCATCTGTGTGCATGTCCTCTTCACCTGACAATATCCTCCTTATAGTTGCTCTACCTAGGAATTTCATCATTTTATTTGTGTGTGTGTGTGTGTGTGTGTGTGTGTGTTTGTGTGTGTTTTGTGTGTGTGTGTGTGTGTGTGTGTGTGTGTGTGTGTGTTGTGTGTGTGTGTGTGTGTGTGTGTGTGTGTGTGTGTGTGTGTGTGTGTGTGTGTGTGTGTGTGTGTGTGTGTGTGTGTGTGTGTGTGTGTGTGGTGGTGTGTGTGTCCATACCCACTATGTCGTGGACACAATTGCTCAGGGTCATATTGGCATTAGCGGAAGATGTTTTTTTCATTTTTTATCTTACTTATTCATGGCCATTATTCCTGTTCTCCTAACAGCAAACGCTTTCCGTGGCTCCCTCTGAAGCCCTGGGGGGAGAGAGGGAGGGAGGAGAGAGAGAGAGAGAGGGAGAGAGAGAGAGAGAGGAGAGGGAGAGAGAGACCTTTACAAAGTCTTGTCCATTTAGTCCATCCAACCGCTCTCCCCCTCTGGAACACCAGGGGCCAAGGGTTCCACATAACAACATTAGCGCCATACATGTTTTATGAAGGTATTAAGACAAACGTGAGATTGCCGCGTGTGTGCGTGCGTGCGTTGAAAGGGAGGAAATTATGTATGTATGTATCTATATATGTGTGAGAGATGTTTGTGTGTGGTGTGTGTGTGTGCACTGCTAATATTTGCACTCGTTCCCCCTGCTTCTCTCTCCCGCGAGCGTGAAGCTGTTCACTTATGCATTGTTGACCCATTTAAGGGCTCTATAGCATCTTGGTTATTGTGCCGTCTGTCCTCGCTCTCAATGCCCACACTTGACTCGTATGCATACAAAGTGAAGGGCTCTGCATCATACCACATAAAGGGAAGAAGAAAATAATTGCAATGGGATGGTGACAACAAGAAAAATACCAATTTATTTTTGCAGATGTCTCTTTTTTCCTTCATACACACATAGCACGATCTCCACATATTCTCAGTACAGTGGCATGGAATTAAAAAATCTACTAACGTCCCCCCTCCTACATACTCAACATGTATACTGCCTACTTAACGATCGGTTGTGTATGCAAGGTTCGTCGGACCTTTTACTGAAGTATACAGAAGCAATAAAGAATAAAAAAATAAAAACGTCCATGTCGTTTGAAAAGACGCAATGCATTGTGGGGCAGTTGAGTAGGAAAAAGTAATCAATCCATACACAAAACCTTCCGGAAGTAAGTATTCATCCGGGCATTTCTCGCCTACACAAACTCGCATGTACACAACCACAACATACTCAAAATCGACATAAAAATTAGTATGAGTAGGACGTTAGTAGCTTTTTCGAACACAGCCATAGTGTTGTTTGTAATGCCGGTGTGCACCTGGTTGTGGCGGTTGAGTAAAGCGTGTACATCTGGCACCTTTTCTCCCAGGTGTGGAAAACCTTTTTTTCCCCCCACCTCAAGGTGACAAAACCAGGCTCAAAACACAACCAGAATGCCCCTATCTCTCCTTTGAGCTCCATAGGCCATAGTGTAGCCATCCTGTCTTTTCAAAACCTGTGAAGAGCAGCAATCAACCCGGAACCGCAAAGCAGCGGTGTCTGTTACACACACACACACGCACACACACACACACACACACACACACACACACACACACACACACACACACACACACACACACACACAC
Source organism: Ammodytes dubius (assembly GCA_026122265.1). NCBI lineage: Eukaryota > Metazoa > Chordata > Actinopteri > Uranoscopiformes > Ammodytidae > Ammodytes > Ammodytes dubius. The sequence continues at coordinate 7,369,341 of CM047527.1, forward strand.
ACACACACACACACACACACACACACACACACACACACACACACACAATGCACACACACACACACACACACACACACACACACACACACATGCCCACGCACACACACACACACACACACACACACACACATGCACACAGCTGTTTGAGGTGCATGGCCTTAAGACAGAACTTCCTGTCATTTTGAAACAGAGAAAAGCTTACATTATCAGTCAAAAGCTTCCCTGTTAAAAAAAAACACACACACACACACAATAGACAGTCACAACACACAATCTGAGCAACGTCACGCCACACCGCAAGTACACAATAGGAGGTAAATGGAGGGAGAGGGAGAGAGAGAGAGAGAGACAGCGAGAGAGAGAGAGAGAGAGAGAGAGAGAGAGAGAGAGAGAGAGAGGGAGGTGAGTTGTTTTTCTTTCCCCAGGGTTTTCTAGATTAACCCTTTGATGAACCGGCAATAGAGGGACACCTGTTTCTAAAGTATTTGCCAGCAAGGGCGTGGGACTCTTTTCTTTTTCTTTTTTTCTAGTTTCCTGTCCCTTCTTTTGTTTAGCAGACTAATAGCTACCTTGCAGGCTTTAAAAACAGTGGCATTTATCTTGTCTGTGTGTGTGGCTCAAACTCACCCTCAGGCCATCCACTTTAGGGAGAGGTTTGAAGGGAAACAGTAACAGGAGCCTCCACCGCAGGGCTTAAAAAGGGCTTAGATTTAAGAGTGGAGGGAAAAAAGACTAATGAAACAAACTGGTCAACACCAGTGAGAAGGTAACTTTTTACGGTATAGCTTTCAGGGCTAGAAACAGTGTTCCAGGGATCACATTTTACCATGAGGAAAGATTGTTTTATTCAGCTATAAGAATATACCCGAGAAAATGTTCCCTTCTATGACACACCAAAAGTTACACAGTGCACCTTTAAAGGGAGAGCTCCAATCCTCATAGTCCTGTTTTTTTATATTCTTTGATTTGATATGTTAACTTTCTTTTTTTTGACATTGTCTGCCATACATACATAGCCTGGCTCCGCCCGCCTACCTACTTCCGCCCAAATTTCATTTTCCCTTCAGTAGTCAGTCTGGTGATGGGGTGTATCAGTGGGATCCTGCTCGAATCAGATTTCTGAGTGTCCAATCAGCGAACAGAGCGAGTGGCTCAGTTGAATGCTGCGTTCCTTTATACTCGGAAGAAGGAGATTTCCGACTTGGTAGTTCCGAGTTCCGACCTGTCTGTGTTCCAGTGCATCTGCTCGCGAAAGTATGGACGCCTAAAACCTTTCTCGTCCAAATAACTAAACGTTAGGCTCTAACAAGTTACTGTTGCTAGATTCATAGACTACAATATGTAGTGAAGTCGGAAATTTCCGAGTTTCCTGTCCAACTGGAACGCACCGTCAAAAGCCGGCTCATGACACACGTGACGACCAAACGTGATGCGATTGGTTGGCTAATCCAGAGTGGCACTGGGCAGATCCAATAGTTTTAAACTTCGACAGACACCCGCCTCCAAGTGAGTGAACGTTTGCCAATTACAGCACTGCCAGACCTTCTGTACAAATGAAATGAAGTACGATGGTCTGGTTGGACCAGGCTAATACATACAGCCATACACACATACATATGTGCAGGGACAAGCACATGTCCATTAGGAGATGTCTGTCTATTTAGTGTAGCTTCCATAACATGTCTTCTATCATACCGGTTAATATTAAATGTCCAAAATGTACATTTAGGTCTTTATATGACTAAACCTGGCCTGTTTGAGTCTTAATTTCTCCTTAACAACCATTTACAGCCATTCTTTTTTTTCAATACTGCAGTATTTTAAAGGAAATGAACATCAGTTTTGGACTGTCTCTGTACTGGTGTAGAGTGTGCTTTGCTGCGCTGCACATAGGTGGCTGTATAGGATGTATAGTGGTTATTGCACTGTGTTGTTGAGGCGGCCCTCCCACACACACACAGTGTATACGGCCGGGATTTAAAAAACCCTCTTCTGGAAGTGACAGATTGGGTTCACGCACTGCACAGTGGAAACCAGTGGCAGTGGTTTATCCAGTTATGGCTGTTGTGATGGAGTCCTTCTCAGAATTGCTCTTTGGGCGGTTGTCTCATATCAGGGCCCACCACACACACACACACACACACACACACACACACACACACACACACACACACACACACACACACACACACACACACACACACACACACACACACACACACACACACACACACACACACACCACACACACACACAAGCACGCACGCACGCACGCACACACACACACACTGTTTACTAGACCACTGCAGCCCGCTCCTTATCACTAAAGACTAGACTGGCACGGTGCTGTTGCATTTTGGGTAACGTAGGCTCCAGCTTTGGAGATAGTAAAAAAGAAACATAGAAAAAGTGGGAAAACTGTCCATGTAAAGTCCATCAGTGTAACACTAAGCGGGTGGAACAGGGTTAAGGCACTGTGTGAAATACCTTTTTGTTCACTGCTTAACACAGTTAGGCCCGAGAATCTTAATAAGGGACCACACTTTTACACAGTCAAGTTGTAGGGCGATGGATGGGAGTTTGATTTTGTATGGAAAGAGAAAAAAAAGAGAGAGAGAGAGAGATGGAGAGAGAGAGATGGAGAGAGGGAGATGAATGATGGTTCCATCACCCCACACGTTGTGAATCTGAAGTCACGCCAGGGCAGCATAAATCATCTTAATCCCTGAGCCATTGCATATGGGAGCAAGGGCACCGAACACACACACACACACACACACCCTCACCTTGTTCTGGAGCGCCCCCCCAAATCTCCATTCAAATCACTCATCTTTATTAAAAAAGAAAAAAAAAAGAACGAGGCCGCGCGCTGCTTTAATAGCTGACGGAGATTGGAGCGCAAAGGTTTAATCTTAATCAAAAGCAGCCGCAGATTATAAACAGGCAAAGAACAGATGGTTTCTGGGTGAGAAATTGCAATTTTTCTAGACATTTCTTGATTGTTTGCTCTTTTTTGCTCCCTCCCTCCCTCCCTCCCCCCCCCTTTGGCTTTATCATTATTATTAATATTTTTTATTATTATTACTACCCCAGCCTTTTGTGATTTCATTATCTGGCTTTAAGATTTGCTAACCCCATCCCCCAAAAAAAAAAAAAAAAAAAAAAAATATTCTTCCAGTAACGACCTTTCAATAGTGTCAAATTCTTAATCCCCTCAATCCTCAATGCATACACACACAAATCCCCCCCCCCTGCCCCCCCGCCTCCCCTCTTGGTGAATAAGAACAGAGCTGTCAACAGTGGTGATCTCTGGGTGAACTCTTCGACACCACAAAAGCAATTTGCTTCCAAAAGCGTCAGAGGAGGGGTGAAAGTCTACACAGTGTATACACACAGATTATTCTCCTCCTTTTAAAGAGGCTGCGAGAATAAAGACTGTGTGATTGTGTGTGTGTGTGTGTGTGTGTGTGTGTTGTGTGTGTGTGTGTGTGTGTGTGTGTGTGTGTGTCTAAA